>CM076412.1:23178608-24378608 GCA_038363315.1 Mugilogobius chulae
CTGATTTAATCAAACAGGCTCTACACCACTAATATCAGAGGCAGTGTGCAGAAGCTGCTTGAGTAATGATTGCTCTCACTCTGTTTGTTCTAGGCTCACATCGCATGGGGAGCTGAGTGTCAGGCCTACTCCGTTTCTGTGAGGTCTGCATATCTGTTTGGCCCCAAGCCAGAGCTTAAGGCCGTCTTCCACTGGGACAGGGTGCCAGAGACCTGATGCAGAAGGGAAGAAGGTGAGATGAAAGGAGGAAAATGGTGCATTTCAGATGGAGTACTTTGAGATGAATAAAAACTGAATAACGATTTTAGCTCCACAGCAGGCAGCAACAGTATATGACAGAAGAGAGTGGTGTCATACATATGCATTGTTAACTGAGCTTTTTACCCTTCACAGCATTGCCAAATACGTCCCAGGTATAGGTCTCCTTCTGGGCTTCACTCAGGAGGAGGAGAAAAATGCCATGCAGGAGGTTTCTGCGTCGGTTATTGCTGCTTCAGCAGACAGCATCGATGTGAAGATTAAATTCCCAGAGGTACGGCTGTGAAATATTCTCCTCCTTCATATTTATGCATCAGTCTCTCTTTGCATATCTCCTCCTGACTCCTGTATTTAGACAAATGTCTCTCCTGCTGTTGCAGCTTACACTGCGTCGTGAAGCTCTGCCTTCTCCATTGCCAATTTCCAGAACAACAACAGAACAATAAACAGCATTACACAAGCACCGACACACTGTGCCATGGTAAGAGATTACAATGACTTTTATGCAAACTGGCACCAAACAATCTTTACAATGTGTTTTTTGTTGTAGGAAGACACCCAAGGCCAGATGGAAGAGAAAGTATCCCCTACAAAACATGAGAAGTCATTCGGTCGAAGTCACCAGATTGACAAGGACCAAAACATTTCATCTCCACTGCATTTTGGCTTGTTTGTACATCTTGAATAAAATTCAAAGCAGCTTGTAACTTGATTGTCCTTTGTGTTTTTTTCTTTGTTTTTCTTCATATTATTTCTATTTTTTAATATAATATAATAATATAATTTTAATATTATTGGTAGTAAGAGTAGTAGTAATAGTAGTAGTAGTAGTAGTAGAAGTAGTGGTAGTATTTCTCATAAATAGAGTATAAAGAGTTGTAATTTTATGAGGACACAGTTATGAGTTCTGTAAGAAAGGCTTACTTTGTACTATATTTTGTCCTGTATTTAAATAAACAAAGGACATCCTCTGATAGACGATCCCAGTAAAATGATGTATTCTGTTTTAGATCAATTGCAGAATATAATTTAATTTGCCAGACATATAAAAGATCCAATTCAATTCAAACCCCTGCCAGCTTTGCCTTTTATTTAGGAAGACCCGTCAGCTGCTCCCTGTTCTGCAGTGATTCAATGTTATTGGTCATTCTGAGAGCAGTGAAATGGATCATAAAGTCCTTTTTGTGGAGGCACCGAGATGCTAACAGGGTCTGGCTGACCTGCTGTGTTTGTTTGGTCAGGCATCCAACACAACATGTTTGCAGGAGTCAGCACACAGAGTCACCACACACTGCCCAAAAGTTCACTCTGACAAAGTGCTGGTGCCCTTTGGAAACAGTAGCCATGGCCAACAAACACTCCACTGATGTAAACGACTTACATGTATGGATTTACAGTAAAAAAACAACACTGACAAACTGTTTAATGTTCCTGTCAATACACAAGACAGGCTCAAAAACAACTGTGATCAAATGTCTAGTCACAACTGTAATCTTTATGGAATCATTGTAATTAGATAACTAGAATTGAAATGTTCTTTTTCTGAAAACACAGCTATTTCTTCATGCGGGTCAGATGCAGTTAAAGAAAAATGAGTCAAAGGCTTTAGTTGGAGGCTTTTGCAAAAGTTGATCTTTGTAGACTGACCAAATATATGTACATATCCTTAGTTTGTTTATTGTGTATTCCAAACTATTCTTCTAGCAGCAATACCACTACAGTTTTTGTTTGTTTTGTTTTTTTATTTCCAAACTTTGATAAACTCAATATACTGCTCACTTCTAATAAGCCACTTCAAGTCACTTCAATTAAGCTACAGAAAAAAAAGGAAAAATAAATCAATCACATTTATGTATATTTCAGCCCTGTCACTGTAAGTTGTCCTGTATGTTGTGCTTTCTGTTAAGAACAGAACAAGACACAGCTCCCACAAGGCAAGATTCAAGACTGTATGAGATTTTGATAATTTATGATTGCTTGGTACAGTTCCCAACTTTGGTCACACAATTACAGCACATAATTCATTCTTTGTTAGTGCCAAATGTGAAATCACGGAAAGGAAATTATTCTGAATGGATTATTTCTCTTGTGAGATCTTGTGATGTGAGATCTGTTCTTAAAAAGAAAAAAAAATCTTACAAGGAGGAGCATAATTTCCTCCAGAGTCAAATAGAGTATTTCACGGTTGGACCATGATTACGTCAAATTACAAGAAGAATCACCATCAAAAGCGAACTAAGTAGCACTAATGTCACATTTACATCAGTGAAACCGCGGGAGCTCTTGGGTGAAGAACACATTTTCACATGCGTCACAAACAGTTTAACAGCACACTCTGACCTTGTGTTGACATGACCCAAGAGAAAAAATATACACAGTCAGGAAAGAATCAATGCCTGATCAGGTCATCGGGGGAGGGTGGGATTGGTCTATAGCTGGTGATTGAGACAGCCTCATTTGCAGAATACACTGAACTAGACCTAAGCTGACAGTAGGCTATGCAGACAGAAGTTTATGTTATTTTACAAAGAAAGAGTTAATGCGTAAATGACTCATACAACATAAGCTTGCCATTAATATATTATAAAAGTGTATTAGAATGTTTTTGAATTTGTGAAACAGCCTGATCCTATGTACGTGAACAAATGTGAGCACTAGAGGGCAGTGTTCATCAGAGGCTCCAACGAGGGTAGTGCAATTCTGCCCTGGTTTGGTAAACAACGTTTTGAGAAGCAAAGCAGAAGCCTTTTCTTCATTGTCTCCATGGAAATGTTTCTATGAAAGGGCATTCTACTATCTTTGAGAGGAAAGTTAGAATAGTGCATCGCTTTAAATGTTTTTTTTGGAAGTCATCTGTGATTTTTACTTTCAGAATTGAGCATGGTTTACTTGAAATAAGATGTAGCTTTCCTCATTCATGGAGACCTGGAACATTCCACAGAATGGCAATAATCTTGTCTAATACATGTAACCTTATGTCACTTTCTTGTCTACAGATAATTTCAATTCCATGGTGTTAATAATTTCAGTAAAAAACAAACAAAATAACAACAACCAACAACAACAACAACACCATCTCAATGAAAGTGCCAAACAATGATGCTAGAACATTAATGATTTATAATGTAATGTTTTACCGGGGCTATTGGTGAATGTCTCCTTAAGCTGTTGTGACAAGCGTTATTATGTCATAAAAATGAAAATAATTGATTTTAAAGTAAAGATACATTACATAACAGCCTCGTGACGAACACCTGTTGAGGCAAACCTCTCTTTGTCTCAGATTGGTAAAAGCTGAGGGAAGCGAGGGCGTCACGCAGCAGATGTGAGGGGGTGAGACTCATTATCCGTCTGACATTATCTGTGACATTATCAAGTGGGCACACCTTGTCACGGACACTTCACCACTCCCACCGAGGGCCCCGCTGTGCACCTCGCGCTCACTGCACTCAGCTCATCTCAGCCAATCATCTGCCCACACCAGCTCACCAAACTGCTTCTGAGCAAAGCTGCTAACACGGGCAGGTTTCAAATAAGGCCATGTCGTGAATCAACGTTTTCAGAAATTACATAAATGGATAACTAGTCTATAAAAGTAAAAGCAAAGACATGGATGAGACTAAAAAACATACAGTAATTAGTAAACAAATAACAGTGACAATTTTATGGATAGAGATGTAAGACACTACAAAATTACGTTCTTATAAAATACACGTTTTTACCTGGAAATAGCAACTTTAAACTATTCTATTTCTTAATTTAATCACCATACATTCATAGATTCAAAAGGAACAAAAGACATAAAGATCATCCCTTATGTGTACACTAAACTTCACAATCTTACAATAAACAATCTTGTTCTTGATAAGGCTTTGTGGAGTTGTACAGAAATCTGTGTCATCTATTTCTGAAGACTGAATTTTTAAATCTCCAAATGTAAGATTTTTTTCTATTCATCAACAGAATCTTGACATTGTTTAAGATGCACTGTCTTCACAAATATGTCATTGATTTGCTCCACTGTATGGCATTAAATGTACACATGCATTGCCTAATGATCTTAAGCATTTTCAAAAATTATTCTGGAATGATGCTGGATAAATACACTAAGGCCATCCCTCGGGGACTCTGTAGCTGAACTAGTATTTACTTTGTCTATATGGCGGGTCGATTTAACGCTATATTATATCGAAATCTTGATCTAAATTTGTCGATAATGTAAATATTGAGATTGTGTATATAGAGCTAATAATACTGATAAAAAAAGTTGGTCGTACTAAAAAAATAATAACAGAGGGAATGAAAGAATGAGAAAAATGTAATATGTTATAGTTTTGCAACAATTTGATACTAAATTTTGCTGGATCGGGTCTCATAGTTGTGCCTTTAATGGGACTTATTGTTACTACTTTATTGGCTAGTGTTGATCCAGTATGTCTCTTATTATTGGACATTTTATTCAGATTAAGTCGTTAAGCATAAATAACAGTTACAGAACATTATATGATAAAATGTCTCAAAGCATCATTTACTTCGATCGATTGATATCAGGTATCCCTAATCTGTTGTACTAAAATGAATGTACTGAAATGATAAACTTATGGTTTTGTTTTAAATAGCAGCATTCACTTCTTCACTGTAGATTTACATTTGTACTTTCTATTCAGCGTGTATAGGTTTAGAAAGCTTTAACTTAAAAGATTTCAAAAAATTTTAAACTCGTCTGTATCATTGTAGACTACCTGATCAAATTTTTCCAACCTTTGACAGGGCATTTCGCAACATATTCAAGCAATTTTGAGTTATTTTTTGCCTTCATGAGTTTTTTATTCAGCTAGAGTTTGCGAACTCTCAGTCAGAATACATTTTCAGTATTTTTATGCGCATATGTAGTTTGAAGTTGCAGTTTAAGCTTGTCTATAGCTGGCACAAGATACTTCAGATCAACTAATCTTCATGGTTGCATCACTGTTTGGTGGAGTATTATCCATCTTGAACAGTCACAATATTGCAATAGCCTGTGTATTTCTGAGGTAGATGACTTGCCTGCCTGTTTGAGTTGCACCACCTGGTCTCTCAGTAAACTGTTTGCATGCTGAGATGGGATCCAGCCTCAAGCCATGCTTCAAAACCTCGATTGAAATAAAACTGATGCATTATTGACTAAAAGTTTAGAAATGCACCTGATAAATTTCAAAGGCATCACACCTTTTTCACACATTCTCTTTCCTATTCCAACTGCCACATTGCTTCTATATTAAGGCTGTATCTGTAAATATTTCACTTCCACATAGCCAGACAGGAAGTGAAGAAGTCGTATTATTTGTGCTTCGTTATAATGTGAGGGGAAATAGTGCTGATATTGTGCTGAACATAGAAGTTTGGAGCTGCTTACATCAGCGTTTGTTGTTTTGTTTGTGAGACTGTAAGGCAATAACTACAGGCCATAAAGTGTTGTGGAAAATGTTTACACCAATTTAAGTTGGAAGGAGGAAGCAGCTTTGGCCAGCAAAGAATATAAAATGAAAAGAACTTACAACATAGGAACAAGAATCATCAGTGCTGTGGAAATGTTTTAGGCTTAATTAAAAAAGTGACAAACTTGTTTTTCTATTTTAAATTGTAGGTGAGTGTTAATGAGACTGAATAATATGACGTTTGATTGGTGTGATAGTTCCTTTGGTAAATAATGATCAAAGTTTACAGCAGTAAAGTTGACATTTGTGACAAATTTGATAAATGTTAGTTGAAAATGACAAGAAGTAAAGCTGATTCTAAAAATTCCTCCATCTTTATCATGACGCGACGTTTTATTAAAAATGCAGAGACCATTAAAAAAAGTACATATTTTCTGACAGTTTCAAAGTGTTATCGCGTATCATAATGTGTCAAATCATGATATTTGGGCCTTGTTTAGAGCAGGGTTGCCAGGCATCATCAGCTGGAAAATTACCTGTTAACACATTTATTTTTTGCCAATTCAAACTACAACTGATAGTTTTTAATGCCTTCACCATCTGTGTCCAAGTTCTTTGATGGAGTCCTCGCTTAACCCTCATATCAGCTGACCTGCTTCTGCTGCTGTGCCTAAAGCCAGACTTAAGAGCAGAGGTGACGGAGCTTTTTTCAGTGGCAGTGCCCAAACTGTGAAACTGTTTCCCTCTGCCTGTCAGATCCTTTAAGTCTAAAACCCACCTTTTCTTCATGGCCTTTAGCTAGCTAGACATGATATCTTGGCATTTCACGTTTTATTTTTATTTATTTATTTTTGATGGATGATTTTGTTCATCTGAAGTTGTTTTACATGTGCTAAACAACTAACTTTAATTGAATCAAATGCTTCTTTTTTTAGTATATCAATGTATTATTAGTATTATTTTTAATTGCTTATGTTTGAATGTCGCTCCAAACCACAGTTATAAAATGTTGCACACTCTCTTGCTTTTATAAACAATTCCATGTTTGGAAGTGATAAAACACAAAGAGGAAAATAGAGAACCTTGTTCAAGATGTTTTAAAAGCCCTACCATTGTAAGAAATGTGTCCATTCTAAGAGTGAAGAGATACTTGAGCTCACAATGGCTTCTCAAATGTCACCTTTAGTGCACTTTGAGCCACCACATGAACACTAATGAACTATTCTACAATGGCACTATATGGAGTAATACGATGGTTCATAACTGGCTTATCACATTTCAGGTTATTTATTAAGGTCCATCTTTAAATGTAACAAGGACAATGTTATTTTAAAAAATAGTGTTTCAGCCGAGTAGTGTGTATATTCTTATTATATAATTTATAAAAATAAATTATATTCACAAATATAATAACAATAAACATTTGATTCGTTTTTAAGGTTCTAATCGACTACTAAATGTAGACCACTGACAAATGCAATCACTGTCTGTCTATGATCTTAATACTCAAACAACTTTCATTTTGTCTTCACTTTCTAATTTGACAAACTTGGTCTTGCTAAAGACAATAATTTCGGCTGAAGATGGCTCGCAGTTAGCAGTCAAAACTTGTCAACAAAGTAATTACATATCCTAAATTACTATACAAGAACATGTTCGTGGTATGATCTAACCACTTTTCAGAATCAAAAGCGCTGGCAAGACTACATCATTGCAGAAGTTTACAGAATTAAAAAAAAAAAATAAATACAAAAAAATACAAGTATCAGAAACAAAGTAAAGTTGCAACATCAAATCACAACCTTCTCTAAGCCAATATTATTTATTGCAGATGGAGGGCAGCTGTTGAAATACCTTAGATATTTTGTGTCAAAGTACAATGTTATTACTGTGAAAATCATCATCACATTACATTCTAGAACAGAAAACATTCCTAAATCACCAAACTTCTAAAAATCCTAGAGGAGCTCAGATGACACAATGTGGAGGACGATGCTTCTGAAGAATCTTTTCTGTAGGAGTGGACTTCCATCAGATAAATAAACATTTGTCGCGAGAGCACGTTGTCTCACTAGTGTTGTGATCAGAGGAGGTGGAAGCAAGAGCACCAGCCTGAATATGAGCTATTCACTGTTAACTGTTACAAAAAGGACCATTCCAACAGACAGAGCTGGACCAGGTGAAGTCTGAGCGTGGAGTGAGACTCTATTTACTGATTATGATTCAGTTATGTTTTTTTTTTCTTTAACTTTAGTTATAATTTTGAATCATTTAGTGATCAAGTCAGATATCATTCCAGGTGCAACTTGCCCCAATCTTAACACATTTACGTCTAATGTAACTTTAATGACTAAAACTATTAAAATGTTCAAAAAACGCTGACAGTGCTAAAAGTGAGGAGTGAGGTCTGAAGGTATAAGGAGCTGTGTGATTGGTCAGACACACTTGGCTGTAATCAGGATAACCCAGTGTGATGTCACATGATTACTCCATTAGCCACTAACCCAGGTTCGGCGTGCATCCAGTTAAACTTTTGAGGCTCTTACACACCACACAATCCAGTCTGAAACATCGTGCAGAGGTGCACCGGAGATCCATTGGAAGAACTTAGGTCAGATCACTGCAGTCCCTTTCCAATAGAAAGTGTCAGTTCTATTGGATTTTATCTAATAGGATTGGTTCCAAACCCCAATAGAAAGGGTCCTAAAGGAATCCTTTAGGATATGTTCCGAAATCCAACAATAATTATCCTTTAGGATATTATTATAAACCATAATCCGAAAAATACATAACACAATGTAAATGTGAAAGAAATACATTTATTTTCTCAAAGGACGCAGGAATATTCACAAATCATCAGTAGTCCAGACTATGGTGCTAAAAAAAAAAAAAAAAAAAAACACAGAGGGGAGGAGAATTATTACACTCATTTGAAACTAAGGAATCTTCCTTCACAAATATCATTCTCACAAGTGTGCACGATGTGAGCTGAATGTGAGCTGTCCTCCACAGACGAGAGCTGGTCAAGTGCAGTGTAAGCCCTGGTAACAGTACTAACACAAAGCTTAAAGGCAAAAAAATTTAGAATTAGTGCTTCATTTGTTTAATCTCTTGAAGATTCTCTGTACTCCAACTTTTGCCTATAACTTTCACTCATTTAAACATTTATTTGCTACAGGCATTACTAAATATTAACATGGCAGATTTCAAATCCAAGTACATCATCTTTTCATAATCAGTCTAAAGCAAATGCAAAACTACCAGGCAGTTCACAAACCGCGATGGGTTTGTGGCTTTCAATGTACACATCCCTAAATCAATACAGATTTTTTATGAGCTTTGAAAAGCCTTTTTCCCAAATAGCTTTCAAGCTGTGCAACATGCTGAGGCAGACCAGTTATTTTCTTCCTATTCACCTCTGATTAGATAAACACTAACACACTCAGTTATAAAACCATCCTTTGATCCAGCAATCTATTAGTCGTTTTCACCCTGTTCAAAAAGATCAGACATAATCTTGATTTCCCTTTCATATTTAGGATTAGCAATAAGGTAACAGCAGGGGGCACTGTTGGTTTAACCAGTGACGTAGTGCCAAGGACGTCACTTGTGGATCTGGCTATTTTTACATCTTGTGAAATTTGGATGCTCTACTGTTCAGATCAGATCAGTGTAGTGTTAGTTTTCAAAGCCACACAGAGTGCAAGAGGAACTTTACTTCAAAAACCTATCCTATACAAAGAAACTTAGCTCATACAGTTAATTAAATACTCCTGAATTCTCTTTGCTTGCTGTAAAGGCAAAGATAAATTAAAACATAAGTTAAAATCAACTGAGAAAGTGCACAACATCCCTGAGAAAGAGCAGTAACTGAGCGCTTGCCCATTGAGCTGGAGGCCACGGTTATTCTTCTTATGGTCTCAGAAAAGAAAGGCCAATGATCCTTGTGCATGTGAAGAGGGTTGCCACGGTAACCACTCCGTTTATCAAGGTTCCCCCGGCCGAGAGATCTCAAGATGCCAGCGATGTTAAATGTCCGTGATTGGGAATGAAGCAGGCCAATTGTTAGCAGTCAATGCAGTGTCACAAAGTTAATATTATTCCTATGTGTGATGTTGGGACTGGTATTGTGGGTGATTAGGTAGTAGAGTTGAAGTTAGGGCACTGCCTTTTCTAAAAACAAACAAACAAACAAACAAAATACGCACAACAATTTGACAATTTCTCTGACTCAAACTGTGCTAAAAAAGTCTAAAAGTGCAATGGAGTTCATTCGAAAACAACAATTTACATAGAAAATTAGTAGGTCCCAGTATGTCTATAACATAAAAGGATTAGATTAGACCAATCACTCGGTTCCATCTCTTAATTCAGTACCTTCTGTTGCTACCCAATGTAACTCATTATAATCTAAGTAAAATAATTAGTGGACTAATACAAATTGTAGTCAACTAAAGTCCCATCAACTGATTAATCGACTAACTGACGAAAGGACTACAGCACTATATACTTAATCATGTTTCCTTTCTGCAAAAAAGCAACAACTTAAGGTTCGAAATAAACATCCATGGTGATATTGACACAGCATTCTACAGTATTGATACTGTTTCATCAATTACACAATATGTATAAGTATGTCAATATCTCGTGACACTCTGACTTAAAGCTTTATGTAGCAAGCGCTGTGTTTGCTGTCAATCTAAAGTCACATTGCTGTATTGAATTTCTTTGCTAAAGCTACAGTTTTATCCATACTGCACTTTTTGGTGTACATTCACTCCAAAAAGCTAAAAGGATTGAAAAAGCGTACATTTCATTAAGCTGAGATAATAATATGTTTTTCCTAATACAACCTACTGTGAATTGGGCAATTACACTGTATATGGAAAAGTGCAATTTCTCTTTGTTGTAACGTGTTAGGCACTTTGAAAGTTTTAGCATTATTTTATAGAATCCACAGAGACCTGCAATGCATAATAATAGGATCATTATTGCCCTCTGTGACTCTCCTTGGGTACTCATATTGTTCTAAAAATAATATAAGATTCATGGTAGATTAACATTTACTCTCATCATGACACCTCTTAGTAATTAAGCACTCCTACGAACTAATGAAAGGACTTAAGAGTTCGCCAAACTGGGGTATATTTAAACACAGTGCAAAGCAATTAACTTTCTTGCCTAAAAATTGCTTTAGACTAAATTATATTCTCTCTTTTCTGCATCAATTACCTGCGAGAGAAAGCGAAGCTAAGTGGTCATTGTTGGAGGACTCTATCACGCGTTTGATCTGAGCTGAGCGAAAAACATGCTTGAGATAATGGCTATAATTAAAGTAGTTTTGGTCAAAGATGCTTAAAGCTAAATTGTTCTTAAGCTACAAGTACAATTCAATACAATACATAAGAGCTAGTTTCAAGGGTAAACATATATATGCCATACTGTGCCTTAACTACTATTATCGTAAGTATAAAAAACAAAACATACATTGCAGCCAAACAACAATTTGTTTGGCGACGTTTTGATATAAATCTACAATTGTGTGTTTTCAGTCGTCTTCATTTTCTGCACTGGTTTAGAGAAGTAGCACAATACATGATTGTGTCACTCACTATGATGAATTGACGATGACGACCAGAGTTTTTGTTGGTTACTGCGGAGAATGTGTCATATTTCTACACAACTGTCACAAAGATAAAGCTTTTTTTCTTAAATATGACAAAACAAAGTAATTGGCAACACATCAAATCTCATTGAAAAGCAGACGATAAAAGTGTGTAATATCAGCAGTTGAAATGATAATAGTACTTGAATAAAGCTGTGATATAATAGTAAAATATTACAGTATTGTTTGGGGTGTGGTATCAGATTCTTGCTTCCCTTATGCATAAAATAAGAGCAAATATTTTGTCACAATCCTAATGAAATTAACTTCTCTAAAATAGGAAATGAAAATGAATAGAGAAAATGATTAGCTAGAAATAGACTACAGAGGCATGAGAATAATAATCCGCCTTGACAAACTTTACAATGACACAAGTACAATGTGCCAGGACCATGTGCCAAAGACGATTTATCATGGAGCAGTGAGCGCCTGTTTACTGGTTGGTGCCAACACGCCGCTTTTCTCACCTAGCCTCCAGCTCCTGCACCCATCAGTGATAAAGCCAACCAATGTGCATCAAAGTGTTAAATAGCAGCTTCACGTGGCTATCATCTCTCACTATTACCGTATGTCACGATCAGTCGGCTTTGGGAGTACAAAGGTGATCGACGTGGCTTGAAAATACGTAGATTCTGAAAAGATCAAAATCAGCCATTACATTATGACACCTGTTTATTTTGGCTTAATAATACATGTATTTCATCATCTTTCTGCTGCTTGTTCTGTCTGTTCGTGTGTTCTGATGGTGATTGTTTGATTGGGATCAGAGTTTGCTTGTCTTTATTCACATCTGTTCATTTTTACTTATGTAGGTGTGAATATGCTCTTAGTGTCAAACATATTGTAGCTGTCTTTTTTTTAGACACATTACAAAAACAAAGAAAGAAGTTCCTTACTGTTTTTCCACATACACACCCTGACACACTATTCACACGTTGAAACAATAGATGAAACATCCAGCCCTTGCAACAATACAGTGACACTACAATACCCACACACTTAACAAGTGCAGAGGAAAGTGACGCACACTACAGTAGCTACTGAGACCAAAATGTAGTTCTGGCTTTCATCTATTGTACAATAAGCTGATATCACGTTTTGGGCACATAATTTCACTGTTGAGATATCGCGGCAGTATACAAATATATGTGGGTATGACATGAAGAGACAAAAAATTAAAAAATAAAAAGAGAAGATATGAGTGGAAGGACTATAGCTCTAAAACAGCCCAAAAAGTAATAGGTAATTGTAAATGGTCTCTATATTGTGCTTTTCCACCTTTTAAGGAACTGAAAGTGTTTTACATGAATTTTTGAATGTACATATTTGAATGTAGATAAGCATCGGGGGTCATTTGAGTCATATATATATTCTCATTATTGCAAGCACATTTCTGTAGAATAGTTTATTTAATCTATAACGTCGTCTGTTTCTTGTCATATAGTATGCAGAGTGAAACACGTTTCATTGCTTAGTCAGTCGAAAAAAGAAACATAAAGACAAACACTTACTTTAAAAAACATTCTAGGGGCCTGAATAAACAGAATTAAGACCGTATCTGGCCCCAGGGCTGCAGTTTGCCCAGGTCCGGTTTAGACAGTCCTGCCTGTGATGAACGGGAATAATTGGTTGGTTTAACAGGGTGCATTCTCATCCCTCTATGCCTTTATATTTAGACCCTTAAGGCAAGCATAATATGTATGCACAGAAATCTGTAAGCTTCTGCAAGCAGCGTGTGTAAGCAAGTCTTAACGGCATAATTGAATATTTACTTTCTAATCCACTTGTCAAATCCAAACAGTTCACATGAATATTGGCTTAGCCTCTTTCACACTGGTGTTATTGTTATGATAATTTACTGTATTAGCATGTGAAGAACCTGCATAGTGGCACAGAGGTAAGTGCATTTGTCACATGTAGAGGCAAACTAAATTACCTTTGAGGTAAGAGAACACTTGTGGGGCTGTCCTTGGTACTGACAATGCAACATATCTGCAAAGCTTGAGTAGGCTTCAACTAACTAACTTGTACAGGAAGAGAATTACCATTAAAACTAGAAAGGTCTGTGAGATAATTAACTAAATGTACAGCTACTCAGGACAAACAGTGCGAATGTGTACACTGTCCTATCTTACAACAATTATCACAGTCAATTTATATTTAGTCAAAATATTTTACAGTCATATGTCCCTAGCCTTGATTAATATGAACTACTTTTTTTTTTCTTTTAACCGAGAACTCCAGGTTTAGGTTAGCACCCTTGGACACCTGTTTACTTCTGGACATCTTCTTGGAGATAGAAAACTGGGACAGTGAATTGGATTCAGGGATTTATACAGAATCCTTGTTGCCAGTGCAGTTAATTTCTTATGTTCTCATTTACATGCACAAGCCCCTTTGTTCTTGGTGAATGAAGCGCTCTGCTCTGCCTCTAATCAACACATCCCATTTTAAAGTTTCTTGCTTTGATCACATGTTTTCTCGTAATGATGCAACATGTAAATTTTGGTGCAACCTCTAAGATGTAGAGAGATTTCATGACGAAAATGCTACAGGGAGAAAAATGTGATTATTTCGGCCATTTTTTCAGTTTGCTGGGAAGAAATGTAGGAGAGCTCGTGGGTACAAAAATAGTGATGATGTTACTCAGAAGAGCGCTGCTGATTAGCACATGTTGTAATTGATGCAACCAGAGGTGAAGTTAAGTTCAAGAAATGATACATCTGATCACTGCTGTTGAAACAGTTTCCTGTGAAACAAGTGGAGAGCCATAATATACTGATGCTTTGAATGACTACAGATAAGCACACACAAATCATTAACAAAGTATGTCCGAGTTGCATGTGAGGAGTTTGTGAGGGCCAAAGTAGGTACAAATGTACTCAAGCACTGCTGTTATTTTAAAATGATTTAACTAGTATCTTTGATTCAAACAAAAAATAGTAAATCAAGAATATCTCTGAATTTCCCAGATTTGTGATTCATTGGTATCTTCGAGATTTTCTGCATCAATTGTTATGCACATAAGAAGGTTTTTTAGCATTTCTGCAGATAAGCAAATCAGGCAAGATCGGTCGATCTTTTCCACTATGAAATTTCTTTTGCAGCCTGTAGATGGTGCTCTAAATCACTTCCTGATGTTTAGAGGGATGTTATGTGTTCTTTGTTATATTTTGAACTCTTAAAAAAAAGATGTCAAAGTAAAAGTACTCAAAGAATTTTTAAGACAATCATAAATACAACTGATACTGAACTTTGGAGCTGTGTCTTGTTAGCTCAGTTCACTTGGACACGTGTGAACAAACGCAGGATTCCAATTCTTTTGATGCAAATTAAATGAAGCATGAAGTGAAGTGAATGCCCCTTTAACCTATAGTGAGAACCGAAGTAACCAAAAAATGTTTCCTCAAGTAGACTACTACATAGTCAAATACGTTACTCAAGTATGTGAAACTTTGGTGTCTGAAAACAACTCAGGAAAGTGCTAAGTAGATGTAACTCATTACTCCATGGACTAACTGAAGACTATAAGTGAAGCTGGTCACACCTGCAACCCTGCCTAAGTCTCCTGATATGTCATTTGCATATTGCAGTGCATTTTCTTTTTTTTCCCCTACACATTTTCCTTCAGACAATGCCTATCTGAAAAAAAAAAAAAAAAAGTTTTTTTTCAAATCTAAGTCACTTCAGTGTCTACGCCGAAAGTGTATTTCAGCATTGGGTTCTATCGAGTAGCTAATATACAACATGATGAGGAAGGTTTCAAATTGCCAATGGGTTTTTAAACTCAGATGCCCTCCATTTGTCGTTGCCGCACTGTTAACAGACTTTCCCTTTATAAAGTCTCTGTCCTTCTCCTTCCTTTCTCATTTTCTCCCCCATCACTTCAAGAGAAAAATACATCACAGTGTCCTTCAACGCATCATTCTTCCCGCCAGGCTCAATATTTAGAGGATAAAAAGTGGGTAAAGACGGATTAATTACTACGGTCACTTTCCGTCGGCAGCCCGGGGGAATCGCCATAGGACTGGAAGATTCTCCCAGTCCCCACCGCTCGGTCCATCTGCCGAGTCACAACTATAGTTTGCAGCTTGCCAAATCCCGCGCACTTCTCCTACCCATAAGGCACAGGGGCATATAAGAACTACCTGCTAACATGAGTCCGGAAGCACAACAAAGGTTAGGGCTAAGGGTTACGTTGAGGTTAAAGCTGTAGTGTGTGTGTTAGCTTCTGTCTGTGCAGGCACCGCAGGGTTTTGCCATATCTCTGGCAGTAAGCTCCCGACCAAGGAGTGAATGTCAGCGTGGCAATGCAATGTCCTCCGCGCTCTCCCGGGCTTGTCATTCACGCAGCGGGCTCTTTTCGCTCTCCTCTCGCGCCGATAACACACTCCCTTTTCTCTGGTTCTACAGAGTTTTTCAGCACCACGACTGAGAGAAGCATATTGATGGACACTGCAGTGTTCGCGCACCACTGCCTCCCCAGCGTCACGCATCGGCACTGACCTGAATGAAGAGAGCAGCACCTGGCAATGTGACCAATGTTGTCACAATTCAACATATCACAGCCTCGTCACGGCCTCAGCACGTGAAATCCTCAAAGGACCCTAAAGGAGAGCTTAGAAATCATTACATTTTACAGTAGGTCTAATAGAGAGCTCTTTTACTTCAAGACTCACAAGTAAAAGTCTTGATTTTTTTCTCTTGTATCCAGTGTTCAAACATGTAAGGAATGTGTGGGATTAATGGGATTTAAATTTTTAAAAAGCGCATAGGCTACTATTGTGAGAATGTGACAAAAACAATTGTCTGGGTCTTCTCAATAGAAGCAGAAATTCAGTGGTTGTGACTAACCACAAGCAGGGCTATTACAGTATACAGTTTTCATCTCATTCAGAAGTAACACTTACACGCTCTGACTTGACTTCTGACCACCAGATGAAAAATAGGTCATTTGGGGAATTAGAGATTTTCAGATGCTATTTGAGAATGATGGTGGACAATGCAAATAAAAAGTTATTCTGAATGTTTAAGTAAGCATGAAAAAACACCTGAAAACAAAACAGGTTGCCTCATGACTTTCAGTTACCCCCGGCAGGCTACAGTAAGTAAATAAATAAAATACAAAATTCCCTGTGCCCAGCTGGTTGTAGTCAACTCAATTAATTATCCCGATGACATGAGTTAAAAGTGGGTCATGAACAGTTTCAGATACAAGGGAAACTAAAGCAAAAGTGCCTATCCAAAAATAATCAAACATTGTGCTACAATTTTAAACTAGATTGGCTTGATACTAGATACTACAATATTAAACACATTTTAGACAACTGGCAAACATTTAAAGGGCAAGTGTAATGCATTATTTACGTTGCTGTTGTCCTTCAAACATTCTCCTGGACGGAATGCCATACACAAGAAACAATATAGTAAAGCACACATAACAGTCATGTGTTTCCCACATCAGGAATTTAACTAAAGCTCCAGCTACTGGCTGCAAGCATCTAGCTAGCTGTGGTAATGCTGCAGAAATGCTGACATGAATCCTGGATATTTTATGGACATAAAACAGTGCAAACTATCTCAGAGACATACCTATGACAGATCAGGGACTTTTAGAACAGGGTTTTCTGGAGGTTCAGAGAGGAACGGAGAATATCTTACAAATGAATTCATCTGTGTTTTTGATGAGGAAACAATGGGAGCAAGAACTAAAAACTCAAAAAAAAAAAAAAAATGTTGCACAATCTGGCACATATTCTTACTATGTCAGTTCTGATTAAAACGTATACATTTTAGTCCTGATATCTGTTTGAGTTTTAGCATCTATCTGATTCTTGCTTTGTTCCAAAATCCCTTCACTCCAAGTATTAAACTTGTGAACTAGAGGAGAAGCGGTATGCTCATATAGCTCTGAATGGAATAAACATTAACTGCGCCCAGCAAGAATTCAGCATCCAGGCTGAGAGGAAATAGCAATGCAATATTATAATCGAGCAAGTGGAAAAACGGCAACATATTGGTTGGTGAAGTACATTCGTTAATCAGGAAAAGCAGCTGAGAATCATAATGGGCTATAAGCAGTGAAAAGCAGACAGCTCGGTGCCTCTGGAGTATCTCAACACTTCTCAAACCCAACAGACAGTCACTTACAAGCCCATTTTCTCTTCTGTTATGACAAAACTATGCTTAATGCACTTTTTACTGCTACATATGTGCAGCAATAGACTGTAAATCAGATTGTGTGGGCAGGAAACGTGGAAGAAACTCATTTCACTCTCTCTCTCTGTCTCTGACTCCAAGGGTGAAAGAGAATCACTTTTAAGCAGATCAATATTAACTCAGGCAAGAATTTCATGGTGTTTTACCCATTTCAATGATAGAATTCTCCATCATGTCCTCACAGTGTCTGATATGTCCCACTCGTTTCTGTAGGGACGACGTGAAATGGGGGCTTGGAGGCAGACTTTGTCATTCGAGCAGTTTGAGAGCTGCCCTCGCTGAAGGCACAAATAAACTCTGACACACTTGGGCTGCTGTGCTGGATTCACGCCTCACCAAAGACGGTGGCGCACTGCAAAAACACTGGACCATGATGTTATAGCATAAACAGTAAAAAAAAAAAATAGCATTGGAATTACATGCTAAGAAGATGTAATTACATGATACTTTTGATAACCAACCATCCACCACATATCTTCTTATAGTATGCAAGTTTTTAGTTATGAACAAGAAATAAATAATGTTTTAGCCATGTTTTATATAGCAAATTTTCACTTTTTGTATGTTTATAATTTATCTGATACAAAGAGCACAGTATTAGTTTAATGCCATTTATTCATTCATTCATATGTTTTAGAAAGACAAAAAAGTACGATGTGAATGTGGTTGAATCTGAAATGGTCAAATGTCTTTTTCAGGCACACAATTATATGGAATAGTGACTAATTTCTACATTGACTTCTAGTTTTAAATGATCAAAAACCCAGTCTATGTTTACACAATGGGAAATGAAAAACAAAGCCATCTGTTTTCTGTTTTGGCAGTGGAATTTTGGATGTCATCCATATAAAGCAAACAAATCAATATGCTCCAAAAAAATAATATTAAATCTTTTGATATGTTAATGGTGTATGTGCATTCCGGGCTTTGAAATTCAATGTCTAAAAATCTATGAATAATAGAGTTATCACAGGTGAAAATAAAAGTCCACCATAACTAACCTATATGAGCATTGTTTGTGCATTCAAAAGATTTCTGAACACAACAGAGGAGCTCACTTCAGAGACATTACACAATTCACGTCTATATGCACTATTTACATGCCTATCTAAATAAAAAAGCAAGTCTGTCTGACAGCCAATGCAAACAACCTCAAGATGACCTCTGACTGAAAGCAGTTGGAAAAATGTCTCAGACAAAAATAAAAGTTACATTGTTAATACATCTTATTTTATAAGCTTTAGATGTAAAATCTGTACAGCATAATTTATGAATATAACTGTTTATGTAGTAGGTGTTTTCGACAGAAACAATGCTTACATTTGCCTTCAGAATCAAGTGGGGAAAGGTGTGTGTTGATCTCTAAAAGCCGTCTCCTCTTTATGCTGCAGCTACAGGAAGAAACCGAATCTCTGTTTTCCTGTCAATGCACTCCAGGCTTTGTTAAATTCAATGTTTCCACTTTAATACCCTATAGTGGGAGGCAAGCTGGTTTTGAAAGATTGGGTCAAGACAGGGCGGTTTAAGATTCCCTCCTCTTAAAGAAAGATTAAGTGTTTCTGGGTTGGATCTCTAACCCTTGGTAAATGATCTGTACCGGCTACACTCTGCTTCCCTGCATAAACATGGGGCTCCTGTCAGACATTTTACAGTCCCAATCTTTTCCCCCTTGTCAAGGCTGACACAGTTTGATTAAACTTGTCAACACTCGCTTGAGCGCCGGCAAACGCAGTCACCCCGGGATGCACCCACGGCTGTCGATCCTTGGCGCTCACTTGGGGTCACTCTGGCTGAGCAGCGCTTTTGTTCACCATCCTGCTGTACAGCTCACCTCAGCGGCAAACTGGAAATACTGCATTATCATATTATTTATGAGAGACGGCCTTCTGGGATGCAAGTCAAGCAGGAATACCAATCCAGGTCTACTGTTACTCTGGGCCTAAGTACTTTTAAAGCTTTTTCTGCATGTTATTGCAAAGTCGAAATTATTTACTTTCCATTTAGCCAGACTATGTGCATACAGCAGTAATACCATTGTCAGAAGCTCATATTTGCTCCGCAGAGGGGGACAAACTGTAAACCAAAGTCTTGTGTTTGGCTCTGGCTTGTGACTTGTGAGTCACGCCTTGACTCGTATTAATGCAAACTGTGTTAATACATGGATTTGGCTAATACTTGGTTTCCTCAGTAAGCAAGACAAGAGCACAATCCTGTCTGTTTTGGCTACAGACAATCCACCAATCTGTTCAGTGAGATGTGAAACACTGAGCCTCTCCACTGTTTGGACGAAAAGATTACAATGTTAGCAGAAAGTCATTACATTCGGAGAGCAAGCTAATCTGCACTCACCGACGAAGACCTTTACTTTCCCTGCAGCTGCAGAATAGCGTTTCCAACTAAAATGTGATTGAAATGACATCAATACCCAATCCTATCTACACTACAAATCCACATCAGGTGACTCTATTAATCATTGATACCCTCTAGTCTAGCCTTTAGCCAGGACGACTCCACAGCTGGAGGTTACATTGGATATGTTACACTTTAACTATCAAAAAATAATAACTTTTACTATGCTCAAGGGTAAATTATGTTAGATACACACCGACCAGGAAAACCAAAATGAAATATCACAGTAAAATAAACAAACTTAACAAATTAATTAATTAAATAATATTTCTCTACAAACTAAAAAAAAATACATTGCCTTCCAAACATATTTATTCTGCCAAGAACGCTCAAATATAATGCTGTTCATTAAAACAAATGCCAACTAACCAGGAACAAATTACAAGGTAAGTGTGCACTCACAGGGTAACCACAAAATTGTCAGTTCAGAGTTGTCCCACAGGGCCCACCACAGGGCCCATCACACTGCCCTGCTGCTGGTTTGGGAGAGAGCATTTCCTTAAATTACAGACTTGAACTTGGCTAATAAGTGTGCTTGGCACAACCCTGCTGGTATCTGAATGAATGCACATATTCTGAGAACAAGCCTTTGCACGACAAAGAAATGAACGAATCAGACACGTTTGCATGGCTGCATAGTCAAAGTGAAAGAGACATTTTGTTCTTGGCATTGTTCCTGGACAAAACCGGATGAAAGCATTAAGCTTGTACTGTACAACACATGCTTTTCTGTCAGTTTGACTAGACAGGTCTATCACAATAGCAGCTCAAATATTGTTGGATATTGATCATTTAGAAGTTGATTCAAATATTTGCATTAACTTTTAGGTAAGGCTATGTCATAACAAGCAGATAGTTTATGACTGTGTCCGTGCAGGACTGATAAATGTGTTGCCGACACATTGCACAAATTGCCTCATCCTCCTGTGAGCGTTATCTCCAACTGTCCTGGAAATACAGAGGAGTGAAAGGTTGCAGGGTGGGGAGTGGCATCATGGGAACACAGTGCCCAGCAGCATGTCTGCTTTCATGCCTCATTCATTCACTTTATCACCTCATTAGAAGAATGTGAAGGTGGTGAGGAGAAGTCCTGTCACCAGGAGACAGGGCAGGAGGAGCGCACTCCATCTTCTGCTCCCAGCATGCATTCTTCTCCCAACTCCTCGCTCCTCTCCTCTCTCTGTGCTAGCGTGCCAGGCTAACAGCACTCCAGGGGGCTGCGCATTGCCATATGAACTCATCTAAGCAGGTGACAGCACACAGATCATATGAGCTAGTTATATAATGAAAAACCCTTTACTAGAGTCGATTGAATGACTTTGATAATTGATTTATTCACTCACACATCCACTTTCTGTTTCTACACACAACAATTTCTATGGCATCATCATTTAATAAAAGAACATGTGACGTAACAAGTAGGACTGATATAAGAATGGGCAATATCGCCAAAATATTTGCATCATGGTTTTCTTAGAGCCAATTAACAATACCAATTACTCAAATTTAGAATTTAGCATTGCGGCTTTCTTTAGCATTAGCTCAACTCAAATCTAATTATTAAAGCTTTTGACAGTTCTCAGTAAATCTTCAAATCAGGAAGTAATTATATTCCTAAAACTCATAGTCCTTTATTGTTCAATGTGCAAAAGGAGTGGCTGATAAAAACTGACAATATTTGAACTGAAAGTGGTATTCAATAGAGAAAAAAAGTGAATCATGATACAGCAGACTGTCAAAGGAATCAGCTCACAATTCAATTTTTATCATGATATTGCCCAGTCGTAGTTTGATATAAATTATTTGAGCCGATTTGTTCTCAAGATGAATGGCTACGACCATTAACTAATCTTTGATACAACAAATATTTTGAGTTTTAAATTCATAGCATGTGATTTGCTTAGATGAAAAACTACAGTTAGATCTAGTAAAGATCAGAGATAAACTGTTCACAACATGCACTAATCTGGGTGTAAAAAACATTATAACGAACTGAAATTGTGTAAAGTTACATACGTACATCTTAATTTCTCCCCTGTATTGAAAAGAAAGTTGCTAAAACAGCGCTGCAACTCCCTTTCCTGTTGAAAAGGGCTTGATAACAAAGGCAAGCACTACTTTTGGAAATGTTTAGAAATTAGAGGTTTGGAAGTAATCCCTCATTTGTCCTGAAATGGCTCAAGAAAGAAAAAAGTTTCAATAGTCTCATCTGGACAATGTTTTTTTTTTTTTTTAAATCAAGGCATTTCAGCTGCCTCCAGCTACCAATTTCGAAGTGTGTTTCTTTTACAACTTTTTTTTAGGTGTCTAGGGAGATGTTTACTCTGCAGGCTTCAACAATGAGTCAGAAAAGCTGCGATCGCAAAGGTCTGTTAAATAATTAGTGACTATTTTTAGCAATCATTCAAGGTTATCTGCAATACAGACACCAAAATATGTTTTATAACAGAGGTAGTGACATTATAACATGTATTGCTTGAATTAAACATTTTGTGCACCAGTATTAAATGTAGAAATAGGACTATGCAATATTGTGATAAAAAAGTGACAATCTGCTTTTTTTATTGAAATCGTCATATTGAGATTTCCAAACTATTTTTTTTCAAAGTCTCTAGTACATTTTGAAGATTGTGTTTTTTTTGGGCTGCCCATTCAAGTCATAAAACAGGTGAATTTTAGCATGTTTCAAGTTTGATTTAGAAAAAAATATAACAATTATGACTGAAACATTATTATAAGTTGTTAATGTTAAAAAACTATTAAAAGTCGTTAATACTAATTAGAAGCAACACACAAAGTTAGATATGTCAAACAATATATATGTATATATATATATATAATATATATATATATATATATATATATATATTATATATATATTATATATATATATATTATATATATATATATATATATATATAGTTTGACATATCGCTCAGCCCTACAGAAGCATCAGGATATATGGCTAAAAATGTTTCTAAAATATACAATTTTCTAAAGAATCTAGTCAATCAATGAAAAATATTGATGACAAGCTGACTCCTAAAACAATCATTAGTTGCAACCTTACTTTACAATTTTGAACAGAGGTAGAAAATAATGTCTGAAGGTCCTAAATGAAATGAACTTGATCTATTTCGGCTGCACACATGTCCTAACACAACTTTCTTTTTGCTGCCAAATTTCTGCCCAGTAAAAATATAGCCCTAGTGAGGATGATACAACGTGGACAAATTGCTCTTCCAGCTGGTTTACAACAGAACATCGGTCAACGCTGCCCTGGATACATAACCCAGATGAATCCATGCATAGACTGCGCACACCAGCCACCATTTGTCATGTTTTGGGGGTTGCATGCTAAAATAAGTTTGCTGAACAGAAATGACAAGCACCACTTGTGTAATCCGTGCTAAACTTGGTAAAGGTGAGAGGTCTTCGATGGCGGGTCAGCACCTCCCATAAAGTACAAATGGTGCGTTTGATTGCGTGTGTCAGGGCGGCGCGTGGTCGCTGGACGAGCAGTAATGTAATGTAAGGAGTTTTGTGGAGGCTCCATCATTATGCCCTGCCTCTGTATTGATTTCCTTTGGCCTTGTGGCTCCGAGGCCCGCACTACAAATTGCTATCTTATTATTGGAATATACCTGAGCTGGCTGGCCACTCAACAATTACCCATTAGGGCACACTTGATTTGAATAGCTTTTAGGCAGAAGTAAACACAACACAGGCACGATGAGAAAAGAATGGCTTTGAAGTCGTGCCCACGTTTTATCTTTATGGATTAGGCTAAATTACAGGCTTTAAGGTAAGATTTCCTTTAACAACATAATTTGTTTTCCTTTACACTGTTGTTTAGAAAGGCGTTTTCAAAAGGAGCTTTATGACTCAAATGCCAAAAAAAAAAATCATACACACCAATACACAACCAAATTCAATATCTTATTTTATGGTCATATATAGTATGTCACTATTTTTAAAGTATTGTTTGATGTGTTATCTTAATGGTATAAGTAGTGATTTATATAAACTCTCTGAATAATGAAAAATAATATATATACACAGATGTGATGCCTAAATAGTAAAGTAATTTCATTTGATTTCTGTCCTGCCCATGTGTACAGTATGTGCATGCCATGGTATTCCCCTTAAGTCTATGCCTTTCCTGATATGGTGCCTTTGCAGAAGGAGACACTGAACAGATAAGCTCCCTGGAGGACTATAGGTCTGTTGATAAGTACAGTACAGAAAGCCACAAGTGAATAGAAAGACCACAATGGCTACTGATAAAGGGACATTTTTGTCACTGTCAAATATTCCGCTTATTGTGAAGGTTTAAGGAACAAAGAAAATCTTTACATAAGAATGTTACAAACAAAGTGTAAGTACAGCCATTGTGCAAAATGTAAACTACAGAGTAGACTTTTAGTTTTGCACTATGTATATGTACAAGATGCTACAGTAATGTTTTTCTGACTCCTTCGCTGAGCCCCATCTCTCTAATGACAGCGACAGGCTTATTGATTTCCGCTGACAATCAAATTTCTCCTGTCCTTTAAAAAGCTGCAACTTGTTTTCCTTTAATCATAAAAGCAAATTAACTAAATGCTTTTTCAGTAACCACATCACTGTAGCTAATGAAAATAAAATTGTTTACTTGTGCGCTCCCACATGGACAGCCCTTCATTTACACCCATTAGATTTTGCTTAATGTGATGTCAGTCTCAACACAGATCCAGCTTAAGTTGAAGTCTAACACTGAATACCAACGACGGTGCTTTGAGAAGCTTTTATCAATATCTGAAAATATATTTAATACATTTTTTTAAGTCTAGCCTTTAGTGCTCAGCTGTGCCTTTCGCAAACAGTGTTTATTGTTCGTTGTTTCACTTTTATACAATGCTATGTATAATGCATTGTGTGAAAAAAAAAATCAGTTCGAACCTTATTTTACATCAGAAAAAAGAGATAAAGAATATTTAATTTAAGCAAATCAATACTATTTCCGACAAGTTTTTGAATTTGAATAAATCTGTCTTCTGGCGAGGAGTCAGTGCATAATGATATTATTTTGTGGCAAGCAGCTGTGAATTCCTTCTAAGACAGACATAGATAGACTGGGCCAAACACAAAGTCACACATCTAAAATCTGTCCTCATTAAAACTAGGAGTAAGTGACAGTATGAGTTTCTATGTTTAAAGCTTCTGTCTGACGAGCACTAATGCCGCGGTGCACCTGAAGAAGTTCAAAATTTGTGTTAAATTGAGAATAATGTGATATGATGAGGAAACTGTGTCCAATTAAACTGTGAACAGGGTCAATTAAAGATATAATTGCCTGAAGCTACAAAAAGAGCTGACAGGAAGGAGCAGAGTCTTGAAATAAGACTAATGAGAAGCAGAAGACAATGTTTATAGTATTTATACAGAAAAGCTATATTATGGTCTCAGTCAATTATCTGCATTTAACAAACCATAAAAATAATGGCAGACGAGCATCAGGGTTTGTACGCAGGATTAACACAGGTACTGTGAAGACTTTTTGAGCACATTGCAACAGAAATGATGTAACTCAATCTATGACACATCAGGTGACACCAACAGCCATACATGGGCTGATTATCACTTACCCTATGCAATCAGATTACTCATGTCCCTCTGTTGTTCTGTCTGTTTGGAGCATCTGCTGCAGAATCACCAGGTTACGCCTGTGTCATCCAGATCTCACTCTTTTTCTTTATATGCATAACCAATGCAAGAGACCTTTCGTTTTGGTGTCACTGAAGAGAGAAGACAATGCACTGGACAGCCAATGAAGAGTTACATAAACTGAATGGACTGCTCACAAGGTAATTATTTAGCTATAAGAACAGCTAATGAAACATTCAGTCAAAACATTAACAACACAATGAGACAAGTATGTGACAGATCCTCCACCAAAAAGTCACACAGTGCACTTTAAATATGGCAAAAAAGTGGACTATTGTGATTTCTCTAACTGGATTTGGGGGGATCTTTTAACTTCACAGTCAACTATCCATGCCTAACATCCTTGTAAGCTCAAACATTATTTCTCCTTGAGCGGCAGGCCCCATGGAGCATACCTCCCTCTGGACACAGGGGCGTTTCATTTCACACTGACACATTCACCTCAGTCGTGGCTATCCTGCTGTGGCTGCTGGGGTTGTCCGCCGAGGGGAAACTAAAGAACACCAGCCTTTCTTTCCCCGAATCAAAACAACGTGAAAATGACATTTGTGACCACAGAGAAAAGCCTGTAACAAAATCGCTCAGTTGTCCCCTGTTGGCAGGGAAGTTATTTATGTTTTTGTTTTGGAATGGTTTTATCTGGCAACAAAATAGCCTGAGGAGTTCTCTGCTGCATACGACATCACTACAGGAGGAATAAAAATGCAATGACTGGCCAACCTTGAATTTAAATGCACATGTTGAAGGGTCTATTTTGTTTGTCTTTGTTCAAATTAGGTTCAGATTTCCAATAAAATGCAGGAGAGGTGAGGCCACACAAATGTGGAATGTGAGCTTACTTAAATTACTGAGGGAACATGCACACATAGTTTTTTTTATGTTTTATATGCAGCCAGACACACCGTGTAACTATTAAATTGAGCTTATAATGATATAGAAGGGCAAGCACTTTCCAGTTCTCTAAAGATATTTGTTGCCATGTAAGCTGCCCGGTAAACAAATCTTATGTCCTGATTATAATTTGTTCCTTCACATGTCCGATAATCAAATGAGCTTGTACTGTAGCATGTGCCTAGGTGTGTCCACATTAATGCACACAAACAACTATCAATGTACACAAGGTTCCTGATGAGTGGCGGTCGGATGTCCTTGTTGGTATTCATGCAGACACACAGGTAGTTAGAGGGGGGCTCGGGAGGTGCACTGGCTAATCTATTTCTCAGTGCCAGAAGGTCAGACAGATTAAAGTCGGCTATGAGGATCCCAGTTTTCCATGACAGCTGTCTGCATAGGCGCGAAGCAGCTCTAAAAGTTGCACTTGCAATGAGATGTAAAATTAACCCCCAGGCTTCTGGTGTGAAGGTCATGCTTTTGTACCAAAAAGAGGAATCGCTTGATGCTTACTGAGTGTATCCGATGAATTATCTGAGGTTTTCATTCAAACGGGCCTGAATAGAAAGGATGACTACAGTCAGTCAAAATGTTCAATTGAATTTGAATCATCAGGATTTAACTACAATGTGTAAGCCAGGGCATTTGATATTGATGTGCTGCAGCAGATTCTACCCTTTCCTATTCTTTTTTATTATATTCTGACAAAATGTTGAAGAAATTGTCACAGAAATACATTATCTTCTGAACATAAAAGTACAACTGCCTAATGAGAATGCAATTGATCTAAAATCATCCACAAATATTCCGGAGTATTCAAGACCAATTAGTATCCGATACCAGTTATGGTTTCCCCCGTTTTCTGCTATGTAATGATTTTTTAAGGTGGCAGCATGTCTTTGACCTTGTATGATCCACCTTAAATGAAAAGCCATTAGGTCAATATCCAGCGATTTCCTTTAATGACCTCGCTGGGTGTTTGTAATGTCTTGAAAAGGTCATATCCATCTAGGTGTTCAAATTAAACCCCAACAAATTACATGTGCTAAATGCAGTGACATTTATCATATTTATTCAAGATCTCCATTATGTAAAATACTTTTCTTACATCCCTAGACAACAACCGTCATTTGGAGAGTGTTTTGTGCTATTTTTGGACTACAGTTGACCTCCATCCTTCGGTCATTTATTGACTTGACTAATACCCGCACATACAAGATTGGACACTTTGAGGTCAGATGGGTGGAGTGCAAGGTGGATGGATGTGCTATCTCAAGCTTTTGTCAGATAGAGCAAGATTAAATGTAATACAATTAAAGGTAATAATTACATTTTCTCGTCAACTTTTCTTTCTATAGGTTTTTACACCAGACATCCTTGATAAGTATGAAGTTGTTTTTATCTACTGTGGAAGTACAAGATAAATACCTGACTTTCTGGATGCACTATATAAAAAAAAGAATCTACCCAAAGCTGCATTTTTCCTGAAAAATAACAAAGATACAAATCTGTTATTTATATTTATTCCTTTATATACATTTGAATTGAATAAAAATGAACTAATGCAACAAGTACACAAAGTCTAATGACCTCCGATGTCACCAGTCTTTCACCCACCTAAGCTCGAGCTCTTAGAAAGCAGACTCCACAAGCCAAAATGAAGATAGAAAAATGTTCTGGGTAAAGAAAAGATAATCTACGAAAGTGCTTTTAGGTTGCTGTGTGCAATATTAACACTGCCTCCAGGCTCAACAAGTTCAACTAAAAGAATCCACTACTTGAGCCGCCAGCAACACTCAAATGTGTTGCTTGCACCAAGGGCTAAAGCAAACAAAGAAAACTAAAAATGCTGAGGCTATAATAACGAAGAAATGTGAAGATGAAAATCATGTGTTCTATAGTTGCAACTTAAAAAAGAGAATCATCTCATTAGTATAATTCTAGCTTGTGTTTATGGCCTATTCTTTTCCTATTTCCACTGCCAATTATGCAGAGTTGCTTAAATCTGTTTATTTTTTTGTCTCTATTCTTTTATGCTTTACACAAACTGCAAGGAGGCACACCGGTGGCAACATAACTTTCAAAGAAACACTTAAGCCAGGAAGCCATCATTGACTTGACTTGACAACCACTTCCAGGCTGTTCAGGATGCACAAAGACCTGTGCATCGACCATGGAAAAAAAAAAAAAATCAAAGATAAATTGTGACGATGTTAGCTGGAGAGACTAAAAGGAAGAGTGAAGATGTGTGTGACGGATCTGTGGGCACTTAAGTTAACAACGTGTGAGTGTTAGAGAAGCTCACTATATTCCCAAAAGTTCACTCTGACATTTACATAAATATACTTCAAAACAACAGCAAAAAAGCACTTTCAACTTTGAAGTTTTCTCAACTGTCTTTGTTTCTTTGTACCAATAAGCGTTCATAAAATAAAGATAATGTAGTGAAGCATTCATACTTCTGTAACTTCAAGCACAACTAATGCTGCATACATAGTGCAAAGTTTTGTGGGTTGAGAGTGGGAGTAACACACAAGTAAATAAACAGGGCTGCAGTTTGCCTGTGGCTGGAGTTTGACACCAACATAAATCAGTTTGGATCCAAAAATCTGCATCAGACTTTCTTTCTCACAAACTCAGGTTTTCATCAGATTAGTGTTGCTGGAAAAAGGCCCATTTATTGTGTCTGGAGAAACTGAAGTCCACAGTTATAGTTTTTAAATATCCATTACATGACACACGCACCTCCCCTTACCCAGGGCGCTTCCTACAATTATACTGTAATTAAAAAATGAAGTTGTTTATGATCAGGCAATTCCACATTTTGTCAATATTGTTCCCTGAAGCAGATTAGCTACTATATTTGCTGCCACCTATGAAATGCTCTTACTTTGGATCAGCAAAGAAATGCATCACCCTGTCTCTGCTACAAAATCTCAACATGTTCTGGCAGGGTGAATGTTAATTACAGACTTAGATCCACAGTTCGCATGATCCTCCTTCTTCATCTCATAACAGAGAAGTCTTTTCTATGGCATGCAGTAGGTGCTTTCTTGAATAAAGAGATCACTTATGACTCATGGAGGTTTGGTCCCACACGACCAGTACAGAAGAAAGGCACCTGAAATAAATCACAGCTGGAGGGCTACATACATCAAACTCCATACTCCATTTCAAATGTGTTTTGTCCACTACATCTGAGTTATAAATGTGCATTTGGTCTTTGACAGCAAGGTGCTGCTTGAGAAATGTAATACATTACTAGTTTCTCAGACAAAGTGGCAGTTCGAGAAATGTAACATAATGGGATTTCTTATGTGAAGAACTGAGGGCAACGGAAGGGCATTAGGGTTGTTTAGTATTTTGTAGAAAACAGAGAGGGACTTTCACAGCTGAATTTTACAGTGGATGAAATGTCATTTGGTGCCAACACCATCAAAAAAGAAATCAACTTTAAATGTCTCTTACCTTCATTTTGAGCTTGTTCTTTGATACATCATACTTTTCTCGCCTGGTGCTTGAGTCACTGTAACGTTCCTTCATGGTCTTTCAAATGAAAAAAAAAAGAGAGAGAATATTAATGACAAGTACAATGTTTCTATGTCAATGTATAAAAAAAAATAATCGCTATAAACAATACATTCTGCCGTAGATTAAACAATGATTGTAGTTGTAGTTTCTTCAAGCAATGAGAACTTTGAATTCAAATAAGGGACTTTGTAGTGGAGATGAAAAAAAGCTGATTAATTAATCTCGAAATCCCGTTTTCAGACACATAATTAGATGTTTATGGGATGAAGCTAGTGGTGCACCTTCCACCAGAAACATTACAGTGCACCTTTAAAATGATTGCTTCAGTTCCTTCTAAAATATTTTAAGAATTATTATCTTTGTTTATACAGATTTCCCTGCTGCTACTAGTTTGGATAGAGGAGTTTTGAATAAAGCCACATAACACACTACGCTTGTACAGGTATTGGCAATGAGCTGTCAGCAGAAGACAAACTGTTAAAACACGAGGTCAATTAACTTCACATTTGTCCCATACGGCTCCTGTCCTGTAAAGCCATGCTGCAGTGGTCCTTTTACACATTTGCTGCACCTTCAAATGTATTAGTTTACAGTATAACTGGACAGAATATTGTCACAACATAAGCAGTCCAGAAAATGTGACATGGATGTGTTTACCATTCTAATCATTTTCAGTAAGTGTTACGAGATCTAATATTTTTCATCTGTGTGTCATATTTGTACAAAAGGCTGAGAAAAGAAAGCTGGTTGTGAAAAAGAAAAAAAAAAAATCAGACGCATCCATTACTCAAAACAGTCCGACGTTATGATAGCCTAGTCCCTGATCTCTTTCATCTTGTTCATAATTCCTGAAGGTTATTATGAGTTGAATATTAAAGGCTGCCACTCTTCTTCCCCTGTGCACGACGCTAAATGGACTCATTGTAATTATGGCTTTCATGCATGGCGTGGTACATTTTCGGAGGTAATTTGAAAGGATCAGAGAAATAAAACGAAAGAAAAAAAAAAAAAGTCAAGGTGGTATGTGAAAATGTATGTGTAGTTCTCAACCCAAAACACCTCTGTCACAATGGCTGAGTTTGTACTGACGGTATTATCACAGTTATTAACAGTAGAGGGAGCTTTGGTTATGCAAATTAGAGCCGTGTCCATGCCGAAAGCAGCCCTCACTCCCTCCCCTTTAGCAGTGCTTGTCATGGAGCATTGGTTGTTAACTCATTTCCACCAAGAGAAAATGTCCTTCCTAACCTCCAAAAAATAACATTAATGTGCCTCTTTCAAAACTCAAACAGAACTGTGTCCGAAACTCATGTGCTCTCAAACCACTGGAATAAACTGTTTATCTTCCCAAATAAATAATAACCAGGCATCTCTTTCAACTCTCAAGAACGCATAGTAAGAATTTCCACAGGCTATCCTTTTTCCAATTTTCAACCAGAGCTGGGAAACGAAATAAAGTTTGTGCTACCAAAAAAAATCCCCAAAAAAACACTAAAGCACACTATAGGAGCTCTTGCACTCACCTCATTAAATTTCAATAGAAGGTCCAGACATGCAGCTTGATAACAGCGAAGGTTTCAATCCCCTCTGGCCTGCAAGATAAGATTTGAAGATATGATATAGTGACACCATATTGATTTAATAAAAAAGTACAAGAACTGTGAGGGCACAGTGCTGTGGAGAATTTACATAAAATAGCAATATACAGTTGATATAAAAATGTTTTCCAAAGCAAGTGAACCAATGCTTTCGTCATTAAAATTGTATTGAGTTTTGCTAATTAAAATGTCTAAACAAAAAAATAATGCATTCAATTAACCCATATGTCACCTACACAATGTCACTGTGTCATCTCCGGGAAATGTGTCATTTCTATGGCAACAGCTGAGCAGTCTGTTAAGATTTATGTAGGTTAAGTCTTAAGCCTGACATAATGCAGGCCATTCACTTCTTAAAGACTCCTTTTGTTGTTAACAGTTGTCTATTACTCAACTGCTTAAGCATGTTACACATATAAAATTAAATTTTTATTTCAGTAAAAGAGATATGTTCAATGAGAAGCCTGAAATAAAACAATTAAGTTAACCAGTCAGTTTTACCAACAGCCTACTGTTCTTGATAGAAATATGCCAGATTGTTGACTGTGCTTGTTGTATTTCTCGCCAATGCCATGTCTGTTTGTTCTGTTTTATGAAAATGCATAATGCAAAAGGATAGTTCAATTATAATATGCAGTTAAAATGTGTCAAAGTACAACAACAAGCCTTTATGTTAGATCCCTAAAACAGTGACTGCAATGAAAACTTTTGTACTAACTTTAAACTCCACTGTTACCATCCCAACTTCACAGAGCCTTATAAAAACTTATCAATGTAAAATGCCAAGTTTGGGATATTTTGAAGTTTTCCTTCGCGGCCCATGTGCGTCATCGCCTGTGAGCTCTGTTACCACAGACGTTCAGAGCGTTCATTTGCTTATAGGGCATAAATAGGGCTGGTCCTTCAGTCGATATCTATAATTGCTCGTGGCTCGTATCAATACGTACAGGTTTCACCGCTCCATCACGAGCCACTGGGAACGGGTTGCCCGGGAAACGGCCGCATGGCAACAGGATCAGAGCCTGGGGGTTGTCTGCTTCTAGGTCTGCTCCCATTTTACATCGCATTTCCTCACTAGATGGTGTGCGAGCCACTGGAGAGTACACTTCAGCCGCGCAGTGGTGGGCTCCGTAGCATCCAGCCAAACAAACCTGGGAAAGTACGCGATCGGAGCGTTTCTTCTTCTCGGAGGACATAAAGTGTGGAAATAAAACCTCTTTTTCTAACCTTTATCGCTGTTTTTGCAGAAGACTTGGGAAAGGCGACAACACTATACAGCTGTGATGGACATAATGATTGCGGTGCAGGATGCTTGTGTGTCTGGTCAGTGGCTAACTGCTATCATCCTGAGCTTGTGCTGCTTTCTGCCGTCCTGTTTGCCCGCTGGACAAACTGTGGACTCACCGGTGGAAACTGTGGTCAGCAGACAAGGCGACACCGCTTTGCTGAGGTAAAGAACACGCTAACTTCACTTTTCCCGCGAGTTTCCCCCCGTGAAAGCACTTTTAGCGTCCGTGTAAGTGAATCGCAACGCATTTGAGCTGCTTAAAGTACTCGTGCTAAAATTGTTCACGTTAAGAAAACAGCCGGGACGTAAACAATAGTGTGTTTCCCTCCATCCCGTGGTTGTTTTGGCCTGACGGGGGGCGCACGGTGCAGCTACTGAGCTACGCAGGACGCGGCGGCTAGCTATGCTGTTTGCTAACCATAAAGTTTTACACTAACACTTTTCTCTGTGTAGTCAGGCCAAACTCTGTCACATGTGCATCCCAGTGCCTTTCCAACGATATCACACGACGTTAATCACTAATTACGTGTCCAATTGAATATAATCATGTACCATGTGGACGACTTGTATGATGACATTTAGCTACTCCACGTCGCTCTTCTCGTATTTTGATTAAACTGTGACTTCTGACACATGTGCTTGTCAAATGCTTTTACCTAGAGGAAGCACAGTGTGATGTCGCAGTTTCTAAACGAGGCGAGAGTGTAGAAAGAGAGACCGATGCTGCTGCTGCTGCTGCTGTATGTGAGGTCTGAGGTTTGATCTGAAGAATTAAGTTCTGGTGTTGACGCGCTTGTCTCTTTTCATCACGTAACGTAACTTACGACTCCAGCTGCACCGGTAACGTTTAATGTCACGAGCGTGGTTTAGACTTATAATGAGTCTTGGGGGAATGTTCATATCGTATCCATATTGTGTTGTAGCCTGACATTGGTGCGTATGATACTTGTTTAAATTTTTGGATTAACACTCCTATTTCATAATTTTGCTTTCATTTCGGTTATAGCAATGTTTTTCCTCTTAAGTTTGAAAATATGGGCCTCGCAAAAATGTATTTATTTAGAATTTATTTAGAAAGCAACATACAAGTGCATTTTGAAATTTTAATGCAATCCTAATAAGAAACCATAATTTGCAAATATAATAGGCTTAAGAAATCACAACGGCATAAAAATAGATTATTTTCTAAAAAATCAAGCTCCCTGTCTCAGTTTTTCCTGCAGGAATGACCGAGACTAAGGTAGTAGGCTACAAACAAACTATGTGATTCATTTTATTTGGTGCCATTTTTGCACATTTTTTGCTTCTACTATAAATATGACAGCCATTGACAACCATATGTATTACCAATCAATAGACTATATGGAGGCAGAAATAGACTATGGGGGGCCGCCATAGTCTCCTCTGTTGTGGAAAACACTGCTGTCTGTAGCCTATCTTATATGGGCTGGGCTGGAGGAAAGGGTACAGGGGCAGAGCCTGTCCCTTTTCAATGCTGTGGATGCTGAGTCTGACTTCTGGGTGTGGACATGAATTTAGAACAGCAGAAGTGTCCGAAGATCCTCTGCCTGGCATTTTGCTTCATGTCTGTGTGGTTGTTGGTTTAAAAAGTCACAGCTTCTTTTATAAGAGGATGTAGCATGTCTTCTGTAGGATGATGAGTTGGTGTAGCTACATCAAAGATTACCTCTGCAACAGCTTGAAGATATTTTTACTTTATTCCCTGAATGCCTCCGGGGCCACCCTGTCAGATAGACTTACCCCTCTGACAGTCTTTTAAGAGAGGGCGTCTAATTCCCTGGTGTCAATCTGGGTTGGCTGCGATCAGCAACACAAGCTTTGTCTGGATCCTGATGCTTTATTGGAGGGGAGATTATCCTTATGCTATGAATCACCTCAATAAACAAGCTGGCCCCGCCACCACAGTCACAAAGAGGGTAACACTTTCTCAAGCAGGTCGTCACCTTGGCAAATGCTACCAGGAAATCTACAATGGAAAAGAGGAATATACTGAACTTTAATTAATGGGTCATGTGTCTATTACTGGAAACCATTCATGGAACCTTTTCTTCACTTGCTGTGGGTGCTTGGCTATTTGTAAATCTGTCAGGATGAATTTATGATTTGCAAGTTTTCTGAAAAATTGTCAATTTTCTCCAGGCAAATGGAGTTAGAAATTGTCATTCAAACTAGCGAAATATGACAGTTTGTAGCATCAACAAGACCCTTGGCAATCTGCAGGCAATTTTGTTTAGCCTCTTGAAATTCAATGCAGGCTAAAAACGTGAGCTTTTCCAAATACTGACAAACCCAAGAGCATGCAATTAGTCATTGCTGTGGATTATGGAGTGGCTCCCACAAGATGCATCCTCTGTCACGTGTTAATTTCTCCTCTACTGTCTTTAATTCTTAGCACATTCACAAGTGTTATGAGTCCATAACAATAATGATTAAAGCCATTTGAGGATGAGGAATGGTTCACATGTGTATTATCATGCAGTATTTAATTTATTTTGATAACACAGAGGCACTAGATCATTTTGAGGCCCATATCAAAGACTCTTGTTTCTGAAATGGGAGGGCTGCTGTGCATGAGTGAACATAAGTTATGCACATGCCATTATTTTACACTAAGGTCCTCCCCACTGCTTCTACACAGAGAAGAACATGGTCTTTGAATTTGTGGTTCATCATACTTCATTTTTGTTTACATTTTCATTACTTGTTTGTTACCATGTTTTTTCAAAGCAGTGTCAAAAGTGTTGTTTTTCGTGTTTGTCATTACTCTAAAAGAATTTATTTGGATCCTATTATTTTAATATTTTCCATGTTGTTAGATTGTGAATTGAAAGTTGTATCATTCTGAAGCTTGTTAAAAAAGTTTTATCATAAATGAATGAGTGCATTTTGACATCTTAATTAGTGTTTTTGTTACCGGACACAAAACTATTTATTTGTATTTTAATCAGTTCTGTGATCTTAATGTTTTGTTTAAACTCCGGACTCTTGCTACTTTGAGAGTAAAGCAATGTGCTTTTTCCAGCTATTGTTTTTCATTCTGGCACAGTGGATCATCGTTCTCCTTCAAAAAGCTGCCAAACACTGCATTTTTGGAGCATATTAAGCCTTTTTGGCAGGGCGGTACTTGCAGCAGTCCAAAACTTACTCTAATGCTAGCAGCAGTTGGATTTAACTAAACCCAAATCAGAAGTTGCTATCTCAAGAATAGGTCAAATTTGTATAACCTACAGTCAAATCCATTTTTTATCCACATTATCCAAAGCATTATTGTTCCTGGATGAAGACAGCAGCTAAGTAAGGGTTAAACAATGAGGAGCAGTACATTATACAGATCTAATGCACGACGCAGAGTAACACCACTCCTCTGAGCGTCGTGTTACTCTGCAAAGTGTATTAGACCTGCATAATGCACGGCTCTATGTTGTTTAATCCGCTTATAGTCACACTTCTTAAAATGTGTCCGCTAATCTCAAATAATGCTCAAGAAATGTTGCTTTTTTAGCTGTTTTTTTGTGTCCAGGTTTAATAACAGGGCATAGTAAGTTCCAACCATTATTCAAATGCACAACGCTGTTGTAAACTGCAGACCGCTGCTTTGAGATCGCTCCTCTCTCTATCTCTCTCTCTGTGCTTCACTTTTTTTTCTCTCTCTCTCACTCACATGTAAACAGAACTCACTTCAGAGTTCAAATCAATCTGACATGAGTCGGGTTGTAAATATCCTCATTAGCTTTTAATTTTTTAAAGTAAAATTGTTTTAGTTCTTTAGATTTTCTCCTGTAGTTTATCAATTACCAATTATTTTAACGTCAAATCAGGTACAGGTGATTGGTTAAAGAGGTTTTCAAAAGTTACATGTTGCTTGTTTCTGTTAAGTATGATGATTGCTCTTTCCTGTCTGTACGTTTCCATATGTCACTCTGTCATTTCTCACTTCTGTGTCATTATTGTGCCTCTGAAAGGTCTTGACATTTACTATAGGCACTTGTGGCACAGGCAGAAGAGTTGGGGTCCTTACTCCAGTGCACATTATCAAATAAAAAAGAAATATAATGTTGCTATAATTCTGGATGCACCTTTAAAGCCAAAACCGCAGTTGGATAAGTCTTCTGCTAAGTGTATCCATAAAGAACAAGCTTGACACATTCTGCTCTTCAGCACTTTTTAATTAGGCCACAGTTGTGCTAAAGGAATATCCTAACAGCTTGTTGGAAGACGTAGGGGAAGAGTGTTCTGAACATTTGAGTTAGCTGACAAATATTCACAGTTGCATTGCACTCATTTTGTAGAAAACCTGGTTGCATCTTAAAATCCATCTGGGGCTCCACCTGACACTGTTTGATAATTATCAGAAACCAGTCTGCTCGTCTTCAGCCCATGTGCCCAGTGTGATCAGTGCAGTTGACATTTTGTTGTCCGTTTGTTCTGGGGTGTAACGGCACGCATAGTCGTAGTGCATGTTTTGGTACAGCACGTTCGGTTCAGTGCTCATGTGTACCGTTTCAATGCTAAATAATTATGACATAGTTCAAATCATATGATAAGTTGAACAGCCAATGTTTTGCAACTTTTTAATCTGCTTTTTTTGAAGTGAAAGTACCAAAAAATACCGAACCGACAACTTTCAAAATGAAAACCGAACTGTGAATGATGGTAGCGTACCGTTACACACCATCATGATTCAGTTCAGAGAAATGTAGACTAATGTTACATTAGGGGTGAGCCATTAATCGAAAAATTGAGAAATCAAATTGAACCAAATCGTCAGTTATTTGGTGGTAGGTTTTGAATAGAAAAATCGAAAACCAATCTTTAGTCAATAAAAATGTGTAGTTTGGAGCAAAAGTCAAACTTGGAGGCAGAGTATTGATACAGACTTTCAAAAAACTAATAAATGAGACATATTAAAAGTTTTTGTTTTGTTTATGTTCATGAATGGCATTTTTGTTTGTTTTTGAAAAGGTTAAACAAAAATGAATCAAAAATCGAAATTGATCAAAATGAGAAAAAAAAAAATCATCATTATATTTTTTTTCCCAGATCACCCAGCCCTATGATACATGTATGTAGCAGTGAATATTTTTAGTATTATCTTGGTTTTATCATGTGGGTTTGCCGGGTTAAAGACGTGGGTAACAAGTCACTTATCATTATGTTTCTCTACAAATTGCATCAAAGTGTTAGTCCTCCAAATGCTGAAACAACAGTCAGAAGGCCTGACCTACTGGATGCTTTTAAATCAGTGGCTCGATCTCCTCTTGCTCAAGGGCTACAATGGGGGCTACTAAAATATTCATAAGATTCATTATTCTGGAATTTGCAATAGATGTGCTGCAGCCAAAATTAAAAGGAACCGACAATGTTACATGGCATAGTATAGTGCAAGTGCTTAAAGGGATTTTCAAACCAGTCAACTCTTTAGGACCGCACAGAGGCACAGAAAATATAGACGAAAAATGTGAGGTGAATCAACTAGCGTCATTGTTTCAACTTCTTTTATGTGCTGTACGCCATGTCAGGTTCGTCAGCCTTGTTAAATTGTCTGCATCTCTAAAACTGAAAATGCTCTGTTCAACCTTGTGATGTCAAGTTTGTTCAATAAAGAAAAAAACATAGGGTGGTGCATTTTTGAACAATGTTATTTTGTTGGTATTTCCTGTAAAAAATCGCCAGTGCCTTTTGTTAAACTGTGAAGTGAAAAAGTTTAAATGAAGTTGATACAATACCTGCAGCTTCAAAGTTGGGCAAATTCAAAGCTGAACGTATTTGGGTGACTCTAAAGATGAAGGTGTGGAGTTTAAAACACAGTGGACCACTTTCTTTTTTTTGATTGAATGACATCACAAGGTGAAATGGGTGTTTTAAGTCTGAGTAACGAGTACTTATATACATGCAGGGTTTGTACGTTCAAAGAGATGTGGATGAAACACATCATAGCTTTAGGTATGTCTTTGATAATAAAAATTCATAGTAACAGGTGACCTTTAATATAGATCATCCACTGTACCGCCAGTTGACACTAAGTTAAAGACTAACTTATTACCTATATTTTTATTCTACACATGGAAAATAATACTAAGCATGTAATAAACAAGTAGATAAAGTAAAAGTTACCTTTCAACACAAACCACCTGCATGCATGTCGTGTGCACTTATTTCACAGATCCTAGTTGCATTATGTTGAAATAGCTCCCTTGTTGCTTTAGTTGGTTGCTGATAATTTTCCACGTTTGTCTGGGTTTAAACTAGTTATTTTTTGCGTTGTTGTTATTGGTTAGAACCGCTTCCACTGGTCAGTAGAAAGCATTTGTATGTTTTCTAGCTGGTCTTTACATGAAAAAAGTTGGGAACTGCTGTTAGACTGTAATATTTGTTATTAGACTATAACAGCTCTTTCCTATTTTAGATGTGTTTTGAGCTGGAGCTGGAGCAGATATCATTACTCACCATTGACACTCACTGTCAAAACATCCAAATGTTGTGTTGTCATCTGCATAACCTCTATTATAGAGCTGAATGTTTCTGTGCTGGTGTGAAAGCTCCATATTGTGAATTTTTGCTTGGAGAATAGAATAGCAGTGCTGGTTTTCTCTTTTGAAAAGTAGTTTGGGATGTGTCAAGTGTGTGGTGACTCTAGCTTGGACAATTTTGACTTTAACCCTATAATGCCATTCATATCATATTTGCTACACACATTTCTGAAACCTCTATTTCATCAACATGATCTATACTTGCCTCAAAAACCTGTTGTATCTAATCTGACACATGTATTCTGCCCCCTGGTGAACTATCATGCCACTACAGGCAGCTCAAGTTTTGTTTTGGTAATTACCAAAATGGCTGCTCCCAGTAAATGATCCGTTTGCTTTTTCAGGAAAATCTTTCAAATTTTTGAGAAGTTACGGTGAGAATAACATCAAAATTCTATATCATTTTTTTAAAATAAGTAATTTCTTCACCGTATGAATGCATATTTACTTTTGTTATATTACATTTAAATTGTGTTAAAATGTCTGTATCAAATTTGATACTCCAGGTATAATATGTTATTTTTTCCAATTGTCATTTCCCATTTTCGTGATTTATTCTACATAATACTTACTAAAATATAAACACACACTATTTTTAATGACTTAATTAATCAAATTAATCACTGAAATGCCATCTTAAATACATTTTTGAGTATTTCTGCAATAACACTTCATCTGAAATATTAGTTTCTGTGCTATTTGACCTATATGTTTAGTTTTAGAACCTGTGGGGGAAGTAAAACGCTGAGACGCGCAAATCCAAAACTCATAATGGTTGCCAGGCCAGCCATTGTTGAAAGTTACAACAAGTTATATAAGTAAGTAAGTAATCTTTATTTGTATAGTGCCACAAAGTGAAATAATAATGCCCTAAAAGTGTTATGTGAAAGAAAAATAGGAAAAACTTCAATATATATTCTATATGTTCAAAATGTTATTGACAAAACTCATTTTTTCTTGCCTAAAATTAACATTGCTGTGACCAAAAAGTTGCCAAAAACGCCCGCTGTATCAAATGTGATACAAAAAATATCTCAAAACAACATGATATAGCAAAAAAAATTTTGTGGATTTTGTTTTAAGAGTTAATAAACATCTCAGCTCCAAAAAATCCGAATTTTCTGACTGTTTTTTAATGGGTCAGTTTACAGGGTTAACACCAATTTCAACATATTTTTAGTAGTTGCTATAAAATATTTTTACTGATTGGTCTTTAGGAATTATGCTGTTTTACGGCTGTTTTGCTCACTGTTATTTTACTCTCCACACAACCAGTGTAATTAAAAGAAACAAAGTGTGGAGATTATCTTTCAATAATCTCAACACGCCATTCTCACGGCACTTGTTTGGAAAAACAACGTAATATACATTTTTTGGGAGTAGAACAGACAGAATACATAATGAATCACCATAGAAACATGCCTGCTTCATGTGCACATTGTCATGGGCAAACACAACACAATTAGCAGATAATTGGACGTGATAAGAGAACAAGGTTAGGGTTAATTCGTCAGAGAACAAATCCCTAAACCTAACCGACGGTTTAGGCGAGTGCTATTTTATTAATAATGACAAATAGAGTGAATGAAAAGGACATAAAAAAAACTATTCACCCATTTAATAAAAGACATGGCTAAACTTTCCAACAACATTTGAATTCATAATTAAGAGCGACGTAAACAGTGGAAGTTCTAGCAAGTGGCCGAAAGGAAAAGATGGGCCCACTACAGAATATTTAATTATGTTCATTAATTAATGTTGTCGTGATAGCTACAACAAATGTAAAAAACTTTGAAAGTAAAAAATATATATATCTTAGCTGTAGATATTGTTGTCATTTTATTTAGCTAGAATAATGAATATATAGAGTTTCAATAAATCTCATAGAATGGTCTGGATCTGGTTTGTACGGCGCTCCATTGTACTCACAAAAAAATAATATTTTCTCGTAATTACGAGATAAATATTTATGAGATTGTTTTCTAATATTACAAAAGCTGCTAATGCATATGAAACAATGTGGGAACAAAAAATGTCACATTACATTACAAACTCAAAAAGATTTTTCACCAGACCTATGCTTACGTTTACTTGTAGGAAATGATTCAGTTTTAGTAACATACTGTGTTCAACCACCAGAGGGAGAAAAAGAGCTGGTTTCACCTTCCTCAAGCCACACAACCAATGCTCTTAAATGAACAAAAGTTTCTCAAATTACTAATAACAATATCATGTGAGACAAAAGCTCCATGAATCAGTGTGAATGGAGAGCACTGCGTGTCCCTGCAAACACTGGGAATATTAAACTACCGTAATCATTTTCTTTTTTTTTATATAATCCTGGCATCGTATCAAGTCTTTCTCTTAATATCATAGTTTAAAATTACAGTATTATGACAACAGTAGCTTATGGTAAATCATAAAAGAGGGTATGTACAGTAAAATGTAATACCTTTTATAGACTTTTTAATACCTTTAAAAAAAACTAAGACTCCATTGGAACCAAATTAAACATTTAATCAAATAGTTTTTGTGTGATAAACAATTAAAAGCAGCCATCCTTGTAGGCCAGAAAAAACAATCAAGAATTTGAAGTTTTATTAAAAAAAAGTACATACCAGTAATCAGATTTCAATCAAATTGTTTGCTCTAATTTAGTGTATTTTAAGGCCGCATGTCAGATTAAAGACAAAAACTATTAGGTCTGTTAGGAGAGCGATTGTTAAATACAAAGTCAGTAAAGGCAAGAACCCCAGGTCACGTTTCCTTGCGATTAAGACTTTGTTCTTGATTTGTACCTGGGCTGGGTCGACGTCCTGGTAGACGGGGGCATGACGTGGTCCCATGTGATCTTGAGGATGTAAGCTGGAGTGAACGCTGGTCTGTTGAACTTTTGCTCATACTTGGTCACTTCTGCTGCAGTGCGGTTAAAAACTATCTGGAGTAAATATCCGACATATCCCAACTCACTGTATTCCTGTTCAGACAATAAAACATTAGATTAGTAGATTGGAGGATTAGTTATTTGAGTTAACACATTCCTTTCACCAAACATAATCCTGACTGATACAGTCCACCTCATCTTACTTACAGTATAGTCTATCTACATTTTAAAAAGCTCACAGTGTAAAAAGCATGTTTTTACGATTTAGATCGATTTGGTGGCACAAAATAAATCTTGTGGTCATCTTACATTTATTAAATTATTGGTGTGTTTATTGCTAATAATAATACTAATAATCATCATATTAAAATTGTTTTAGAAGTTATTTAATTCACAACTTAGCTTTTGCAGTCATCTGCTTTATACAGTATATTGGACTAGAGCTGGGCAATATATCGTGATAAAAATTGAATTGTGACCTCACTGTCGTGACAATCAAATCGTGATTTCCAATTTCTCGATTTTTAATGCATCTGTTTGTTAAAATACTACTTATCTTAGCCTCAGAGTTGCCAAGTTTGTTTCTTTATAACAAATTTGGGCGTCTGTTTTTAATAATCTTGTGAGTTTTGAAGCTCATGTGTTGAGGTCTTTGTGCTGCAATTTCAAGTCAAGTTCCAGGTGAATTTTAGCAAATTTCAGGTTTGATTTACAAATTTTGGCACTTCTAGAGTTAGAAATGCCAAAAATGTATTATCACACAATGTTCTAATTAACCCATTATTTAACTTTATTTATTTATGGATTTTTTCTCAAAGGCTTCGTCATGTTTTTCTCTGAAAATCTGTCCACACTGGTCAGTCTTTGTTCTGCTCTGAATCAGTGACAGCTGCATTTAACCAATCAGAGTAAAGTAGGAATTTTAGAAAAAGCAGATGACTGTATTTACCTAAAAGGCAATAAGACAACAGTCTAAAGAATTGTGAGAACATCGAAAACGTGATCCGTCTCCAGGAAAGTCGTGTCAATATTTTTTTGTCATATCGCCCAGCCCTATATTGCACTTCAATGAAATAAATCTTTAAAACTAGGCCAGTTTTAGCATCTCTACACAGTTAGACCAATAAATATAGGTCACTTTTATAGTTTTTTGCTTAAGGCTTTAGATTTAACATTGATGTATGCAGACCTGATAAACACTTGTCCTTTCTCGTTATTCAAGTCGACATCGTCCCAAAACGCAGCCAGCAGAGACATGTTTTTGGGGAAAGAAGCAGCCATGGGAGCAGGAAAGAGGTACTTTTCATTCTCATCTGGATTCTGGAGCTGAATCAGGCCATTGTCCGAAAACTGAGAACAAGAAACACACATAAGGCTCTGTGAAAGGTAAAGAGAAAGTGAGAGGGCGGCGGTGATTGTGGGGTCTTTGTTATGCAAAATCATTTAAAGCTAGAAAAGAAAAGTTTCATAACTATGTATATTTGTGAAAATGTGATGGCGTACTATATTGGGAAATATATTAGAGTCATTAGCTTTTGTCTGTGATATGTAGTTATTACGTTATGTTTTTTCAATAGGACATAGTAAACATGAACATAGTTAAGATTTTACTAAACATTTGCTTGTTTTCAAACAGTTTGGCTGTTTTGATGAGATTTAATGTCTTTTGTATATTTGACATGTTTAAAAGGTTATTCACAACTGTTACCTAGCAACCACATAACAATAAATGAGACAAAATTCACATAAACGTGGCACTTTAATTTTGTTAAATGAAATGCTTAAACTCCTAGAAAACTGTTTTGGTTGAACTGTCTGTGCATTTTGTAGAGGAATTCTGTTCTGAACTCAAATTACCAAAAAGATTATCCCACTAAACTAAATTAAAATTCGACAAATGACATATGAGCTTTAGGAATTTTCACTGCAATGAACATGGTATTACAAAATAGGCTATATTTTTTTTTATGATTAATAATGATAAATGTGATAATTAAAGGACCTGTGCGTTAAGCAGTTTGTTTTAGAATAAAATTCTTTCTGCCCCTTTTCAATAAATCTGCTTTCTGAAGCCACAAACTCAAAATAAATGAATGATTTAATAATTTCGCTAGCTGGAAATTTTTTGGAGAATTGCAAACTTCCTAAACTAAATCAAACACAGCGTAATATGCTCGAAGCTAAAATTACAATAAAAGAAATTTCAGAAACTATCCAGTCACTAAAAATTGTAAAACACCCGGACCAGATGGAATAATTAATGAATTCTATAAAAAATTTGAACAATTTATTTCGCCCCGTCTAGACGCTGTGTTTGAACATGTGTTCAAGGAGAATCTCCTCCCCCCAACATTTGAAGAATCAACAATTGTTTTAATTCATAAAAAAGACAAAGATCCGGAAGAAGCTAGCTCTTATAGAGCCATCTCGCTCTTAAACTCGGATCAAAAAATACTGACCAAAACCTTAGCTCGACGTTTAGGACAAGTAATAGGAAGCCTGGTCCACTTCGATCAGACTGGCTTTATACCTAAGAGGCAGGCAAACTCAAACCTGAGAAGACTATTTAATATCATCTATACAAACAGAAAAAAATCAGAACCATTTATGATCATTACACTGGACGCAGAAAAAGCGTTTGACCAAGTGGAATGGTCCTATCTCTTTGCAGCGCTGGAGAAGTTTCAACTAGGCGATAATTTTATTAACTGGATAAGAATTTTATATAAAAACCCACAAGCAAAGATTTTAACTAATCATACTCTTTCAACTTCTTTTTCATTACAGAGAGGAAACAGGCAAGGCTGTGCTCTCTCGCCACTTTTATTCGCTTTGGCAGTTGAACCCCTGGCAGAAAGTATAAGAACCGATCCAATGATACACGGATATAATACCAAGAACACAAAAAACAAGATTTCACTGTATGCTGATGACATTCTGTTATATATAACTAAACCCAAACAAAGCATCCCAAATTTACTCTCTCTCATAAACTATTTTGGTACTTTTTCAGGGTATAGAATCAATTGGAATAAAAGTGAAATTATGCCTATAAACTATAAAAATGTATCTTTTTTAAAAACTTTTCCGTTTAAGGTGGCGATCGAAAAAATTAAGTATTTAGGGGTTATAATCACAAGGAATTACAGTTCTTTACTGGAAGCTAATTATACTCCGCTTGTAACTAAGCTTAAGACTAATATTACTTTTTGGAGTACTCTACCCATTTCTCTCATAGGCAGAATCAACGCAATAAAAATGATCTTTCTACCACAACTACTATATTTTTTGCAAACAATACCAATATTTATTCCAAAATCCTTTTTTAAAAAAATAGATATGATTACCACAAATTTCCTATGGAATAATAAAATCATAGAATAAATAAAAATCATCTGTGTAAATCCAAAGCACTAGGCGGACTAGCTTTCCCCTGTTTCCTCTCATATTACTGGGCAGTCACCTTGAAACAATTTACGAAATGGCTGGATAACTTCTCCCTTCCTGATGTGGCAACATTGCTGGAACGTGAAGACTGTCATCCATATGCAATAGGAGCAATAATTTTTGTCTCCAATTTCACTCAGTAGAGACACTTTCAATCATAATCCTTTAATAGGAGATGCAATCCGGACATGGAAGCAAATAAAAGTAGGACTCAGACTTCGAAAGATATCATTTTTGCTCCCAATCGCAAACAATCCCTCATTTAAAGCTTCACTAATGGACAACACTTTTTCTCAATGGGAGACACTTGGAATTCATAATGTAGGCGACTTGTATATCAATGAATCCTTTGCATCCTTTAAAGAACTTCAGGAAAAGTATAGCCTTGGAAACTCTAGTTTTTTTAGATTCCTTCAAGTTAGGGATTTTGTTAAAACACATATGGATCATTATAATACAGCAAAACCGGACAAATTGGACATTTGTTTGACAAAAAATGTAAATTCTGAAAAATTGATTACTTATATGTACAACACAATAATGAAGCTTAGGGCGCCTTCATCAGAAGTTTATAAACATACTTGGGAAGAAGACTTAGAGTTTCAAATTTCAGATAACAACTGGAAAAAAAGTCTACAATCAATACATAATTGTTCTATAAATTCTAGACATTGTTTGATTCATTTTAAAATATTATATAGACTCTATTATTCAAACAAAAAACTACATAACATCTTCCCAAGTATCTCACCTATCTGTATTAAATGTGGTCTGTATGAGGCGTCCTTGGCTCATAACTTTGTCAACTGTTTAAATATTGTGCCATACTGGTCTGAGATCTTTGGTGTCTTATCTAAAATACTAAATTGCTCATTAGAGCCAGATCCAGAGTTGATTATTTTGAACATATCGGATAAAATCAGTACATTAAATCATTATCAGCAACAGTTAATTACTTATTGCTTACTTGCAGCAAAAAAACTAATATTAAAATTTTGGAAAAAGGAGGAATCACCATCTCCAAAATTATGGATTCAAGAAATTTCAGAAATCCTTCATATGGAGCGTATACGCTTTATAATGAAAGACAAACAAGAAACGTTTGATAAAATCTGGCTACCATTTGTGAATTACCTTGATTGTTAAAGATGCCTGGGGATGAGTCTGGCTGGGGGATAGACCGAGTGGGTAGGGAAGGGAGATTCATGACGGTACGTGTTAGTTGTTTGTGAGGCTGTTCTTTGCTGCTGTTTATTCTATGTGTATGCGTATGTATATATGTGTGTGTACATGTAGTGTATGGGTGGGTACGTATATGTATGTGTATGTACGTATGTGGGTATATATGTGTGCATGCATATGTGTATGTATGTATAGATATTTCTCTGTATTTTGTATTTTTTTTATTTTTTTTTATTATTTATTTTTTTTTTTTTTATATTTTTTTTTTATTTATTTATTTATTTTTTTTTTTTTCTCTTTATCTGTTGTATGATTTTTGCACTTTAAAAAAAAAAAAAAATGTTGAAGCATGTTTGGTCATGCTTCAATCAATAAATATATTGAAAAGATTTAATAATTTCTGTCAACAGAGCAGTGACCCTCAAACTTTAAAACTATGTAGTACCACCAAAGAAGACGTTTGGCATTTGGCAGTACACCCAGATCTAAACCAGTATTGCAAGATATTAGGGCTTCTCATTTATGCATAAAAAAATACACAACACTTTTATGAGTTTATGATAATAGTCACAATTACTCGATTACAGCATATTTGTAATTGTTCAGAGCAGTAATCATAAATGAAATATGATAAATCGCACAGGCTACAAGAGATGTAAACACCTGAAGTCAGCTCTGAAATATGACTACACTGGTGCTTCTCTAACAAGGATTTACAACTGTCAGGAGAAGGCAATTTCATCCAGTCAGAGACATTGTTGGATCAAAGATAAAAAAAAGCCTTGCTCGACTACTTGTAACCTGAAACATGTCCGTCAGTAACAATTCAAATTTCAGTATAGGCCCTTTAACCAGATCTAACAAAAGAGAGACACTCACGTAAATTCTTTTATAAGATTTCCCAAGAAAAGGAATGTTGACCGGAGGAGTTATGTACGGCGAGCTTCCATCTCCAGCGTTAATAATCACTGTTTCATCTCCGACGTCTTCTCCATAAGGAAACAGGACACTCTCTGTTTGGACAGAAACAAATGGGAAACATCACAATTAAACACAATACACCCACACCAACAGCTACTATATGTGCATAAAATGTGTGTGTTGTACATTCATAATAAAAAAACATAACATAACTGACTGTTTACATAAAGAGATGAAATACTAAATTGATCATTTGTAGTATGGACTAATTGAAGAGAAACTGAAATTGTAATTTGAATGAGCCACTTAAGCAAAGTGCAAAAGCTGCAGTATTGAAGTAATCACTTCGATATTGAAAAACAATGTTAAAAACAGTAGTTTAGGTCTCTAAGAACATTCTGAAATACAGGTAATTTTGTCAGTTCATAGCCTATTTTCAGTCTTTTTGTCAACACTCCTGGAATATTTGATCTGTAAACTTTGAGCCAATTCTATTATATATCCAAAATCTGATTGCTACTTTCAAATTGTTCAGAGCTAAAATGGATTCACATGAACCAGAAGAAGAATTTGAAAGAATATCTTTGAAAATAGAAAGGGAATTCTTCCAACTTAATAAATGTTTTGGTCCTAAGAGGATTGATTCTAAGTCTATCATTGATACAAATAGTTTTCAACATTTCCAACATTTCCACTGGTTTTGAATGAAGTGAATCTAAAACCTAAAACAACTTTTTGGCTGTTAAACTGTGCTTATGGTGTTTAAATAGCATTGCCTACTGTTCTGAATCATTTTTGACACTATTAGTGCAAACTGAGCAAGTTTCAGATCAAAATAGTCACAAATAGGGTGTTTCACTGCAAAGGCTAATGCCATTTTTAGACTCTCTTTGTGATATGTGACGTGTATTGGTCCACTAACTGCAGACGTCTGCTGTAAAACTAGTCACACTGCTTTCTCTCTATGCCCCGCCTTTGCCCTTTTCCCAATGCTTTTAATGAGTTTGTTTGAAATATGTTTGTGGGGGGAGTTTAGGGTTGGCCTACTACTACATTAATTAGTAAATGATAGTAAACAGAATTTATGTACCAGTCATTGGAGTTGCTGTACGTGAGCAGAGTGTATGTTTGGCGATTGGCACATCTGTACGTCCCAGGTTCATTGATACATATTTTTCCTTTGGACAATCTTATAGTCAGACACTCATCTACGTCCGTACAACCGGCTTTTCCGTGTCCATTGTCCTTGGTTGCGATCCATCCTTTTTACAGCTACACTCATATCCCCCGACAGTGTTCAAACATTGAGCTGCAGAGTGGCATTGTCCGTTATCTTGCTGGCATTCGTCTATATCAGCGCAAGCGGTGAGTAATGTTACAAATCCGGGTTTACAAACGCACAGAAAGGACCCGGGAACGTTAGAGCAAGCAGCACTGGCATGGCACGTTTTTGGAACTTTGCATTCATCCACGTCTTTGCACCATGACCATTTCCTTGAAACCCGACCGGACAACGGCATAAAAACGATCCAGGGATATTCCAACACCTCGCAACAGGGTCACAAGGATTATTGGCACATTCGTCGATATCTTTACACTCGCCATTCGTTTCAACAAAGCCTTTTCGGACAAGAGCATTCGTAAGAGCCAGGTGAATTTGTGCAAACTTGGTCAGACCGGCATGTGGTTATGTTTTCACACTCATCAACATCAACACAACCAAAGCTACTGTCTTTGTAGCCAGGTGAGCAAAAGCAGGTAAACGATCCTAGTGTGTTGTTACAATAGGAATGCTCGGGGCAAGGGAGGTTTTCTTTATCACTACATTCATTTATATCTTCACAAATTGAGTTTATAAGCGTAAAACCCACATTACATGGGCACAGAAATGAGCCTATCGCGTTAACACAAGTTGAGTGGTTTGACAAGTCGACGTGTTATTGTTGCATTCGTCGATATCTAGACATCCGGTCCCGTTGCTCAAAAATCCAATGTTGCATTCACAATATAGGACCCAACTGAATTCTTGCAAGTGCCATTATACATAAAGGAAATTGAGGAGCATCACATTCATTATATCCAAACATAAGTCGTTTTGTTTGAAGAATCCAGTGTCGCAAAGACAGTCATAGCTGCCGTTTGAATTGATGCATGTGCTAAAATTAGGGCAGGTTGTATTGTCAAGCACTCATTGATATCTTCACAATAGGTGTCATTTCCTTGGTAACCTTCTAAACACTGACACAGAAATCCTCCCTCTGTATTGTGGCATCTTGAAAATTAGGGCACTGGACCAACCCAAAGCGCATTCATTAATATCCGAACATAAAGTTTTGTTGCCTGAAAATCCTTTGTCGCAAATGCAAGTGTAGCTCCTTCTGCGTTCGAGCATGTGCTGTTAGCGGGGCATGTGAAATTTCCAACTGCACATTCATCGATATCCTCGCATTTTGTTCCGTTGGAAGTAAAACCGTTAACACAAATGCATTCAAAAGAGCCTAGAGAGTTGACACACAGGGAGTGGTTTGGGCAAGCTTCATCATTTTTAGTACATTCGTCAATATCGGTGCAAGAAGTGCCAGTTCCTTCGTAACCGTCAGTGCATTTGCAGTAGAATGAACCTTGATAAGGTGACACTCTGCAAGCTGGTGGCACACTGAAGTCGCATTGGAGCACGTTTCATCATTCACACAAGTCCCGTGCATTTCATAAACCTGACCCATTTGTTGNGCGTTTCCTTTATAGCTGTCCCAGGTTTAAGTAACGTAAGGGGCATAGGAAGTTACCAACCATTATCACGTCATTGTCAACACGCTAGTTGTAAACTGCAGACGCGCTGTCTTTGAGATCGCTCTCTCCTCTTATCTCTCTCTGCTTCACTTTTTTTTCTCTCTCTCTCACTCTACATGTAAACGGAACTCACTTCAGAGTTCAAATCAATCTGACATGAGTCGGGTTGTAAATAACCTCATTAGCTTTTAATTTTTGAAGTAAAATTGTTTTAGTTCTTTAGATTTTCTCCTGTAGTTTATCAATTACCAATTATTTTAACTTCAAATCAGGTACAGGTGATTGGTTAAAGAGGTTTTCAAAAGTTACATGTTGCTTGTTCTGTTAAGTATGATGATTGCTCTTTCCTGTCTGTACGTTTCCATATGTCACTCTGTCATTTCTCACTTCTGTGTCATTATTGTGCCTCTGAAAGGTCTTGACATTTACTATAGGCACTTGTGGCACAGCAGAAGAGTTGGGGTCCTTACTCCAGTGCACATTATCAAATAAAAAAGAAATATAATGTTGCTATAATATATGCATTCTGGATGCACCTTTAAAGCCAAAACCGCAGTTTTAAGTCTAGCTAAGTGTGCTAAAGGAATAGCTTGAACATTCTGCTTGCGTAGGGGTTGTGCTAAAGGGCTTGTTCTGAACATTTGAGTTAGCTGACAAATATTCACAGTTGCATTGCACTCATTTTGTAGAAAACCTGGTTGCATCTTAAAATCCATCTGGGGCTCCACCTGAGACTGTTTGATAATTATCAGAAACCAGTCTGCTCGTCTTCAGCCCATGTGCCAGTGTGTCAGTGCATTGCAGTTTTGTTGTCATTTTTGTTGTCCGTTTGTTCACGCATAGTCGTAGTGCATCGTTTTGGTACAGCACGTTCGGTTCAGTGCTCATGTGTACCGTTTCAATACTAAATAATTATGACATAGTTCAAATCATATGATAAGTTGAACAGCCAATGTTTTGCAACTTTTTAATCTGCTTTTTTTGAAGTAAATGTACCAAAAAATACAGAACCGACAACTTTCAAAATTGAAAACCGAACTGTGAATGATGGTAGCGTACCGTTACACACCATCATGATTCAGTTCAGAGAAATGTAGACTAATGTTACATTAGGGGTGGGCCATCAATCGAAAAATTGAGAAATCAAATCGAACCAAATCGTCAGTTATTTGGTGGTAGGTTTTGAATAGAAAAATTGAAAACCAATCTTTAGTCAATAAAAATGTGTAGTTTGGAGCAAAAGTCAAACTTGGAGGCAGAGTATTGATACAGACTTCAAAAAACTAATAAATGAGACATATTAAAAGTTTTTGTTTTGTTTATGTTCATGAATGGCATTTTTGTTTGTTTTTGAAAAGGTTAAACAAAAATGAATCAAAAATCGAAATTGATCAAAATGAGAAAAAAAAAAATCATCATTATATTTTTTTTTTCCCAGATCACCCAGCCCTATGATACATGTATGTAGCAGTGAATATTTTTAGTATTATCTTGGTTTTATCATGTGGGTTTGCGCGGGTTAAAGATGTGGGTAATAAGTCACTTATCATTATGTTTCTCTACAAATTGCATCAAAGTGTTAGTCCTCCAAATGCTGAAACAACAGTCAGAAAGCCTGACCTACTGGATGCTTTTAAATCAGTGGCTCGATCTCCTCTTGCTCAAGGGCTACAATGGGGGCTACTAAATATTCATAAGATTCATTATTCTGGAATTTGCAATAGATGTGCTGCAGCCAAAATTAAAAGGAACCGACAATGTTACATGGCATAGTATAGTGCAAGTGCTTAAAGGGATTTTCAAACCAGTCAACTCTTTAGGACCGCACAGAGGCACAGAAAATATAGACGAAAAATGTGAGGTGAATCAACTAGCGTCATTGTTTCAACTTCTTTTATGTGCTGTACGCCATGTCAGGTTCGTCAGCCTTGTTAAATTGTCTGCATCTCTAAAACTGAAAATGCTCTGTTCACCTTGTGATGTCAAGTTTGTTCAATAAAGAAAAAAACATAGGGTGGTGCATTTTTTGGACAATGTTATTTGGTTGGTATTTTCCTGTAAAAAATCGCCAGTTGCCTTTTGTTAAACTGTGAAGTGAAAAAGTTTAAATTAAGTTGATACAATACCTGCAGCTTCAAAGTTGGGCAAATTCAAAGCTGAACGTATTTGGGTGACTCTAAAGATGAAGGTGTGGAGTTTAAAACACAGTGGACCACTTTCTTTTTTTTGATTGAATGACATCACAAGGTGAAATGGGTGTTTTAAGTCTGAGGAACGAGTACTTATATACATGCAGGGTTTGTACGTTCAAAGAGATGTGGATGAAACACATCATAGCTTTAGGTATGTCTTTGATAATAAAAATTCATAGTAACAGGTGACCTTTAATATAGATCATCCACTGTACCGCCAGTTGACACTAAGTTAAAGACTAACTTATTACCTATATTTTATTCTACACATGGAAAATAATACTAAAGCATGTAAGTAAACAAGTAGATAAAGTAAAAGTTACCTTTCAACACAAACCACCTGCATGCATGTCATGTGCACTTATTTCACAGATCGTAGTTGCATTATGTTGAAATAGCTCCCTTGTTGCTTTAGTTGGTTGCTGATAATTTTCCACATGTTTGTCTGGGTTTAAACTAGTTATTTTTTGCGTTGTTGTTATTGGTTACAACCGCTTCCACTGGTCCAGTAGAAAGCATTTGTATGTTTTCTAGCTGGTCTTTACATGAAAAAAGTTGGGAACTGCTGTTAGACTGTAATATTTGTTATTAGACCTATAACAGCTCTTTCCTATTTTAGATGTGTTTTGAGCTGGAGCTGGAGCAGATATCATTACTCACCATTGACACTCACTGTCAAAACATCCAAATGTTGTGTTGTCATCTGCATAACCTCTATTATAGAGCTGAATGTTTCTGTGCTGGTGTGAAAGCTCCATATTGTGAATTTTGCTTGGAGAATAGAATATCAGTGCTGGTTTTCTCTTTTGAAAAGTAGTTTGGGATGTGTCAAGTGTGTGGTGACTCTAGCTTGGACAATTTTGACTTTAACACCAATTTCAACATATTTTTAGTAGTTGCTATAAAAATATTTTTACTGATTGGTCTTTAGGAATTATGCTGTTTTACGGCTGTTTTGCTCACTGTTGTTTTACTCTCCACACAACCAATGTAATTAAAAGAAACAAAGTTGGAGATTATCTTTCAATATCTCAACACGCCATTCTCACGGCACTTGTTTGGAAAAACAACGTAATTAACATTTTTTGGGAGTAGAACAGACAGAATACATAATGAATCACCATAGAAACATGCCTGCTTCATGTGCACATTGTCATGGGCAAACACAACACAATTTAGCAGATAATTGGAGGTGATAAGAGAACAGGGTTAGGGTTAGAGAACAAAATCCCTAACCCTAACCCTGTTTAGCATGCTTTTATAAGGGTGAATGAAGGACAACATTCACCCTTATAAAAGCATGCTAAACACATTTAAATTACAGTGTGAAGGGAGCATATCAATGTGTGTCTACAAATTTCAGTTAGTCATTTTTAGTATAAACATTGTACTTCCTGCTCATGACATAAGCTGTACGACAACCAAGCAATACATTTGGGTTAAACTGTTTGGCCGATGTTACTTCCTGGTTTTCGTTAACTGTTTACAGTTCTTTGATACCTAACCTAGTAGCTGGAGTGAAATTAAAGAGGAGGCACTTGGTGGTGACAGCCTGGCTAATGGTTTTGTCCACAAACAAATAATGTCCCGTATTTTAAAACAGCTCTTTCAGTGTAGACTAATGCAAATGTGCCTTAAAGTACATGTGATTATTAAGTAGTTTTCTAATTAGAAATTGGCAGTTTCAGGCTGTTTTTCAATCCCAAAATGAGAACCTTGAAAATAAAAACTATATGTCAGAAATTGAATCTCTATGACTTGAATTGCATTTACTTTTCTCAAATCGTGCAGCAATAGCAGTTCGATTACATTATTTACTCTTTAATGGTAATACTCTCGAATGTGGTCGGCCTTTGATTGTAAAATGTGAGTAAGTAAGTAAGCTTTATTTTTTATTTCAACCCCCGACACCACCAAGCATTCTGTATTGTTATTGTAGCTGATTTTTAAACTGCATGTTATTGGTTGGCTGTCGAAACCACCCAAACACAGGGAGGAACCTAAGGGGTGTAGCACACAGAAAGGCCCGACCCAGCAGGAGTTGAACCCACAATCTTTTTGCTGTGCCCCCCTGCCTCACAAAATATGTGTTAGTTTAGTCAGTGTAACACTAAAAGCGTGTATCCCAGTCTGAAATATAACTGACCTGGTTTGGCAGTGGTATTTGAATGTTTTTACTTCAGAGATAAATGTTAATTTTATAATGAATGGTCAATACACCAGTAACTTCTTTGCCTGAGGTGCTAAACTGTATTGTAAACGGAAGTAATTACACAAGAGCTATTGTCATTATTCATTTGGTCTCAGGTTGGCATGGCCAGAGCATTTTAATTGGAGCCATGCAGACTAGGTTATGTGTGCCTTCTCTTCCTCTTTTTTCTATCACCTGAATAATTAGTGTGTACATTTCAGTGGGCTGTAAATGTTTGTGGGAGTGCACATTCGTAATTACTATGGTGCACATACAAATAAACTGTGACAGTGTTTTGATCAAATTATTCTTATTTTATAGCGCTTTCACTTACACACTCAAAGCTTTCAGCAGATCCATCACCAGTACCACTGACAATTGGTAATGTCTGCCGGACACAAGACAATTATCCGCCTACTTGCACTTTCTGGCATAGTTCTGGGCCCATATAAATTTTTTGACTAGCATTGTGCTATTTGACAGTTGCTTGTACTATAATGAAAAAAGTTATTTGGGCAGACATGACTTAAAGGACTTAGTCTCATTTATCAGTCCGGCTGCTAAATTATCTGGCTGAGAATATTAACTGTATTAAAATTTATTTGGTTTTTGTGAGAGTTTTACCTTTATTTTGCTATAAGAAGATGCACATATTACACCAAAAGGATATGTACCACCTCAGAGTTTAAATTTTAAACTTTTCAGTGTTAGACAAATGTCAGCTGTGTCAGATTTTGCTCCCCCTAACCTATTTGCACGTGAGCAAATGTTTGATAAATGAGGCCCTTAATTTGTATTTTGAATGCATGATATGGTTTAACACTGCTGTTATACATATTCCTCAATTAAACAGAACAAAATGTGGTCTACTCAAATGGAATATAAAGTGGTCCTTGACAGGTCTGATTATGAGAATTGTACAGTGCGTTCACACAGGTGAGTGCTATGCCCTGGCAGGAGTTGCATACTTATTGATAGTGTTTCACCACAAATCATCATAAATCAATAATTCATCAATTGTAATTGAGATCGGATTTAGTCGTGTATTTGTCAGTGATATGTTGGTCTTTTGTGATTGTGGTTTGGAGAAATTTTACAAGAACTCAAGATGTATTAATTTAGGCCTACGAAAAATAAAAAGTTTGCTGTAACTCCCTGCCCTGTAGTCGACTAAAGAAATGTTTGATTAAAGACAAACTCTGTCAATTTATTATTCAACTAAAAGGAAGTGTGACAAATTCTTTTATTCAAAATCAGAGCATTTACTTGACCAATCAAATTAGTTTATTTTTTAGAGCCCAAAATCACAACTACCTTTGCCTCTGAGTGTGTCACAAGGTTGTTATTATAACGAAAAAGAAATTGTAGAAAAATAAGCAAATAAATAGTCAGACAGTTACAGGCAAAGTTATCAAATATTTTTTTTTGTTTTTACAAAGATTTCTTAATGTACGGAGTTACAATGGTTAAGAACTGATGTAGAAAGAATACACAGTGTTGTAGAGACTTTTTTATTATTATTATAATGTGAGAATGAATATTGTTATCATATTTTGTTCCTAGTTTTAGTAATGCACTGTTTTAAGCGCCTCCAGTCAAGTTCTCTCAGACTGAGCGATTGCTTAACACTGAATTCATCAACGGCTCCTAGACTGACACTCATTATATTTCTAATTTTAGACTCTTTTCACTATTCATAATGGGGCCTTGATTTCAGAGCACAATACTCGTTTCCCCGGGCTACATAATCTTCACCTATCTTCCATTCTTCATGCTAGCTTTGCATAATGGCGTCTAAATATCCAAAAGTTAAAACTTCAGATTCAGTGTTGCCTCATGTTTAAATCTGTCTTCATTTTTTTCAGTGGTGCAGAGGGATATTTCGCCACCAACCCTTAAGTTATCACCATAAATCAAGCCTGGAATATAAACTGCTGCCTGGGCTCATATCAATCTTGAAATTATCAATTATCACATTTGGGCCATCAGCTGGGGGCATTCGCACAATTACGGAGTGTAAGTAGCTTCAGCATCACCATCTCAGTCTCTGCTTTTCTGCCTCAGGAAAACGTATCTGTTGAGCTGCCAATTTGTTTTTGAAGCAAAATAAGCCAAAACAAGCAAAACAATGGACTGGCTTATGTGTGATGTTCTTTTCATAACACAATGAAAATCAATATTTGATTAAGGAAACAAATTAAAACAAATTCTTGATGAATGCACTACAACTATTGTCATTTTGTCTTATTCAAGGTTGTACAAATGGTGACAAAGCCTAATTAAGATGCATGCTCCAGCCATCGAGCTACAGAGCTCTTTATCCCAATGGTAAAATCTATTTCTCCCTCTTGCAATCAATTGTGTTTCATATCTCTTGCTGACTTACTAATTTGTTATGAATACAAATCTAAAGTTATTTACGAGGAGGGAAGGGAAAATAAATTGATAAGAAACTGGCAATTTGAATTTGAATTGTAAAGTCCATATATTGATCTGGCTCCTTATTCGTCTCTCATCCTACTCCTTCATCAATTTTCAATCAACAAAAGTACATGTGTTTTATGTATCTACAGCTGTATAAGCCTAAATTAACAGGTCGTTGAGAGCAGGTCTCAAACGTTGAGAGCAGGTCTCAAACTCAAATGGAGCTGTGGCTGACATTAGGATTGAGTAGAGCTGGTCGAGGGTCACATTTTAATAACAAACCTGAATATATATATTTTCTACCTGTTCCACTCTTCAGAAATCTTCTCAGAATAAGATGAACAAATGACTTTGTTTGCAGACTGAGTATGAAAGCAGTAAATCGAGATGTAAATTTCAGACATGTTTCTTTTATGGTTGTTGTCCAGATAACCTTCAATGTCCCCTACAGCACCTCTGATATTAAAAAAAAAAAATGGTTGGAAGGCTCTGAAAAGCCTCAAATCAATATACTATAAAATGTATGCATTGAATATTTTCTATTGTATATATTATCCGGACAGGCACTTCACTTTTGTGTCTGTGCTTTGTTGTGAAAATTAAAAATGATGAGTTGTCTCAGTCATGCCACACAACTTGTTTTCTCCAGTGCTGCATAGATACAGTCAGCAATACGTCACATTTGGGAACCTGGCCTGCTTTTTACCTCTTTTAAGATGTGTTCCGGAGAATTCAGTGTATTTTTGGACAGATTTCAAGTTGAGTCCAAACAAAGTTAAAATGGAGGTTGTTTATGTGGAGTTATCTCAGAAAAGGGAGCAGTTATGAAAATGTCCCCCGCAGTGCTAGCATCGCATTAGCTTTCATTAGCATTGTTGAATTTACAAATTTGGACTCTGTATCTATCATCTATCTATATAGACTGAGTATTTTTCCTTTAGTCCTCATTTGCAGTTGTAGTTGTTAGCAGTGTGATCAGGCTGTGTCCTGAACTTCTCATGCACTCTCCATATTATGTTTCCCCCACAGCAGTCTGTTAGTGGGCTGGCCTCTAATGTCAACTGTACCTGTGAGGGAATAGCTGTAGCTTTGCTAGGCTGCAGTGCATTGTGGGACCTGTTTGGACATTAGCCCATATGACCAAAACATATGCACTTATGTCCAAATTGCTAGATGCATAAAATATCTAGCTCACAATTTGGGCCCTGGACTGTGAGATTGAAACTCCTGATGTCAACACAATATGTTGTCAGGCTACTGTTTAATTTGTGTGCTTGCACTACACTGGAAGATCGAAGTTTGACACATCAATAGAAAGAATCGATAAGGGACAACAATTCTGATGTTTTCTGAAGTAGCGCTGAAGTAGTTCTCAATTCAACATCCGTATTCTTGACTCATTCCATCAAGAGACTAATCTAATAAAGTTCATATTTTGGTTTTACTAAAATATTTGAAATATTCATATCAAAATAAAAGACATTTATTAAATCCTGTTAGCCTACATAAGATTTTCCTTTTTTGGCAACTATTTAGCATCAGGCAAATGAGGATTACAGCTTCAAGCTCATTTGCATTGATCTCCAGGAAATACAAGAGGAAATGTAATTGTAGATAGCACAACAGTAATGAATGTCAGTTGTTGCAGGCAAATGAAAGTCTTTTGATATTATTCTCAAGTTCTTGCAGCACTTGAGGCACCTCCTCAGCCCTCCTGATGTCAGCAGCCAGATTCTATTCCCAATGCATTCTGTTTTTCAGCTCTCTCCCAAACTGCCAGTTGACTTCAGTAGCAATACGGCATCGTCTCTCTACTGCCTCCAACCTCAATCTAGGCATCGGCTTTGATTTCGACACAATACCCCCGCTGCCTTCCCCTCTCTGCTCTGTGTGCAAGTGTCACTTTCATTTCGGTGAATTCAACCCTGTTTTTTGTTCTTTTTTGTTAACTGCAGCTTGCTGATGGGGTGTTTTTTTTTCTTTTCAAAGTCTACAAAGGATAACTCCGACAGCTTTGCTTTTTTATGTGGCCACCTCAAAGCCATAAAACGAGTTCAAGAGGCTAACTCTTCATTCACAGTCAGCTGTTATATGTACAAATAAGTGTTCTGTTGGGGGGCTTTAGCAGGACTTCAGCTGGACTTAACTCAGCTCACTGAATGAATTGAAGTAGATCAAAATGAAATCATTATGGTCTTCCAAGACAGATATTAATTTTTAGATACATTTTCCACAAAGTCTGTCTGTTTTTGCTGTTAGCATTGGGACTATCTGTCATTAGCATATTAAAAGTGGTGACAATATTTGAAACACATTGAAATGTAGAACAGCTTTTTGAGTTTCTTGCTTGGCAATTACGCTTGCTACTTTCTACTTGCTAATAATCTTTATGTCAGTGTTTTATACAGGAAAATTAGAAATGAGCATTCTTGGCACATTTTTAGTTTCTGCTGCTCTGTTATTTGTTCTATGGGTTCTTGGTTTCTTTTGATACTTTCTCAGTCTGGACATACCTCTGAGTATATTGTTCTTGCCCATTGCATTTGAGAAGTTGTCTGAACTAATCAGGAGGCACCGCCACTAAGAAGACTAGACCTTGTTTTTTTTTTTTTTTGGCATGAAAGTGATGAACTGACTTATAAAAAATATCATAGACACAACGTTTTATTTACACATAAAATTTGTAATAACTGGCCTTGGGGAGATTTTAGTAAATGCTAGATTGTCAGGTCCGAGGGGACGATGATTAAGTTTAGGGAAAGTTCAGAAAAAGGGTTAGGATTATGGGTAAGGTTAGTAAAAAGGTTTTGGTAAAGGTGATTTAAAAAATATAACAGTTTAGCAACAATAACCATGTTCACTTCTGTCCCTTTGGTATCTTGTACCGTGTTTGTTACATCAGATTATAATACATTAATGGTTTGTTAACACACGACGACAACAAGCATCCAAACTTCTCTTGTTTTCTTTGACGTTATTGGCTGGTCGGAAATAATACTGTACTGTGGTATACAGTGTAGAGTCTTGTGGAGGTCTGAGAGGCAGGGGTCCCTCATGAAGGTCTGCAGCCAGATGCCTCTTGAACTAGTGACACTTGCAGAGTCAAAATAAAGTCTGCCTCTCGAACTAGTGACACTTGCAGAGTCAAAATAAATCTGCCTCTCGAACTAGTGACACTTGCAGAGTCAAAATAAAAGTCTGTCAATGTCATTTTTGACATTAGAGCACTGCCAGTTGCGTCTGGTTACAGGTGAACAAACTATATTCCAATGTTTTTATATGCAGAAAATACGGTGTATTTAGTTTTCAAGACAAGTTTCTAAGAAACTTAAAACTGTAGAATACTATAAAAGAAGGACTTAGAAGATTAGCTGACCCTAAATAAACCAAGAGAAGCACAGTTGCTCAAGTACAAACCAGCACAAGGCATTTTAGATGGAAGCTGTGTGAGTTAAGATGAAAAATGCCATACAGCGAAAAGAAAAATAGTTTACATTGTACTATGTCGTCTTCCACAATATCATTCTGCTTCCTGTTTTGACACATAGAGGAACTTGATCCCTCACCGAGCCAATCGTCAAAAATGATGAAGTATGCATTCTGTGTAACAGCCACCAGTCTTATTCATTTCCACTCACTTCTATTGGCAGAGTTTTCTTTCTACGAAATGAAATGAATCACCTAGAGTGAGCTGCAGCATTTCACTGGGAATGCTGTTGCTCAACAGCGTCTGGCGCAGCTTAGCTTGATGAGACCTCCATTCACTATCCTAACATTTATCCATACTGATATTAAGACACAGCTTAGTTCAGTAAGTTCAACTTATTTACAAGACAACACATGTAATCTGCTCTATGGCCTTTTGTAGTTCAGACCTAGAACTGGCACCACTTTTGTTCCACCAAGTAGCAAACTATTATTACTATATCTCATTCCAAATATTTCATCAGTTAAGAATTGATTTGTAGGATTGACTAGCCTGAATTGATATGTGCAATTGGTCGAAGCATCACAACAGCTCAAAGTGTCTTGTGTAAAAGTCTTAAAGGTGGTGTAGCAGATTTTTAAACTGCAAACATGATGGTTTTAAGCAACAGGTTTAGCTTTAGAAACTTCCTCTCATGAATCCTTTGACACATAATATCAACATGCATCTCTTTTGGTTGCAATTATGGCTTAAAAAACACTTCTTACTAAGCATTTACATATAGTGGAAAGCACAAAGGTGACTGATTTATAACTAAAAAGATTAGTTACCCCAACTTTTATCCATCTGGTAGCACCAAGTTAAAGGACACACAATATTTTACTCAATAAATAAATAATTAAGACTAAACCAACTTACTAACTAACTAAATAATTGCATAAATAATCACTAAAGTTAATGTTCCTGTAATTTACGTGTGAATTTCAGTGCAATAGTTTAGACAAAGATGTCCCAAATGGCCCAGCAAGCAACAAAACACTTTGGACTGTAAAGTTTATTTGAACCACTATAATTTTAATGTCTGGCACTGGTGATTAACCCTGCTCGTCATGTGTACACTGTGAACATGACTCAAATAGAAATTCACTTCCTTACTTTTGTGTGAGCGGGGAATTTTGGGCTGTACCCTGACCTTAATCATTGAACAGTCCCTGGATTTTGTTAGAGTTTGTTTGAAAGTGGCTTATGCAAATCTATGGAGTGTAAAAGGCCTATTAACCAATCAATAACGTTCACTGAAGAATTTGAAGAGAGAAATTTGCACAGCAGCCAGTTTGAAAGTCTTTGACAAACAGCGAGGTTTAATTTTGCCCTATAAGCCTTGACACTTGACACAAAATTCATTTGACAGGACGTGCTTATTGGCTGAACAGAATCTTTATTTACATAGCACGTCAGGTTGAGTTTTCCAGCTGCCAAGGCAATAGACAAACACTGACAGAAATGCCTTAAATTAGACTGGGCAGCAATGTCAAAGCTTTACAAAAGACAACATTTTAATGACACATTTGAAATATCTACTGCTTTTCTTATCTTGTCAATTTGTGACTATTTCCTGTGCTATGATTTTTTCACTCAGATACCCATTTATTTAGGCTTCACAATTTAAAAAATATCAAATTGTGTGTTACGATTTGTTTTGCGATTAAAAAACAAAACAAAAACCTCTGCTAATCAATGAGTTATTATAATGATTATATAGAGAGAATATCCATGGTAACCTACAGCAACAAATGTCCAGTTCTGACAGCTTCTTGTGTAGAGAGAGACTATGCTAAAGATCTCTTACAAACTAATGGAAGCTGTACTTTTGAATTACTACTTTCCTTAAACACTTTGACAGTTAAACCTTTTCATTTTTGTTAATTTATTAATGCTTCTGTGGATAAATCTTCTTCAAATTTTAGTGTTCTTTAGACCATAAATGTATAACTATATGTTGTTAAATTATTCGCTTTAATCTATGAATTATCTGAGCACTTTTTTTATTTATTTTTGTTTTGTTATCCCAATAATTTTTATTTGCAATATCATAGCAAAATGTATATTTTAAAAATCTGACTGTTTTAAAAATAATTGATAAAAAAACTGAAAAATGAATTAACAGATATTATAAAAGAATCACATCCATTTTTAACCAGATGTAATCTTCAGAATGAGATGTTTTTGATCCGTCCGATTTTTTTATGTGAGAATAACATTAAGGTTCTTCAAAAATGGCAGCCTACATTAGCATTGTGATTTCGATGTGATTGTGATTGTCAATGCAGCCCTACCATCCATATTTGCATCCACACCTTACTTCATTCTTTTTATTCTTAGCAATAAGCAGATACTGTACACTCACTGTGGCATGAATTATTCATGCTAGCTTCCCTCTGTAGTGATTAAAAAAGAATAAGAATAACTGCTGTGAGCTTACATAAATGCTTTGAGAAGCAGCTAATCAACCAGGCTGCCTTAACTTTGGAGCTGTTCCTTAGAAGTAGCTGTTTCAGCTCAGATAAGAGAGTTGAATTCAAAAGCGTCTCTGTTGTCTCCTCCTCCATCCATGTTCTTCTGATTCTCTCATGGACATGCCATCTTAAAGTCATCCCTGGTTTACTCTGACACAGTAATGACAGGCATTCATTATCCAGTCTGGGGGCCCCAAGATTTTTTAAGCATTAATAATTACACTGTAAGAAAAGCAGCAGACACAAAAAGGCAGGATGCAAAGGGCAAAAGAGACAATGAATAGAGAACAAGGATTAATAACTGTATAAACTGATGTTCTCCACAAAGGTTTCAGTGAGGAGCTCTTTGATTGGAGATGATTGCTTTAAGGATAGCTTTAGACTGCAAAGTTCCGGAGACACATGTTCTATTCATTTTTGTGTTGCCAATGTATCTAAAACCTATACTGGTACATTTTTACACTTTCTGCTGTAGCTTATAAGCATCACTCCTCCTCACTGGCCATTATTTTGTTTGGATAGATCACCTGAACATTAAAGAGGATGCCTAAAAGTTGCTATTTGTTGTCATATATGTTTCATTCCTTGTACTATTTCTACGTGGTTAAATGTTTTGTGAGGGATAGTCATTCTTTGCCTTTGAATGAATTAATGATTTATTTATTTATATAGCACATTTACAGATGTCTTCCAAAGTGCTTTACACAGTAACCTCCCCTCCCCACTCAGTGATGGCAAGCAGCCCTGGGCTCAGCAGAGGCGATTCGCCTAAACACCTGGCGCCTCAACCTCCAACCCTTCAGGCCCTTAGGGTCATTAGCAGTGAGCTGCAGCGCTTGGTGGATCTCCTGCTAGGTTTATGATTGTGCCAATGGTGCATGCATTTGGTTGGTAATAGAAATTGCACTGCCAGGAGGAAACCCACATAGACACAGGAAGAACATGCAAACTCCATACAGAAAGACTAGATAAGTGCTAGCCATTCAGCTACTGCAGTGTTTCCCAACCAATAAACAAGTTGAATTTTTGGCATCATTGGCAGAGAGAGATGGCACACCGCTTAAAGTTTAGCTTTGGCATTTGGAAGTTTGTCTTAAGACCTTGTGCTGCCTGTTGCAAGACTAAGACTAGTTTGTCAGCTCGCTGCAAGACCAACACATCATGTATATTTATTCTGCAGGTTTTTTGTTTTTTTTGCTTTGCATAATACCCTTTGTGCTCACCAATTGCACAAATCAGTCGTGCCTCAGCGCACTGCAGCAATTTCTCCATTCGTAAGCTAAACCTTTGTCCTTCATTGAAACCCAGCAAACATACACCAGACACAGACTGTTAATAGACATCTCCCGGACCATATGCTTCGCGGCTCCAGTAATTACCCACACCCGCTTTACAGAATATTGTGGATTCAGTCATGATGCGAACACGCCGCACTGTTTAGCAAACTGTTTCAAAGGACACAAGCCCTTCTGTTTACGTACTCCCCCTCCCGGATCTAAACGGATTAATAATCCCGAGGTTGTCAGTTCAAACGCAGAGGGGCAGAGGAGAACGCTGATGTGTCCTTGAGCCAGGTACTTCATCTAAATTGTGTCACTTAATATCCATCTTCATAAACGCTCGGTACACATATCATAGGTTATGTAAGTTGCCCTCCATGGAGTCAGGAGAAACAAATAACGCTAGCCCTAGATAGCACCTTGGCCCATAACACTGCCCGGGAATATCAAGTGCTTGTGCTTGTTCTGAACGGCTATTGCTTCGTCATTGTTTGGAGTCACTGTCATAATGTATTCTGCCTCTCCAAAGTTGATAAAAATAGCTAGTTACAAAAAGATACTCAAAAGTTTCATCCACAGAAATAGCCTTGTAATAGAAACTTTAATGAGGCAAAAAGGCACAGTAAACAAGAGCATAGTGTGTTAATAGATGTTAAGGAGATCCAGTGCTCAAATAGTTCACATAGTTTTTCTGAATGGCTGGTTTTACACGCCCGGACTCGGACCACACATACTAGGAGGGAAGTTTGCAGGTTTTTTGCCCAATTAGTGCTGAAAAGTGTAGCGGTGTGAGAGTGCGTCAGCGGGGGAAGTGTGCACCGGAGGAGGCGTGTCATCAATCATCACTCCAGCTCCCAGACTTCTCTTCCAAACCATCCCTTTCTCCTGGCACAAGAAAGAAGAGGAGGAAAAATGGGAGAGAGGAGAATGACACCGGCTAGGCAATTTCACAAATGACAAAGGCATGACGGCATGGTATTTTTCAACCCATGAATGTAGTATGGTACTTAGTTTGGGTCATTTTTTGTTATTGTCGAAGCAGATATGCAGATATGAAATGGCTGTGTTGAAACAAAGATAGATAAAATAGTGAGGAAAAAATAGTGGAAACAAAATCAATTGCAGCTTTCTTTGAAACGCTGAAGCATTTGAAAAAACCTTGAAATGCTTTAGCGTTTTAATGCTGAAAGCTACAGCAACAAAAGTATACAGTATTTACTAAATTTAGGGAGTACAAGGCTGCAACTGACAATTATTTTAGCATTCAACTAAGTATTATTTTTATCCAACACTAAATGTAAAATTCACTTTTCTTTCGTCACAATTGTGTTTCCTCGATTATTAGTTTACTCAAAGTTGTAGTTGGATTGATTTGAGAGATCTATTGTCCTGCAGCTGATGCTTGTATATTTCTTTTTTGTAACTTTGTCTTTATTCAATTTTTCCATTATAAAAACAAACATCAGGAAAAAACAAACAAACCAACAAACAAAACCACAGTCATGCCCGAGGTACAATTACATCAATTACTTTTGTTGAAATAATGTCCATTTTTCCCACTTTTTAGTAATTTGTGTCTCTTGCAGTCTCAGTCTGTGTGTTATTTTCTCCATCAAGTAAATGTTCTTTATTGTTGATAACCATTGTTCCTTTGAGGGCACTGAAGTTGTGCCCCAATTCCGGGTTATTGTTTTTTTTGGCTGCCAGTGACATGACTTTGAATAAATATATGTCCCCTTGATAAATTTCTTCTGAAAAATTATATAAATAAACCAATTCAGGTGTCAGAGGAAACGCATATCCCAGCACTTGACATAATACATCATGTACCATTACCCAGAATGATGTAATGTTTGGACATTTCCAAAATATATGTGAATGATCCACATTAATTTCACCACATTCCCGCCAACAGCTTTGCGGTATGCTTATCTGTTTGCTCTTTAGTTTGGGTGTTATGAAAAATCTAATCAAGTTCTTCCAGGCAAACTCCCTCCATGTCCGGGAGCTGGTGGTGGTATGATGGTGCCTCCACATATTCTGCCATTCTTTCTCACCAATTTTAATATCAAATTCGTTTTCCCACTTATTTCTCACCTTTACAGTTGAATTTTGCTCATTCTCACTTAGGGCTTTATATAATGTGGTTATCATTTTAGAATTTTCATCTTTATATGATTTAATTACAGTTTGAATTACACAGCTCTCGTCCATGGAGGAGTCACCCTGTATTTCTTTCTTATAATAGTCTCTCATCTGTAGATAACGAAAAAATCATGTTGTTCAAATTGATAATGTTTTGTCAAATTTTCAAAACTCTCCAGCTGCCCCTTTTTCTCCAATACACACCATGCTGTCACTCCTTTTGTTGTCCAATATTTAAACTTTTGGTCATATCTAGCTGGTTTAAATTGGCTATCATACGCTATCCATTTTAATTTCTTAGCACTTTTTTGAATTTTATACAATTGGAGTATTTTAAACCAAATGGACAGCGTATGGTTTGTTATAGGATCAATATATAACTTCTTTGTTTCAAATGAGTCTTTGTCTCCAATTAAATTTTGAATGGGCTCTTGCAAAATACCACATTCGATGTCTTTCCATTTTGCAGTGTAATATGGATTGCACCAACAACATAAATATCTCAGTTGAGAAGCGTAATAATATTCTTTTAATCGAGGTAGTGCCATTCCTCCTTTATCCTTGGGCAGCTGAAGAGTTTTATATCTCACCCTGGGTCTCTTATTATCCCAGATAAACCTTGATATAGTTCTGTTCCATACTGTGAATTGCGTATTAGAGACCCCTACTGGTAAAGCCTGGAATAGGAATAAAAACCTTGGTAAAATGTTCATTTTTACGATTTCAATTCTTGAACTGAAATCTAAAGGGAGTGTAGACCATCTTTCAATATCTTTCTGTACTTTTTCTTGAACTAACGAATAATTTTTAGAATTAATATCTTGAAAATCTGTTGTGATTTCCACCCCTAGATATTTAATAGAGGACATATTCCAGTTAAATTTTAAGGTATTTTTAATATTTTGGGAAGGAATATAGTTGAACCCAAGAATCTGAGTTTTTAAAATATTTATTTTGTACCCAGATAAATATTCAAATGTTTCTAATAACTTCATCAAATTAGGAAGAGATGTATCTGGTTGCTCGAGGAAAGCTATCACGTCATCAGCAAACAATCCTATTTTGTGCTCAACCCCATTCATTGTGACTCCTTTAATCTCAGAATTTTGACGAACTGCCTGTGCCAAGGGCTCAATAAAAAGGGCAAACAGGGACGGGGAAAGCCCACATCCCTGCCTCGAAGATCTTTCTAATTTAATTTTTCCTGTCAGATTCCCATTTATTTTAATCCTGGCTGTTGGTTGTGAATATATTGTTTTGATAATTTCTATTGATTTTGTATTAAATCCCATTTTCTCCAAAGTTAAGTATAAAAACTCCCAATTGACAGAGTCGAATGCCTTTTCGGCGTCTATGCTTAGCAATACTGTACTTATTTTCTCCCTTTGAGCTCTCTCAGTTATATGTAGGGTTCTCCTGATATTATCGTGTGTCTGTCGACATTGTATAAACCCGGTCTGGTCTTCGTCAATTAGATCAGATAAAAATGTGTTTAGTCTTTTAGATATTATAGACGTGTATATTTTATAATCTATATTTAATACAGATATAGGTCTATAGCTGGCACAAGACTGTTTGCTTTTGCCTGGTTTTAAAATAACTGATATTATTGCCTCCGACCAAGAAGCAGGTATTTTGTTTTCTTTTAGAGTCCAATTTAGGGAATTATGTAAAATGGTAATCAATTCGTTTTTAAATACTTTATACCATTCGGCTGGGAAACCGTCACTGCCTGGTGATTTATTCTTTTTAAGCAGCCTATGGCTTTTAATATTTCGTCTTTTGTGATCTCAGCCGTTAATATATTATTTTGTTTCAAGCCAATTGACGGTAAGTCTAATTGATGCAGGAAATTTCTTTTAACTTCTTCATTTGCTGAAGGAGGCTGAGTATATAATTCTTCATAAAATTTTGTAAATATCTTTTCAATTTCTTCAGGCTTATTCGTTATTTTATCACTATCCGGATCTTTGATTTCATAAATTGTATTCAATGCTTGTTGTTTTTTTATTCTTTTGGCTAGCAATTTAGTTGATTTAGGTCCTGTCTCATAATAACTTTGTTTGAAGTAAACATGCTTTTTTTCCAACTCATCTACTAGTATGTCATTTATTTGCTTTTTTGTATCCTGAATCTGTTGATAGATTTCTGTTGTTTTTGTTTTCACAAACTGTGATTCTAGTTCTTTGAGTTTTCCAGAGCACTCCTCATATTTTTTCATTTTGCATTTCTTCAACCATGTTGTTTTTGCGATTAGCTTTCCCCGAACAACCGCCTTAAGGGCATCCCACAGCACTGTAGGGTCTACTTCCCCATTATCATTTTCTGCTATGTATTGTTTTATATCAGTCTTTATGTCCTCTACTATTACTTCGTTATTTAGGATACCCACATTCATTCTCCATAATGTATTTTTTCTCCTATTAGAAATATTGATTTTTAAGTATAGGGCATTATGGTCGGATACGTCCGCACAACCAATTTTACATTCTTCTACTCTAAACATATCTAATTTATTAATAAAGAAATAATCTATTCGTGAGTGTACATTGTGACTAGCAGAGTAGTGTGTAAAATCCTTCTCCAAAGGGTTCATAGTTCTCCATACATCTATTAGCCCTAATTCTTCCAATGATATTTTAACATATCTAGTTATGTTCTTTTTATGTTTATGAATGCTAGTTGTGTCTAATCTGTGATTCAAGACCACATTGCAGTCCCCCCCACAAATTAATGTACCTTCAGTCTCCATTGCAATTACACTGAACAGAGATTTAAAAAATTGCTTATCGCTTTCAGGCGGAGCATACACATTAGCTATAGTAATCAATGTATCTTCTATCCTCCCTTTTATTATAATATATTGTCCATCTGCTCCTTTTATTACTTTATCTATCTCAAATTTTGTTGTATTAGATATCAGAATTGCAACTCCTCGTTTACGACCTTGTTTACATGAACTATAATATGAATTCCTGAATCCTAGCTTTTTAAGTTTTTCGTGTTCTTGATCATTTAAATGAGTCTCTTGTAGTAGAGCAAACTGCACCTTTTCCTTTCTCAATTTCTGTAATACTTTACCCCTTTTTTTTGGTGTTGTTAAACCATTCACATTCAATGAGACAATATTTAAAACATGCATGTTATTAGATTTGTGTAAATATTCGTGTACCCTGGCAATGACAAACAAACTGAACAATATAACATACTAAACAATGAACATAGTGACTTCCACAGGGAGGTAAACTCTAGTCCTCCACTCTTGTCCCTGTTGGTGGGTGAGCAGGGAGTCCCCACGCGAAATGGGGGCCTGCCCCTAGACGCACATCCTATAGATGTAACTACCGATCTAGCAATGTCCAACATGTTTATTGAGCCCCCTATCGGCATTTATGTTTACATAGGCCAGATTATTTGTGCATATAAATGTAATTTACGTATTAATGTACCTGTGAATTAGAAAAGTCCCTTCGTGTTTTCTTTTACAATTGTCTCTCCTTAGGAAAGATGTTTACCTCCATTTCAGAGTCTTTGATATTCTTGAAGCCTTTCTCGCGCACGCTGCGCCATGTCTTTGCTGGTCTCTCCACCGCCGACGCGCTGCCATCCCGCTGCCGTTTGGGTTTTGTAGTCTCCTCGGGTATTTTCCCCACTCGGACCCCGCAGGTTTACGGCAATCCCTCTGGCTCTCATGTCTTGTGCTGCTTCCATCGCGTTGTTGTAGCTTTTGATGCCGTCGCTCCAATGCACTCTCAGTCTGGTGAAGGGGGTTTGGAACCGTATTCCCTGCTCCTTCAACACCTTTTTAATGTCCAGATACGAGCGTCTTTTCTGTACGATTTCCACCGGATAATCGTGGTCAAACTGGATCGGACTATTTGCCACTTGTATCTTCTTTTGCCATGCTTTCTTCAGGAGCATTTCTTTAGTTTCAAACTTCAAAAAGTTGACCACGATGTGCCTGGGACGCTCTCCAGAGTTTGGCTTAAAAGGAGGGGTTCTGTGCGCTCGCTGTATTTGGAACTCCACTTCACCAGGTATTTCCAGTTCTGTTTTAAATAAGTTGTTCAGATAAGTAGAAACCGAGCTCCCTTCTGCACCCTCCGGCACACCGAAGATTCGGATGTTGTTCCTCCTAGCCCTGGCCTCAAAATCCACAATCTTCTCCTGCAAGTATTTCGTCTGTTTTTTCATAGTTAGCAGCACGTCGTTAGCATCCGCGTTCCACTCCTCCAATACGGCAATGCGAGACTGAGCTTCAGTCAGGCTTGTTTTCTGATCTTCCAGCGCTTTGCCACTTTCTTGGAATTTTCGATCCATGTCTTGTCTGAGAGAGGAAATTTCCTGTTTCAATTCGTTTTTAGCCCCTCGAAGCTGTGTATCAAGATCGCGGATTTGGCTGCTAATCTTCGCCAGCCCATCCAGCATGAGTCGTGACTGGCTCTGGTCCTGGCTTTGGTCGTGGCTTTGCTCCGATTCGTTAGCTTCGTTAGCTTCGTTAGCAACATCCTCGGCTAGCTCGTGGTCGCTCTCTTCGAGTTCAGGTGTTTCCAGCGTATCTTTCTTTGATTTTCGGCCTCTACGAGTGCTACCTCCACTCATCTTTAGTATAGTAGTCGTTTTCTTTCGAGTTTTAAAGAATTTGTGGAGTTTTGATTGACCGAGTTGTAGAGCTCTCAACTACACGTCTCTCTCCTCCGCCATCTTGCAGGAAGTCCCGATGCTTGTATATTTTCACCTTCTCTTTATCCCCACCCACCTGTCTGTATTTACTTGCGATTACTCAAAAAAGTCTGATTCTGGGTAAAAATATAGCTTCCATAAATGGCATGCAGCCACTTTTCAACAATAAAAATTAATCAAGTTAAAATATGCTGCTTGTTCCAGGAAGTCAGTGTCAGTGGTCCAGATTGTGACTTTTTTCTAAAGTTCATTAGTCAATATTAGTCGATTAATCATTGCAGTCCTAGCTGTGTTTGTGTTTTCTTCTGGATCATTGGTTGTTGTTGTTGTTGTTGCTTTTTCAACCAATTATGATGAATGTTTTAACGCATCCTGTGTTTTTTGAGGGGATGTCATATGATTTCTATTGTATTTTAATAGATGATGAACATTGAGTGTGGTGGTTGGTCAGTGCAGAATTCAACTCCTGCATGCTGTAATAATGATGGTAATTTTTGAAGAGCTGTCTAGTCACAATTTCAGAGAGTAGACTTATTTTTTTTAACTGAAATAAAGCTGATTTTTAAGCATGTCCACCTGTAAGACCATTATCTACGATGACCTCTCTGTCTGTCCCATCTTTCCAGCGTGCTTCCTGCCTCTTGCATCAGCCGTGTATAACCAACACTTTCTCTTGGTGGTAACAGTGACACATTGTGCGACTTTGGCTCAGGCATTTATAACTCTTCCAAAAATGGCTGCTTGGCTCGACGCGGAGGGTATAATGGTAATGACAATTCATCATCGTAGAAAATTCCTCTTTTATGAGTGAGTCTTTTCACCATTTTGTCACAGCCTCAACAGTGTCAGCAGCAGCTAATGAAAGCTTAAAAAATCTTCCCAGCACATTATCTTATTGAGGCGTTTTATCATTTTAGGAACTTATGAAAGCTCTGTACTAGAATTATGAGCACTTTCTGGCACACTCCTTTTGTTCATTTTATGTCCTACCACTTTATAGCAGAAATGGCCATGTGGAAAATACTTTAAGATAATCTCTCCTTGGGGATGTGCGAGGTAATATAATATGGCGTATAATAGATGCTGTCCTCACAAGGGGGAAACGGAACAAGGGGAAATTTACTCAGATCATTTTGTTCAGTTGAAATGCTCACAACACGACATGGCTTGTGGCTTACCAACTGTCGCCTACGCACACAATTGACTACATTAGCCAAAATTAGGCCTTTGTCCCTCGATTATGGCAATATTTCATCACTCAAATTATTATCTCCATGTCAGTGTCCATATGGCTTTTGTAATGACTGCGGCGTTCATGTTGGCAGAAGCATGAAATGCTATTGCACCAGTGGAGATATGTCTTCATGAGCAAAAAGCAAACAATTTCAGCAAGCCAGACCAGATTTGTAATGCTTTTAAGGTCATAGATATTTCAGAACTGAACTTGATAGCAACATGTACTCTGCATGCGCCAGCAGCCTGTCGGGAGATGCATGCCGTTTTAGACAAAAGAGGAGTCCGTGGGAGAGTGGAGCGAATAACCATGGATAATAACACCTACTTTTAAGCAGTAGTCATGAAAGACAGTGCTGACCCACATGCTGTAAGCGAGTTCCTTGCTTTTCTCTTGTTAGTACGGACTGCTAGTGGAATCGAGGTCTTCTCTGTCAGGAGGTGATGTGTCTAAGCTGCAAATACTATCTTTGCAAAGACTTGAGAAAAATAAAATAAAAGGTAAGCTAGCACAGCAAGAGGATATCCAACTCAGGTGTACACGCGTTTGGATTATATTGATCGTGCTCTGTTGTGTTGTGTGTCTGTGTGTTCCTTACAGTGGGAGCAGTTGACAGACAGCCCTATCTCCCCCAGGCGCTGTGGAAGGCCATACATCATTAATCCCTGACAAAAATGAACATTCGGGCCGGTATCTTTCAAGGGCTAGACTCAGAGGCTTTCCCCCATTGTGAAGTGCTGTGTATAGGTGAGAGTGCCTCGCTAACTTGGAGCTGCTGACCCGCGTCTTTGGTTCAGCGCCGCATGATGGATGACGTGGTTATCAGAAACTCAGGATGAGAATGTCCTATCTCGCTGTCAAGGTCAATGGTTGTCGGGCTTATAACAAATGGCAACCTGGTGAACTTACTGGAACTTATAGCCTGGGTTTCCATCTATCATCCATCATATCGGAACACTTAATGCAGAGAGACTTCTGCCTCAAAATTACAAATGGTGGGGAAGCTATTATACTTGATGTGAAAGTACCAAAAGTATATCTTTGGAGACATGGCACTATACATTTAATTACTAGACATATATCAAAGCTTTGAGTCCCAATAAAAGGTTTTTATCTACACTTTAAGGAGAGCCAACACTAGGATGTATAGGACTGGCAAATATAGACACATATTGTAAATAAAACAACACATACTACATACACATACAACTCATTGTCATGTTAAAAAACATACCTTTCTTCTTCAAAATCAGAACTGTACTTAAAACCACATGTTTTTTTTTGACACAATATAACTTACATTAACATTTGAATAATTGCACAGCCCTATTGGAGTTAGCATTGTTGTACTATTATAGCAGATTAAGGCAAATGAATGAATGAATTAATCCCATTTATAGAGAAGATTATTGTTGGCCTCTATAGTCAAATTTGAGCCCCCATGTTCTATAAAGCAGGCCTGGGCAAAGTGCAACCTGGAGGCTGGGTGCGGTCCTTAGCACTCACTCACTCACTCCTCACTCACTCACTCCTCACTCATCACTCTCACCTGTGGCACATAGTTGTGTTTTTAATACTGTAATATTCAGACAACAAGTTCACAAGCTTTAAACTCTGCAGTCTCTACAACAATGCAGCTAAAGTATAGATTATCATAGATTTACCATAAACAAGTGATGCACTGATCCGATAAATTTGTAAAGTTATTTTGCACAATGTGACCAAATAACAATTTTGTTTTGAGATGAAAATAAAAGCAGTTTCAGTCCTTGAACTTGTATCGGTTAAAATCAGGTATCAACACATACTTAATGCTAAAATATCAAAATCAGTATCGACACTAAAAAAGCTGGATCGGTCATCCTTAAGATTTTTTCTCATATCTGCCCTTATTTCTATTTTAAATATAATTTTGGTGCGTATGGAGCTCAACAGTGGAAATCGCCCGGTTAACATTTTATGTTAAAGTGCCATAGGCTTTTTGAAAAATTCAAATATTAAAGACATATCGCGAGCTAGCCAGCTATGGGCTAACTCAGATCCACAGTGCGGTTGTTTTCGGTCTAAAAAGCACATCTAGAACTTAAAATTCGGCAAAAAATGTAATAATTTCGTAGTTTATAAAGCTGAAAAAAAAAAAAAAACGTTTGGTCTTATGCTCCTGACTCAACCCCGAGGACGTTTCCAAACTTTTATATAATGTTTTATCTATCCCCTAGGGCAATTTAACATGGGGTCTGAAATTGTGGAACCAGGAAGTGGTGGTCACTGTTGAGCTCCATTATAGTCAGGTGCGCTCAATAGTTTGGTAAATATTATGGTAAATATTACAACAAATAGACAAAATAATAGAGTAAATATCTATATTTTAGATAAATGTGCTTGCAATAATGAGAATTTGATCATAGTCCAGCCATCTGCCACTTGTCTAATTCAAGTATGGCCCTTGGAGAAAAACAATTGCCCAGCCCTGGTCTAAAGACAAGCTGAACAATAAACTAGCAAGAAAAAATATACTAAATGGTGGCAGTACTATAGTCTGCCTTTTTTATCTGTAGAGTCAATAAGTAGTATTTATTCCTTGAAAATGTATGAAATACAATAATAAAGTCTAGTTGTAGTAAATCCTTCATTCGTCCAGAAGTGATCCTCCTAGATCTTTGACAACTTTGAAACCTTTTCTACTAGTATAACAATGGTTTAAAAAACTTAAATTCTGTTCTGACTAATCACATTGGACCTTACTCGTTCCGACCCTCTTGCTTGCTTTTAGTTCCTCTGCATTTCCACAGATTTTAAGTTATTTTGAAATTCATTGCTGCTTTAAGAATAGCCCTTTTTTCTTCTCGTTGATTGTTCAAAATGCGTAAAATATCACCATGTGAAAAACCATCACAGTCAAATTTAGGATTCTAAATAGAACGTTATAGGATTACAAGAATGGGATTATTTGGCTCCAGTTTGAGCTCAGTGTTGAATAGAGTTTATTCACTCAGAATAATGCAGTGTGGTGTCTGTGTGTGGTGTCTTCCCAAAGAAAGGCCCGGTGTGTGTGTGCCTGTCAAACAGTGATTTCGTTGCGGCTTGATTACAGCTAATTCTGAGTTGGAAATTGGTCTCTTCCATTAGCCCATGGGGACTTTATAACAGATTGCAGGCTCTAACACTCTGCTTAAAGGGTCTTATTTTAGGCCAGACTGCAAAATTTATATTCATCTGCCTCATGTCAACTAAACTAGTGACATACGTTTCATCAAGTAAAAATATAGTCTTTTTAATCACTGTAGAAGAAACTATTTTGGTGAACTCAGACACACTTTGATATAGTATGCTAGAACGAAGCACTGCATAAAAACAGCATCCTGCATCTCTCTATGGGATTCGCAGGCCAGACTCATATTTTTCTAAACACTAATTTGCTAACCTGCTGATTGCAATTTCAGTTGATTGCCTTCCAGAGGAGCCGCTGCAGCTACTTTGAATGTAATTGGCCAGAAAGATCACTGCCCATAATTCAACTGTTTCAACTGGTGACTTAACAGGTGTGCCTGCTACAGCTTTTGGATGCTCCTTTGGCAACTGCTCCTCCTGTCATTGTGGTTGTTGCATTCTATCATACAGGTTGACTGAACAAGTTAACTTTGCAATTTTGTGCTGCATACTTTTCACAAAAATATTGTTGCAAATGTTCAGAATCATGCGTGAATCATGAAGAGTGAAAAACAAATTTGTTTATTGAAAGTGCTGTGAACTCAATAAGAAATAGTCACGTGAGCCACTGTTTGGCTAGAGGGTGGTATATGCTTCATTTTGTGTCTGTTCAAAACAAAAATTGGGCCAATGGATTTTGAAAGCAATGGACCACTTCCGTCTTTTTTCACTATTTGAACAATCAGGTTCCCAGCTTTAAGTGAAGAAAATATAACACTGAAACTATTCTGTCACAAATAACCCAAAAAGCAGGATAACCCCAAGAGTACAATGTTGTTTAAAAAATCCTCTACAGTTCTAATATTTGCTAATTTAGAGTAACTTTTATCTACTTTTTGGTCTTCCTTTGGATAGCTTATTAGTAATGATGTATTCCCATAGAGTGTTATTGTGACGTCAATTCTTTTTTTTTTTTTTTTTTTTTCAACATGTGACAAAAATGTCACATAGTTTTAGAATGATGTGTTTGCCATTTTGTGTTTCATATTTCATGATTTTAAAATGTCTTACAGTGTAACTAACATTTTTTCTCGCTTCTCTAGAATGACTCACATGTGTCAGAGACATTTTATAAGTGTTAGCATGTAGATATGAATGTGTGCCTACTCAAACAGGTTTTCTCTCTACCTTAAGTAAGTAGTGACATGAAATATCACCTATTTAAACAGACAAAAAAACAAGGACAAAGGAAATCTTGATTTTTAGAAAATACGACTTTTCTGAAAACATTTTACTTCAAAAGGTGCATCACAGAAAATGGATATTACAGACTTCAAGCGCTTGTTTAAAATACTTTTATATGTAAAACGCTAGTGTGGTTTTCTAAGTACCGTATGCATGAGTACTGAGCCTCAAACTGTTGTTTGTCACCTTAGTATTACATAGGGTTATTCACTCTTTGTTTCAGTTGTACACCTTTGTATTATTGGTGACGTATATACTGGATATCTCAGTGAAAAAAAAAACATTTGACCCTAAGTAAGTTATAGATCTTTAATCCTGGCGTTGGTTTGTTATATATTCATGTTCATATAGAGTTTATAGGGTACCATTATGAAGGACTTGACTGATCCATTGTAACCAAACCCCTGATGATTAAAGTACAAGGCAACTAGAACATTGTTACACTATACTAAGAAGTGTTTAAAAATAGATTCCATTAAGCCCTCCTGTTTCCACTGTGTTGATATGATTTTCTTCCTGGTGTGGATGCACAGAGCTGGTATTAAGTCTATCCTTTACATACAGTGACATGTTAAAGGGGACTTATTAAAATTACCTTAATCTTATTATAATGGTGTGTCTTTATCATTAGACACAGCTGTATTTGATTGATGTATGCTTGTTTGAGTAATCCATATTGTATTGTTTATTTCATCTACCGCGCCACCTCTTACAGCAGTTGAAAAATTAGGATTCAGAGTGACCGAGTTCACAATGTCACACTTTTCAACAATAAAAACATGTCAATTACAATCGACTGTTTGTTATGATGAAGAGGCAGGGCTTCTTTGTTCTGCAGTTTTGAGTAGGAAGTCAATGGACCCATTTTTATTATCAAGCTGTTTTAGAGCAATATTGCTGCTTACAATAATTCTCAACTGATAGTTCAAAAATAAAAGCCTTCTTTTAAAACATCTAGCGAGTTCTTCTTATTCAAAATTTGCATTGCAACCAGCTGTTCTTCCCTCATGATTAATAGTGTGCTGTGTGAGACGTATTTTGCCATTTAGGATGTGAGAGTGTACATAAATTATGGAGAATAAACATTGCCTGAATCTTAAGTTGTCCGAGGCTGCATTAGGAGCAGGAACGCACTCTCCTATCAAATAGAAAGCATGTCAATGGAAAAACCCATTATGTTTGCCTTTAGGCGCGGTCCTATTTAACACTTCTCTTTTAATGGGGTTATTCAGTAAACCTCGCGGCCAACTTCAACTAATTGCGTGTTTCATAAACTGATAAGGAAACGCGCGCAGGTTACAGGCTGCAGCCTTTATATCTTATTTAGATTTGCACACTTCTATAAGCATGCAATTTAGGAGCTTAGCAGTCTTTCTTATCAGACTCCTGACTCTTAGCTAAAATTATGAGCTGAAAAAGAATAGCCTTCTTGAATACTTTGCAACCTCAGGAAGATGGTGTCAAGTCGACAATCACAAAGGTAAAAAAGTCAAGTTGTGAGATTATGTTTCTCTTACAATAATTAATCGCTGCAGCTCTACCCTGTACAGTGTTTTGTTTCTCACTTGCCATTGGCTTATTTTAATATGTGCTGTGTCGGTAATGAGCAGCCAGAGCTAGCGGGCCATAACAATGCCCAGAGAAAGGGATGAGTGGTGTTCTCTCTGAATTAGCATGGTCGCGAAGAAGCTAAATTCCCGAATGCTGCAGCAATTTGCTACAGCCTAATGAACCTGTTGTCTCGCATACATCTTTCCATAACGCAGCTTTACGTGTGGCACACGGCTTGACAAGAACCAGCCACAAATGCAATGGTTAATAAGGCTTAGATAACAGCATCATAATGTTAATATGTTTTTCCGCATTTGGAGTTTTTCCATCGCTTTTGCAAATGCGTCTGCAATAGAATGCAATTTATGAGGAAAGCAGAGGAGACATTTGCTTTTGCTCTTTCATTGTAGTGAAATGGCGCAATAGCAGCTGATCACACACAATACAAAATGTGTGCTGATTTTGTTTTAACACGACGCCAGTTTTTGTCAGCAGGCTGTGTCAAACTTGTCTGTAAAAAGAGGCTTTAGCAGTGCACCGATTTATTTCCTGCTAATTAAGCTTAAGAAGGTAATAGTGTGTCAGGAAAAGATGTTAAGTGACAATTGTTGGGTAAAATCCCTGTCCATGTGCATAACACAATTACTTTTTTGACATAGATTGTAATTATTTTTTTCTTTGCAGTGAAGCTTCTTCTGTATCTGTCAATCAAGCCAAATATTTTAATTGCCTTTTCAACCTTGTTGCTTCTTACAGATGGCTCATTTTATGTACTGTATATGTAATTAGACTTTTTTTTTTTTGACTCTTAATATCAGATGAGACTACAATGAGAGCAGCTGTTAAATTTAAGCCTTTCTTGCAGCAGACTAGATGTAGCTTGTTAAATTTCATAGCAAGTTTTTGTTTTTGTGTAGCACACTTTATACACAAAACATTTCAAAATAGATGACGTGACATAAAAGATGAATAAGCCACAATGCAAATATATAAACATACATAAACATAAAATGTACTTTTTACAAAACAACATGTAGATAAGAACCTTTGTTTTTAGCCTTGATTTCAACGTAGTTTAGGGTAGAGGCCTGTCACACATTTTCAGCACTTCTTTAGAATGTAAAGTTTTGATTTTAAATTCTAAACACAATCATCTGTGTCTTTGTTGTACTTAATGAATTTGAGGTTTGTTCATGCTTTATAGACCCCAAAAAGAGTGTTATCGTTTATTCTTCAGTTCAATTCATCACTTAGGCACCACAGTTTCTCTCTCAGGACTTTTTAAAATATTCTGCTCATGATGCACTCCCCAAAGGGTCATATGCCTGATTGTTATATAATTATGTCTATTTTGCTGTGTTTTCTGTTTTTAATCCATCATCCTTCTCTTCTGCTGTAGCTATGGCACTGTGAAGAAAAGTCACCCTGTTTGGACTGGTGCTGTGCCCCCTGTTGGCTGTCATCAGGGACTAATGCTGACTCCTTTCCGGCGTGTGCCTCCATGTCCTTAACTCAACTCGACTCATCCCGGCTCCCACTCTCCCGGGGAAATAAATTGATATCTTTAATTGCCTTAATAGCATTTTTACTCCTGCTGATGTCTCTCAATGAAGACCTCAGCGTCATTAAGACAATCTCAAAATGGACTATTTGCTCTATCAACAAAATTACTTGCTCAAATCAGTGTTATGAATCAGAGACCCTGTTCGGAGGACGCACCCTAAACTGGGCCTAATCCTTGCCAAATGGACCGGCGATTAGCTTAACTAAGGACTTTTCGGTCCCTGCCAACACACAGGCGCTGCATTTTAAACAGAGGGGCATTCATTGGATTTGTGCATTAATCAAGCCTCTGCCGCCATCCCCTAACAATAATAAACACAAAAAAGTAGATGACGTTGATGTTTTTATCTTGCCGTTGATGTAATTAATGTGCTGGACACTTAATTGCTATATGTGCAGAAGATTTTGCTTATCCCTGTTCTGCTTCATTCAAGATATTATCCTCCCTTGTAAATATTGCGGCTATAAATTCTTTTACAGAGGATCTGAGAGCTAAGAACCGACATGCATTTTATAGCTCCTGTGATTCACAATGAGACACACAGCAAAAGCATCACCTCTAAAGAAAGCGCAAATAGGTTAGGTAAAATATGAGAGCTCCCTCAGGGTCCTCTTCTCTGCTCAATGTATTTATTCCAATATTTGCAGATGAGTGAAACCAGTTAAGTGCTGTGGCAATTGCTTATTTCCCTTTGTCAGGATGATGAATGTGGGTGCACCTATCGGACTGTGCAGGGGTTCCAGTGTCCTTTGACAATGAAGGATTGTCCATTTGTTCCTCGGACAGAGCACATCAAAAAGGCTGGATAAAGCCCTGCAGGAAAGCAATAACAAACACTGCCTTGTTACTGTCACTGTTTATGATTTAGGAATTTTACCACCTTTCACATTTCCCAAACCCTATACCCAAAACTGAGCCTTATTTGTACAGAATGGTGTTCCCTTGCTGTCTTCATTGGAGGTGAGCACATTTCAACTCAAGATGTGTTGCTGTGGCTTTTTTGTTTGACAGTATTTCTTGGCATATTTTTGGATGGCGGTTCAGCGTAAATATAACAGCTAATTAAAGCGCTGAACCTGGCAAAGTGCACAAACAAAGTGACAATGAAATGAACTAACCAGAAAGACTTTAGACTGGAGAATCATTGGGTTTTGCTGATAAGATTGGCTGGAGAAATCAGGAATGCTACTTGCTCGATGGCATTTAGATTCAGGAATTATGCTTTGATTAGCATGGTTGTCTACAGGTTTTGGTCACTTCCCTAATGCTTTCTAAGTCTCCTCACTGTGATGAACCTAAAAGCTCTCAAAAGCCCCATGTGACTTTTGCTCCTCACTGTAAAGTTGTCAAAGTACCACGCTAACAACGCACATATAGTTATGGAGAGCAATAAGTTCTATAATTAGATATAGACAGGGCAATGCAAACAGGTATAGCTGTACAGGGGCAAAAAGAAAATTGCATGCAGTCATTTTAATATATTTTATTTGCACTGTAAGGTCTACTAACTATTTACGTTTCATTTTCCATAATTTTCTCTTCTGCCTGTATTCAGCGAATATCATTTGCTTTAAAAAGAAATGAACTTGGCCCTTCCAAAAATTGCCTCCATTCCGAGTCCTTCCTAACAGATAATGACAGTCACAAACAGGATCTTCCACTATTTTGAAGTTTTAAAGCCATAACAAGTGTCAACCACCAGACACTGCGCATAACCCCCTTCAGAAGCGCTCATTTGCTGTGACATTTAAAAGCGGGAAGCATGGCCCCTTCTTGTCATCTCAAGTGTCCTCTCGCCGTCTAGACACGGTACAAATATCCGTGTTTTGGGTTTGTCTGATGAGGCTACTCCGTTATAAAGACTGTACGGCGGTGTGGAAGTACCGCTGCTGGGAGAGGCGGTGAGTGGCTGTACCCCACACACTAGTGACTCCACTTTCATGGTCCTTGCTGGAGCTCAGCCAAGCCTGACCTGTCACTGAGGCGGTTAACTGGGCCGCTTAACTGTTTGGCAGGGGAATACACACAGGGTACACTTACTGATGAGAGGATTCAGGGCCTTCTGCGCACTTCAAAGGACAAGCTGAAGTAAGAAAGTACACCTGCATCCGCTCTTGTTTGTAAGAAGGGAAATGAGATGGAAAATACTTGGGTTTAATTACTTGTTGTTTGGGTCAAATTGATTGCACAGTGTTGCGTGATTTTCTCTGGACAGCACAGCCACAACTTTAAACTCTGCAGCTTCTCTACAATTTGTAATTTTGGAATGGCTGAAATGATTTGCTATATGCTTGGTTGGTGATGCAAAAGTAGGTTGTCATGGGGAGTTTCAAAATGCGTGTCCTTTGTCAATAAAACTCCGTATAAGTCTGACCTTTACACTTTCAGTTTGAGAATATAGACTTGGTAAAGCTCTGTTGATTACATGTTTGACAAAGATTATTATAGATGTGGTGACAATTTTATGTAAAGCTTGATATACATCACTTGTCTTTGAACATGTGCCAGTAAATTTAGTTTTTTTTGATGTCTCAGCCTGTGACCCATAAGCCACGTCTGAAGTTTTTTTTTATGTAATCATAAATCTTTTGTAGCAGATGGCCAAGATCATGTAGTTGAAATCGGATTTAAAGTGTAGTAGGAATGTAATACAAAGCTTTTGGACTCTCTCTAGGGAACACGACAATCATTTGCTTCCTGAAACTTTTTTCTTAATATACGTTTTTTTAATTTTAATCTGCTTAAAAGCTCCAAGAAGTCATCATAGGAAATAATGTCCTGATTAAAAGTGAAGCAATTAAACACCAGTGAAATGTCATGAACACCGATAGACTTGTTTGTAACTTTTCAAAGCCACACAGTCCTCAGATTGACTGCGCTGACATTGAGCACACTTGTCATTCAGAAGTGATGGGACTCTCCTTAGCTGTCATAATGGATTGAGGACTACAATATGTCTCGGCACGGCTGCAGTGTCTGAAGTCGTAAACACAAGTCGAAGAGAAGGAGTGAGGGAGAATTTGACAGCGTGTGTGGGGATTAGGAGAACCTGGGCCCAGATGGTTGTGGGAGGCTGACGTCCTCGCAGTGCGGCAGAGGGTAGTCCCTGCCAGCTCAAAAAACAATCAGACATGTACGCCTGGCAAATAGGCTTCCTCCAAACGGGTGGCTAAGATTTGGGGAAACAGATGCAAAAAAATGTTCCGAAATGTCACCAGAAAAGATCGCTAAAATTCAACATGGCCTCTGCGGAGTGAAGCTTTTCAAAACTTACAGAACACAGCTAACTAACACTTTGAAGTTGCACTGAAAGAGTTTTACTTTGCCCAGGGACAAAGATTATAACTAGTCTTACCTCAAGAAGTCTGATTGATTCTATTTAGCATTTTTAATAGAAAAGTCAAAATAACATTAGAGGCTGTAGCGCGATATTGATGATTAAGGATACAATGTATTACCCAGTCAGTAGAAATCTTTCTTTCTCTTTAATTTTGTCTTCAGTTAAGGCTGAGCGGTGAATATCTCTATTTATTCATTTCATTGCATTGTTCTTTGCATGTCATAAAAACCTAGATATTATCTAAAATTCTATATGTTGTCCACCCTTAGATGTGTGTATTTTTTCCGGCTGCTATCTTCAGAAACTGAGTTGTCTAAGATACAATGTTTAACTATTGTATATCTTCATACTTGCTGTCACTGCCAATGAATACTAAAGAAAAAGCTTGATACTGACTAATTTACAATTTTCAGAATAAATGCTCTTCTTGTGGCATTAGTTAAAATCTAGGTATTCATTTATAGTATTTTTGACACCCTAGTTGCTGCATCAGTTTTATTCAAGAAGTATCATTATCTTTTTGAAGTATGAATAAAACTTCTACTGATACTTTAGCACAATGGGAAGGCCATAAAAAATGGAAGACTTCCAGGGTGGAAATATTGCAGCACCCACAACTGCAGAGTAGCCGTCGAGGGGTTGTCAGCCTCCCACTGCGCGCCTCAGTTTGATCTGGGCCTCTGAAATGTGCTGTGGATCTCTGGCAGATCTGTATTGTCCCCTATTTTCCTGCTGTGTCTTGACATGTTCTCAATGAAACAATTCAGAAATGGCTATAAATGCCAAACATTAATCATCTTTGCACTTTTTATACCTTTTCTACTTTTCTGGGTAAGCCCTAAATTGATCCTCAAATCTGACAACATTTTAAAATCCAATGTCATAACTTCAGAAAAGGTCAATACAACTTTATAGAAGATTCACATTTTTGGAAGAAATATCCATAGAGTAAATCCCCCAAAGTAAAATCCTCCACGTTTGCCAGAGATGGGGTCAACATTCTTGCAATATTACTCTTTATGTCAAAACTCTTCTAACTTGCACAATTTAAGTTTGAACTGCAGTTTTTGAAGTTGTGGAAAAAGATTTCCCCATATAGCTTGAGAAGATGTTGAACTTTGTGGGAGGTTTTGGACGGTGAGTTCGATGGCCCACTTCCAGACATTCCTGCATTTGAGCAGAAAAGATTGACTTGCCAGGCAAAACATATATTGTAATAGGCTATTTACTTGGAAAAGTCAAATCTTCAGATTTTCTATTTGAATGATGGTATATGTCTTAAATGTATCAAGATTCTTTTCCTCTGAATATACTTGTATAATTTACATCTAAATTGTTTCACCCCACTGTTCTCTTATTTCGTAATCCACCTGTCATCGTGTCTTCATAAGGTTCTGTAAAAATGTAATGTCTTGACCAGAAAAAACTGAATATGACAGCATGGTGGGTCACTTAAAAGAGCTTGTTCATTTCTTATTTCCTTTGTTGTTCAATTAACTGAAGTATTACTGTTTGTTGGTTTGTTCATTGTTGCTAACAAATTCTGACTTTGTTATGTGCCAGTATTAATTACATTTTTATCCCCTACGTTTAAACTTGCTTGTCTTTTGCATCTCAGCACCACAGTGAATAAAATCCACCAGCATCAGCAGAGGCTTGTTTTGAATACTTAATCTTACCATGAGCCTAGTGTTTCCACAAATATATTGATGTGATTCAATACAGTAAAGGTCTTTAGCTGGTTGTATTCATGTTGTGGATACACTATTCTGATTTATCATGCGACTTCAAAATCATTGAGCCCTTTATGTGACATGAGACTGAAAACCTTAAGACATCCTTGAGAGAGAAAGGCTTCTATACATTGTTTAGAAGCAACCTTATTGCACCAGCAGTTGATGCAATTAACAGGAATTATAATATTGATAATTGCTCTAATTGAATCTGTTTCCTCCCCTGTGGCTTTGACCTTCACTACTCTCACTCTGTTACCGCGCACAATGTCATCTCACAGAACTTATTTTTTTACTCACAAAGAGCCTTGAGCCTTGCTGCTTGCCATTTATTATTCTGTTAGTCATTCTATTTGACAAAGTTAAGTTTCCTTCTGTGTGTTTTCATATTGATGCTCAGTTTGTCAGAATCTTAGATTTTTAGGACCTGGCTCCAGGTTCAAACACAGATATCTGCAACATGAGCATCTGGGGTCTCACAGACATGTTTTCTTAACAAATAAAGTCTGAAAAGGATCTGACACTTTTAATCATAATCTCAGCCCTTCCCACACAAGCACAAGTTTCCAACTGCAACTAAACTTATTTCAAGAAAACAGCAGTATTTTCAGCAGCAATAACTATAGCCTATATGCTATGTTGATATAGTACAATTTAATAAAAGATGTCTGCCCTTCCCTTTTACACCAAAAGGTTTAACACTAAAGCTACTGTGCGTATGTGAATTGTAAAGCATTTGGGCTAAAATGCTTTTTCACACATTCTTCATTTGAAAATCCTGTTCATTTTTCCCATTAAACCATTGGAATAAATTCCATCAATGTCAATGTTTGTAAGAAAAATCAATAATGTGAATTAATCCAGAGATTACTCTGTTGTAGAGCTGTGAACGATTTTCTGTAGAGAAATTAGTTCTTGTTGAGGTGCTGTCAATGAGTGGAATTGAAATAAACAGCTTGTAAAACTTGCATGTCTGGGTGGAGTAAACAAAGAGAAATGGACTGAGATACACCGCCCGGCTTTGTTGGGTAAAAAAATGACCTCTTTGTCCAAGTGTGAGAGTTTTTTTTTTTTTTTTTCTTTTGCATGGCCGTGAAAATGCAGTTAGGGAGATGACCCAAAGTACTGGCACTCAAGTCAGGGTCACACTTGTAGCTGTGAAGAGTTCGCTTCACCTTCAACTGTCTCTACAAGGAAGAATACAGGATATGATTATGGAATATTTAAGTGGGACTTTACTTTTATTTCTTTTTCTGTGTGCCAATTTAGTGCAAACTAGGCTGATTTGCAGCTCTGTGATCTAAAACTGTCAAAGCTTTTTTTTTCCGGCCAACTCTGATTTAAGGCACAATACATAACTTTTCTATCTGCTGCAGCTGTGTCCATGGGGACACCGTTGCTTTGCGTTGAATGTTCCACAAAATTGCATTCATCTGACAAAACATGAAGTATATTTTTTCTTTGACATGTAACTTGACCTTGTGGTGTGACTTGATAGTCTTCATCACCTTAATGCTTTATTGTGGAACATCCAGGTATCTTCAAACTACACTTTTAAACACAATGATCACAGAATGAAGTAATTTTTAACAGATTAAGTTATTTTGTACATATTTTGTTTAGTTTTATCATGATAGCCTGCAACCAAAAGAGAAAGGTTGTGAGGTATGGAGGGACTTTTAAAGAGTCTGAGAATGTCGCTTTCCTGGAGGCTGTTCATGTACCTGGTTTTATTATAGATGAAGACTGTTTACCCAGAGGTTTAGTTTGTATCAGCAGCACAGAAGAGAAGAGAGCTATTGTTTGGGCTCTGCTTGACATAGGTTACATTTGTTGTTTAAGTTTAGTTTAATACTTCTCCTTTGTGAATGCATTCTTACCAACCAGCCGCTGTCTATGTGGTGTTGCATTACACTGGCTGTGTCTCTAGCAGTAGGTGTGGGTTTCACTGTTGGTTCTAGGTGGATTATAGCTGGAGGGCTTCAGATGTGTCCCACCGGCCGCAGTCAACAGGATTATTTTAGGGATTAAAAGCCGGCTGCTTCGTACCTGAGTTGTGCTGCACTCTGGTCTGTCCTCATTCTCTTTCTCTCTCCTGCCCCAAACCACTCCTCTCTTCAAACAGAGATCACGGCTTTATCCCTGTACAGATAATACAGTCTAACTCCAGCTCTCAACTTTTAATGGTTTAGCTCAGACTTGAATTTCAGAAGAAATTTGTTTGGCTCAATACTGAATTGACATAGACATAGATTATTGTAATACTTTTTGACAATGCTGGGACAAATATTTTTCAACACAGTGTGACTCAGATTAAGACAAAAAAGCTTAGAAAAGTTTTATTGTAATGTGACACCTCAGTTTTTGGTTTTGGTATTTTTTTTTTTGAGATCCACCTGTTTCATATGAACCCTTCATCCATTTCTAATCCTCAGGCCAACTCTTAAGGTGTTTACATATTTTCGAGTCCAATAACACAACCAAACAATAGAGCAACCCCCAAACAGTTCACGTGACCCTGTTGGTCCTGGACAGCGGCTATTTGTTGCCTCATGGATCGGCAGAAGTTTCTGAGTTGATCCTGTGGAATTGCTGCCCGTTCTTCCACCAGTGCCGCCCTCAGCTGCTGCTGAGTTTCGGGAGAAGGTTCACGTCGGCGGACACACACACTGAGCAGATCCCAGACATTTTCAAAGGGGATCATTGGGACCACCTCTGCAAAGTCCAAAGACGATGTGCAGTTCATCATTCGACCCGAGCTCGGCGATGTTGGGGGATAAACACTGATCCAACATATGGACAATATGGTCGATTACCGTCAGCGCGAAGGCGATTACGGATGGTTCTGGCCGACACTGACCTGTGGTGTGTCCCATGGTCTTGCTGCGGACCTGGTGGCGGCCGGAACCTGTCATGGAGAGGGCGGTCGTTAGAGGAACCAGAGGCCTGGTATCGCTCTGCAAGACGACTATTGGTAGAGCGGTGGACTCTAACACCCTGGCGACAGCAAGACAACACTGTCCAGCTTGGAGCTGCCAATAACTCCATCCCTCTCTGGTTGTGACAATCGTGGCATCGTGAAGAAGTGTGTTTTTGGCTTCATTCTGGTGCCTTTTATAGAGAAGACTTGAGCACAGTTAACCAGAGGTAAAAGTCAACTCTGAGTTTCAAACATGATTTTGTGTGAATAAACGACCCTGTAATGCACTCTTTATTGTTCTCACAATCTGTCAAGCCAAACCAAGAAATCTGTTCACCTGTCGTCAGCTTACTATGGACTGAAATCATGATGCTAACCCATTTTTCCAAATGTAGTATTCGTTTGCTAAGGAATTTTCGAAAATTAAAATGTTGCGTTTCTTTTTTCCTGAGTTCTTTGGTGTTCACGCCCTCACAGAAGACATGAGCACTAATGAACGTGGAAATCTGGAACACACTTAGAAGATGTTTTTCCCACAAGGCCTGAACAGTGGTGGTCAAAATGGACCAGGAGAACAAGAAGAATGGTGCAGAGGTGGAGAGGATAGGTAGAGGTTAGGCGTGCCGCAGTGAGAAACTGAAAAACGACCCGGTAAAAGGGTTAACTGTAGGAGTGTTTTTCGTAGCTGCGAGTCTACTACATTGGTAAGGTTAGTTGATGATTTTGCCATGGATCGTTGAGTCTTCCAGTCTTACATTTCCTCTTAGGCATTTAGGCATATATTTTTTAATCACACTCAAGATCAAGTTTTATCCTTACAATCAAAACTCAAATGGAAATGTTTGTGTCATGACAATAGCACGGTGACATGTTACTGCTGGCCTTTAGTATGACTGTTCTGAATGTTTATCACACATGACCAGAAAGTATTTATTATTAGCCTATTGTGGCACTTATATAATATCATATGAGTTTGTAAACAACAGTTGCTTCAGTCAGCTCTTAAAAGTGTCCAGATGGATGTTGAGATACTCTTTCTTCCCATGTGTTTCTGTTGTTCTTGCTCTCGAGGTGCACAAGTAGCATAACCACACCAGTGGTTTCATAAGAATTTAAAATTAAGCAGATTTTTTACATGGAAGAGTTTGAGCTTAGTGTGATTCATCAAGTCGCAGAGCTGTGTCGAGTGCTGAAAGTCGATGGAAGAGTTGTCAAAAGCAATTGATTTAGGTGCTCTGCTTGGCATGCCGGCGCGAGTTTTCTGTAAAAAGGCACAATCAGACGGAAACATCTGTCGTATGGTCCTCATCACACCATTCCTCTCTCATATATGACGATGATGATGATGGTGGTGCTACTATTACACTCACTCTAAGCTCTTCAAAACTCACTTCTCATCCAGTGGGTTAAGTGGGCACTGTTAGCAGCATTGTCTTTTAGCAGATGTTTTATTATAATCATTCCAGTTATTTTCAGACAAAGACTAGTCTAACAAGAGCTACAACGGCCAATATCTCATCAGTGCATTGGAGTATTTAAACTCCTCTGCTTTAGTGGAATTTAGACTGTGTGTTGAGTGTGTGTCAGATCAAAAATCGGTGATTTTGGTCACATAATATTTTAGAGGACACTTATGAATATAAAACTAGCTGCATATTTGCGTATTGGGAAGTAGTATTTTGATTTAGGATCATATTTTTTCGTTTTTAGCATGCTTTTCTTCTACTAATTGTTATAGACAGTTTATTAATTAATAAATTAATTGCTTTTGCTTTTTAGTTTATTACACAAATTGGTGAATTAAAAAAATATTTAATTTCATGTGTTATAGCAACACCTTTAATTAAAAAAAAAGAATCAGTTAGAGCGATAGCAAGTGAAGAATGCACTCACAATAATGAGCAGTAATTAAGTAGTAAGTAAGAGCTGCTAATATGCTAATATTAGACCTTAAAAAAGCGTACTAAGCTTTTTAACAGCAGAATGCTCACAGTCCCTTGTCATGGGTGCCTTGCAAAGTTCAGCCTCTCGTTTTATTAAAACAAGGATAATGTCAAACACTATCTGTGATTTTCATTTATTATTTTTATATTTAGAGGCTGGATATTCTATGAGTGTAACTTTTTATTAACTTTTTCAAACTTTTTATTAGTCAAATGTTCTTGACTTGATCTTGACACAGAGTGAAAAACAATGCAAGCGTCAGGCATTTTGAAGTTTTCACTTTATAGTTGTTGATGGTTAGTGCAGTTATTCAGAGTTAACATTGGACATGTATATAGCAGATTGTTTAGTTTCTACTAAACTAAAATGTATCAATGTTTTAATCAGAGAAGTCTTTAGCTGCAAGTCCAAATCAAGTCTCAGAGTCCCATAACTGCAAATCTATTATACAATTTTATCCTTCCTTTCTTTCCTTTTTTTTTTTTTTTTTTTTACACATATTGTCAAAAAACAGTATGCCTGTTCCATCTCAATAGTCAGACAAATCAAATTCACCTCTCACATGAGAACTAAACTAAACTTGAACTCACTATGAATGAGGCTCCATAGTTGGACCAATAACATTGCATGTTAAGGAACACTCAGTGGTGGTCGAAGGTTGAGGCTCTAGGTGTCTAGGCGACTCACTTCTGCTGAGCTGCCCCCGTCCTGCTTGCCTGTGTGAAGCAATTAGTATAAATTTCATTCATTCATTCACTGTACGTGCCACAGTGTTTTTTACATGTCACTGTAGTATTAATTGCTATTGTCTTCATAATGCATGATGTCCAGCTGTGATAGTTTTTAGCAGCCTAGTCTAGTTTATGAGTACAGAACAGGCTTTTCTCATATTTATGCCCAGCTCATAAATATGAGCATAAAAATGCTCTTGCATTTGATACAGTCCGAAAAATGCACTCTGTAATCAGAGTCAGATAAACCAATGAGAGCAGCTTCTGGAGCTGAGCACTGGCCAATCACAGCCCTTCAGCAGAATTGAGCCAAAAGTGCTGAAATATTTATGTGAAAGACTTGAGATGCCAAAGATGAGTCAAGTCCGAGTCTCTTAAAACAGGGACTTAAGTCAGGCTGGATTTCGAGTCCCCATTTCTATTATATAACCATTACAGCATCCCAGAAATCAAAGATAGTTTGGCAGAAGTTTCGCTGTAACTTCTGAAAGTATGATTTGTTTTTTTCTGTATTGTTTTTGCAATATCTTCATTGTTATTTTGCATTTTAGGATTTTGGATACAAAGTCTGCATTTGTTATCATTTATGTTTAGGCTATTTTCTGCACGTGGTGAGTGAGTAAATGTATTATTTATTGCATTTAGACCCCCTAACATTTGGTGTGATGCAAAGGGGCTGTTGGAGCTTTTGTTGGCAACAGGAAGCAGAGTCCCAGAGAGTTGTGAGAGAAACAACCTTGATGAAATCCCAGCCCACCTACAGTGTTAAGAGATTAATGCTGCTTTGACTAAAGCACTGGACAAGGGCACGCAATGACCAAGGTGATGGCTTCATTTACTTTTATTATATCTGTGCCAAAAGTGTGTGCAGGTGTAATACAGTTTTGATTCTGTTAAAACGTGGAGCTGGCAGTAATTCAGATGGTTAGCAGCTTTTCTCTGGTGACCTTTGTGTTCCACAGAAATGAGAAATGATTTTGTTAAATTTTAAGTTATTGGAAACCGTTCAACTGGTTCAGAACAATACAATTTTGTTAACCTCAGTTATTTAATCAAATTGACTTTCTGAAAAAAATACATCTTCTTGATTTTGGATGATGCTTTTCTCTTTGCTAACTTTGTTTTATCCACTTTACAAGTTTGAACTTATGTTTTCTTTGGCGAGCAGAAGCTGTGGTCAGCACTGCCAAAATTAGGAGTCCCTCGAACTTACTAAGAATACAAATGAAAAACAAGAAACAAAGTCGTACAGCAGCTGTGCCTAGAAAGAGTGCATTATTTATGAACTACTTCTGTCATCAATAAAATGTTCTGTATACAACCTGCCCTACTTTCATAATAGGGACCACCTTAGAAAATTCAAGCCTTCCAGTTTTATTGTATTATATTACACTTGTATCCAGATAATTACCACAGACAGGCAAATTAAAGCCACATCTCTTCATCAAAAAACTTTTCTGTGAAAGTGTTGAATTTGTAAAAATAAAGCATCTTAAAACCGCTGCTCATGTTCCCGATCTGCTGTGGCTGGTAGATAATTCAAACACCATGTTTATTCTTGTCTAATCACAGTGTTTTGCAGTGTTTGACAAACTTGAATGAATACTCATTTTACAAATTATAAAATGCTTGTGATGGGTGGGGAAAGTCGTACACTCTAGTTTTTAGTTCAGTAGTTAATCAATATTAATGAGCTTTTAACCTTTTTTCAACACTCTTTCCTCATGATAATTATCTTACTCAAAGTATTTTTGATAGATTTTGGAGTAATCGTGTATTGTCCTGCGACTAAAAGTGTAGTCCTTGGGAAATTCTTGTTTTTACCTATTCCCATCCATGCCCAGGAACCTTGTGCTCAGTGTGACAATGCGGAAAATAAAGACACTGAATATTACAAGTGACATCACAGCCACTTTACAAAAATAACATTTATGTAAATGACAGTCTGTTGCTTGTCAGTGAAATGTCTCTGAATAAGAAGACTGCATATGTCTTTATTACCAAATAAATATATCAGGTAGCCCTATCTTTTTGTATTGTTTGATTAATTAGAGTTTTTTTTTTACTATATTGAGAAATGAGACATACAATATTTGCTGTAGGCATGTCCAATTTAATACTGCCCTCAAGAACAGGAAGTTTAGATTGCACTACTGATGCCATTCTGAGCCTTTTGTTTTATTACTTTTTTATTTTGATATTTTTTGTGCAAGCAGTGCACATCTGCAAGTTTCATGTCAAAATAAACGGACTATATTTCAAGTATGACTGGGCAATATCGACAAATTTTAATAATATCTAGATTATTTTTTCCCATATCCCGGTAATGCTATCCAATCAAACACTGATGTGTTAAAACATGTTTAAGCATCAAATGTGAAATGTTTGTAAAATGAATCACAGAAATGCAGAAATGTTACATTTATAGCTTTTTTCGTGGCATTTTTTTAAGTATAAATATTCATAATATACTCGATAATACATTTTTTAATATCTTGAAACCAACATTCACAATATTATCTAAAATGGATATATTGCCCAGCTCTAGTTTCACTGCAATGGCCAGTGTCCTATTTACTATACGGTAGTTGAGACATCTGATAGAGTTGCCCACATGTGTGCTGATCACAAACACCTGCTGTCAAACTAATCACAATGCTGCTCTCTACTTTCAGCTACTTCTCTCACCTTCTTTTAATGGGTTTAATGAGTTTAGGGGTTTTACGTCTCTTTAAATCAACTCAACTACCTTTACATTTTGAAACCATTTGGATTGTGTAATAAAGTTATATGTTTAAATCATAGTGTAACTGGATATGGAATCCTCCAATTATCACATTTAGCTGTGCAAACTTTAAAACCTTAGCATTGCTCAAGGCTTCTCGCAGTAAACCCAGCCTCAGGGCTTCCAGTGCTCGGCTCAGGTGGGCAAAGGCAGGTTGCACACATTCTCTTCCCTGTTTATCCCCATTCATTCCCATTGTGCGCTTCAAGACCATTGTCCTCGGCGAGCTCGGGCTGACAGGCAGTTTCTTGGCAAACAGGGGGAGGGAGCTTTGTGGCCAGTGCCAGACTGATTTCCTCGGTGACTTTAGTACTGATGCTGGCAGTTTGCGCGGCATGTTGACAACGGCTAAAGAGCCAAACTTGATTGCTTCTTTTCCCACTCATTATTACAGCGTTTGTCACAGTTTATGATGTGATTTCCTTAGCACAATTACAACTGGAGGAAGTCGTAAAGCAAGCCTTCGGACTGTTGGAAGCAGCGTTAGTAATTTTCTAGTTGCATATGTTTCCAGAATGAGCATTAAAGAAGAAGGACTCCCACGCAGCGACTAAAACAGCTTATTTTCTCATATTGAAATATTAAACTCACAGACACATTCAAAGCAGAGAAGAAGAAAAAAAACCTTGTGATCTTAATGTGTAAATATTTTATATAGTGTAGTACAACATAGTGGTGATTGTAATTAGCCTGCTGGTAAGCAATCCAACTATTGTGCAACGTCCCTTTTTTATCACCATTAGTCTGGCACTTGCCTTTTTGAGTTGGATTTCTTGTGAGCCAGAAGTAAATGGTGAAGAGTTTATTAGCCAGAAAATACTAAAACAACAAATAGCCAACAGTACAAAATGATTTAGCACCAAACCACTGTGCTGCTTACTGCAACCAACTGTCACCAACAACAACACATAAGACACTTTTTCTTTTTTTCTCTAACTGTAACCTCTTTCTATTTTAGGTGCTACCTGTTAGATGGGATCTCTAAAGGAGCATGGCTGAACCGCTCCAGCATCATATTTGCGGGAAACGATAAGTGGTCTGGGGATCCGCGAGTGTCCATCGTGTCGAGTCCAGGCGACAAACATGAGTACAGCCTGCAGATACAGAAGGTGGATATAACCGACGACGGACAGTACACATGCTCTGTTCAGAGTGAACGCAACCTACGGCCAAAGCTGCTCAACCTCGTTGTAAAAGGTAAGAGCCAAGTGTGAAGTGACCTGGGCACAGTTTCACTGATCAGAGGCTAGAAGGATTTAACTCAATAAACTTGTTCTAAAATGAGGGTCCTTCTAAACAGTTTTAGTTGAAAGTGATAGTAGTAGTCCTGTTGTAATTGTTGCTCATATAATCTTCAATGGTGTGACTCAAAGCAAGCATGGAGAAAACAAGATCAGTGATGAATTGCATCCAGTATCCATTTAACACATTTTTCATTCAAATATTTCTCTGGTTTTGAACACAGACTGCAAAACATGGCTTGTGCAGACAGAAAATGTTTTATGACACATAATGACACTGGATACATTTTGTGTTTTTAAAGAAAAAGCTGTTCTCTAAACGTTCAAGCATTATTTAAGTCTGTGGTTCCCAACCTAAGTGTTCCTAGAACTTTGTCTAATCAGAGGGTAAATTTACAACTATTATAGCTAATAAGTAATAAGGCAATTTTATTATTAAAGAGATATAATAATAGATAGGAATGGACGAGATCTCGTGCCGCGAGATTCGCGAGATCAAACTGTCACGATACTGTGCGCACACGTACTGATCTGTCTCGTGAGATTTGTCCATGTCATGAAATTAGTTTGTATCTTTGACACTGTAGTAATATTCTCCTCCACACACAATTGTAGCTTTTGACAGAAATTGTCTAAACTTGTCCATTTTTATTTGTAAAGATAGACAATATAGACAGAGATAATTATCCTAAACATGTAAAAGTTAGCGTAAAAATATTAATCGTCAAATATACGCGACATCGCGGAAACGCAGTGTTTCACTTAAACATAGTTTAAATAGATCCACAAAGAGATATTTTCCATATATCAAAACTGTAAAAAGTACAAAAGTCCCTGGCCGTCAGCACATGAAGAATAGCGCACGCTGTGAAGGAAAAACGGAGCTAGCTACACAACAATCAGAAAAATAGCTATCGAAATAAAAAAATAATGAAACATAATCAAGCTAAAACTAAAAGAATATAAACAAAAAAAAATATTACGAATTATTTTTTTAATTTGCTTATATTTAATTAAAAAATAATGCAAATTATTTAAAAATCTTGTTTGTCCGATCTCTGGACCATCTCGTGCTGTCTCTTCTTGAAAATTCTGTCTGTCCATCCCTAATAATAGATAAAACACGAAAAACAATTGTAGTTAATATGACAGAAATAAATGCTTGCTAGTTATAATTTTGATAATATAATATGTATTTGTGGACTGTTGTTTTAAAAAGAGTCTGGTCAACAAGGTTGGGAACCACTGGCTAAGGCTTTTGAGCAGTGGAAAAAAAAAAACTACATTTGAATTAATTTATCGCCTCAGAGATGGTAGTAAATTTATGAGCTGGGAATTTAAAAAACAAACTGGATGCTTATTCTATAGGAAATTTATTTGTTCATCAACACAAAGAATATGCAAGAACTTGAAGCCATGGTTGCCTGTAACATACAAACCTAGCCAGGCAGGGTAGTGTAAAGCTACTGCTTAACACAGTAAAATAACTGCTGAACTGGGAACTTTAGTGGCTCATTGTCTATTCATAACTGAGAGACATAACTGTCTTTTAATCCAATTAAGTTGTTTTTATATGCGCACAAGACATGATTGTGTATATTTTTGCATGCACAGCAAAGCAGAGTGACAATAATTCTTTCTTTTCCAATTTACTAATCTAGATTCAAAAGTGCCACATATAGAAAATTATTCCAATTGACTAGAATTTCGTAAGTAGTGCACAAAGTTTTGTTTGTCTTAAAAACTATTGTGCAAGTCTACAATATTTGTAGCATCTTGTACCATATGCCACATTCCCTGGAGATTTCCATCCAAAGTGTGTCCCACTGTGTTCTGAAAAGTCTGCTTTTCAGCGTTCATGTTTTAGACTGATAATTTGAATGCAAGGCTGATGTGCTTGAATGGACGTAGTATTAACTGGATTTTTCATGCTAACTGAATTAAGCAGCAAAATCTCAGCCTAATCAAAAGGTGCTCTTTCTGCTGCTATAGAGAAGCTTTTTCCGCAAAGAAAACTAATTGACATCTAATTGGTACTTGTAATAATAAGGTCATGTCTGAGTTTGTGTGCTGATTTTGCTAACAGAGAAAACAGCTCTAGTAAAATCCATCTCGCAAATGTCATGGTCTATTTGTGCAGCAAGACTTTGTGGTCCACCTGTCTCCTTGAATATTTATGAGCGTGTAAGGTTATTAGTTAGGCTGTCATAGGTAAGCACAATTTGTTATATTCCCTCCTTTCTTTCTAATTTTATTTAGCCACATGCTGCGATAACTTTCTCTTGCCATTCACGTAAGCTGGAATCAGCGGAATTACAAGTGCCTGAGCCAAATTAATCTCAATCCGCTGTCAAGCCAAACCAATTGTTGGATTATTCTGGTCAAACAATGATGAATGAGCAAGGCAAATGATAATGAGGAAGGTGAGGATAAAGCCATGGACAAGTCTGTGCAAGCTTAAAAGAGTTCAAATACAAATAAACACTAAAAATACCAGAAAGAATAACAAAATATTAAAGATACTCAAATAATAAACTCCACCCACAATCACATTTCAAACAGAGCTGGTTTTAGAGAAGCATCAAGAATAGGTGAAACGAGGAGCTGAGAGTGGAGAACAGCGTTGTGATTGGTTTGAAAGCAGGTGTTTGTGATCAACACACAGTTTTGTGTTGGAAGCTCTATCAGTCGTCACAACTATGCTAAAAATAACATTGACCCTGGCATTGAGACAGTCAGTCTGTGACCTCATTTTGACCTCAGCTGCACCAATACAGCTTTTTCAGTTTCAATACTAATTCCGATAGTTTGCCTCTAAGTATCAGCCTATTCCTGATTGTGGCTGATACCAATGTAGGAACTAAAAGTTGCTTTTTTATATTTGAAACTTGTTAACTTGTTAAAAATTGGTCTTATGTAACTAGTATTTATTCTGCAAATAACAACTGAACAACTTTAAGTTGATCAAATGTCAAACATTGTGAGACTTTCTGGGTTACATCAGTCAAAGCACAACCATATTGACTTAACCGATATCATAGAACTGATAGAAAGAAAAAACTCATACTATCATTGTTATTCGATCCTAGTATTCTATCGGTGCATCACTACTGCTTTGCTCAGTTTGCACTAAAATTGTCAAAAAATTACTTAAAATAGTAATGCTATTTAAACATCGGAGTTAACAGCTAAAACTGTAGTTTTGTGTTAAGCTTCACTTTAAAAATAGAGGCAATCAGACATCAGACAACTCAAAATATTAAATTCACAATCATTCATTTGTTTGTGCTCTAAATGGTTCAGAGACAGATTCCGTTTGAATCACAGACAGTTTTAGCCCAGACAGCAGTCATTCTCTCACATGTTTATTAAATGTGCAGAATTCTGTGAAAACTAGTTTTGGACCAAAACCTATTTACCAGATTGAATCCGTGTTATAACATATGAAATGAACAAAAATATGTGAAAATATTTCAATTTGTTTGTTGGAAAAAAACTATAAAGCCATGTGCTGTTGGCAAAAGTGCAGCTACACTCACATTTGTTCTGCCAGAACTAGAATAATTTCATACACTTAATCACACTCCATCTTGACCACAGAAAATTAAGTATCGGAAATGAATGTCAACAACTTCAGCCAGAAACGAATGCTCAATTCAGTCTCAAAGATGGCTTCAGTTAGCACCAGCAGACTGAAATATAATCATCAAGTAAGGCATTATCCATGTCTATTTACTCCTTTGTTGTTTTTACTACTATGACTTTACATTAGCACATTTATTACATTGGCATTTGAGGTATAAAATTAGCATTTAAGCGTGAAGTAATAATATTTTGTGGTGCAAAGTGTTTAGTATGTTAGAGTAAGCAAATGTAGTAAATTGACGTGAATGCAGATAATGTAACACAAATCATAGCATAGCATTTGTAGAGAATATTAAAGTAGCCCTATTATGTAAATCTAATGTTCTGAGTTTTTAGATCTTCTAAAACAGTGTTCTTTCATCATTAAACTACTCCAAATTTAATATGGGCTAGTTCATTGTCCTGAGTGAAAATGTACCTTCTACCTATCCCTGCCTACAACAACCAACAACAACACAAACCAATAGGTCTCTTTTGTAATCATTGGTTAAACAAAACAAACTGTAAAAAACTGTTGAGATTCCATTATAGAACAGACGACCATGCAGTCACCCAACAGCACTGTGTCTCTAACAATTCAAAAATAGCCTTGGCACACAATTGACGCAAAAAGACACTTTTGATTTTGCTGAAGGAAAGTAAAAACCAATTCACATTGATCAGCACCCATTTGTCAGTGTTTGGACCTGTTCAGAAAACATCAAAAAAACAGCTCGACTAAAAGCACACACGTTTCTGGAGCCACTACCGCCGCAGTTCATTTTGTTATTTGAGATTCTCTTCGCTGCCAGCTATAATCTGACAGCATCTATCTCATCCTGCTGTACTTATAACAGTGAGTGGGTGTTGGGTGCTGATGTGGTCGGTGTGAACATAGCCTAAGTGCTTTTTGATTCATTGCGGCGGCGATGTGGGTTCTATTATGCGGGCAGACGCGTGGAGGTTGATTGCTCATTCAGAGTCTTTAGGAAAACTAGCGTTGTTGAGAGAGACAAAGGTTTTCACAACTGATGTCAGTGAATGTCTCGGAGGTACTCGCTGAAGTGGAAATGATTTTTGTTGTTTGACAATCGATATGGCAGGCCAGCAAAAAACATCTACTAAATGTTTTCTTCTTTTTGTAGCATGGAGACGAGAAGGTGACTCAATTGGCAAACTTATAATTAAAGATCGGCAATATGTGGTCATTTAGATTTCTGGTTCTCAACATTTTTTTTTTCCTCACAATTCCTTTTTTGTCCAGTTATAAAAACTATAATGCACAGCAGTAATAAACAATAGGTAATCAGAAAATTAGGTTTTGCTCTATGAAAGAGTCAGCAAAAAATGCAAATAAAAATTTTGGTTGGTATCATATATATTTAAATGACATCTAAATAAATAACATTTGGTGCCTCAAAACAGTGCATTGTTTTTTCTATTGAGTAATTTCATACATATAAGTAAAGTGCTTGAAAAAGAGCTTAAATGAATAGGGTAACATTAGTAGCACTTACTATAGCTCCAGTTTTGTGTGTATTTTGACCTCATCTAGTGCTGTGCCAAAAATCGAAAGATCGATAGATTAAGATCTGAACACCATGATAAGGTATACACATTAAGATCGTCATGTCCATCAGCCAATCACAACGTGGCAAATACATGCTGTACAAAGTGGGAGATGCCGCCAACTTGAGTTTACGCTAGATTTGGTCCTTTTTTATCTGGAAATTTCCGTGAAATAGGCACTTTAATTGATAATATATTTTCTTGGTGCAAAAGTAATAACTTTTGAACATTTGGCTTGTCATAAAATTCATAGAAATAGCCTTACCCAAAAAATACAAGGAGTAAAACCTTAGAAACAGTAGGCTAACTGTTTCAATCGAAAGTCATTGAGAGCAGGTAACCTACTGTATGTTGGCACAATTTGCCACACATACAAAAACACTAATTTGAGTTTGAGGATATTTGAAAGTTTAATAAGTAAAAAACGACCTACAACTCAGCTCTACTCTGGCATTCTGACATCTTTACTCACTGACGCACAATATAAGAAAATACCACACAGTTAGAGAGCTGATTGGCTTAGCTGACATGCATGATTGTGTCACTCTAAATACAACGAGGGCACTGCAAAGTACTAATACAGTATTTGAAAAAAATAAATGAGAGAGAAGAGAGAAAGTGAGAGAGAATGTGACTATCAAACTCAGGATTTATCAACTACATTTTGATAAAAGAAGCAGGTGACAAACCCTCCACTAGAAATGGTCTTCATTCCTTTTAAGCACACTATGGAAGTTTGGCATTATCTGATCCACTTTTGTCTGCCTTGACATTCGAACATTTCTGTCTCAGTGACACAAAGTGCAACAGTCATCAGAGAGCTTCAGCGTCTGATGGAACTGTTTAAGTTGACTCTAAATGGAGCCATCTCTCCACTCAGCAGGTAGTAATGGACACTTCAATCGTGTTTGTGTCGAGGTGGTGCTTTGTGTAGAACGTTCTGTGCTGGCATTTTTGCCCGGGTTTTTTCAGGTCATGGGCACCGCTCGCTGCTGGACATATGGCTCCAGTCAAACTCAAACTAATGTGCCAGAGAACAGCTGTTTCTCCTTTGATTACCTGGAGTTTCTCATACACGTGACCCAGATTGGACAAGTTTTGGCCACTCATGAATCATTTTATGTTTGATTTTCATGTCGCAGTTTCATTTTTAATACATTTTTGGAGTCTGTTTGGTCCAAATTATTATTTATTTACTAGAAATGAGACAATTTCCATTCAGTTTTCGATTTTCTAGCTACAATTTTCGATTTTGTTCAATTTTGTTAGTTTATCTATTTTAACTTTATTTTTTTACCTTAAGACACAAATTAAACCATAATAAATTATGTTTAAAAGCTGCTGTTGTTATTGTGTCAGGACATGTATTTTTATCAACATTTGATCAGCAAACAGTAACATTTAGTGTCCATATTTAGAGTTGTTAAGAGTTAACACAACATAATAATGCAGAGTCAGTCAGGTCTTGCACAAGTTCACACTTTGTTTCTTCAAACATTGTGGCAATTATTGTTTTATTGTGTGTATTATACAAAAACAAAGTGTGTGTGTAAGTCAGTGGCTGCTCAAGCAAAACACATTGATTCTGGCTTTTCGAGTCGATTGCTGCATACTTCGAACAATTTTTTAAGTTTTTGATCGATTTTCCATCCCTATTACTACTAGTTTAACACCAAACTAGTTTGTTTGGTGTTAAAGTGGAAAATAAATAAAGAAATAAAATGTATCATAACTGAACAAATTGTTTCTGAACAAACAAGTATAATCTTGCCCTTGTCACATGTCAATACAGCTCAAACAAGGAATTGGAATAATCCTGAGTAGTCAAGTATAAAAATAGTAGTCATCTTCATATATTTTTTTGCTGTCAAAGGTGCACTGTAAGATTTTGGCTCTGCAATCACCATATGGAGATGATATAGATTTACCTATTGTTACACAGCATGATTTCAAATTTAGATATCTATAAACTTATCTTCATATAATTATGAAATCAACCAGGAGGCAAACTCTGATAACAGACCTGTTTTTGTCTCTGTTAAATTGCCTTTGCCCCATTTTTTAAATGTCACTTTTATTCCAGCATAAATATCTATCTTTTTAAATTGGTTTAGACTGAAATCTGTAACTTTTGGGTTGCACAATGAAGGCAGCTATTAAAATAGTCTTTTTCCCTTTAATTTCCCTCACAACGTCCCTGAAAAAAGAGTCAGATCTCACTGGGACTTTCCTGGTTAAATGAAGGTCAATTTATATAACAATAAAAGTGCTTTGTTAAGTTGCTTTGTAGTTGTTTGCTTTATGTAACATCAAAACTTGCGTTGCCTTTGAAAGTTGTAACTTAGAATTCATGTGTACTGCTGGAAAAGTTAAAATTTGTATAGTTCTGTTGTTCATGTTTGTAAGACAGTGAAAGTTCCTTTAATTTCAAGTTGCTCTACCTCTGCGTCAGTTGAACTTGCACATTGCACTTTCCATCGTTCCATTTTCTCTAACTCCTGATGATTATGTCATCTGAATCTGCTCCTGAGTCATCAACAAATGGGCCTGCAGCCGCTGTACTCTTGAGCTGCTGTGAAGGAGCCCGTGCCCAAATACTGATGAGTCACCGGGGCTGATAAATGCAGCCGTTGGTGCCCCTGACAGCCAACTCAAGCTAGTTTTAAAAAATCTCCCCTGCTGCGCCCATTCTTTTTTTTACGATGTCAATGTTACAGCAAATACAGCGACGCCATAACTTACACCGTATTGTGCCTATGTTTATTCGCTTTGTCAGAATGGTGTATGCTGTGAATCATTATACCTGTCACGGCGCCGATTCTTGTGTACACGGTTAGGCCCACTCAAGGAGAACAGAGGGATTTCTTTACAGATGAGATGTAGCGGCAGAGCTAGGATGTCATGTTCCAGGGGCTTTGGGGAGCAGTGCTTTTTTCATCTGCGGCAGAGGAGAGGGAAAAGAAACACCCAAACATACACACTTTAATCCTTCCCTCTCAGTCCAAGCATACAACATTTATTAATGCTGCTACACCAATGTTACAGTTGAAGTAAAAGGATTTCATGCCGTTGGATTTTTTGGCACGTTCGCATTACTGGGTGGTGGAGAGTTAGATGGCAAATGGCAGCAGAAAGGGATTAGGATACACTTGAAAATACATCTGCTGTGGTCAGAACTCATTCTTTGTTTGAGTCTAAGTATGTTTTTGCTATGGTGGATTGGCAAGACTCTTGAGGTACAATTTATAGCATTGGGAATTCTGAACAAAGATGAGACTTAAATTTTCTGTATGACAAAATTGACCATATGCATGTCTTTCTTACACTGTTAATAGCACTGTGTTGATATTGTGTGATAATCAATAATTAATTTCTGTTGCATAATCAAATTTTTACCCTAGAGCTGGGTGATAAGGCGATAAAAATCTAATCATGGGCTCATCCCTGCGACAGTGTGCTGTTTGGTGAAATTATTCTCTGTTTAATGCAGCTGTCTGCTCAAACACCCACTTATTTCTGAGTAAGGTTTCAGCCAATCATAGAGAAGCGTGATGTTTCAGACTGAACTGACATGTTCATTTTCTTTATTTAAGCCTATCCAAAAACACAGTGCGCAGGAGTGTTTTAATTATTATTTTTATCTCATCGGAGGGCCAGTCTGCAGTCTGAAAAAGGGAGATATAAAAGTGACCATGCAACGAAAAATTCAAATGGTTCCAATTTGGATAAGTTAAAGAGAGCCACAAGTGGTTCGGCTTAAAACTGCAATTGTACACAGTTAAAAAGAAGCTGTGTTTGATATTGGCTGTTCATAAGGTGTTTTCAAGATTCTGTAGAAATTAGGGATGGGACGATTCACCAGTCCGATTCGATTCGATTTTCATTTGCCGTCACGATTTTCGATTTTCTTCGATTTTGTTAATAGATATCTAAAACTATCTATGTTAGTTTTTTTGTAATATATTAGTTTGTGACTGGCAACTCTAACATTTCTTGCTTCATTTTGAGAATGTGGCTTCATTTGTGCTTTTATGTAAAAAGCAATGACTTTTCTATTTTTCCTATAGTTTGTAATGTGTCTGATGACACTGCAAGTTGCAGACACATTGCAAAGTGCACAGTGCAAAACACCAAGATTTGGCCCTAACCCTATATTAACAGCATAACCATGTTACTTTCTTACATTGTTAATTGTTCAGGACACAGTTATTTTTCTAATTAACTTCCATTCATGTTGTATTTGTCAGTGCTTCTGAGAGGTTTTGACTTGTATGGGACTCATACATGCGTGTCTGCAACACTTTAGCCTACTCTTTGTCGATGTAGTGGACCGTCATCGTAATAAAACTCTTCGTAGCTCTGGAAGTCCGCCCATCAGCTGTCAGCGCAACATATTCACGTGCAGTCTGGTCTTGCTCACGTTCACGCTTTGTTTCTTCATACATCGCGGGTATTACGGTGTTACTGAAGTGTTTTGGGCTCGGGGTTTATAGCAAGGCTCGGCGGTGTTAAACGTGCTTAAAGCCTCCGCGTTCAACAGCGCGAACAAGACAAAATGGCTGCATGTCATTAGCGATAAACTTCCAATAGTTTTCTTACCGCTAGCATTATCCTTGGCACTAAATCCAACGTGTTCCCAAACACCGGAGCGATATGAAGTTAAGGTTGAATCTGAGCTGGCCAGTCTCCCTCCACTTCTTTTCCACACACAACACTCTTCTGCGCACGCACTCACTCGTTCCCCCTGTCAACAAACGCCGCTGCCGCTACACGTGTATTTTAGCGCATGGCAAATCGTTCGATATCAACGTCGATCGAGGCAGGATCGACGATTCACTTTTTGCAGAATTTCATCCCGTAGAAATGTATTAATTTGACGAATCTTCAGAAGATTTGTAGGCCAACAAAAATTGGTCTGACTGCTGCATTTAGTTCTCAGGCTGCAATTTAGACATATGTGACTTGAAGCTCCATTGTAGGCCGAGGCTTTTTGTTTAAGCAGTCATTCACACATCAGTGTAGGAAGTAGAGCGTGAAACATGTTTGCCACAAATTGTTGTCATTTCTGTGCAGTCACCTTATGAATTAAAAGTACAAAATCAAATTCTAAAATAAAACAGTACTAAGGTAAAATAGGCAGAAAATATACCCGAGCAGACTTTACCTGCCAATCAAAAAAATCAAAAAGCAAAGCAGAAGAGCTGGTTTCTGGATTCAGAAATTTCAAGTACGAGATTTCCTCCAGAGGGCAAGATCCTCATCATTCAAATACCCCAAAAATACACCTGTAACTACCATAGAGACTTTTTTTTTTAACATCACTTAGGTTTTGTTTCTTCTAACATGGCTTTGGCTGCCTGGAATATGGCACCCTATTATCTTGTCCTGCTCTGGCACCTGCAATCCCATGTCGGTGCAGTAAAAGGCAGCCATAACTGTGCCTGCTCAAGCCTCTATGGCAGTCATTTAATCCCAGCATGACACTTATTCCCCTCAGAGCATGTGGTACCTTAACAAATTAGTCCAATTTTGTCAGTGTTTCAAATACCTATCCTGTCAACCCATTTACATCAATTTAAAGAAGACATAACACTGCAATATTGAGATCAAATGGCTATATTGTTTTAAAACTGAACAAATCTGCAACTTGAAACAATTAAATATCTTTGCTTATGACTTTTTATATAACTGTACAATTTCATCCAGCAAATTCCACAAATACATAAGGGCACAATGTCAATCAGTGATGGAACCCGCAAAGCTTCTCCTTTCAGCTTTTGTAACTCTTCTAGTCAAAGCCCCCATTCAAAACCTCTTCTTAACTGGATTAAACTGAACAGTCTCTGGCTTGTGGTTGTGCATTGATTGATTTCCTGATGCTTAAATATCACTAGCATAACTGGCAACCTTATGAACTGCGTCCATTAGCTGGCTCCCATCGACCCGTGCGTTTGTCCTTTTACTTGTGGTTGCTACACTGAATGTCTCCAGCCCCCCCATGTATCTCCGCTGTGCATATGCTGACCTATTTAGAGTCTTCCTGACCATTATCTGCAGTCGGACAGTGCAGAATGAGAGATTGATATCGTCCCCGCCCGCCCTTCTACGCACCACACGAAGACACACACTCCCATTTCGCTCTGCCACACCCTCACTTACTTAATTAAGATGGTGAGTGCGATAATGTTTTAAACACAGTATATGCTCTGCACCTCTCATATGGTTTGTCAAAGTGTTTTAGGAGATTGACACAGAAATCATTTACTTATATATTCATAGGTATTAAGTACCATTTTTTGTGTTTTTGGGACACGTTTCCAGCTATCATGAAAGTATTCTTCTTGTACCAATAATCAATTTCTGTGAATGTTGGACAAACTGCTTCTACAATATCGACCAATGGCTATTTCATTGTTTGGCTTTATAATACAGTATTTCTGCTTGCCAAATCAACTGTCTTGTGTTGTTGTGATTTTGGGCTAAGGCTGGGCAAAAAAAGTATATCACAATTTTCTTGGCGCCAGATCACGATTTGATTTTATCACAATTCATGTCTATTTTTTATTTTTTATTGTTATTATTTTTTTGCTTTGAGGTAAAAACAAGTATCTGATTTTCCAGAAAGTTCCTCCTTGTCAATGGCTAAATCCAGCTGTCAAAGGCGTCTTGTTGCCAGATTTGCCAGAGTGAAACAAGTGACCAAGCCAATACAAGCACCAGTTTAATATTTCATTTAATTGTTTGTATGCAATATTAATGATTTTGGCATATTTTAATAATTTATCTAACATTAACAACTACTTTCAAGCATAGGATTATGCAAGAATCTATTTTTCAGTTATAATGGATATATTTTGTAAATCAAACTTGAAAAGTGGCTAAAATTTACCTCATTTATGACTTGAATGTGCAGCCTAAAAAAACACAATCTTCAAAATGTTTAACAAACTTTCAAAAAAGATTGTGGAAAATCACAATATGACAGTTTCATGAAAAAGCAGACTGTCACAGGGATGAGCTCACAATTTGATATTTATTACGATATTGCCCAGCCCTATTTTGGGCTCTATAATAAATGAAGAGGAACTGAATTTGTTCATACAGAACAAATCACACTCATTGCAGTTGGTGTCACTCACTCAAGAGTCTTACATAGGCTGAGGGACTAGAAAGTTAAAATAAGTCTTAATTTGAGCATAAAACAGCTTTCAAATTAACTTTTCTCCATTTTGCCCAGCCCTAATTTTACCCAAAGTCTAAATTGAGCCTCTCAGTCATCGAGCACAATTGAGCCAAAACCATTTGTGGTACTGGGGTTGTAAAAAGCACCTAGTCACACTTCAATCTGCACACACTTCATAGAGATCTGTCAAGCGTAATCCTGTGTGTGAAGAGAATGCTTTGGACATTAATATGGATCAGTGTAAAAGTGCTGGCCTACTCCTGGAGTGAGTCAGCCTGGGGAAAGTGTTTCCCAGCGAGCAGTGGAGAGGGGTTAAACCTGCGGGTCGTCCTTCTCTCTTTGATGTCAGAGCACTGATACCCAGCACAAGTACACAGTACACAACAAAACACACACACCGCCACTGTTCTAAATACACTATCAGTCCCGTTCTTCTAATTAATTGCAGAGCTCCTTTTACAAAGATGTAATTTTCTCACATAAACATGAATCCAATTCTATAAGCACCCTCAACTGGTCCCTTGTTAAGTCCATTAAGCAAAATCGTTACCATAAATATGTAGTGGTGCTTTTGCCCATTCTCCAGTTGAAATAAAAGGCTCAGCGTGAACAACATGGCCAACACTCACCTTGTTAGAATTAGAGGCTAAATGTCGAATGTGCTTTTATTTTTTTTTTATTATTATTACCAGAACTAAAACTGTGAGGGACATTTATTCAATTTTCATCCTGGTTTACTCAAAGGTGTCATTTACGGCTACCATTAGAGAGACAATTTACAATAGTAGATGGCACGATGCTTTGAAAATCCTGCTAAAAAGCTGTCCTGTTAATTGGAAAGCTGTATTAGGAATTTATGAAATTATTCTCTCCTAAATTGTAAGCAGAGGTTCATGGATGTAATTCTGAGTGCTCTCTCACCTTGTGCAACAACAGCCAAATATTCAGCAGCTAAAAGTATCTTTATTTTCAATTAGAACATTTTAGTGTTGGACGCCAAACTATTCAGTCCGATCCAATCCAGATGTATTCCTAAGGCACTTTAAAAGCAACACCAAGGTTGACCAAAGTGCTGTATAGCAAAAATACCATGCAAGACAGTGAAAAAAACTAACGATCAACTGGACAACAACCTATTCCTGGTTAAAAATACATTTTAAAAGAGACGAAAGACATTCAGTAACTCAGCCTGTCTGATTTACAAGTTGTTTGGAACAACCAGGATCAGCTGAACAGACTGGAGAAAAGGTTTGTTTTAAATATATTGGTTTCTTTATAATTTTAAAGTCACTTCAAAATTAAAAATATTAAAATAAATACTATTGCAGTTTAAGTGATTTCAGTGATTCACCTTCTGACTGCCTTGCACGTGCTTCCAACATTGTGTTGCAGCAGAGGAATAACAAGATGAATTCTCGTTGTATTTGTGGGTTTACAAATCAACAAGGAACCATCTTGAAGGGCTCCCGCCCAATGTTTCAAACTGAGTATCAAATGCTCGTACCAATCAGAAGGCTTCTCTACGGAGGGAGTCGGGATTTACAGGCGTGATAACAGCAACGAGTGCTAAGCAAGCCTCACAGCAAAACAACAAACGTAGCAACTAGGGCAGACATGTAGCTAAGTGTATTGATTTTTCACCGCACAATGGATAAGCACAGGAATTTTTTTTTTTTATATTTTTGACGTTTTTATTATTAGTGCTAACGTAATGATTTTATTTTGAAAATTACTAAAAAGGGCTCCGGTGTGCTCCAGCGTCTGGCCAAAATTTTAAACCAACAAAAAGTTTTCGGAGCGCTGGATTGGTCGTACCGGAGACACCGGACTGGACTGTACGCCGTGTGAGTCACTCCCGGACTTTTCAAGTTAAGTAAAGGTTGGACTGGATACAGTGTGAGTCCGGGGTATGAAACCCCCTCTTCACACAGTGAGGATGAATTGGTCATTGAAGCAACTTTTCAGAACAGACAGACTGAGCAACAATCTAGTACTGTATAGACAAAAGTCTAACCAAAACCAGAACTGAATTCATCATGACTGTTCCTCTTACTTTTGCTCCAGAAGGACACACTGTACATTCAACTGTAGAGCCATACGTGAAGCTAGAGTTGTAAAGGGTTCTCTCACGTTTGTGGGTTGTTGTTTTTTTTACCGCATGATTATGACTTGATAACTTAGAAAAGAGAGACACAGAAAAGTGTTCCTTTATTAGATAATTGCATATGGTTTTAGTTTAAATTTTGTTCTATCTTTTATACTTTTCGTGTTCAAAATGTCCTTATGGTTGGTGAACTTTGAAGAAAAAATATGCGTCGATCTCTTTCATTCTTCTGCCGAGGCTCACTTCCCAGTCTCTATCGTATTACTTTGAATTAGAACAATGTAGACTGGCATTAGTATTACAGGATGTGTGCAGAGAATATGTGTGTCCAAAGGAACAGATTTGCCATTATGGCCCCTGACATTTACTTAGCAACTAATCATTGGTCTCTGTGTGTGTGCTTTGTGAATGTCTGCTGTTCTTACTTGCACCAGTGTGTTTTTGTGTGTTGGTGCACTGATGGTAATGCAAGCCATCATCATGGAAATAGCTGATATAGCTGCGTTTAATTAAAATGAGGAAGGACAAAGGTCATCATCTCAGTGCTGACGTCTTTTTTGCCCACAGTGGGAGTAGAGAAATCATTACTGGGCATTGTTTGAGGGATGGTTTCTGTCGTCATATATTCAAAACCTCACCCTGGTCATTGTGTGGGATTAGAGTTTGCTGTAAGGTTAAGTGATATATTTATAAAACATCACTGTAGTGTAGATAAAAACACTGGAAAGAGGCTCATCCCAGACCACAGGGCTAATTAGTGCTATAGGCAGGTAGTCCCCATTTCATTGAAGAGTCCTTTCAATACAAAAAGCATCAAAGAGATATCAAATCACTTTTGTGTCATATGTGTCATTTAGGTTTGAGTGGATGGATTGATGTGAGCACTTGTATTTACAATATCTTAAAACTGGAATATTGGAGCTTTTGTCAATACCAGTTAGTTCTTTTGGAATAAACTGTGAACTTTCACATTCACAGTTTTGGCAGATTTTTTTATCTTGCTTTGTAGTTCTTATCTTGTTTTCGATACATTTTAATGCACTGTGGCTTTTAGTAGAAAGGCAAAAACAATTTAGAGTTCCTAAATAATACCATTGTTAGTCATAAACAACAGTGTTATTACCTTGTAAACAGTAATACTGTGAAGTCACAGACACATTATTCTGACAAATGCGACCCAAATGCCCTGGTGAGGGCAGTCCAACACAAAACTGTTTATTGTGGCAGACTGCATTGTGTGTGTGTGTGACCATTGTGTTTTATGGTGACGATTTGCAATTTTGTTGGGCCGTATTGTGTTCATACTAAACCCTGTAAGTGTTGTGCACATTGCCACTTGGAGTCGGGCTCGTTCATCTTAAACCATATTTTGCATGAAATACATTGGTCTATGTCTGATTTTATATTCTCTGGAGGAATTTTTAAAGTTCTATCCAAATATGTTATCTTACTTTTTCAAACATTTTGCCTCTACATGCAGTTAAAACACCATAAATGCCTTCAAAACAACAGTGCGGGCAAAGCTTTAATGCAGACTCGTCCTCCCACGCCTGTGTGCTGCCCATGAGTTCAGTGGCGCTAAACAGTTGGTTCTCAGAGGTGCAAATCACAACAGCCACATGACTTCTTCACGCTTTTCTGTGGATTGGAGCCTGCCCTGCCAGCTTCCCACAGGCAGCTTTTATCAGACGCTTCATCCTTCATCAACAATAGGAGAGCCATGAAGCTCTATCGCAGGAGGTCGGGGACTGAAACCTCGTCCACACGTTCCGGCGATGCACTGGCCCTAATTGGGCAGATAAATATCACAAGCTGCACTTGCTGGCCCTACGCAACTATTGCATACATCACACCGAACGACCCACAGCAGTAGGGAGTTGCCTGCATGTCTATACAAAAAATATATCAAGGTCAAGTGCAATTAAAAAGATGACTATATGTAATAACAAATATACAGAGCTTGAATTATTATTTGCATATTGATATATTCATGTATCCTAATGGCTTTTTTGTTGTCTGAAATGAAGTTTAATATATTGCCACATCCTTTTTTTTTTTTTTATGTACATTGTTTTGGCTAATGTATCTTCTGATGGAAGTCGTAGAACAATTGCTGCAAACATGTCAGATCGCCATGGTAACAATGTTTTTTTTTTTTTTTTTTTATGTTCCATCCCCAAACTCAATTAACATGTAGGACAAATGTCTTGCAAGTTGCTTTAAGTTTAAGTTTTTAGTTATAATTAGTGTTACTTCTCCAAAAAGTAACAGCGTTATTTAGTGATGAAAGCAATGATTTTAACCTGGCTCACGCCAGATCCATATGTGTATCACTCTGCATTGAGTTCTACACATATTCGATCTGGAAGGGCTCTCTTCAAAAGCAGTTGGGAAAGGGAGGGAGTTCTCGCGAAATACTTCGATCTGATTGGACAAAGCGCCCACCCCACCTTAGCGGTGTTTTAGCCAGTCATAAGACATAATCAAAATGACGTATCCCACAAACCGCTTTGTTTCTTACCTGCGTATTGTAGAGGAGACGCCAAAACTTCCAAACTTCCGTCGCCAGATGCTGAAGACTAATCCACTGATATCATTGTGTTCATATAAACAAAGTTTGAAGCACTTCACACAATATTCCACCGCCAGCGAGCAACAGTACGTCTGCGCCTGTTACTGCTGTCCCCGTGGTTGTGTCATCCAGGCATTGCGCTCCCTGCCCCTCCGTGGTTCGTGGTCTCCATCTCCAGGTGCCGGATCTTCTGCGTCTTTCGTCCCTGGCGCGCTCCCGGGTCCCCGGTCTATCTGCGTCTCTCCTGTTCCGTCCGTCCGGCCATCGTTTGTCTGGTTTTGCCTGTGAGCCTGGTCTGTGACGCCTGGGCCAACGTAGCCTGCTCGATTTCACATCTGTAAATCCCGCCTCCTCCTGTAGAGAAGCCTTCTGATTGGTTCGAGTATTCGATACTCGGCTCAAACCATAGGGCGGGAGTCTTTCAAGATGGTTTCTCGTGGATTTGTAAACCCACAAATACCGCGAGAATTCATCTTGCTGCGCAAGGTTACAATGATTTACCAAGCAAAGAAATGATTCAAAACAAAAATAAATAATCATAATAAATCATAAACTCAACACAGGAAGAACTCTCCTTTTCAACAGACTCAGGACAAACACACTGACATTAGAAAAAGACAAATATGCAAACTGAAAACTAGTTTGCTGCATCCAAGCTTAACAATCTGTAAACTCCAAACACTCGTGGCACTCCGGCTGTCCTTCTGTTGTTTTTGCTTCTATGTATCACAAAATACTTGTTTTGGCTCTCTTCTCTGGTTTAAAAGATGATGTCAGGAAGTCATGGACATTGCCAGTGCTGCCTTTGATTGGTTACATCTGTATTTTTTAGACCCATTCTGAGGACTTTCTAAATTATGTGATGTTTAGTTTGAATTGGCTCTTTGCACAGATTGTCATATAGCTAACTTTTGTACATGCAAGCATTTCCTGTTCACTTCATTTCTATGAGGTTTTCACTACATGAGCTTAAAATGATAAATACTCAGAAGATACTCACTGTCACTCAGACAGTGACAGTGAGTTGTGGTTAATGATACAGAAAACACGTTACAAATCAGAAGAATATTTCACATGTTTGTTTCTAAATGCTAACGCTTACAGTAAATGTTTTTACAGAAGTTAGCTGATTTAAACAAAAACAAGCTAGCTGATGTTCTGTGCACAGATCCAATTGAAAAGTGTTTAATGTTTATTATTAAGGACGATGTACAATTACATTAAGCACAATGGCAGAGATGCTTGTACCAGATTGTAGCTTACAGCTAATTTCCATCTGTAGTCCTGGGGAGGCAAGAGGGGAGGCACTGGACATGTTTTAGTTGTAGGAGGAAACCGGAGTACCCGGAGGAAACCTACGCCGATACGGGGAGAACATGCAAACTCCACATAGAAAGGCCCCGGCGGCCCGGGACCTTCTTGCTATGAGGCCAGAGCGCTAACCACTGTGCCACCGTGTCACTGTGTTATGCCAATAATCTTAATTTCTCCTTTTTCTAAAACTTATATAGTGAGATTCAATTGGCCCTGACTCTTCTAATAAAAAAAAGCTTATAAACAAGCTGAATCTCCACAGACACAAGTCTTCTGCAAACTACAGGTTCTTTGTTTAGTAAGACCGAGTTTGTTGAATATTCATGGCTTTGGCCTTTTTACAGTTCTCAGTGGATACAATTTGTTGTGCGGTATCTACGTGTTGTTAGGTCCAAATCTTCTTCCTAGGATCCCACTGGTCAAGAATAAAGAGAGAAGTCCTCCATGGCCGTCACAATACCACTGTAATAGTGTGATTTTGAGAATATTTTTCTCTAAGAAAGAATTTTTATTCATTAGAATTCTGCACAAACCTCAGTGAATTCAATAGTAATATGCACATTTATATTTCAAGTAGAAAGTGTCACTGCAAAAACGAACAAGCTCTGATTTTACTATTACTCGATAAAAAATGCATCCTATTCTACAGGAAGGATAAGTTCAAATCGCCATTATTTATGGGTTATGAAAAGTAGATTAGATTTTCCATTGGCTAAGGGAAAAAATACATTCCTTTGCAACCTGAAGCTTTCTGGGAACTATTCAAAATGTATATGCAAATGAAAAGCTAATGCTTCTTGGGCGGCACAATCTATATGAGCACTACAAGTCTATAGATTACCTACATCAAACATTGGTGCTTTTTAAAAATTTGGCTGATAAATGAGTGTAGTTATAGTATTTGTAATTATGTGTGTGAAAAATGCTAACTTTTTCACGTACTCAGTTAATAACCAATAGGTTTTGCCGAGGCACATTTTGCTGTATCTGTAAGTAATGAATTCAAGGCTCATAGCTCTCTCCAGTCAAAAGTACTTTAGAAAAAGTGGAAAGAAAGCTTAGCACTGTGGATAGTGGACAAATGCACAAGTAAAGACACACTAACTTGGCTAAGTTGTGCTGCAGGGGATTGATCAATACATTTTATCTTGTAAATTGCTTGAATTCTTGACTGATTCGAGCAGGCATGTCTGGTCTTCTTTAGTAATGACTGAAGTCACACTCTAGGTGCATATTTTTGTGGATTTGTTCTGTTGTTTGATCTAACTTCTTCTATCTGAGATAGTTGGACAATCTTTTGACACAGTTGTAGTTTGAAACCGTAATCCATACATTTATTACCACACGGTGCGATCACAACAATGCATTTTCATTTAAGGTGAGTCCGTGTTAGATAAATCAGCTGCAGCTTTTGCAAACATAAGCCTCCTTTTAACAAACTTTTTTGATTTGAGCTGATCATCTCTTCACTGCTAGTGCAATTTAAGATTATTTCTAGATTTTTTGTATGTCTGCATGTTGTTGAATGCCATGTGTTAGCATTTTTCCTCGTCTAATTTGGGATATAAATTAGGTTCAGAATGGAGCAGACTTTTACAGAGGGAAAACTAAATAGTTACAGTATATCAATCAATTAGTGGTATACTCCTTGCAGTCATTGTATCATTGTTATTTTTATTATTTCAAAATTTTGAACAGCACTTTGGTCAATTTTATAGAACCATGTCAGTAAAGTTGCAGTAATGTATGTGTAGGGTTTGATCAAATCATATTTGATTTATTTAAGGGTAGGGTTAAACTAATCTATTTACATGGGGGGAAACGATGTATAATAATGGTGCACTCTCAAATTCAGCTAATACCAATCTTTGTCACGTAAGACATTAATGACTAAAAGTCTGCAGCCCACAGTGTTGCATTTAATCCTCTTAAATCATAAATCATAATCATTAAATTATAACCAGCCACTATACTAGAAGAGAAATGAACCCTATTGGTCACAACATGCCTAATAGAACTACCAGGGAAGCTCACCTCATTTCCAGCCTTCTCGACTTCAGGATAGTCTTGCTAGCCACTGCTTTCCTCCCATTAATGATGACCTTGCTTCTTTGGTTTGAACTTTGACCTGTTAGCGCTGCATCAAACCAAGTAGCAGATGGAGGAAGAGCATCAGGGCAACCAATTCACACACAGACAGTCTTCTCGAAAACACCACTAAAAGCACAGGGTCGCCCTTCGCAACAGTTATTTAGCCACAGATATATAGGCTGCAAACTCCAGGCGATGTCTGCATTTTCTATATAATTCTATAAGTCCATGTGAAGTTTGGACGTTACCTTTACCCACACAAAAGATGTAGGTACACGTGTTATGTTTTTCTAACCTGTTTATGAAATTAATTGCAAACAAAATCCTGAAAATTAGTAGTAATGTCCTGATTTGTAAAAAATCTTGTTTTCAGACATCCACTATAACTCACTGTTCACTGCCTGATCTCTTAGTATTTATTCATTTATAAGGAGATGGTGGAAACCCCTTTGAATTGAAATAGACAGGAAGCACGTCTGAGGTACAAAGTTAGCTACTTTAAATATACACGCCTGCTGATATGCACAGAGTCAATAACTAATGACACTACACTAGGGGACATCATTTACACAGATATTTTTCTAATCCTTTAAACTAAATACACTTATTTCTATGTACTGGGGATTATATGTGTTTTGGTTGCTATAGGCAGAGGTTATAAATTAGTATTATGTCATTATTAACTTAACTTCTTACATAGCCTATATATCTTACATATATTCATGTTTTACTGTAAAGTGTTGTCAAACCTTTGTCAGATGCACTTTAAAGTTGAGCTGAAGCAGAATTCTATGGTAGATTTAGCTGTTTATTTGTCAGATTCTGAATTTGTGTCAACTTTTTTCTGGACCTGTCCACATAAATTGGCAAACTAGCACAAAGTTCAACATCCCTCTAAGTATTTAAATAAACAAATACAGTATGTAAATGTATGTTCGAAACAGCTTAATGAAAGTGTAATTTTACAACTCCATAAACGTTGCAAGGTAATAGAACTATAGTTCTTTTAACTTACCAGTAACCCTCCTCTCACCACATCTCATTTCTTTCATTATTAGTGTTTTAGCCGCAGCAGAGCCTCCACAGTCTGTGTTAGGTTGCACTTGTTCGAGGCTTGAGCAATCAGAAATTGTAGAGATTAGCCACAATCTGTGTCTGCCTTTGTCAACTTGTGCATGTCCAACTATATAAAGTGAATGTATATCGCCCAGCTAGTTCAAACTGCCTCATTAACATCGCGTCATTGTTTTGTTGTATTATGCCTTCAATGCACAATGTTCACAATGTTCCAATGCACAAGGACTGATGACGTGATACTGTTTGTGAGGAAAGTAGGGCACTAGTCCCGATTGAAAGGCATATATAATTTAAAAACACACACAGACAATGTGCCAGGTGCTCTTACAGTGCAACAACTGGGTCACACCTACACAGTATTACACAGTGATCTTCCTAAATTGCTGAATATATTGTAATGGATATAGTTTCTGCTTGAGCTCACACCACACTCTTAGATGGATTCCCCAAGTGCATTAATATGGCAAATCGCAGAATTCATCATACATAATGATACTATTATGGAGTAATGTTCATCAGCTAATGTGCACTTGCTGGGAATCCATTTGTGTTTTGAGCCTCTGTTGTTTGCTGGTGCCTTTAACATCTCACTTCTTTATTAGACAACGCTGTAGCCACAAGGAGATTGGAATATGAAAAGATGCCCAAACCAGACAGGCAATAAGACGTGATGAGATTTTATGTCCGGGCCTTGCCATTTTAGGACCGAGCCCACATCCTCTTTTGCTCCTGGGCCCAAATAAACGGAAAGAAAAAGAAAACATCCCTTCTACTGAGGACTTTTATTACATTTTTATTATTGGTATATGGTTTGGCGTGTTTCTTCACTTGATTGATATGTTTAATAATAGCAGCAACAGAGAGCAGCAGGTGAAACTTTCAAATGAAAGACTGAGTGAAATCGATAACTGAATGGTACAATTTACAGAAGACACCCTGTCATTGTGTGCTGTGCAGATTTCTGTGCACTTGTACTTGTGCAGAATGTCAGATTCACATTTCATCAGCGCTCATATGCTCCAAAAAGTTTCTGCATCTGCATGAAACTTGTTTCTTTGAATATCCAGACAAAATACATCACGTATGGTGTGATTGTGATTGACAGATTATTGGCCAATCAGAGACGTGCGACTCTTATCTATCAAAACAAGCTTGAGAACGACCATAATCTCCACTATTTAGCAACAACTATAAAAAAGCAAAAAGTACATATTACATGTGTTAGAGTAAGTCTATTAGAATATTAAGAATGTATAATTTAGCCTCATTGTTGTATAGACTGTGGGTTCGGAATTTCATTCAATAAGGTGTGAGTCATTATAAAAAAAAATACATTTCTTATCCAACTTTTTGTACGCTTAGCTTTAATTACTATAGCTTTAGGCATACAGTTACTATCTTCTGAGTCTTTAGCCATGAGCATGAAGAATTTAAAGTGATTATGTCTAATTTTCAACAAAAGACGGCAAGAAAACAAAAGTGCCTGTTTGAGAGCCAAAATGAGAGATTGCACTTTGTGCATGAATGAAGTTTTCTCCAAGTAAGTTCACTACTTCTACTTTGTGTCGGTTTTATGGCACTGCGAATGAAGGTAATCCCATTGAGTAATATAATATGACACTGTTTATGTTTAGCTGCCGTGTCTGACACCTAATTAACGTCCTGAAATTTGGCTCCTCTCCCCATCGTGCTCATGGAAGAACCTTAAGGAATACTTGTGTAGGAACTGTCACATCTTTGCACACAGGTAGCCCTTATAACACACTGTTTAAAATCTTACATTATAATCAGTATCAGTGTCAGTGCTAAGTAACTACCCACACTTTGTAGAGCTTTACCGGGGTAATCTGTGTGGAGGAAGCATCATATCCAGGGCATTTCTCAGTACATCAAGTCAAATTGAGAAAAGAAGTTTAATATTCAGTTGTATAAGGAACATTATCATCTATTAGGTGTAGTAAATGTGCTTGAGTACTACCTACAATGTATGGCAACACACTTCTTAATGTACAGTAGTATGAAAGTTAACTTTGTTCTATTATTACCAGTAAAAGTGGTGTCCTACATGGTCCATAGTTATGCACATTAACAACCTCATTTATCAATCTATAGATGCTAAAGTGCGGGTATAAACTGAAAAAGTACATGTACTATTTGTGAGTTTTTTGCACTCATTTTACTATAGGAGATGCACCTATAGCATTTGCCATGAAACAGAGGCACCGTCTCAAGTTTTGAATTGACACAACTGACACAAAGGTGTCAGTTGTGTCAACATCTTCTCCCCTAACCTATTTTGCTTGTGAGCAAATGCTTGATATGACGTGTTCATCACTGTGTATTGAGCCTATTGTGAGTTTGTCTTTGCTGAAGTAAACTCTCTCCAGTACAGTATTAAACTACATGTGATTATATTATCATTGTGGTATTGCATTCGTCAATGACAGGCTGCTGACCAGTATGCAGAGTTCCCACTAATCTGCTGGTGCAGTAACATCACTGTGGGAGGCACATACGCGTTAATCCCTGCCTGCTTTGCCAAAAGAAGAAGAGAGAGCACAAACATGTCAGTGCTTCCCTTTTCTGATCTGAGGTAAAACAATATGGGCAAATAAGTTTGTTCATTTTGAAGTCACATTTGGCTTTACTTAGACAAGAACAAAACAACAGTGACAGAGCACTCCTCAATCCACATAGTTCTGGCAGTGGTTGGCCTGGGTCTATTTGTTTCGCCCCATCCGGCATATGTTCCTTCTCAGGCTGACTGAAGAGCCAGTGTGACTCACTGCGGGTTTATGCCTTCACCTGATGGGAGGGCTTGTTTGCTTTAAACTTCACATTTGTGGAATGACACAAATTCACCATTCATCTGGTAGTCGCTTACATTGTGCTTTTATGATTTCTATACATATGATTCATTCTTTTTTTCATTTATAATGTATCTTTTGCTATTCAATGAACCTTGTACTTTGGTAACTATAAAGGTGCTTACAGACTGGAGGCGTCAATTCGTGCCAGTGGTCTCATGTGTTCGCTTGTCCTGAAACGCGACCAACTTCCAGCTTTCAAGCATAAACCGTGGCGCGTTCATGCAACTACGATATCTGTGACAGTCATTAGAATGCAGTGCAATGTCTGCTATCAGATGATTGAGTAGACAGCGCACATGACTTTGGTTAAAAGTGGCCATGGGTGCGTGAGTTGGAAACCTGTCACTTCAGTTGAAGCATAGTCACTTAAATCCTACTTACTTTACAAAAACATGACGTTATCATTTTAAAACGCAAAGCAAACACCATTATTTAATTTGTCAGTATGTGCATAAGTGAGAAAAAAAGAATATTGATTTAACCCCACCTGGAATATGAACCCGGGTCTCCAGGTGAAAGTTTGTTGCTCTACAAGCCTCTGTGGCAAGCAAAGCTGCCTGTATGTTGTTGATGCTGTTTTTCTTTTTTTTTTTTCTGTTTGTTTTTTTGCGGAAGTTCATTTTTTGTATTTTATGACCAAATAACTACTTGTTTTTGCTAGAATTGAATAATTATAGACATTGTTGACAGCACAGAACTCGCAAACGAAAGAAATCCCTGGAATAAACTTTGTGATTTTTTTTTTTTTTTTTTGTGGAGCCACACGGTAAATCTCAGTCACACTTGTTCTGCGTATTTTGTGTTTCTTCAGTTTTTGATAGAACAAGTTAATAAACTCAGAAGTCTGATCATGTATTGAGCCAAGGTCACTTTGCTCTTTGCATGTTGGTACCGCATTGACGCCTTTTCGGCAAAATTGTTTACGTCGGGTCGCACGACATTTGTGCCTCTACATAGACATAGCATTGACAGGCTCGCTTGGTCACGTTCGGTGTTTAGGCATCTTTAGAAACACACCAATGACGAAACCAAATCAATTATGAAATCTATTACATTTCCCAAAATATATTTCACCAATTAAAGAAGGACTTTCTCTTCTTACTCCTGCTTTCCCTATAACAGCCCCTGTAGTGACCGGGCGTACCCTTGGTGCTCTAATTGGCAAACTGGATGGAAGCAGGTTTTAGCGGGTAATGGGGCCCGGCAATTTAGCAGCGGAAATCATTGTGGCAAAGACTGCCTGGATGCATAGGAGACTGCAAGGTTCTTTTCTGCCCGAATCCAAACCTAGAGCTGCGTTTTATTAGTCCGGCTGCAAGCATTTCTGTAATTGACTGTGCCATCATTAGACTCTTATTTATTCAAGCGAAGAGGGAGACGATGGCACTCAGATCAGCTGTGGCAGCTCACTCAGCACCTCCCGCAGGGCTGCAGGAGGAGAATGGGCAAACATGACAATCACAGCATTGTTTATAAATCAGCACATAGACAAAACAACAAACTATGTGCTCAGGTATCTGGAGACTAAATGTGTTTTTGTCTGGCAGCGCTGGCTTTGAACAGTTAAAATTATGAGTGATGTGATGAACAATCGTAGACAGAAAACAAATGAGCTCTCAGTTGAGATAATTTATCTTTTGATAGGATAAAACAATTTGCTTTTGTACAACAAAAAAATAAACCAGTTTGTCAGCAGTTCTCAGGTCTAGACTAATCCAGCCAAGAGCTCATAATAACCTATTCACAAGCCCCTGCATAATTATGAACTATGTTCTTTCTCAAAGTGAAGGCTCGTAATGCTTTGCTACTGAAATGCACACAGATACACATGAAGGCTTTTCTCCAGCTGCATGCTAAGCGCGTAGCAACACCCCTGTGGACAATATAGTAAAGGTGCATCAAGGTAAAATTTTATGCAAACTAAAAATTTCAAACCTGTTTACAGTTCCCTTACCTAATGCATTCTAACGGAGCCTTCTAATGTGTCACAACAATGAGTTTAGAAGATCAGAAGCCAGCACAAATTGATGTAGCACATGCCAAAAACAATAACAAGCATACTTACTGGGTTTGAGGGAACAAAATGGGACAGTGTGAACTAATATTCAATTAGTTCACAAAACTTTGGCATTGTATCTGTATTGGTACATAAAAATTAGTTTGGATTAAAAAAACAACAACAACAAAAATCTAATTATGCTAAGTTGCAAATAAATGTTCTCACAAATTTTTTTTGTATCCTTTCTAAAAAATATAAGCTAAACGTGGCACTTTTTTCCTGTTCTGATTAGAAGTAAACTACTATGCTTGACACACTCATGACTACATACTAAAGTCAGACTTTAGAGGTCACGTATGTCAAGAACAAATTCCATCTCTGTCTCAGAATTATACTAAAATGTCTACAACCATCTGAGACTGATCTGCCGCTCAGAGAGTGAGCACTGTTTACTCTTTCCATTCAGCTCAAAGAGATTTTCCTTGATCCTATAGCAATAAGACTTCTTTCTAGTCCTCAACATCAAGCATGCATCCTGAGGCCTTTCCAAACAAAGCTCACACTGTCTGAGCACTGTCACCTAGCAACAACATTGCGACTTATATGAAACAATGCTGAAACTATGTTTTAAAATACTCAGCAACAGATGGCAGGATTATTTTTGTTTGTGCAATCACTGTGTCCAACCAGTCAGGGATGCAGTACGCCGCAGAGACTCAAATGTTACCTCTAACAAGCTCTGAAAATGGCATCTACACTTTTGGATGATCAAATTACAGCAGCTGGATGCCCGGACAATGAAATTAAAGTTTTGTTCTGTAAACTGGATGTTTGCATGTTGAGCTGAAATAAGACTAAAGCACTCTAGCCTAAAGTGTGGAACCGTCTCAGGATATGTGCAGAGACGATAGCATCTTTGAACAACCTGGACATTTTCAATTTTGTGCTATCGGACACTGAAGAGATGTGTCAACAGAGAGAGCCCACAGCAAGTAAACACATGAGTCTGACAAGCAATAAACGAAATTCAACATTACCTCTGACCTCTGGTCCGCTACACACGTTTAGCTATCCTCTATGATCAAAACTTGGTCCCCTATGTTTATTTATTGGTAGGTTGGGGAAGTGGTTGCAATGTTTGTTTTGTGAAAATGGTTTGCTACATTACAGCACAATTTATTCAGAATTCTATCAGTGTGATAATCGTGACAAAAATCCCTCGGTATGACAGTAGGGTTGTGCATTTTGTAGTATTTAACAAGAACAAAGACTTTCTGGAGCAAAAGTGCTATATATTGATCCCGACTCACTTATCTCATTACAAGAATATACAGGAGACATACAAGGACTGAAACAGACTTATAGTGTCACATTTGATCAGTCCATTTAGGATATTTGTTAGGAAACATAGAAAATTTATCAATATACAAAGTCATTGCAATTTGGTTGGCAACTTCAGACATTTTAATTGACACAACCATACAGACATAACAGCAGTATTTAAGCAGTTTGGAAGAGAATATATTGTGCATGAGCATGTGTAAGATGTCACTCTCAAACACAACTTGGACAAAACTTTGTGCTTTTTACTGAAGACTTTTCGTCTGCAGACTTTAGTAAAATTGTAGTTTAAAAAAACGTTTTTAATAAATGGTTTTACAACTTTTTTGACAAGGCCTTAGTAGTGTTCTGTCATTACTAGAATCGGTATTGGAACTGAAAAAGCTGGATCCACATTATGTATTCATGGCGTGTATTTATTTGACTGAGACAATGCAGTCAGGCAGTAACAAACAGAACATGCAGCTGACGTGACTCATACATAGTGCATAGCTTGTCCGTGGTTGGGACATTAGCTGTTTCATATTTATTACAGTGCAGTTCAACATTTCATATGTTTGCACTTTCAATATATATACACGCTATCCTACACTACACAATATCAGACACCAACAGAAAAAAAGCACAACATAAAACTTTACTTTCTCTTTGTCATTTGAAAAGTCTGTTTAGTCAGAACCAGACTCCTGTGCAGAAATCTCTCTCTGACTCTTTCAGAACCTGCTGATTAAAATAGTGTCTTCTTCACTTGCCTCTCAGCTCTCTCACACTCTGAACTGTCTTTGTGGGAGGCGGTGTGTGTGTTGGAGCTGCCTAAATACCAATGCTTTTAACATCAAAGCTTCAAGTGAATTTAAACACCAAGAAACTCACCAATTATATTTGTAAGTGATGTCCAGCGGGGATTGTTGATGAGCTGCGCATAACAGGAAATTATTTTATGTTTCACTTTGAGAGAATATCCTCATGCAGAAGACTTACACAGACTGACAGCAAATAAACATTTTTGTCTCTAATTGTAGCCTCTGAATTCATATGGCTGTCTCAGAATTGACAGTTTTTTGGTTGTGCGGGGACATGGAGAGTGAAGGTCTATGCCAAGCAATACTCTAAAAAGCACATACATAACCAAGGCTGTGTAATATTCAAAGTGTGTCTTCTTTGCAAAAATGTGATGCAAGATTATGCCATCCAGTGAAAGCAGACCACAATCTGAATACATATAGCCCAATATTTTCATTGGCTTTTCTTCAATTTCAAATGTGCTGTATTTATATCCTGCTTATGCTCGAATATACAAGATTAGCCACATTTCTTAATCTGATTTTATACATATTTGGAGCTTTTGAAGAAATATATAGTCCATATAAGAAGAAATATGATGTATTAAACACTTTTTTACTTATACAAAGTCGTCAGTCACAATCAGTTGTTTCTACATGGTTCTCTATGCTTCTGATTGGACAAAAAAAAAAACAGCAGTTACTTTTATGTGGTTATTACTTAGCAAAATGTATTAAAAAAACTTTTTTTGTCTTCTTTTGACAAAAACGTGTGTTTACCTGAACTAAGAATAATAAGTCTGGGAATGGAACCGTAAATCTGTCTTTTCTTCGTTCTCTGAACTCTCTCTGTATGGAGTCCATGTCTGGAGAAACATCTCAACATTCATCAAGATGTGCTGCTGCTGTAATCAAATAATAAAAGACATGTGTTTGTGATTCTTATGCTGTACATAAATGTCAAGTATGATCTCTCTCACTGTGCTTTTATTCTCCACCTACTGATTTACTCGAGCTTTGAATGAGGCCTTAAGCTATCCTTTGTGTAAAAGAGGCAATTGTTAGTTTGGCTCACCAGTCATCAAACACACTTGTTCTGAAGACAAAGGTAGTCATTGATATTTTGTGTATGAAAAGAGGCGGACTGAACGTGACATTTTCAGTGATGCATATTCCGTGAGTCCGGAACATGTGCACTTCAGCAGACTTTCACATAACACTGACAGTTGTGGTCTTTTGTAGATGGTCCAACTTATAAAATACAAGCTTCTATCTTACAGTCATGGCACAGAGACGCTTCTGTCTTCCCTGGAGCATAAGTCTGAAATTAAATGGAAAACTATTCTCTATGCTCTAATGAATAATACTCTGTCATCTATCAGCTGCACCCACACATGGCCTCTTGTCCTGATGCAGTGACGACGAGAAACAGGACTTCTGGATGAGTTCTTGATCTATGAATAGAGATTTTATCTGTCCTACAATGACAAAACTCCTGTCTAGCAGATAGATTGTAAAAAAGAAGATTAAAAAGACCTTCTGAAAACAAATTAGACCATAGTAGGCTACTTTGACAGTTTTCTAGTGTAGTAGGCCTGTCATTGCCGGGAACATTTTAAAATATAGCCTTGAACTTGTCTATTCCACATTTATTCAGATACAGATTAGAGCTAGTTTGATTAGGATAGATTGTTATGAGCAACCTGCCTCTCCACAGGTCTGGGGTCTTATTTACAAAGCATGCGTACGTACAAAAATATAACGTATGTCACTTTTCACTTTTTATTTGTGATTTGTAAAAAGACAACTTGACATAAAAATGAGCAATCCAATCTGAAAAGGTTCAACTTTGTGCCCGTGAAGTTTCAGAGATGAGGCAGAAAGAGGTCTGTTCTGAGAGAAATGAGAAATGATCAAGTTTGTAGAAGTTTGTGTTTTGTTCATACGTACACTTTCAGTAAGAATTCTATGCAGAATTTTATAAATGAGACCTCTGATCTGTAACTTGACTAGCAAAGTAATACCATCTCCATGAAGACAAGATGGAAGGGCCTTTAACTTAAATGTCACACAGTGCATCTTTACATAAAATATATAAGAAAAAGAAAGAAAAAATCCCAAATCCTTTTATGTACAGTAAAAGATTAATATTTGTCAAGAAACAATCAAATTGATCAAATAAAGAGTGTTCAATGTATAGTAGAAGAGCGAAGTAATGTCAAAATATATCTGTTACCATGGAAATGTTTGCTAAACTTTCATAGGAATATTAGTCAAAGCAATAAAAAAGTAAACAAAACAGTCATGGAACAACCAATGAACTGCTGGTCAGTTGATCCTGTGCATAGAAGCTTTAGCGTTAGCACTGACAGACAAACACATTTTTTATAAACACACTTTGGTCCTTTGGTGAAATATTCTCCTCTTTTGTGAAGTATTTAATATGTTTTCTGAGAAAACCACCAACAGCTCACTGTTCACTGTTCATTTTACAGTATTTTTCATTTAAGACTGAAGAAGTAAACCCCATAGAAATGAACTAAACAGGAAACAAACAGGCTGGCAGGAAGTTAGCATTTTTCAAAATAAATAAGCCAACTGACTTCTGTCCACAGAGCCAATACTGGTACATTTATGGGGTCAGAATATTCCTTAATTACTGTAACTCTATTTTGGTATTTAGCCAGTTAAGATCTCCATAGGTTTAGCATTTACTTACCCAACTCGGATTAGAAAAAACAAAAACCAAAAAAACCCACATTTGTATCATTTTACTCAATGTCTACTGCTCTCAGAAATCCTTCAACCCATGATTCATATTAATATTACGTCTTCACTCCGATGTACTGATGTATTTTTATCTCTATTCTCTTTTTTCTTCAGTTCCTCCCAAGATCTATGACATCTCGTCCGACATCACGGTAAATGAGGGCAGTAACGTGTCACTCATCTGTATGGCGAGTGGGAAACCCGAGTCTACCATTTCCTGGAGACACATAACCCCATTAGGTAAGTTGGCTTCACCCCCCTGCTGCACGTATGCGCCTGTGCACTGACGAATGAGTGGAACGGGCCAATGGACAGGCAATATGGTTGGATGCATGTAGACAGGAAATGAGAAAGCAAGAAAGGGATCAATAGGTGATAGACTGAGGAGAGTGGGAGGTCTAGTTAAGTTGCAGATGAGAAAATTGAGAGACCTGTGTGGCTTGGCGAGGGTTACGTGTGATTAGATGGAGAGATAGGGAAAAGGCTCAATCATAAAATCAAGTGATAAAATTGAGGGAGAAGTCAGCAGCTGCATTTACATTTAGTCTCTACAATTTCATTTTTTAATTGTGTAGTGGATTTATTGAGGGATGCAATGATTGTCCGACTAAATGTGATTACACAGGCTGTAAAAACATTCGAAGAATACCAGTGTGAGGCATTATTAAATCAAAATGTCATTAAAGAATAAGATTAGGCTTAAATCACCATGTTTCATCTTTCTCTTTATCTCTGTGTCACAAGGTGCTGTAAATGTTATTGAAAGTGCAAATTAGGAATAGACAATACATATTTCGTAATATTGTCATACTGTTCCCATATATTATAACTGCTATAATCGCCTGTCCACTAACCAGATCTGATTAAAATGTTCTAATATTGCACATTCATTTAAGCCCAATGTATTTCTTTATATTAGTGCAAATATAACCTACATAATTCAACAAGCCTCACACCTCTCCCATATGCACACACGCAACAAGTTCATAAAACACAGTTAATACTAAAATAAATAAATCAAATTTGGTTTCAATGAAGTTGAGAAGTGTGATTATTCAAAACAAGCAGTTTTAGACTTACTATATTGCCCACTATCTAAACATTTTGAAAGCTGAATGCATGCATGTTAATCATTGCAGTTCATTATAGTGAAAAGTTGTATTTTGTTGTATAAAGTTGTATGCTTAATGCTTCATGTATCTCGAATTAGAGACAGATATGAGCAAAACATACACTGCCTATAAGGATGACTCAGGCTGTGGAAAATGTCACTCTGTCCTCTCTTCTCTATATTATTTTCTATTCCCAATTATAATGCAGGTTACTGTGACCCATACTAGTTTGTGCTTGGGCTTGTAGAAAACCTCTTAAGCAGCTTTAAGAGTTTCATGTTAGTTATTCAATGCCACATGGTATATTGTAGACCACCTGAATGCATCATTAGCTTAGTTGTAGATAAAAAAGCAAGGTGGACAGTAGACTGAATATAATATGCCAGTTTAGACCATATTAACTTGCATTGTGACTTTTTTAGCTTATTACTTGTGTAATTAAATACAAAAGGACTAAAAGAGTGACAATGCACTATTGTATTTCTAATTCTGCTCCTTTTTCACATTGGTTCCTTTAGTTTATTCAGTGGCAGCATGTTATTATTCCTCTTGTCTGCTCCTTCAGAGTAAACAAGACAACTCGATTAAATTAATTATCTTAAAGTGCTTAGAAAAACACTTAAAATGTGAGCTCCAAGGTTGCCCGAGTTAGAATTTAGTGGTAACTATTAGGCCTGTGCAGTAAATTGACTACAGTTATGAGAATCTTTCAGCCGCCTCCATAATTTTCTGTCAACCTACAATTTGTCTCAGTGTGACTAATCATTTAATGTGCATTAGCAAAGAGTGTCATTATTGTTGTTCTCATTTATTATGTGGGTTGGTACTATTAATTGTTTTTAAAGTCTGAATCTTCTCTTTTGAAATTTCATTGCGGCATGTTTAACTGTTATACTATTCCTTCCACTTGCTGTCCCGACTCATTTTCATATTAATGGATTAGCGCATGCTGTGCCTATCTGATGGCGGTGAGGATGGCTGCATTTATCTTATGGCTGTCAAATCCTTCCTCTCTGGTGTGCTCACCCTGATGGCATTAGGCGAGTTTTTCAGAAGATGATCAAAAGAGCCCCATCCTCCGAGTCCGAGTGGCAGTCACTCATCGGGCTTTGAAGTGTCCACACTTTGAAGTATGCCAGGAGAGAAATGATATGCTGTGGTCAAATGAAAGGGTCTGGGACTGAATGTAATCACACTGTCTCCCAGCACATCACACAGAAATCATTTAGCATGCGCTCTCATTGTAGTAGGGCCGATTTGTTCTAACGGAAAACCTCCACTGGAAATGCTCTAATAGGCTAATTACTTACCTATGGTGTCCTATCAATTCTGTTAGATATGCAGAGCCGCCTGCTGAGGCTGGAACAAGATGTGAATATGAGATCACCATAGAAATCATTTTTAATTTAGCTGTTAACATGATACAGTCCAAGGGGCAGAGGCTTACATGATGTAACAATTCTACAATTCACCTCAAATGGCCCCATCTTGCAATGGCATTAAAATGATATGGAAAAACCAACAACTTTGTCCTAAAAATGTTGCTGTGCTAATTGTCAAAGTGTATAGGCCAACCACATAACATTATTATTGTGATCATTATGTAGCCATAAGGAACTAAATGAGATTTTGGTCTGTAAGCTTGTTTGGTTGTGTAGAAATGTGTATAAAGGAAAAGGGCAAGCATAAAGAGTAAAATAGAGAAAGGCAGTGGAGCTGTAGATGTTCAGTCCTTCATGAGCAAAGTCCAGCCCTGACCAATGCTTTCTGCTGTTGTGTCCTTGGGCAGGACATTTCACCCATTCTACATGTTTGTGTCAGTCTCAAGGACAGCTGTGACTATAGAAGTAGGTCACTACCGCAGAGGATGACAGTGGAGTGTGAACCACGAAATTGCCTTTAAAACTGCTACATTAGACTAAAGCATTATTAGAACTAGGCAGTCATATCTCCAATCCTGCTCTGCAGGAAGTGTTACTGTGTATTTAAACCTACAGTATCTGACTTTTTCTGTTGTAAATTGTTGTTGCCATTTCACTAAAAGCAGTAATAATAGCAGTACTTTTTGACACAATGTTACCCCTGTGTGTAGTGTCTGAATTGAATATTAAAGTGTTTTATTTCTCATCAAAAGCTGAAAGCAGTTGTCTGATTGGCAGTGCTTGAGTGTTTCACTGCAGTTTAACAGTAAACAGATGATCTTAGGCCATAACTGCATCCTAAAGAAAAATAATTTGTTAAAGATATACATATTTGGACACATTTAAATACTTATACTTCCTGTTTTGCAGCATTAAAGAACCATTATGATGGATGTGTTGTTTCCATTGGTTCTATAAGCTTCTGAGCACCATATAGGAATCCCATGCACCACAAACAAGTTACTTAAGTAGAATAAAGCATGGCTACAAAGGAAATTACTCAGCTGAAATAATCAAATGCCGGATATGCTAATGCTGCAGAAATGCCCAAAGCGAGTCTGGATTAATAGATAACAGTGTAGAATTTCTCAGAGATCTACCTATGACATCACAGATCAAGGACTTTCAGAGGAGTGTTTTCTGAGGCTCTGAGGGGAACAAAATACATTTCAGACAGATTCAATTTCAGCTATGTTTTTGATGCAGACGCGGTCAGAATTTAAATCTTAAAAAGATGTTTGCACATGTGCTCTTTAACCAAATGTGTTCCATCATAGTTTCATGGCCATGGATCATAATGCATATGCATCCTGATTGTTAAAGACTTGAGCCAAATAACATTGTATTACATCAATACATTTAAACTGTCAGCAGTTTTCTTTCCAACTAAATAAACAAACAAACAGGTGAAATACATGACTGAAGTGACAAATGGCAGCTTTAATTTGCTGTCCTTCTTCTCTTCATCTCTCACATTTTGGGGTTTAGGCGGCTTGCAGATTTTTGTGCACTGTAGATGGTTCTGCTGCAGCACTCAGTGAAGTTTGACAGAATGATAAATTGCCCTGACTGACTGTCAAGTTCCTGTTCCAGGCCTAAGTGTTTTTGTGTTTGCATTTTTCTTTCCTTTTTCTACCCTTCTTGCCAACCAGTCGGCTAATAATAAACTTTGTGCACTCACTGAAGTGTAGCCATAAACAGTTTATAGAGACAATAATTTGCCTGAGTACGTCTGCATAGATAGTCAATGCCTATTCTGCAATTAGAGAGAGAAATCCTTTTGGTGTATAGAATAGTATCTGCATATGTTGTGCTGCTTAATGTCCAATGGCATTTTTTGTAGCTGCTCAATTAGCCATGCAACTAAAATGTGCTTTGCAGTGAAGAGTGCAAGATTTTGTGATGATTGGTGCATGATAAGAGAGCGTGTTACTGGAGCACCCATTCGAATCCCTTTATCCGTTTATCGACTGATGGGATCTGTATGGGGAAAGTGTTTCATGCTGCTCTATCTTATCGCCTGCTCCTCATGATCCCTGCAGCAAGTCTTCAGCGCCATTTCTCTCAAATTATTCCTGACCCTTTGTCTCAGCTTACCGGATGGAGATGTCAACATTTGTCAAAAAAAAAAAGCTTCAGTTATTGGATTTTATGTGGTCAGAAATCTCTGGTGGAACAAAAGCACAGCACACCTTAAAATAATACTTTAATGACCAATGTCTGCCATTTTTCCTCCATACTGTACTTTACTTTGATCGATTTTCACCATGAGTTTCTTTTGACGTTTCTCTGTTTGATGAGGAACCTGACTAAAGAACTACTACTTTATGGAGAGATGTAGAAAAATAAATAGATAATAGATAGGACTGGGCCATAATATACCGTTCATGATACATTGTCTTTGCTTCCAATGGAGAAGTTTTGGATATTGCAATATAATTCCACACTGCAGCTCATTAATGATAAGTTACAAATCAATTACTGTGAAAACTCTGCAATGGCTTAAAAAAAAAAAAAAAACATTACCTGAAAACCCTAACCCTACAAAAATGGAAACAGAACTTAAACAATTTCATGAAAATCCATAAACATAGGACAAAAATTACAGATGCCATCAATTTAAAATGTGTCTGGCATCAATCATGTTATCAGTTATATAGAAAAATAAAAGGTTTTATATGATGATTTTTGTCCCAGGTATTTTTATTTTGAAGAAATTGAAAAATTGAAGCTTTTCTGTTTTTTTTTTTTTGCCTAGCTTGTTTGCAAATGGCAGTTTGAGTTTTAGGACATTTTTACTTTTGGATAACTAATAATTCACTAATGAAGGTGACTAAAAAAACATCTTTTATTGAGGAGTTCAACTGAGTTCAACAGTGGTGATTCTATTTAAGTGAGAAATGTGAGAGAAGCAATATGTTCTGTTGTTTGTTTTTTCACAATGGACCTTAAAGGGATGGTTTTTAACATAGATATCTTGTTAATGTATCTATTCAGGTGAAAGTTAGTCTGGATGTCCTGACCTACTATAATAACGTGTCGTTTCATCTCTAAACTCTACTAAGTTTGTCCACTGTTGTTGTTGTTATTATTAGTCATTAACAGCTCTTAACAACTGTGAAAGAATCTTAAAACACATCTTGAGGAACAGTTTGGAGGCTCAGAATGTATTGCAGACTGAATGAGGAAGTTTACATTTTTAAGAAATAAAATATCTGGTAAAGAACCCTAAAGGTAAAGGTACACTTTATTGTTTCTGTAGGGGAATTTGTCCTCTGCATTTGACCCATTCTTCTACGCCTTTGATGCGTCACAAGTCCATCTCCAGGTTGTCTTGCTATAGGCTTAGGATTTTTTTCTCTAAAGTCTTTATTGAAAAAAATATATATATAAAATAAATAAATAAATAAAAACGTCTATATATTCAACTGTTACCATTGCAAAGCAACTAAATTGAAGCTGTCCTTAAAACAAAAAAAACAATATATAGTATAGGTTTACCACTTTTACACAGACCCTGTCCTTGTGTGCTCATTATGGCTGGTTGGTTATGAGTCCAGCTGGATATTGTGTATGCATGGAGCGCTGTGCTATAGTCCTCGCTTTAGATAGGTCACACTGAGTGGCGAAATAGCCTTTAGTACAGTGGGCCTCCATCCGGGCAAATGGCTGGACGGCTGGATGCAAGGCAAAATTGCTTTGATAAGCTCTTTCCATTGATAGAAGTGTGACCTTTGAAAGGGCTGACTAGAATACATATTTGATTGTCTTCTGTGATAGGCCACAGCTGGGACACGCGCACTCTCTTTTTCCCTCTTTCCAAGAATTTGTGCGGAGAATATTTCATAACGCACACCATAAGAAGCCCATTAACTTGAACGGAAATTGCATTTGTCTTTAAGAGCGTTGAAGCAAACTTTATAGAGAAAGCCCGACTATGCCTTTATAATTTTGTTAGCTTAGCCTTGCTGCATTGGGGGTTTTAATTTTAAGAGATGCAAGGTGATGTAAGGTCTGCGTATGGGAAATTCACATTCAGCACTCCCTTTCTCTTGGCTATGAACCAGTTTGCAGTGTGAGTGCTTTTCTAGTTAAATATGAAGCTGGGTGAATGATAAAATCGCAGGCAGTGACATCTGTATTTTGGATCCCAGCAGCGGGAACATCATTTCCCTTTCAGCGGCTGGAGTGAAGAGTGGCGCTAATGAAAGAGAGGCTCAATGGGCACATGCGCTTTTCAAGAGTCTTTCACACGATAAACACGTCTCTTCAGATGTGAACATGAGGACTGGCTTGTACATCACATCCAGGGACTACAGTGTACCATTCTGACGCATTACACTCCGTATTTAATCTAAAGGTATAGAAAAATCCTATTACCTAGGCAGAGTATGTTATTGTTCACATCTGGTATGACGATCACTGCAAATGAAAATGAAAGCATCTTCTCTCAATTTCTGCAGTTATGGTACGCCTCTGCAATTAGTTACATATAGAATATTCCGTAATGGTATCTCAAATTGTTTTCAGATGTTGACGCATTTTGGAAATTCGACGCTGTTAAGAAAATTTGATTTAAACAGCAGAATTGCAAAGTGCCTCACACTCAGACACTACAACAATATACAGCAGGGATCTCAAACTTAATTTAGCTGGGCTCGAAATAACTGAAGTCAGCATTGGTGGAGGGCTGCACTTTGAAATATCGGCCTAACTGTGGTATATTCTATAATAACATAATTAGCCCATATAAACCCTAATATAACATATATTAAAGTATGTCAGTGTAGTATTATAGTGAAATAGAGTGTATTTTATATATGACATCATGCAGACAAGTAATACAAAAGAAGTAAGTGGGTAAAGACTCACAGAACATATTTTGGACAAATAGTATGTAATTTACTGTATTCTATGCACTGTAGAAGTTTTATAGACACATCTAACCAATATGGGCCACTATCATTAATAATCAGAAATCATCCCAAGGGCTGCATGAAATCATCTTGGAGACCGTTAATTTAAGATCTTGATATACAGATTTTGTGATGCGTGACATTGATATTTTGCACAAAATATGCTATGCTACTGAATTTCTTATCCTAATCTGAAACACACATATTTAATAATCAAATCAGCGTACATGTTTAGTCAAATGTACCAACCATTTCTCTAAACATTTGTCTAAAACAAGTAAAAAATGATGGGCCTTAAAAGGTGGAAAAGGGCTTTTAAATAGAGAGCATTTTTCATTGTAGTGGTTCAGTAAAGCAAAATTTTGTACCACAATACATCAATATTTGATGTCTAAAACAGCAAACAACCATCAGTATATTTACTGTACTGTACCACTGACATTTTTATGTAATGATAATCTGCCCGTTAATGCTTTTATTAAATAACATTCTTTCTTCTTCCTCCAAAGCACAAAATGCTCTTTTTTCTGGCTGATTTCATGATGTGGGCCCTTCGCTCTCAATACACCTACACCAAACAAGATTCATTTCAGGACTCATAATATCTTCAGTCTTATTATCTGGCAGCTAATGCCTTTGGCAGTATTTCAATGCTCTGCGGCCTCGACAAAAGCTTCAGAATGCAAGAATAATGCAAAGTAAATGCAGAAATATGAAAGATATGTATTATGTAAAGATTACCTCACTTTCTATTCAGCTGAAGTTAAGTCTGGCACTTTGTGTTGCTCTCCAGCCCATAATATGAATTTTATCAGTGCAGCATGTAGTGAGGTGCCAGTGCATGCAATCAGACATAACTTTGGCTCCTCTGGCTAAATTCCACTCTCTGGATTTTTAGCAGCTCAGACTGACAGTGTTATAGGGGTGAAAATATCAAGCCCACGGTGCTCTTCTGGTTCACACCTCAAGTTTAGGGCCAGAAGGCAAAAAAACCACACAATGTAGCCGAGCGAGAGCATTTTGAGCAGTTAAAAGGATAAATTGATGTAAAAACGCTGCTCTGTGCTATAATGGGTGCTTGAGCGATGCCTGCCCTATCTGTGTGTTGCAGCCCTGAAGGAAGCGCACACACAGCTCCAGTACACAATGTGGTAAAATTGCTTACTGCCACGGCACTTAGCCAGCTTCAGCGACGGATACCAAATTAACCTTGCTATGATTTCTTTAATTTGCTCAGAGTGACATCTCCCTTAGGTGCAGAGGGCTTTCTTTTACAGTCACTCAAATATCACAGCATGTACTCCCGTTTAAAACTACGAGGTCCTTTGGGGGTCGTCCTTTGCCTATAACAAGATTAACAAGGCTGGATCTCGCCTTATGAAATTCTACCTTCTGTTATTTTTTTACATGTAGCATCTTATCTGCAATGTTATCTTGTGTTCAGTATATAATTCTGTTCAAAGTGCATATCAAAGGTGTGATTCTTGTTTAATGGCCGCTCTGACCTTTGCTAAGCCCCCTTCCTGCTGTAATCGATAAGAATACAATTTGCTGCCCGGCCAAGCTGTTGATGCTACGAGATCCTGTGAAGGGAAAAATGGCCTTCATTTATCAGGAGAGTCTACTGTCTGATGTGATTTGTGAAATGGAAATGTGTCTGGTGGTTTCAGAAAGACCCCCTTTCAACTCTGCGATTGTTTAAATTGTTTAAGCCAATGAACTATCAGCAGAGTTTCATTTATATTGTACAATAAAATAAAATACACAAATCATCTGCTGCCAAGACTGCATAAATTATGACAGGTTTTAGTTTGATTCAAGCAATGTATTTTGTGTTTTTTAGAATGAGACATGTAGTTCCAGCTAATATATACATTAGTATTAGCATGAAGGCTTGTATTAAGTCATGTTCATCATGTAACAGCTCGGATAACATTTTCCATATCAGTTTAATTGTGTTTGCTTTTGTGTTTCTCAAATATTGACTTAGAACCTTTTATGACCTTTAGATGTGACGTCAGTTCCATTGATCTAAAATTAGCAGTTTGCAGAAAATAAACTAATAAATATACAATAATAATTTAATTTGCACACAAATGTCATCATGACCTCCTGCCCTGTTTTCTTTCACTGATGTGTATCGCACAAATATGCCCAGACATCAAAACAACAAAGCAGCTTTTGATGTTACAGTACTGTAATCAAATGTCAATTTTTTTTAGAATGAGCAAGGTGAACATTTCTTTCATTATATATTTAAAGAACACATGTTTTGTACTTTTTGGATTTTTTTCCTATACTCTAACATTTCCTCCGCATCAAAAACGCAGCTGACGTTTTGTCTGAGGTATTTTGGTTTCCCTCCGAGCACAGCTCTGAATGTCCCTGATCTGTGATGTCATAGGCACATCTCTGAGATCTACTGCACTGTCTTTGGGTTCATTAATCATCCAGCCTCGCTTTGAGCCTCTCTGCAGCATCAGCATATCAGTGAAGATCGCTTTGATTATATCCCCTGTGTCATTTCTATGCAGCCAACAAATAGAACTCTGGCTCAATTCCTGATGTGGGAAACACATGACATCATCTGCTTTTTTTATTGGTTCCAAAGTGGATTGAAGAACAGGAACAACACAAATAATTCATTTTTTTTTTTCACATTTATTTTACTACAGGCAAACATTTCGTGTTGACTTAGGATCAAATTACAAATCTTTACAAATTACTGACCAACTTCATTTGACAAACAAATAAGCAACAAATAACTGGTCTTTCCCTTACACTTTTGAACCATAATTAAAAAGTATGTAAAAAAAAAAAAAAAGTATTCTGAATGTACAACGTGACATTCAATAGCAATCCATGGCACAATACAACTGGCACAATTTTGAATGTCTAAAGAGCTCTATGCTTCCCAGTTATCAATGAACATAAAATTATAGCCTTACATTATGTTGAGCACATAGAATTTCTTTGACTCAAACACTGAATGTGTCGAGGTTCAAAGAAATGGAACAAGTGATATGTGAGAGACATTGATTACTTTTGCCTGACATGCTTTCTGCTGCTAACTTTCCACAATGGCAAGTAAATGATGGATTGTATTCTCTGGAACGTGAATGAAAAGTCTGCGTGCTTTGCTGTGGAAACCATTACATTAGCTTCAATTATTTGGCCAATCGCAGTGGACTTGTCAATGGTGCTTTAGTCTCATGGGTCACCAGTACTTTTAATTTTATTAAACTGGAACTGTGTGGAGCTGTATAGGTCAAGCATGGTGGGCAGTTCTTTTGAGACTGAGGGTACAACTTAATTATTTATAGTGGAAAAGTAAAGTTTATTCAAAAAGTCCTATATTACACAGATTTTACTCACCAAAAAGACACCCAGAGTTGTGTTTTGTTTGATTCAATGTCACTGAGTGGTGAATGTTACCAGCCATTTTTAAAATCTTTATTAATAATAAAATGGTTTGTTTTGGCTTTTTTTGAAGGCTTCTTGATTATTATTATTACATAATTCTAAAATTCAACTTTATCACATGAATATCGCAATATCTGATATACGATCTGATTTTTACTGAGCAGTAAATGGTTTTGTTCTCTAATAGTGAAGTTGTGTGAAGTTTAAAAAAACACATTGCAGCACTTCTTGTTTTACCACTTAAAGGGGCACTATGTAAGAAAAACAAACAAACAAAGTGATTTCCACTTTTGAACACCAAAGGGAGCCTTTCACATGCATTTTGCCTATTAAGCGTGCTGCCATCTAGTGTCAAAAATCCACATTCCGGCCCGTAATAAAACATTTCAAATACGTATAAATGTATCACAATTGATGTGGAGTGGTTAACAGTGCTCTCTTAAGTATTAATGTTATAAAGAATAAATATGATTTAAATGTTTGTGGACTATAAGTGATAATTAAAATTCCTCTCAATCTTACACATCTTACCTTTAATGATGTCACAAGGTGAAACTGAGTACTTCTGTGCAAAAGTATGTTTCAGCCTAAAAATGTAGAATTTGTGTTAAATACATGTAAATGAAACAAATCACAACTGCAGACAAGTTTTTGATAAAGAAACAATATCATAACATTGATACATTTGAATAATAAAGTCCCTTTAACTATTCGGGTAGACTCAGAGGTGTCAGTCTGATAGTTTGCTTGCATACAGTTAAGGATTATCACACAGTTTTACCCCTTCAGCAATGTGGGAGTTCCATACTGTAAATGTAGCTTTCACATGGTCTTTTTCTAACAGGGTTATACCGTCACTGCCAATTAGTTGACAGTACAAACTTCACCCAGCTTTACAGATCTTGTGGGGATTTTCTTGGTGTGCGATTTACTCCATGGTGCATTTAAATGAAGTATCCAATGGACCTGTAGTGTCTGTCTTTTCTCAAGTGCTCCAATTTTCCGACCTACTGTAGCTTAGCGTGAGACCTAGTTATTCAGTCAATCAGAAAATGTCCCATCTCATTGCTTTGGCTGTATTTGTAGCATTGAGGAATAAAACGTAAGCTTTCATCAGAAATATGTAAGTGAGAGTGGGAATTGATGGATTTTATGGACCCAGAACAGTACTTATGTCAGAGGCGTATAAGATTTACAAATCGTTTGAGAATTCAATCGTACCAAATGTAAAGCGTTTCCTCTCGAGATTGTTTTTGGGCATAAACTGTCAAAGTGAGGCTTAAAAATAAAGACCGTTTTGAAGGGAAAATATTCCAGTACCCAATTATACTGTTTAAAGTGACAAACAAATATGTCAGTGGGCTAGGGCTATAGGTTTTTTGCAGCGTTAAGTACTGGTGTAGTAAACCAATATGTACCTATAGTCATTTTTTAAATATTATATAGATTATAAGGATATTTGAAGAACACCAACAAAACAGACTGGGTTAGTAGAAAAAAAAATGAATTAGAGAGAAGGCAGAGCAATAAATGAAATGCAGAGTGAAGAGAGAAAATAAAATTAATGACAGTCTAATTCAAAACAGATGGTTGTAAATGTTAAATAATAATATTAATTGTGAGCAACTTTAAAGGCAGTTTTTATGAGTTTTGTTCTTTGCATTAAATCTATTGACTTTGTAGTCTTTAAAACACTGTGTGGGTCTGATGGATCAGATCAAAGCTTTTGTGGTGCCAAACCTTAGTCGACTCAAAACCAGGCTTTTCAAATCCATACTTTCTGGGAAGAAAAGGTTTAAATTAGTTTAAGGAAGACAAATGAACGTTCTCAACATAAAGGTTTAAATTGCACAATTTCTTGAAAAAGCAGCCTCAATTTGATCATAAAACCTGTTTCAAATATACACATTCTGAACTGCATTTAGCTATAGGCTTTACCTGCCAAATATGGAGCTTTTTCACCAACATTATACATTCACTCCTACACTTTTCTGTAAACTTCCATTTTTCAACATTCATGAGTTTCAGTATATGCAACGTTTTAAAAATTGTTCTCTTTCAAAAAGTATTTGTTCACCTGAAACCTAGAGTTTCTTCTACTTTGTTACAGTGTTGAATGATAACTTTGTCCACTTTGTCTCTGTTTAAGCAGCTTGTTTTTCCAGACTCAGTGGCTGGTGTATGGATCTTACGCTCCTGTTTGTGTGGCCTTTACTATCAGTGCCAAAGCTCTCAACCTCTTTTGTTGCTGTAACAACAGAGCTGGAAGAGACAACAACGCTCATTATCAACACAGCTGCCAGCCTCAACTTATTTTGTGATGTAGTAGTTTATAAAAGACACTTTATAAAGTATGTCATTTTAGAAAAATAGTGGACTTTTAACATTCCATTTGCTTGTTGGTGAAACATACATAAAGTTGCACGGTGACACAGAGAAACATTGCTTTTGTTCCTCAGTATAACTTACTGTCTTTTGTACGGCAGATTGTTATATGGCCTATTCATCACAACTTAAAGAGAGCATTAGGAAAAATATAGACAGTTTTAAAGACTGCCTTGTCAAATGTTTTGTGAAATATCATTCTTTTTATTCTCTCCATGTCCTATTTCTTTCACTATTTAAGTTGTAGCTTCAGTAGAGCCTCCACTATCTGTGTTTAGGTTGTTCTTGTTCAAGGCTTTAGAGCAATCGAACAAAAAAATTGCTGAAATTAGCCTCAGTTTTTTCTGTCTTTGTCTGGTAGAGAATTCACTTCCTGACTCTGTGGTGATGCCATTGTTTTGCCAAGAATGTAGTCTTTTACAACATCAGATTCTATAATTTATTTAGCTATGGGTGTTTTATTACTCAAAAAAAAAAACTTAAAACATGCTTAAAGTGCATATGACAGTTTGGACTACATTTTTAGTAAAACAGTAAAATGATTAAGATTTCACTAAACATTTACTTTGTTTTTACCTAATTTGGTTGTTTTGCTGAAGTTCATTATTGTCTTTTGTCCAGTAAATACTTGCAAAAAAATGCAAATCTGTAAAACTTAATATTATGCAGACAAACAGGTGGCTTCCCTCTACAAAAGTTCCATAGTTGGGCATTAAGTTCACTTATTTGTCTGGGCTCACTTTAGGTTTTCACCATCACGCTGTGTTTTGAATAACGAGATTCATGGCAGAGGTGTGGTGCGCTGAAATGAATTCTGGTCAGTGAGGATCTGCATGCTCTGTGCTGCTTGTTAAGACTGCATTAAACAGCCAGGAGAAGTGCTGTATTAGCATAGTCATTGGTTGCTGTCTGACTGTGTCTGTTTGAATATGAGTCGCGGACAAAGTAATTGCAGAACTAGTTTGGCAGAGGAATATAATTTTAGGATACTCAATAAAAATAGATGATGAAGGATTTGAAGAGGCTGTAAATGAACATTGTACAGAAGTGAACCTGTTCTTCTCCAGCTACAAAACATAATGAAGATTGGCTTGGTAATTCGTACAATCTTATGTTTTTTATGATGACTTATATTACTATTTCTAAACATGTGTTTTACTGCAGTCACATTTATTGGACTTCACAAAATATCACAATAATATTCTTGGATTTCAGCCAAATGATTGCTTTCTATTATTTAAAATATGTCACAACAACACAAAGTTCTTGATCAGACATAAAGTTTGCTTTAGTCTTGTATATGGCTGGGCGATATATCAGTATATATCATATATCGAGATATGTAGTGAACAAGATAGGAAGTTGGCCATATCGTACATATCGAGATATTATATCACTGGTGAAAAAGAGCTCCTAAAACTGATGAAAAGCCGTTAAAGTTACAAAGAAAAGTGACAACGAGATCAATAAAATGTTCTTTTTGTCGTTTCTGTTGTAATAGTCAAATAATAAACTTGTGCTATGCATGGAATTTAGTTTTACTCAGCAGAAGGCATAACTAAAATGAATGTATTCAATAAAAAATCTACTTTTTAAATATCAGACAAAAGGCTTAGAAAAAATAATTCACTTTAAAAATAATTCACTTTAAAAATATTGAGATATATATCGAGATATGAACAAAAAATATCAAGATACACATTTCTGTTCATATGCCCAGCCACTCTTGTATTGGTCTTGTTCAGTTTCAAGTTTTAAGTTTCAGTTTTTATTTAGACTTGGCTAAAGTTTTGTGTCAAAATGAAATTATTGTTGAATACCGTACCTTTTTTCAACTCTTTAGGTGTATTTTTTGTTGTGTATCTTTGTTTCAGGGTATCAGGTATTACCTAAATAACATAAGATGTAAATCTGTTGTGATCTGCTGAAAAATATACCCAATTATTTTTGCTTAGAGCTTTTTGCAAGTATGGCTGACAACACCTCAGATAACAGAGATGATAAAGATGAACTGTGAGAAAAACTGGGACCTCATGAAACATACATTTGTTTGACACCAGTGCTTTAGATACAAACTTTCAGTGTTAACGTTGCATTATTAGTTTTCTCTGCACTCTCTTCAAATTGTGTGAGGCTTTTGCACATCACACCACCTCTGTTTTTGAACATAAAGTAACGAGCGACTCATGGTACTCTCTGCACCTGCACTTGGCACCATTAACTCGTGATAAAGCTTCTGACATGTGCATCGAGGCATTAGATGTGTCTGTCTTCCAGAGTGCGGCTCCAAACAGCTCAGTGTGGGGCTTAGTAAATGAATGAGTGAAGCAGTGCTATTATTTCATTTCCTGCCCTGGCGTCACTATAAATGAATTGATTCTCTGCAGATCTTCTCTTCCCCTAAGGAGGGCAATCACAAGTTTCCACAAAACACCTAATCACATTGCATCTTCCTGTCAGGACTTAACATAAAAGCTCTGTAGGATTATTAAGGCTTTTTTCCACATTGTGTGAACGGGCCCGGAAATCCCTGCACTGCCTTGTTTGTCTGCTCTGTTTGTATTCTTCTAAGACAGGTTGTAAGTACTTTGCTTCATATTTTTCTATTTCCAGCCAGGAAGTATGACAGTGGCGAATATCTTAACATCACGGCTATCACAAGGGACCAGGCCGGGGACTACGAATGCAGCGCTCTAAATGACATCGCCTCTCCAGACACCAAAACAGTAAAAGTTACAGTCAACTGTAAGTAGATGCCTTTTTCTCTTCTCTTCTTGTTTTGCCTTTTATTTGGCCTTGGACGCCACTTAAAACGTCTGTATCGTGCGTGTTTATATCAGTGTTGTTGTTGTTCTTTTTCATCCACAACACAGCTGGAGTTGTAAGAATAAAAATATAAGGAGTGCTACTACATGGGTATAACAATAGGTAAGGTAAGGTAAGGTATACTTTATTGTCCTCTGCCTTTGACCCAATATGGATTTAATCATGTATCAAATCAGGTGCTCAATAGGAGATGAGGATGCTTCTTAGTAAGAGCGAAACAGCTTTGTCTAATTGGGTAAATATTTTATAAAATTGCTCCAAAATGCAAGGAAAATGACTCACTGATGTGTTTATCCATGAATGACCTGAAGTTGTTTTGTTTGATTCACACTAAATTAGCAACAAAAGCGTGCATCTTTAGGCTGCTTTTTTAGAAATATATTTACCCACTGCTTGGTACACCAGAAAATATTAGAGACTTTTAGTTGGAATTTCTTTTTGTTGAACAAAATGTCAAACTAAGCTATTCACAAAAAGGACGACAAGTCAAGGTTAGTCTCTCCTGTCTTCAAGAGTAAAACAATTCAATTCAGACTAAAATAGTTGTGTAAATAACAGGTTAGACTATATTTTTCAGTGAAAGTTAGTGAACATGATTGTGTTTATATTTAAACATTTTGCCTGTCTTTATCCAGTTGTACTTTTTTATGCCATTTGCGGAGAGATTTAGTTTTAGAACTGAAATTACTTCCTGTAATTTTCAACGTTTATTTGCCAGTGTCATAAATTCCAACTTAACTGCTGTAGAACGATAAATACTTACCACCAGTCCAATAAAAACTAAGTTAAAATTTATTTTATGGGCTTTAATTGTTAAAACTAACATCTATTGACATCACAAGGCGGAACAGAGCAATTTTAAGCTACGGTCACAATGACCCGTACGAATAAAATGGTCGTACGAATCTTACAGGTCGTACGAAATCTGGAGTTCGTACGTGGCTCGTGGAGTGGAAACTGTTTTCCTACAGTCTTCTTACGGCAGACTTTCAGCTCTCACCAACAACTCACGACATTCTTTGGGAAATGAAACCGTAAGGCATCCTTGCGTGTGCCCTAAAGCTGTTTAATGAGTCTTTACGGTAATCCTACATCTATTTTGTATCGCACGGGAGCTGCGCGATGTCCCTACGTCCAACTCAATCCTTTATCAAGTGTTTCTAGCTATTAAACCTTTCGTAAACCGTACCGGAATAGAAATAACCTAATTGCACACCAGCAAAACACAAATATGCTTATGAATAGCTATATTCTGTAGGCTTTGTCTGAAATCTGTTCTCTCGTTTGTCTCTCACACTCGAAACACAACAAACTCACAAAGTCAAACCTCCGTAAAAACATCAAAACCGCTTTGTTTCTTACCTGTGTATTGCAGAGGAGACGCCAAAACTCCCAAAGCGAAGACGGATGCTGAAGACTAATCCACTGACATCATTGTGTTCATATAAAAAGTTTGAAGCACTTCCCAGAAACAATATTCCACCGCCAGCGAGCAGAAGTTGTCCAAATGTCTACGTCTGTTACAGCTGTTCTCCCCGTGGTTGTGTCCATCTCCAGGCGATTTGCGTTTTCCCCGCGCGCTCCTGGTCCGGTCTGGCCGTGTTTCAAGCGATCTTATCCTGCACGCTCCGGGTCGTCTTCGTGGCTCCTGTCGTGCCGGTTCAAGCGATATTCCTGCACGCACCGGGTCCGTTCCTCTCCGTGCGCTCCTGGTCCGGTCCGGCCGTGTTTCAAGCGATCTCATCCCTTCACGCTCCGGGTCTGGTCCCCGCGCTCTGGGTCCGCCCCCCTGCGCGCTCCGTCCTGTCTCCGTGCGCCTTGTCCGGTCCCCTCCGTGCGCTCCTTGTCCGTTCCTTTCCGTGTTTAAAGCTATAGCTGCGTTTCCGTCACGTGCTCCAGGCCCGTGGGCTTTCATACAGATCCCTCGTACAGGCTAAACTGCGCCTCAAGAGATGCGGAGTCTCCAGAGCGCGTCTCTCTCCACTTTGACTCTTCCGCTCAGGCATATTACACAGGCTTTAGTCTCTGCGTTCGTAGACTGGTCGTAGAAATCTTTAACAAGACCATAGACCTGTCTACGAACTTACGAACGAGCTACGAGCGCTGTTTTTTCGTAACAACGCCTCAAGAATGACGTAAGAAATTAGAAAAAAATCGTTCGCAGAGAGGTCGTAGCAGGTCGTACGGGTCATTGTGACCGTAGCTTAAGCTTTGGCGATGTGGACAGGATAATTACTCATAAATGTATGAAAACATTTCCAATATAGGAGCTTGTATGAACAAAGCCAACTATGGTACAGGTAGTATTCTACTACAACTACAATGTAAGAAACCCCCATGTGTAATACCCATATTTTAATGTTCCATTTTTGAGGGGAAATAGCTAGCAGCAGAGCACAATATATAATATCATTTAGATCTCTTCAGGGACACTTTAATTGTTTGAATCCAAGCTTGTGGACATCTTTATACACCAGAGCAATGGCGGCGGCAAATCCAACTGGAAACCTACCAATTCTATCTGTTGGCAACGATTTCTGACACTAAAACAGCAGAAAATAAAAACAATGAGAGGCTGAACATGAAGGAAAGAAACTAACCTCAATTACTGCATTAAAACAGATTTAATATATTCACAAGATTGTTAAAAGTAAGAGAACACAGGTAATTGGCGACGTTTTAATCATTATCATCATAATTTGGCAAAACATGGGTGTTTTGGTTGTGCTCTCTTCCAAACGCAGGAACAATGAGCTCTGAATGAAAACTGAATTCAAAACACAGAACAGACTCTGCCTCATCTATCTTTGCTCAGTTCCCATTGGCCATCAGATATAAGCTCGCACCGTCTCATCACCGCGTCCCTGACTGTGCACCTTAATGGAAGTCAGACACGGCTAAAGTTTGAAGTTTCTTAATATTTAATGTGAGAATTCCCTTTTTGTCCATGTAGGTGATTAATTCGCAGTGTGGAAAGGTCTGACTGTTCTAAGCACTATTCCATTATGCAGGTAATGAGTCTTTCAAAAGTGCGCGCAGACAGTAATGGGGAGCCAGAGCATTAATGAATGATATGGGCCTGGGCTGTCGTGGTCACATGGTCCGAGAGACAGTGCCAGACAATTATCACATTTTTCCTTATTTGCAAAGTACTTTTTTTGCTTTTACTGTTATTCATAGGGAGTTCTGCCTAGGCGCTCTGTGCTTAATCTTGCTTTTGCTTAGGCAGACCTAAAGAGACCAAAGAGGGCAAAGTAAAAAGCTCCTCCTGGCCCACTTATCTTCCATCTCCTAGAAGCTAATCATGCAAGTTTCCAAATTCAAATTTAAAGTAAGGAGTCATTTTTATTTCATATGCCGCTGTGACAACTTAAATCTTTTCTTGGAATAATCTGGTAATGGTTGCACTCAATTTCTACCTCCCTGCTGTAGTCTTTTTTTTTCACGGAGTCATTCTTGTGGGCATTTTCTATGCAGCTAATGAGCAGAAGGCTCAGTCTGGCTATTTTTAGTGCCATTGAGGCACAGGTTCAAGGAGAAAAGAGCTCTACCAACTGGCAGACTTTATTCCACAACAATGGAGATTCAGAGTGATTGATAAGGCGTGTTATAGTTGGAAGTCACATTTTTAAAGTGGGACAGGGTGTGCTGGGCAGCCACAGTGAATGAATTGATTACAAACCGTCAGACAATGTCAGCAGCGGTCATGCTCTGAAGTCGTTGTTTGGCTGCATACTTACCCTCCGGACACACTTATCTGACACAGACACAACCACCAGCCATTATTTTATAGTCCAGCTAATCCTTTTTTAGTATTGTGTGTTATCAAGCGACCTCGGCATTAGGGAAATTGGTTTCTGATTGGCTGCATAATTTGTGTTAATAAAATTGGAATACATTCTTGCCCATATTACATCCGGTGTTGCAGTTGTGTGTGCAGAGTCAGTGACAATACATTTATCAGGCAAGCTAATGGGCTTAATAGAAGTAGTCAGGGAATGACTCAGCCATACTCTCAAGCAATGTATACAGAGCATTACGAAAGAAAAAAAAAACAGTGAAATATTATTCAAGCTTAGCTGCACACAGTAAATATTATAATTGTTATTAAAGATGTAACAAAAGCCTCATGTTCCATCGATGTTACTGATGATGTCAGGCTCCTTGGCATGATTTATAGTGTGAAAGACCCTATTAGTCAAAATCATTTTAGGTAAGCAATTAGTTAAAGCTAATGTAGCTGAAGAGACAGCTTGTGTCCACAAGGTGTAAATCTCCGCGCCGCAGCACTTTAGTCACCAAATATTGCCTGATTTACGATAGTCTCCATGAGCTATTGCCACAAAGTAAGTGACTTCTCTGCCCTCACAAGTCCTCACAGTTGGGCACGGCGATGTTTTATGGAGCTGTTTAGCATTCCAAATGGTGGCCCGACTATCAGAGCTGCATAAACAAAACTCCGCTGACATGAAGGGGAGCTATGGTTGTTAGCAAAATTGCCATCAAGGACCTAACTACTACTAATTTGACCGTATGTTGTTAAGCCAGAACACCTATCCTGCATCCAACAGGCCTGTATGACTTTTTTTCTCACTTGTTCTGGAAGGGTCAGGACAAATGAGTCAAAGTTTAGAGTCAGACTGCTCCAGCCGGCACAAGCTTATCCAGATGGCATCCACTCTTCACTGCCCCTCCTCCTCCTCCTCCTCAGCGCACTACTGGCCTTGCTCAGCAGCGGGAAAAGAGAGAGGCATTTGGTCCAATCCCTAATCTCCTGTATCATTCATGCTTCACCATCACACATCTGCGTCTCGCCTTGCCATGGTCAGAATTAAGATCGAGGAGTTAGCTGACACAGAAACAAGAAGGAGTAGTTACATTGTGGGACACATTTTCAATTTTGCAATGTCTGAGCTGAATTACTTCATCAGGCAGAATAACTACTTCACTGTCAAACCAAAGCTATTTTTTCACATGGATTGGAATCTCAGATCAAATAAGGGTCTGTGCACAAAAAGGCTCTTTAAAGGAGAGTATTGTTTTGTGTTTTCTTCCAGGTTCCTATTGGACTATTGATAATGATGTACAGTATACATAGTCTTATATTTTTAAGCATTCATACAAGTACAGAGAAGTGAGTGGAGATATGTGTTAGATAAAAACTGCAGGAGAATACATGATTACAAACATGCATGAACCAAAATACAACTTTGAGTAAACCAGTGATGAGAGAACACTGTTAAAATAAAGCCCATGAAAGCTCTTCTTTAAGTTACATAAGTGAAAGAATTTAATTTGCAATGTAGTTGGTAATATAATTCTAATTCTCCGTAACCATTTTTACATCAGCAATGAAACCAGATGCCCTTACAAAATGTCATAAATCAATTGCACACATGATGCCTACATTGATCAGGTAAGGTTCTAACTCTTGGTAATTGCAGTTCAGTTAAATTAGGTCACAAACATACATTTTCCTGGTCAACCATTTGACCATTTTATCTTTCTAATGCAACAAACCAGTGACACTGACATTTGCGGGTTAACTCTCTAATTAAATACATGTCCAAACATTTTCTCTCTCCTTTCGATACAATTGCCTTTTTTCAGCTAAGAGTATAGTTGACCTCTGGGCTAATTGCAGATTAAGGCCCTCTAATTAAAATAAGCAAACCCAAGTAATGAAAACAAAATTAAGCCTTTGCACGTTTAGAGTTTTAATAACAGCAGACCTTCTCAAACACTAAGCCTGTCGTTTGGCTTTACATGATAGGAAGAGTTGAAGCTTGTTTCAGTGTGGGGCTCATTCTAATGTTAAGTCCATCCGTTTGATCAGGAAAAATCAATTAAATCACTGATTATGTGTTAGGACCTAATTTTGGTGGTCTTGTGCTATTTGCCTGAGGTGTGAAATGTATTTAAAAATAAAATTTCTTTTACATGATAATACCCAACTCTATAAGCAGAGGTGGGAGTAAGTCACTTATAGGGGCAAGTCACAAGTAAGTCACAAGTCATCAAGTCCAAGTCACAAGTAAGTCCAAGTCAGCGGGTCATCAGGGTCAAGTAAGTCAAGTCAAGTCATCACCTTGGCATCAAGTCATGGCAAGTCATTACATTTTTTAAGCCAAATTTTAATGGCTACTCAACTAACTGGCTTTGGTGCATTTTAAAATGAAACTTTTTGCATTCTGTGCATTTTTTCCAGCAATGTGCCATAACAAAATTAGTCACACGAATGTTTTTTTTTTACTCAGTGTAAATTTCTGTACATTTCTGGAGGGAAAGTCAACTACACAATTTTGTAAAAATAGAAGGTTAAAAACACACTTTGGGACATTCTGGATGAGGATAAATATTTTTTGCAATGTCAAAAAATACAGCTAAAGCAGTGCTTCTCAAACTTTTTTTTGCCACGCTCCCCTTGAGATGGAAAAAAAAATCCATGCCCCCATCCTGTAATAAGTCTGCAAAAGTACAAAAAATGTCTGTGATATTTTTGGCTTAGATAATAATTTTAGAACCAAATGAAACATTTAAAAATGTCAATTTTGTAGTTCAATAAATAAACTATGAAGCCAATTACATAATTATATTACCAGTGTTCATCAGTTTGGATATTTATCAAATCAAAATGTTGTTTCATCTTGTTTAGGCTGAACAAGTACGTATTTGTGTATCCAAGCTGATGTGTTTTTCTCACTAATGGAGGAGTCTTGTTTAGTCCTGGCTTAGTCCTGTTTAAGACCTTATGAAAACCTGGTCCAGTTCTGGGATAGTCCTGGTTAAAACCAGCTCAGTGCTCACTAAATACACTGGGGCAAGTAAAACAATCCAGTTTTCAAACTTTTCAAAGTAAACATCGCAAACACAAATGAAAAAGTTCGGGCATCGCCACTGATCGAGCGCCGTGCGCATATTTAATGAGGTGTCAGCGTTACTCTCGGTTTGAAGATTTTAACGGGTCATATCTCCGTGATTACAGCAGACCTCTCTTCTTCGTGCAATCTGCGCAAACTGCAGCGGAAGCGAGCCTCTGTAGACTGTTTATGAGAGGGAGAGAAAAGAGCGCAGCAGCAGCACTGCTCCCGCCGCGTCTGGAGTCTGATTAGCTCCACGCAGAGAAGCGCAAGAACGTGAGCGCGTAAACTGTGGTTTATGTTTGTCAAGTCAGACACAAGTCATGTCAAGTAAAGAGTCACAAGTCAAGTCAAGTCTCAAGTCACTAATGTTCAAGTTACAAGTAAGTCACAAGTCATGAAAAGTGCGACTCGAGTCTGACTCGAGTCAAGTCATGTGACTCGAGTCTCCCACCTCTGCCTATAAGAACTAAAATTAACCACAAAATGTGCAATCTCTCAATAATGGTGCAAAGTTAGATACAGTATTTACCCCCTTTGCTTGATTTTGGATTCTGTAGAGCTCCTGCACCCACGTGACTAAATTCGCTGTGCCGCCATTACGGCAGTGACACTACCAATGAATTCAATAGGAAGAAGCCAGAAATTGAGCTTCTGTGGCTCATCTGTGGCATTAAACATTAGCTACCATTTTGTGGCTTGACTTTACTTTTCACAAGTTTAGATAGCATAAACCACACTCTCAATCTGCCATTCTGGACATCCGATTCACTTTTCACCTTGCTGTATCATTAAAACGCTTCCCTGATTAGGTTTGTGTGGAATATATTTTACTATAAACCCCTGGACTTATAACATTTACTCAAACGGACCACCTAAACATTCTGATCTTGAGACATAGAGTGAAACCATGTGCTCCGTGTTATGAAGCTTTAGTACGTGATAGAAGCTAAATGGGATTGCCAGTACAATTGGAATAAAGATTTTGAATTGTTTTAAGACGATAGTGCAATTATTAACCAGATTAAAATACTAATCAATAGCTGCAGAAATCCACTTTTTTCATCAAAATGGCTGTATGTTAGTCTGTGGAAATGGCCTGGCTTTCTTCTGTTTTTGATCACTTGTAAGTCCCAGTGTGCAAAAATAATCCATATTCTGTAAAATGCCGGTAATGTTAGATCATCCCGGCCGCCGCCATTGAATTCTAATGGTATCGTCCCTGCTGGCCCGAAAATATGCGGTGCGTGCTGGGATAGCGTGACGTCAGATGCAGGAGCTATGTTCATGTAATTATTGACACTTGAGCTTAAATCACATTTTATCTTATTCCTGATGCACTGTTTGTGGTAGAGGGTCTGTATCCACCTTTTTCTCCAATAAGACGGGAATTATTTGCCTATAGAATCTTACCAAGTATGGCTTTAGACATCGACATCTCCATGGAGACAAGCTTGTGGAACTACCAGGCCAAGTTAAAATTCGATTTGAGGAGAAGCACACCTGCTCGCTGTAATAAAGCATGTTTTTCAAGGTGTTTTATAGCAGTAAAAACATTGACAGTTAAATAAATTCTAGTTTAGTTTAAAACAATATCGTCACCAGTGAGCCAGGCAGGGGGCAAACGCTCTACCAGAACAGTGCACCTAGGCATATTGCACCCAAATATAACCAGTACCGATCCCAACTGTCTAATATGCTGCTCTAAAAACAACCAAATTGTGCTGGATAACTGCCATAACTTGTGGAGCAGTGGTGCTATAATACCAAGCCTTCACTTCACCACAGGCATACTTGAATCACCTTTGATAGAAGCCGAACACTGCAGACTCGCACTTTGAATGGTCACAATTACAATACGAAAGGTGGCAATTCTCAGCAACCAACAAAATATTCACTTTATGTGTTTTTTATGGAAAAATCCTGCTGGGCTTGTTGTTTAGCCCTGTGTTTGTTCCGAGCTGCATAGTGATATATACATTTCTCTCTTTTTGTAGGTGACAATTTTCAGCTTCTAACCTTTGTGTGTTTAGATATTTTTGCACATTGATTATCATGGAATTCTGAGTTAAAAAAACCCACTTTGATTCATATATAAAAAATACAAAAAGCAAAGTTCAGAATTTTGACGACTGGACTGCATATTTTCAAGTTAAGCTATCTTTATTTCAATTCTTATTAAAAATGACTAAAGTTTAAATAAATATTAAGTCATATTAGTACATTATATGTGAGACCTAACATCTTGCCAACTACAAACTGTATACTTGACCCTAACCCACTATGATGAAAAAATTCCAAAAGACAACTTGAACTACATCCGTAAAGTATTGCTTATTAGGGATGGGATAAAACACAAGATGGAGACAAGACGAAATTTTGAAATAACTTACATTTCAGAATTTTAGCAAAGCAAATTACAAAAGTTTTTTGCTATAGTTTTTTACTCATTATTATTAAGTCATTTTAGATTCACATTCCATTATGTCTAATTCTTCTTATTTATATATTATTTATCATGTGACTGAACTGATTGCTCCCCTGTGTTGCTCAAGCTCTGCTTCCTTCTCTTTCTCTCTATTTCTGCAACGCTGCTGACAAGACGCACACATGGAAGAAGTAGTGCTTTCTTACTTTTTACAAAATGATTGATTACATAGGCCCAAATTCATGCGATGTCCGCAGACTTGATGCTCATATATTTGACTTTTTTTTTTTCGTACAAATTTTTAACAATTTTAGGACAAACTAACTACGTCAATGTTGGTCCTATAACGACGAAATAAAAACCAGGGCCGAGTTTAGACTGTACTTTCAGGAGACGTTTTACTACGGCTGCTCAAAGATACGCAACTTAATCATTTCATGACTCTTCCCAATATGTATACTAAAGACAAATATCACAATATCTTTCTTTACATGTGTGGACAGTCCTGTAACAGTTTGATCTCATGTTTTCCTTTAAATGTTTTGATGTTTGATTGATTTTGATTGTCTTGTGCCTAGCCAGGTTGTTAGTGTAAAGGAGACATTGTTCTCTAATGACCTACCTGGTAAAATATTGAATCAATAAATAAATTACTGGTAGTCTTTGGTGAAAATTACAATAACTATAAGATATTTTGTGACGACCAGAGCAAGATTACAAACGACCAGAGCAAGATTACAATACTTAGCTCAAGTCAGTTCTAGCTCCTCAGACCAGTGCCTTCAGATTGAAATGATTTCCAAATTGGAGTTGAACTGTGTTTGAGCCTCAAAAACAGTGACTAACTTTCAAAACTTTTAATCACAAAAAAGTGACAGTGCTAATCTAGGCCTCAGCTGTAGAATCAGAATCCCAAGCTTAACTCAACTAACCACTTCAGATGTTCCCTTGCTGACAAATTTTTTGTGAACCACTGATCAGTATACTATACAGTATACTTTTTTTCCATTGCACTGGTCACAATTGATTGACCAATCTATCTACTGACCTTGTGATTAATATAATTTGTTATCTAAAATACTGAATGGATATTTTTGTCTGTGCAAGTCTCAATGATGGCAGTTGGCCACCAGGTCAGGGCTGGACTCAAAAGAAATCTCAGTGATGATTTTACCTGATGAAATTTGATCTCTCTGACCCACTTTTCCAATTTACATATTCATCTTCTCAGCAGGTGGGCGCAGTTATTGGCTGAAATGCTGGCTGCTCAGTGTGACTCAAAGGTGTAAATACCACATTGAGGTGACTGTATGAATGGACAGAAAACCCTCACACACGAGATTGAACAGAATGCCATTGATTAATTAACGAGAATGTCATGTTGTGTGATCAAAGCATCCATTGCACGTACTCAGGCGACTAAAAGAGGGTATTTTGGAGCCGATTTGACATTCCTTTGTCAAGCACTCCAGAGAGCTGCCTTCTCACGTCCTACTGAGTAAATGGCACTAGACTTTCAGAGCTGAGATGTTGCAAGCTGTTATTCGGCTGTTTATCCAGTCACAATCAATACCAGGAATCTGTGAAGTTCCAAAAAATTTCAAAATTCAACTAATTAAAAAGAGGAATAATCAATGTGAGATTGCACAGTTTCTGTAGTAATAGTTCAAAACAAGTGTGTAGTTTTTGTGTAGTTGTGTAGTTTTAGCATGGTAAAAAGCGAACATTCATGAACACAAAAGTCTCTATCTGTGATTGTTGCCCAATGCATTTTTATGTCTTTTAAATGCTCTTCCAAAGTGTCTAAAGTGGAATTTTCTTTCTCATAATAATAACAGTACAACTAGGGCTGGGCCATTAATTGAAAAATTGAGAGATCAAGATCGAATTGAAACAAATGACTAATTATTTGGTTGTGGGTTTTGAATGGACAGATCGAAAACCAATCTTTTGTCAGTAAAAATGTGTAGTTTTTAAAATCGAATCGAAAATCGAGAACGATCAATATGAGAAAAAAAAAGTGATTATATTTTTTCCCAGATCGCCCAGTCTTAAGTACAACGTATGATCAGAAATCTTAACTTAAAATTGGTTCTTGAGCTCAGGTGCAGTCTTACGCTCTCATCAACGACTGGGCTTTGACTTGACAAATATGGTGCAGACCCTCTCCAAGCCTCGATTGCCAGGCATATTAATTATATGCTTTTAAGGTTTCTACAATTTTCGTATCCTAAAATAAATAGGTTAAAATAAGACATTCCCAAGGTACTGTAAGAAACTCCAAAAAAGCAAAGCATTCAATTACAAGAGGTGCTTTTTGAATATTCCCTTTATGTTAGTTGTATCTGTGGAGCAGGCAGATCATTTCTTGTTTATCAGACCTTGCGAAACATAAGCAGTGCCCTGTAACGCTTCCGAGTTGTGCTGCCAATTGCATATGCCTCCTTCCTCCTCCAGTACCCTGCAGCTGTGAATCCTGCTCACACATTCAACACGGCCATCCGGATTTTTAAAAATAAAGCAGTGCACTTTCTTTGCTGCTTTCACTGAGGGCAAAACTGTCATTTCAAGTAATGAACACGCACCTCTGCACCCTGCGTCGGTAAGCAATCAGTGCCATCGCGTTTGCAATGTTTTGGGTCTGAATGGATGAACAGTTGTATTTGTGACAGTCTTTGGCCTTTTCTTGCTCCAGTCCCTGTCAGTGTAAAGTCCTAGTTATCCAGGATGTTTGGAATTCAGCCGCGGTGTTGTTGGGTGCAGCACAACATGCCCCTGTGCCTCCCCAGACAGAGGGCTGTGGAGGCGTCCTCCCAGCTCACATAAATAACAGACTATCACTGCTTATTTGTGGTCAGGAAACACAAGCGGGGTCCTTAAACCAGCCGGCCTCCAAATCACACGCAATGACATGAAATAAACAATGTGCAGTGGAGTGTGCACATGTTTGCTCCAGTCATAACATTTCTCAACAATTATTTCACACTCTGGCAGTTTACAAAGTGAATGTGGGGACTGTCTGCCTGACTGTGTGGGCCTCATCATGGTGTAGATCATAGTAAGGATAAAAGTACAGTGAATGTTCAGTACAATCCATTATTGAGAGTATTTAACGTGAAGCACAAAGTCTCAGTTGGGTATTTGTCAAAGGTTTACTCTATCCAATAAAGTACTGTGGCTTATATTCAAAAGAGAAGGATTCCTGGAATTGGATTCTGATCCAGCTCTAAGTACAGCTAAAGCCAGTAGCCTCTGGCTGTTTGGATGTAAATTTATCTCACTACATGGCTCTCCAAAGCTCTTGTCTTGATTGCTATTTGGATTCCTCAGCACATTCAGGGCATGAATAAATGAGCTTCATCTTGATCTTCACTAGAAAGTTGTGTTAGCACCACTTCAGTAGCGTCATTTTTACAATGACTTTATCAAATCCACTTAGTGAAGTCTATTTTTAGTGTCTTAGTGTCTCTGTGAGGTTTTGTGAAAAAATAGGCATGTTTCTTCATATTTATTTTGTATTTATCCAATAAAATATCTTTTATTTATGACTTTGTCATTCACAAAGCACAGCCAGTCACCAATTGAATCCACATACAGTTGCTCTGCAGACAAACTCTAAAGGAAGGGTCCTTTGTGTAAAATGAAGGAACACAGTGTTCTCTTGCTGTCCTGAACTCAAATCTTAATGAATTAATAAATGTTGGCAGCAGAGGCATCCCTGACTGACAAAAACAGGACAATGAAGCCCACAGATGGCAGTGGGGAACAGTGTCTCTGTGTGTAAGCTGATAAGTCATGCACTGATGAGTCCATTTCTTAATTGCAATGAAAACTCATTTTCAAATCGGGCTGAAGAGGTAGGTTTATTAATTGATATTTTAATTAAAAAGCCTTGTTCTCTGGGTTCCTTGGCAAACAATAGTTTGTAGCTAAATAAATCATATTCAGTCTTGAGGCATACCTATTAATCATTAATAGTCACAGGGGAGTGGCTAAAGGGAAGCGCTATAAGTGGAGCTCTTTCCATTAAGGTAAATTTCTTAGCTTAAATATTACATAAGGAGCAGGTCAACCACTGTACACACCATTAACACACTACTTAAGTCCTGCATGACGATATTCAATTATAGAAGCCTCCATGTTTCCCTCACGTCCCTCATGTAATGCAGATGTAGTGGCAGTCTGTTTGTGATCGACCCACAATTGGCCATTTGTCACCCAGCGGGGCCATGCAGCACCCATTTTTCTGCCATGCCTGCGCTATTCCTGGACCCAAACCCCTCACCCCATCTGCCAGAGTCACCATGACGACAGGCATGATTTAAAGCACCACCCCGGCATTCACCAGACACTAAATTACTTGGATTATTGGGCTTTCATGCTTTTAGTGCACTACTTTGCATTACTTCCAAATCCTGAAGGTGTATTGCACAATATATGATGATATAGAGGGTGTCAGCCAGTAGAAATTGGAATTATTGGATTGGGCTAGATTTTATGGCTGTAATCTGTCTTAACAGTAGTTTGTGCCAAGCTTTAAATTGGAAAGACTTGATTTTATTGATATGCATATAAAATCAGAGCATATACAGGCCCACCCACAAAAACACAAGGACGTTTTGCCAACACTTATTTGTGAAAAATTAACCTGAATCCAAGCATTGGATTGCAGGGTCACACAGACTGTTTAAGCCAATCCTGAGCACAGATATTCAAAGAACATTGTATCTTGTAATGTGGGCAAATTGACACCGCATGCTTTAAGAAGTAGATTATTTTCCATGGTAGATAGAAGAAAAGCTAAGCCATAATACTATTTAAATTCAATTGAACATTAAAACTTTCCCTTTCCTATATGTTTTCCTTCAGCTACAACACAAAAAGTCATTAATCCTCTTACTTTGTTTTGCCAAGACTTCAACCAATAAACTTCAAATAAAAGAGCATATTTCCTTCTCTAAATTCTAAATCCTTTAAGTCAAGCGAAGAAAACATGCTGTTCTCCTTTGGCAGGGAGTCAAATGGCTGTCGGATAAAAAGGGAACAAATCAAACTTATCACTCGAGAAGTTTTTTGCCTAACAGATTTGCGTTCTTGACTTGAAATACATAGTGAAGTTGGTGATATCGACGCACCTGTCCGAGCCGCCATGTAGACTGTCCCAGTGACTGTAGCATGTGACAGCCTGGGTCACGAGCTCCAGATAATCGATGAAACCGCACAATGACACCGACGGAGGATTACAGGGATTCACTAAGATGCTGTCACTCGCCACAGCCCATCGATTTCATACTTTGTTATTGGAGTATATGTTTTTGCTTCAGTGCACTCTTAACATTTCCGTCATTTTCTTCAGGGATTGTGCTTCTCATCTCTGTTGATGCGGTTTGTAGGCACAGATGTTCTACTTCTCATTAGTAACTTTGCTGTGCTCTTGTTTGTTTTTGAAGCGTTTTGTGTAATAGTGATATAAAGACCAACAGAACACGTTTGATCAAGAGGCATTGTTTCTGTTGTTCAGCCTTGGACTCAAGGAGGTAAAGTTTGTAGAAATAATCAAGGGCCTTTATTGCCCAACTCTTTTGTTATTCAAAAACAACAGATGGAGTTGTGTTTAGTTTTATTTACACATGTTTAGTACAAACCCTGCATCATTTAAAGGCAATCTTTTCTGTTAGTCTCAAAACATGTATTTCCACTTTGTGATGTTATTACGTGGTAATAAAGGAAGTGCCCCACTGTGTTTTTAAACTATTTTTTTTTCAGCCTGTTTTGCTTTAGCCTTCTTTACACAGCTTGAATGCTGGTTGTTGCCAAAATCCATATTGGGGACTTCTTGTCGCATTCTCAACAAACCAAAAACTGAAAATTTGTCTCTTCAAAGCCAAAAATACAACAACAACTCAGTCTTTTGCATTATGATTTTAGTCTGTCAGTTAATGTTAAAACTACCACATAATGACATCACAAGGTGGAACATATCATTCTGACTGAAAGAAGACACAGCTCTCAGTAAGTCTTTTTTTTTTTTTTAACCAACAATGTGAGTCTAAAACTTGTGTCTGCTCCACACTAGAGGGTATCAAAATTTGCAGGTCACTAACATAAGGACATTTTTCAAGAATTTTTTGTTTCACAAGTGCAAGAAGTCCTTAGATTAATACATCTGCACACAAACTCCATGTTATTGTCTGTTTCTTTTTTTCTCAACTTTAAAAGCCAGAGAAATGGTCGACTGCTCTGATTGGCTGTGTTAACGGTCCTTATAACATGTTGGAACCTAGCAATTTGAACAATAGTTACTCAGGCCTAAAATCCTCGTGTGCAGATGGTTAGTTATAAATAAGTGTTCACTTCTTGTTCAAAACTGCACCTAATGGCTGTTTGTGTAGCAAACGGTAGATTTTTATCGATGCATCTTTGTCACTGTAAAATTTCCAGATGACATGTTTGAACCCTTGTATATAGAAACCGGAGGGGGGATTATTATTGTTATTTTGTCTTTTGAATAAAGCAAATACAAAGCAGTGGCCAGAGTAAGGGCAGGCATTTTCCAAGTAATCAAGCCTCAAGTGCAGGACAGTACAGTATTACTCAGACATGCAAGAACCAATCAAAATACAACTGAGTAAGCCAATGATGAGGGAACATAAAGTTGTTTTTATGATTCAAAGGTGAGCCACGTCTGAGTCATGATAGAGAAAGGTTAATCCAGTTACACTAAGGTTAACAGTGCTTTTTAAAAACACACATTAATTATTCATTTATAGGTTAATTTGTTTTGGCCAATTGTGTCGTCTACTTAAAACTTGTCTATCCTCTGATGCTTTTGCTTTGAGTGCTGATATTTCATAAGCGCCATAGGGCATTCACACCAACAGCACGCTCCGACAGACAGTCAAGGTCTGCTACAACCCCCTCGGCGTGGCACCCAGCACTTCGCACGGTGATGAATGGATGCCCAGAGCCCCAGCATAACCCAGCACTTGAGTCACTTTCTGGAGTCCTTTAAATTAGTCAGCAAAGTACCACATCACAGGGCAAAATATATTTAATTGGCCGCATGTAATTCTATGAAAAATAATACGCTCAAGTAACATGGATGTGCTTATTAAAATGCATGAGGAGGCTGGTAGAGGGGCATCCATCATCCCAGAACGGCTCTCCTTCATGATCATACAAACGTTCATGTTGTTTTTCACCTTCACCAGCAGCTTTCTTCATCAGACTTTCTCAATGTTATTGCTGAGTTGAACATAGATTAGTATTTGTATTTTATGGTTTCCTTCAAATAGGTTAGACTCTCTTTAATCTTCTATACATGGGTGTAAGTGGCGACATTTTTTTCTTAAAATCTGCCTCACAACCGCATTAGTGTCTTTGCTAACATAAATATATTTTCCACAATCTAGGTCAGGTTAAAGTTAAGATTATGGTTAGGTTTAGGAATAGATATTTTGGTTAACCGTGTTTTGGCAGCACTGCATTGGGAAACAAATGGTGTGTCTCTATCTTCTGAAAGGAAAAAGTCATCAAAATGTTTTTTGTAAACATTAAGCTGAAACTCATAAATATTCTAACTTATGATTTAGGGATGGGACAATTCACCTAAGTCACGATTCGGTTCAGTCTTCGATTTTGATAGTTTTGTTAGTTTATCTATATTAACTTTTTTTTTTATCTTAAAACACAAAATAAACCATAAAACATGACATTTGTCAATATTCAAACAGTAAACAGTCATATTTACTGTCCATATTTAGGGTTGTTAACCCATCAGTTGTTATTGCAACTTAATAATGCACATTCAGTCAGGTCTGGCACAGGTTCAGGCTTTGTTTCTTCAAACATTGTGAATATTCTTGTCTTATTGTGTGCATTATACAAATACAGAGTGTTTGTGTAAGTCAGTGGCTGCATAAAAAAACTGAGCGATTCTGGCCTTTCGATTCGATTGTTGCGAACTTCGATCGATTTACGATGTTTTCGATCGATTTTCCATCCCTATTATGATTTCATATTTAGAAATAAACTCGGACATGTGTAGATTTGTATTTTACACGTCTGTGCAAAACACAAACTTATCTAAAAAGACTTAGAAATAGAAAGGTCACTGGCTTCCTGTTACTCAAAACATGTTACAAGCAGATCAGTCAATACAAGATACTCAAACATAATCAGTCCAAATACATAAATGAAAGAACACTGCAATATCATTTTTTTTCTTTTTACATAAGCTTCACTTTTCCCTATATGATCTATGTTTCCTGTTATTAAGCCAGTGGACATTACTGAACCACTGTGATCCAAACATAAGACAGACCACAGTTGTTGGGTTTGCTGCGCACGTAAAGTAAGCCCCAAACAAGTTGTTTATTTTCACTGCATCGTGCCAACTTTGTTCTATGAAGTGTTTTGTTTTTTTCCTTGTGCTTTCATTCTGAATAAGAAAAACACGAAGACACAAAATCATCAATTTACAAAGTGCAGGTATTTGAACATCCCTGCAACATCATAAGTATAGTTATTTCTTTCGAGACGCCGTATGTAACTGTAGGCAGAGTAGCATTTGAAGTATAAAAGGACTGCTTTAAGGCATATTTACTCCACATTTGAGCACATGAAAGCTTCATTTTACACTCACACAAACCTGCCTCTCTCATTGGCTCTTTCAACTTCCATTAAGCCATTTATCACAGGGCCCTGCAATTCATTTATTTCCCAGCAAACTTTAGGGATGAGTGCCTTAGCTCTCCTCAGGTCTCAGTCTGATGTAGTTTTGACTTTGTAAAAGCACACAGCCACATGTAAACGACATTCTAGAAAATCTAAGCCCTCTTTTGTTTTTGCTCCCACAGTTCCTCCGTCTATCCACGAGATGAAGAGTAATGGAGTGAGCTTGGGGCGCACAGGACTTCTAGGTGTGAGGCTGCTGCTGTGCCACTCCCCACGTTTGAGTGGTACAAGGGGGATAAAAGGTACGTCTCTTTGAGGAAAAATATATTTACTCTACCTCATCCAAACCACAATCTAAATGGACAATTAAATGATTAGTTTCGTTTTCTAACAGATTTTATCCGCAGATCTACTGTTGTGTATTTGGGTTAAACGGTAGGGGTATCGGCTCTATATTGAAAAAAACATGCTATGTTTGGTGCTATTTTATAAGAGGTTCACCAGTTTTTGTGTACAAATGATCAATCCAAATTAAACATACTGTTGTATCAGTCCAGTCAAAGCAACAAATTTGCTGCTTTGAACACACTAAAGAGTAAAAATATGTATGTTTACTTAAATTATAATGATATATGCTACACATTTTAAAATGCAAATATTGGTATAAAAATATACATCATAGCCACAGGTGCAAATATTGGATCAGCCATCCCTAAACCATATCCTGAGATTGGTTAAAAGCATAAGGTAGATTTCTTAACTTCACTTCTGTGCTTATTTTTTATGTAAAAAAACCAAACAAATAATAAAGTCTATTTCTATATTATTGCCAGGTGTCTATTTCTCTATTTTGTTCATCTGCGATAAAATATTTTATTTCTGAATGTTACAAAGTGAGAAATTATAAATCTTAATGCTTGCGTTTGAAGTCATTGTAATGTTAGTCTTCATGTGGTAAAGAGTTTTTCCTGTTAGCTGAGGCTATAGCACATCATACAATTGGTAATTTTGTGTTCCTATAAGTTACTAATAAAGAAAAATAATGAGAGAAATATAAGAGACACAGCTCTTCTGTTGTCTTTGATCTTATTATGGTTATAGATTTATCTTTCTTCCTGTCTAACTCTAAGGCCACAATGACAGACAATGACAACTCTTTTCTCGTAGATGGCCCAGATTGTGCAGTGGACACCCGACTTTATCGTATTCATTATTATTCTAATTATCTAGAAATTATTAATACAGTTAATAAGATGTATTAAACTTTATCTCTGTATGTCAAACTTATTGCTTGTCATCTGAAATCTTTCTAAAATGTTGATTCTACTGTGACACTTTATAGATTATACAACAAACCTATTTTACAGACATTGTATTACCGTGAGTCATGTTATTGTGTTTGTGTGATCTGGCATCAGAATGTTATTGACAACAGTTCAAAGCACTTCAAATACTAGGCTTGCTTGATTTTACTTTTATATTCCAACAAAGGTTTTACAATGGCGGTAACAGTCTAAAACGATTACAGTATTTTGTTTCTACTGAGCTGTATGATTATAAGAGCCGCTCTCTTGCTCAGTTGAACTCGTTTTAACACCAGGTTGAATACTTTGTGTGCAATCAAATCATGCATCTGGAAATGACAATAGCAGGTATAACAAAAGCACACAGAGATGGAACAACGCATTTGAATATGAATGAATGGAGTCACCGATACAGAATAAAATGCTTCGCCAAATGTTTTTTAAGTGCTGTGTGGAGCTGACTGGTTTTGCACAACAAAATTGCAAACCCTGTTCTGGTTATATATTTTCTGATTTCATCAAACATAACAGTAATTTGTGAGTTGAATGCGAGCCTCACTCTCTCATTGGTCGGCTTGGACAGTTTAGGCGTACTGTAGCATGTCATTGAGCTTTTCGGACCGCTGCAGGTGTTTTGGTTAAAAATATTTCTCTTTAGTTCTCTGTGTAGTTCTGCATCTTATCAGTTGTTTTGTGCTTTTAGCCTGTATAATATGCACATTATGTTTATAAAATACCAGTTTTGAATGTACGTTGCTGTTATTAGGGCTCCCTCGAAAATGAGATGCAGATCTCAATGGTATACCCTGAAAAAAAATAATAATAAATAATAAAAAACAGTGTGCTTGTGGTAAAAATGTAATAAATTACTAACAAAATATAAAAAAGGAACTACTTAAAGGTGCCATGTTTAAAATGTAATAAACAATCAAAATATTTCATTTTAAACTTTAAATTTTTTCCACACTTTGTAGCACTTTTCTAACTTTCAGAAGCCAATGTGCGTTGAGCCATGCTGCTATTCTAACAGAAGCTAACTCTATGCTAACAACATACACAAACGCTCTTCCTGAATTTCAAACAAGTGGTTTATTAAAAGTAGATGGGATAAATCAAACACATTGTTATACTTTGACCATATTTATTTGTGCTGAAGTTACAGTAAATATTGTGTAGTCTCTCTTGGCTAGACTAAATGACTAAACTATTGCCATAATTTGAGTTTATAAAAGTAGGTCATCTTTGTGCCCTGAACAGACTCAGTTGACTCTCTTGTTTATATTTAAAAAGCTACCATTTTACCAACATGAACACTTCTTGTTCAGCTCATTTTTATTTCACTACCTCAGTCTAAAATGAAAAATAAATAAATAAATAATACCAAAGACCACTGTGAGCTCAGGCAGTGAACACTTAGTTGTGACTGTTTTTTCTGACATGTTAAAGACTTTTCAAACCAGAACAATACTAAATGTACCAAAAGACATGTGTGTTTATTAAAGAACATGATTTACTATCTATGCTTTAGCAATCTAAAAATAAACAGCACTGGGTCAATTTGGGAACAAAGTATTGTACGTGCCCTAATTGCTGGCATTAAGGCAGACATTTATCAGGGGAAAGCGTGTGATTAGTTTGTTTCCCCATATGCCGGCTGCCTGGGGAGAAGACACCACGCGGGTGTACGTGCTTCACCTCGCCTCCTAATGTACTGTTTTCCTCTGACACCCTTAAATCATTCACTGCACATACATCAATCAGGCAACATTCAAGTGTCACTCCTTGAATTTTAAAACCAAATTACCCCCATTACTCGTCATTTAGCCACTCCTTGCGAGCACAATTTCAATCATGAGCTCACACTGTGCTAATTGTAATTATGGGTTGGATTCAATTTATTCCAATTGCTAAGGAGGCAAGTTGCCATGATTCTAGTCTTTACTTAATTCGAGGACTTGGGCTTTTTGTGACTTCTTGCATGACTAAAATGGGATTTCTTCATTTATGCCTCATCATGAAAAGCCTAATAATACAAGCGCAGTAAACGTGTAGGTTCAATGCAGCACCAGCGCCTCTGTACATACGTTCCAATTCACTTTGGGGAAGGAAAATTAAGGCTTTTGAATTGAGTTTATCAGCACAGAACTGCTGCCAGCGTGCCTTTATCAGAAGCTGAGAGACAGTTTTGACAAGTAAACCTTTGCAGATGACAGTGCTTTGATGACTGAGTAGACGTGAGTGGGCGTTTAGTTATTTCCCATTTTATTTTTGAAACATATTTTGACTTTAACGTGTTACATCTTAATAATATTTCCAAAACTTGCACAGGGCAAACATAGCATTTACTCCCAATCTTGTTAATTTGTAAAACATCTAATTTAACTCCTTGTTGACACGTACAATGGCTTAGGGGCTTTTAGCAAACAACAGAGCTAAATGTTTTGTTCAAGTGTGGTGAAGTTCTGAAATATAGAGACAAATGTTTGCTGCACACAAGGTTGGAAGACCATCAGCTGAGCGCGCCTCTCACTCAGTCCAGCCAAGCCGCAGTTTACAAAGGGCACGAGTGGAGCCGACATGCTACAATATCCTTTCAGTGGAGTTAAAAGCTCATGCCAAATGTGAAACTGTCGAAGAAATAGCAATATTTTTCACATTTATATTTCTTATTCAAGCATAAACAACAGAAAAAACTGACATGTGTAAAATATCATCATCTCCCCAAGTAAACGTTGAAACATTTGTCATTTTGACTGCACAGATGTCACTTACAACTGGAATGGGAGTTTTTCTAATCCTGGCACCTGCAACTAAACGATGAGTGTGTCAAGTGGCATCCAGCTGCTTCACCTGCAGGTCACAACATTCTCCTTCACAGCGTCTCTCCACAGCCGAGTTACAGAATACAAAGGAGTAAAAAGATGTGCTAAAGACGGTCAGAAGGAGCAGGACATTCGGGATTTATTCTGTGGAATTTACATTGTCTTTTGAAAAGCTGCAACTGCTTTTATAATATGCATTGAAAGGACATGATGTATTATTACATACAGTACAATTGTTCAAGCTTTTACAAGGATCTTTACAATGCTTTGAGTCAGAAAAAGAATTACAGACAGCAGCTACTGAATTGAATGAAATATAGTATGTTAAAAGAACTGTTTAAAATCACTGATGAGCAAAGAACACAAAGAAATAAAACAATTAAGTTTTTCTCATGTTAGCCCCTTAAAGATTGCAATCAAAACAACAAAGCCTCCGAGGAAAACGTAAATTTCAACCTACTCCAAACCCCAGTCCTAAACTTAGCAATTTTAGTAACGCCTAAACTTACCCATTAAACCTCCAGAAAATGTTGCCACGTGACTTCAATCAAAATTCTTAGTTTTTTTAATAGATATTGATGTTAAAAAAGTGTGAAAATAAGCCTATCGTACCTCTTTGACATTTCGTTGTATCAGTTGAAAGAAGTGCACTGCATTGATTTATAGGTGTAGTAAGTCTGCTGAATAAGGCAAAACTATACACAGATTGTGATCTTACATAAGTGTGGACTTTTGGACACATCCAGCCTGTGTCTAAATGTTATTAATACTTGTGAACATGTTAATGCATATTGAGTTTTTTTTTTTTTTTTTTTTTTGTCTTAGTTTTCTTGTATTTAAAAAAGTGCATTTATCTGTATTGTTCAGTTCTAGAATTAGTGGCCTTTTTCGCTTCGCCTAACGTATGTAAAGTGAATCTAGATTCATAAAACGCCACTATAAGTATTTCCTAAAACACAAGACAATTGTTGAGGGACCATATACGTTTTGAAACAAATTGATTTTGTGTGTTTTGTGCCTAAAAGATTCAGTGTCATTTCCCTGTTTTCTCAGGATTATCAAGGGCCAAGGCATCGACATCAAGAGTGTCAGCTCCAGATCAGTGCTGACAGTGACTAACATGACAGAAGATCGCTACGGCAACTACACATGCATCGCTACCAACAAGATGGGGACAGCCAACGCCAGCGTGTCTCTCGCTCGTAAGTCAAGTCTCTCTGCTTTTCTGCTTGTGTTAGAAAAAAGTGATAACAGCAATTCTGGAGAGTGTCATCTGGATCAAATAAAACATTTTTAATTGGTATTTGGAGGATAATTTGAAAACAGAGTCAAATGAAATGTGTAAATAAGGTGTGATCATCTTCCGAGAATAAAATTTGTTTCTTGTCACTTTGGAAGATCTGGAAATGGAGTGAGGGAGCACTGGTAGAGTTACTAAATATACTTTACTTGTCAGGCTGCATGCAGAGCTGACTTGCTTCTTTCTTTTTTCATTGTAACACATATTCTACCAAAATAACACTCTCTAGAATCTTTATTTGACCAATTTACAGCATTTTGGTCATTTATTTTTGATGATGTTTGGGCCCAGATAGCTCATCTATTATATAAATCTCTCATTAGTGAACTACACTGTGGACGTGACTAATATAATGTCCATAAAATGTTTACTGCAATGTGCCAATATGCCTTTTAATGCATGCAGTGAGGAGCCTAGCCCAGCAGAAGGACCTGTACCTCAGGGCAACTTCTATATACAAGGTGTGTCCAGAAAGTGAGCATAACGCGTCCTCACTTGAAGACCTCCAGAGATGCTTTGAAGAATGGAAAAATCGCATGGATGGTTGTGAACATTCAAAAGGTGCATACTTAGACGCACACAGTTTTCACAGTGAATCAAATGTGAAAATGTCATTACTTCTGGACACACCTTGTAAAGTCATTGTATTGTTTTTTTTTCTCCACCATCTTTTTAGTTTAGTTTTCAAGTCAGATTCATTACAGTCCTAGCTCAAATTTGCTGCAAAAACACATTGGAAAAATGAACAAGCTAACACTCCATTGCTTTTTTGTTGTCTTCTCCATAGCAATGCATATAAATGAAGTCATCACAACATACTGCGAATTGTTCTTATTGAGAAAGAGTTTTTTGACTGCAGTTGATTTAAAGTCTTTTTAATAGTAGAACATTTTGACTTTTTCTTTCTAAGTAGACATGTCTGTGTGGGTTTCTTTCAGCTCTCAAAATCCACATGTAATTGACTTTTTTTTTTCTACATACTGTAAATGTATCCTAATTGCAGTCCAAAGCAGCAGTCTTTTCAAAGTCTTGTATGACTCACCTAGTGATGGCCTTTCTGAGAATACAAAGCCCTGTGATGGCATGTGAAGTTACACGGCCCATTCAGGGGCCAAATGGCTTCTTCTTTCACTCCATTTAACTCCAGCACTTGATTTTGGGACAGTGTTACAAAAGAAAGGGCTATGACCAATACAAAACACCAACAAAGAAGCACAATATGCCATTGTAAAAGACTGTACTGACTACGGTCTGTGACAAAATCTTTTTTTTTTTTTTTTTTGGCAATACAAAATGTAAACAGGAAAAAAAGTTATATAATTTATGTTAAGCTTAGCAGTTGTAGTCCTGTAAACTGCTATTTGTTCAATAGTGATCTATAGTAGTAAAGGGTTCAGGTTCTCATCTGGACAACCTTTTTGAAGATCATAACAATAAGCACTTTCAAAGCAAGTTAGTGCGCTTTCAAGTTTAAAGTTTTCCCATTGGGCAGGACAAATCACACTCAGAACAGTTTAGAAATCCTAGCCTAGTTCTAGTATGTAGTTTACATAGAAGTAACTACATGGACCTATTGATCAGTCAAGGAGAGAAGCAGAATAGAAGAACTGACTTCTCACTAAAGAAATGCTGTGATTGTGTGTGTTGTCTCAGCACCTCAAACTAAACTGCTTTTAGTGAGTGAAATATCAGAGTGAATAAATATGTGTGTTCTGGATAAACCCAATCTTTTTTTCCAAAAATGTATGGGTTCTGTCTTAAGTACAGTATTTTGAAGTCTGGATACATACATAAAGTCAAAGGCTCTCTAAATAATGTGAACGGTAGGAATAGGGGCACCATTTTGGAATTTTGCACAGAGCACCTAAAAATGTTAGCCTTTGCCCTGATCCAAATCTCATGTGTAGTTTTCATGGGTATTTTTTCATTTTTTTCATATGTAGGTGTAGAGGCTAGTACATTACTTTTACTCAAGGGAGAGGAGAGGCGTCAGCTTACTGTACGTCATGTGTCTGTCATTGGCTCCAGCTCTCATGCACTGTCTAATCAATGCTTTTTATTGAGCATGGAAGTATAATAAGCCCATTATATTTTTAATAGGCACCTTTGAAATACCCAGACAGACAATTATTCCCAGTGCGGTGCCTTCGGCCATGGTCACTAATGAGGTCAATTAAAAGACAAGGAATATGTTTTAGTAATAACTTCTGGATATAAATGGCCTGTTCTTGGCATGAATGACGTGATCAATACGAGATGCAGTCAGCGCTGTCTATACTGAATGGACTGAGACACTGAAGGGAAAGACAGGAAGCATCACTGCAACAGAGCAGTGCCAAGAATAGACTAAAGAATTAGTACATTATATTGATAAACAGTTAGATGTTTTGAAGGTAAGGAAAGACAGACAGACAGACAAGGAAAGAAAAGGGTTGATGAAAGCATAATACAGAATCTTAAACAGGGTAGTTTTCAAAACATTGAATTATACAAAAATGTAGCTAAGCAAAAATATGACATGGGTCATATGAAGTATGCCAGCTGTGTTCTGTATCGAATTATTAAGCATTTGAGAACCAAGAAATGCACTTTTAGCATGCTTGTTGCTTGTTATATTGCTAGGTTGGCAAAACTACACTCTGGTCTCTCAAATTCGTTAAAAATGCTCATAAACTTATCACAGTGAATATGTAGGAGGCTCAAAAAGTGATATACCTTTGGTCTGCTGAAAATTATTTGTCATGAACTGGGTCTGTTTTTCACAGGCAGTAAAAATCCGGTTCAGCGCCTTGAAAGTCTACTAGTTTTATAACAGCGCTTGGTAATAAATTTGCATTCGATGTATTATGTGATGAAATATGAACAGGTGAAGTAAATTATGCAGTAGTTATGCGCCGGCACTGTCTGATGATAGCGGCGTGGTACCTACCAGCCAGCACTCTCAACAATACAAAAAGATATTCTTGTAGCGATGGCAATTGTCAAAGGGGCACTCTATATTCTGCTGTTTGCGTATTCACAAAGAACATCAAAGGCTCGTCTCTGATCCCCAAATGGATGATCTTAATGTGACAGTGGCAAGCCTCAAAAGCAGCCGTAGAAGCCTCAGTCACCAAAAACCCGCCTCTTTCTCACTACCAGTCATTCTCCGTCTTTATCTATGCTGTGTCTTTCTTCCTATATCTCCCAGCTTTATCGGTTACACAGGCGTTTGTCCTTCCATCTCCCCATACACACTCATGATGGGCGCTAATGGAAGTAAAGTCCCGTTGCTGTTGTAGTTCTTAATGAGAAATGGCACGTCAATCGCAGCTCCGTGCCTCTCATCGCTGCACCGCTGCAAATAACAAAACCCAGAGGTTACGTTTCACTTGAGGTGACTTTGGACGGCTATTTTAGAAGCAGTCAATAGCTATCGATGAACAAGGAGAGAGGGAACAAGACCATGCATGTTTGATAGGACATCATACGCAGGGTTGAATTCTAACTCACAGCTCAGCATGGGCGGTGTGTAGTGGAGATGTTCTGTTTGTGTGCATCGTATGTGGGAAGACTTTAGCCGAAAGCACAGTAGGGAACATATCATGTCCACAGATTATGTCAAGAACGAATGCCAGAGAATCGTTCATGATCGGAAAACAAACTGAAATAGCTTTGGAGTTGAAGTACAAAGAATCTCTGTATAAATCTTAACTAAAACAACAATTAGTATCAAAATACTCATTTGGTCATAATATCATATATAAGAAGACTAAAATGGATCTGTCCTGTTTTGTTGTATGTGTTTTGTAATTGACTTAATCACTTTTTTAAAATAATTAAAAGTGGTAAATGGCTCATTTTAGTAAAAAAAAATACAGTAAATTGTCTACAAAAATAATGCTTTTTTATCTTTATAATGCATATGCTATCATACTCTTTAGTAAGTCATTTACTAGTATCATGGCACCATTAGCTTGACTGGGATCCATTTTCCAAATCTTTTTTAATAGTCAAATCTTAAGATAAAGTCATAATGTTTAGTTTTTTTGTGTCACACTCATGAAACATAGCAGCTCATTGATAGTCTAACATAGAACATTCTTTACTTCTTCTGTTCTTCGTTCATTGATATTTCACTCTTTTTTCCTTTCAAGCGGCCATGTTTGTTTTGATTTAGACGTTCCTGATTGGCTGATACATCTGTCCATTATTTTCTAAACTTGAGATAAGCCTCTCGACTAAACAGTATAAAAATATATTGTTCTGGATTAAACCCTGACAGCTTAAATAATTAAACAAAGAGAGCGTTATTTCTTCAGTATCTTTCCAAAGGTGTTTTTACAATCTTTTTGATGACTGTGCCCTTTTAATGTCATATTTTGCTATGAACATGCCCTTTGGATGTTATATTTTGTTAACAACAATCTGATATAGAAAATCAACTCCTTTTAATATTAAATGTATAGACCTAAGGCTTCTGTACTGTCTTTGTAAATATTATAATTTAAAGTTTTCATAGCAAAGAAGAAGAATAAAGTTACTTCAAAACCATCTTAAAGGATCAGAACTAAAATAGTATTCATTAAACTTGAAAGGTTACTATGTTCTTTGTTGTAAATCCCTTTTTCTCAAGCTCGCCTAGTGCTTTTATTTTAGTCCATGAAGCAGCACACAATTAGCTTTGAGGAGATGAACTGTGTTGACCCTGAAAATCCTTCTTTGTGCAAAAGTAAACACATTTGCTTTTCAATTCTGCACTAGCTTGTCATCAGCAAATATACTAATGAATTGACTCACCTTTTGTAGCTGACTGTAAAACAAAAATAACTGTTTTATTTGTGCCTTTGGCCATTTAAAGATGCACTATTCAACATTTGTGGTGCAGAAAAGGTCACATAATTGTCATATACAGTAACATTAAAGGGATATATCCTATTTTTGCCTCTCAAAAAAACAAAGAGAAAGAATTCATTTTAAGTTTTCCACTTCAGTCCACTTGTTTTGCTCACTTACCAAATGCATTCTGAGCGTCCGAATTGTTTCCCACGATCTGTTTTAAGCTTTTTTTCATCAGGAAGATTCTAGACGCATCATCCACTATAAAAGTTACACAGTTGATCTTTACAACAATGTTAAAACACCTCACTCAAATGTTGATCTATAGAAAAAAAGAAAAAAGAGTGAGAGAGAAAAAAGAGAGAATTCTAAAGCAAGACCTGTGTTGTTTTCATCCAGATCAAAGTGACCTGCAAAGTCCATACAAGAGCAAAACAATCACGTCTAGTGTGGTATCAGCTTTCTGCGAGAATCATTACACCCTTGTTTAATCAGCCGCTAAAAAGGAATCAGTCAATTTGAAACAATGTGCACTGTGTGGGCTCAGATTGATGCACTTGCTGCAAAGAAAAAAAAAATCCAATTTATAAACAAAAGAAAGCAAGCAACGCACTTGGCTGTTTTTAGCAGTTTACTTGTGGTGAAAATGACAAAATTTGTTTATGTGGCCAGATGTTAGCGGCAGAATGAATGTTGCTTTTGCTGGTACCATCTAAATTCAGGGGATTTATTGCCATGCAAATGTTGTTAATTCCTCTGATATCAGGTCTTTGTGCAGTGTTCGTTTTCATACCTGGGGCCCTCGCTGTGCAAAAAAGAATTATAATTTTTCACTCCTTCGAGCTTATAAGACCAAAACAAGATATGCAAACAACAGAGCTCCACAGTGGTCCTCAGGCTGCTCTCACTAATACATGATACAGTTATGCTGCTGCTGTTGGAGGCAAAACTGTGTTCTTAAGTGGACCACAGATAATGTCTGTCCATGTAATAGCTACTTCAGCATGCTTGCAGTTAATACAGATCCTAAACAGAAAGAAAATGTCTTCAAATAACTTCAGTGCTTAAAATGGGGTGGATAATATACTGTATATAAAGCAAATTTAGTTGCAATAATGATCATATATTATTCATATTAGTACTGATCTATGAATAAAGCCCCTCTAACCACCACCAGTCAGACAGTCGTTGACTCACATTCATCAGGTGGTGTCTTCACTTAGGGTTTATGTACAAACCCAGACCGCTGAGTCCTTGTTCTGGATTAACATTTCATTTGCTGAAATATAGCCTTATTGGCAGAGGTTATAACATCAAAATCGACCAAGGCTCATCAGAAACCAAATTAGAATTTAGAGTGTGCAATTGCTTAGTGGAGACTCTCTTCAAATGTCACCAAGTTGCCCTGCACACATCCTGCACTCTCTTTTTAATAATTTCAGCTTGTGATTTACCAATCACCAAACTGGCAATCCCCGCCATTTTCAACTTGTCATTTCATGTGTGAGATGGAAGTGAAGTTTGATGAAAAGACTGAGACTGCTCACTCCAATTTCTTTTCCGGAGTCCTCGAGCTTAATTGGTCAAGCTCTTATCCCCTTGCCCACCTCGGCTTAGCCTCAGAGTTTTTCCCTTCTGCCTGGTCCCTCTCATTTCCCCCTCCTCAGCTCTTCACCCCACTGTGCTGTAATCGGAAGAGACTGATGGTCGTGGAGAGAGAACGCCTCTTTGTCAAGGCTCGGCATCCCCTCGGGCAGACACACACAAACACGTACACACACATCCTGGGCTTGTTGCTTAATGAACATTGTGCTGTTTTGTTGCGCGTATCAATCAGCCGATGTGTAGGTGTCATTTTGACGTGTCTCCTCATCTGCTCAGGTTGTTGATGATGTTGTTTGTCTCTTGCTGTGATTGTTACCTGAGTCATACTACAACAGGGCTGTGAGATGGGAGCTAAAGGTGAACCACGAAATGTGGCTGTGTGATAATAACTGTGTATTCCTCAAAAAGTATGACATCCAGGTGGTTAGCAGGACGAGTCCGTCACATTCAAGTTCATAGGCCTCCGTTTGCCCAAACAGAAAGCATTTGACAGTGAATATTCGCATAAAATGAATGAAGCAGGTTGAGCTTTCGCTATCCTTTTATTGTCCCAAAAGCGCTTTTGCGGTGTTGTGCCATTTACCTATCATAGAAATGCTGCATTTCCATATTCAGGCAATCACAAAGGCCATTAACATTTCACATGCAAACTGCAATGAGGATCTATTTGGTGCTGAAGCGAGCGTTCGTTTAGCGATCCAGCGAGCAATGGGCTGAATCCACTCCCACTCCACACCCACCGAGTAAAAGCAGCCAGCTGCTCCGGTAACAGGACTCATCCCTGGATGACCAGCCAGTACAAGCCCACGTGATGATGCATAGTCTGGCCACCATTAAAAGGACATAGGATGAATAAGTCATGATTTGGCTGAGGGCTGAGAACAGAAACACCCACAGTCCCACCAAGAGCCAGTTTGTACAGAACTGAAATGAAGTCTTAACAGACCAAACTATTGAACCATTCACTTCCTGTAAGTTGCATTAAGAAGACCTAAGAAAGGTTTTATTACACTTAGATCAATATTATATTACATCTGAAAGACTTTTAGTCTTAATCAATACTCTCATCTCAGTTTGTGACTCTCCAAATCTTTCACACAATTTTGTTTTGTGGACAATTATATGTGTCCCTAGCTGCTGCTGCTGTTGTTGTTGTTATATTTTCTCACAATCTTCTTTTTATCTTGTCATTTTCAAAAAAATAACAGAAACTATTTTTCTCAATGCACAGTTAGAAGTGGTTGCCTCATTTACAATTCCTTTTATAACATCTAAATAAACCTCTTGCTTTATCCAGACAACAAAGAGGATAGCACTTGCAGAAATGTTGAAAGAAGTCTGTTTATTTCACAAGTACGCAGCTTGTAATATGCGATGTAGACTGGCATGCCGTTATAAGCTCAGTGATAATTAAGTGTGGTGCAATGATGTACAGTTTGAAAGCAGAGACTGTAAATCAAAAGAATAGAGCAGAAACCAAAGATTATAGCTAAAATACTGAATGTTGACACTTAGTGGGGTATCCAAAAGTAAGGGTTCTCATACAAAAACAAAACAAAAAGATTTTTAAACTAGTAGCATACTGTCTTCTGTATGCTAATTCATTGCATTTATATTTTGTTTTGAGAACAATTCAAGCTAGTATCAATACTGATTCCTTATGTTGAAAGTGTTTCAATGCATTTTTGCACCAAAGCTCATTGGTATCAGATTGAGTATCAGAACACTGTGTACAAAATCACTGATATCACACATCACTAGGTGGGAATGTTCACTCCCTGCATTGAAGCTCTTTTGAAGTTTAAATCAGTTAGTACACAAGAAAGAAACTTCACACCTTTTCCCCCTGGAGCTCATAAAGTGGAACATTTCAGGATGAAAAGATAAATTTAATCATTGCTCATCAATACACAAAGGTACCCACACATTTCCCCTTCACAACTCAAATGATGAAATCAAATGAAAGCCAATGTATTGTTGCTGGCCCCAACACTGTTAGATAGTTACCATGTTGTGGACGGCTCTGCCCTCTCTTTTTACTCTTCGTTTGAAATGTCTATAATGAGTATGCATGTAAATGGATTAAAATGAGAACTGTAACAAAGGGTTAGCATCCTGCCCTAGATTCGGCAGCTCTGAATACAAACCTACCTTTTTCCTGTGTGAGATGTAATCATGGCTCCAACATTTCCCAAAGCCCGAGCTCCTCCCCAGCTTTCTGCTTGTTCCGAAAGGTGATATAGATGTTCTGAGTATAAATAGTTCCTTCTACCCGCTGGTTTAAGTCATGCTGGTTTGTGCCTGAAGCAAAGCAGAAAACACCCCATGAGTCCCAGCACCGGTTCACCATACTGAGTTCTTCTGCTATAGACAGCCTCTCCAACACACATATTGTACAGTCACCTTCCAAGTGAGTCACGGTGCAAATCTGCTCACAGAGTGTTTACAAAACGAGAAGATGTCTCATTTAATTATTTAGCGCAAACTTCACATCCATCTCGCAGTCGTGTTTAGATTACTCAGTATTCAATAATTCATCTGGAAATCAAAAGAAGTTTAAGTTGCATAGTTTTGAGGAGCCACAGGAATTTGTGTTCAATCATTATTTCCTTTATCTATTGGTAATGGCAAGCTACTTGACTGTGATGTTGTATTAATTGCAAACATCAGCACTGAACAAAAACATAAAGACAACATTTAGTATACTTTCAATGGAATGTACTCCCAAATAATCTGAAGCACATTTGGAAACATTTTATTGTAGAGAACTGAACATGCACAGACAACAGCTCATGCTTTCAAAGCCTTTATATCTGTGGCATTGTACTGTGTGTGAAACTGAACATTTCAGAGTGTCCTTTTATTGTGGTCAAGCAGCCTCACCTCTGCAATATTAATCCAACTTTTTATTGAACTTTGTGAACATATTGAGCACTTGTGCATTGTTCATTGTGTATAAACAGCTTGAAATGGATAATCTCTGCAAAAGTGAAGTGCTCACAAAAAATTTGTGAACAGTATTTTAAAGAATGGGATGTTTTGTGTTTATAGAACAAGATTTATATTGTTGAGTGAAGCCCATAAAAAAGGGAACAAAACAAAAGTGTCTTCTTATTCAGTGTGCATTTAAAAGTGCATTTCTACTGCAAAATCTGTCAAATCTTTGTTCCCATGGATGTTTTTACTCGACCTAGATTGTTTTATAAAGCTGTATGTATTCAAACTACATGGGGCATTTCTTAAGTGAAACAACAAAATCAAGGTACAAGGAGATCTGTGCAGCAAGAATGCATATTTTACACTATTTAAGCAACCGCATAAAAGCATATTATTGCTGTGTTTGAGAGAGCCTCACATCATTCTAGGCCAATTGTGTTTAATACACATGGAACCAACTAAATATATACAGTATATTAAGTAACATTAAAAATAAAACATTAATGATAGTGCCTATCTGTCTCAATCAGAATGTTCAATCAAGTTAATACAGTGGACACGTACTGTATTTCATCGTAAATTATGTTCAGTACGACATCTAAAATGCAAACCCATTAAGCAGCTGGCTTTGATGTGCTATATACTGTCATTGGTGTTGCATTAGCCTGTCAGCTCATAAGTCACTGTCCACTCCACTGTCTGTTCTTGGACCTAATTGAAAAAGTGACTACAATCATGTTTCACCTCACAATACACCTGATGAGTCATTAGCTCCAAAGCTGTTGTCATATTTCAGGGGAAAACGTTTCAAAAATGTGTCAGGTAAAAGTAATTTCTTAGTGTTGCAATTAACCGTGTTCTTTCACTCCATCTGTCTGCGATCATAATGTAATGCCTGATGAATCTGCAGCTATTTCTCTGTAAAAATGCCCACTTCTTACACTACGGTGGCTGAGCCTGAAATGAGTTCAGAAGGTAATCAGATTGGGACGGCACTTGCTCCTCGGAGGGATCAAACAGAGACTAAAGTTCCCCCTTTTTCCCTAAAGCGCCGTGCTGGAAAATGAGGTCATAAAGTGTAGGGCTGCTCCATAATCCATAGGACACGAAAATAAAATTAAAACCGTGAGATTTAAGAGCCACCTAGCATACGCAGATGAAATTACGGCTGCTAACTGCGCGCAGCATGGGCCTGCCGCTTCAAAGTGTTAAGGCGAGCTGTTGTTTAGCATACACCAGGCTTGGAAGTGTGATTATAGTTGCGGCTTTATTAGAAAACTCCTTTAGGGCCCTCGGAGCTTTCTCGCGCACACAGATTCTCCTTGTTATTGTCTTAGATGCAAGAGTCCAAAGCCACCTGGGGATAAGGCATGTTGTTAAAAACATGTGGCGGTTGCATTTTACCATCGAGATTGTGTAAAGTCGAAGATTAGTCTCCATCCCTTCCGTCCTTTTGTCCTTGCATGCATTCTTTTCGGTTTTTATTTTACGTCTCCATTCTGTTAATAATACATGAATGTCCTCTTTCCTCCCCTCTCCCCCCTTTTCCTCCCCTGTAGCAATTATTGAACCCACCTCTTCTAGTGCTGTCTCAAGCCCAGGTCAGTATATGTCACTGCGCTGTACACGAAACCAGCCACTAACCTGATCGGAAATTTCCATCCTGATTTTTTGTTTGTTTCTCCTTTTTTTTTTTTTTTTTTCTCGATAATTGGCTGACTGCAATGCCTGCTGGGTGTTCAGCTTCATTGTATGTTTCTGATTTTGTTATTCTTTTGGTTAGCTTGTACAGCCTGCGTACATATACTACCTGCAGCCCGTTGTCATCGCCACACCCGTGTTCCCAACTTTAAAGCAACACAATGTAACTGTCTCCCCTCAAGCTTTGGTTCATAAAACTTCAGTAGCTTAAGATGTGTATGCCATGTCAGTTTTAATATTGAGAACATCACTACAGTAGCAAGAATGCTGTTTTGATGTGCATACATTTTTACATTAAACAGCCTTTGAAAGTTTGTGAACAAAACATTCACAATTATAGAATGTTGATAAAAGTGAAGTGGAACATATCATGTATCTTCAATAAGAAGCTTGGATTGAACAAATGACAAAAAAATCAAGGTGATTTGGGAACAAAACACGCATTGGTTTTTTGGGCATTCATTAAAGACTTTGACTTATTTTTTTAAAAGACTATATCAGACACTTAGTTTTTCATTTGGTAAGGGAAATACAAAATGATAGTTTAGATGACAGACTTCACAAGGGCATAATGCTCATTTTAAACCTCAAATTTGAGACAGTAAAAGTATAAAGTTTTATTTTAGTTTTAGAAAAGTAAACTAACTGACATTTATACCCTGGAAATTCAAGAGGTACTTCCTTGTTTGTTATATTTTTCCTGTTATTATTAACCAGGCTGGTTGGGAGTCATGCTCTGTTGGAGTACCAACAGTTTTATAAAGTTTCAAAACTTACTTGATGTTGACTATATTTTCCCCTCTAGTCCAAAACTTCTAAGTTTTTAAGGGGGCTATGTGTTAGCTGATAGCTCATCAACTGACATAAATTTGATAAATTATAAATTTGACTTGCATAACTACATAGTGTTGCTTTAAGCCCTTTTCTGTCACTCTCATGTGGAGCGACCCCTCTGACGTCATCAAAATGGCTGCTCCATGTATCTCAGGGCTTTCTCATGCTGATGGCTTCTTCTTTCGACACCGCCCGCTCCTCAGCAGTCCACATAAAGACCAGTTTTTGTTGACGGCGAAGCTCTGGGTCTTCTGCCTAGATGAAATCTCTGCTGTCTCGTTTAACGCTGGCCCTTGTCTCCCGCTCTGTATCTTTAAATATCCTCTCTCTGTCCTCTGTGTTTCTTCAACAATCATCTGGCGCTTCGCCATCTAAACGCGGTCGGCTTCTGTAGTGGCTGTATTTCTGGTGCCACACTGTCAATGTCGCCCTTGTCCCCTCCACACCCCTTCCCCCAACTGTGTTCAGCCGCCTGCACATTCCAGCCAAGCCTAATCCCCTGCGCCTGGTCGTCTTTTCTCCTTCTCTAATGGTTTTAAGCAAGTCACAGAATGTAATCTCCTATGCTGGTTACATTATTTTTGCTTAATGCGCTTCACACACACAGCCATGCAAATGCACTGAGAACTCCCAAGGTGGTTCTGACTTGGATGTAAATAAGCAGCACTGTGCAGCTGTAAAATGCTGCCAACCAGATATTTGGTTTATTTTTTACTTATGAACGTTTTGACAGTTGGTTAGATAAGAAACTGTCACTCTATTTCTAATTTGCTTTACGTCATTTAAGAGATTGATTTCAGACTTTTGCTTTTTGACTCAGGGACTTAAAATGTGCATACATTAATTGTTAAAAATAACTTTTTTGTTTCTGCATCAAAAGTATGCCTTAAGTCGAACAAAGTTCTCTTCAAGTTCAGTAATCACAAGCAGAGATTTGGAGGTCTCCTGCGCTGATTCCAGTCCATAAAGCTTAGTCTCATCTTGAGCATTTCTGCCATCTAATCATATTTGCTACAACTAGATGCTTACACAGGTTGAAAGCTACAGTTTTTTTTAACTTCACCTTTATAATGCTCTGTATTGCCAATAGCTGGAGTCCTAGATTAAATCTGATGAGAGCATGCCTTACTAATTGAAATGCTTTCAAACTATTCTTGAGGTTCTAAAACTGAGATTCCAAAGCAAAGGTATTCATATACATGTTTAAAGGACAATAATAACAAATAATACTTTCTATTTTATTGGCCATTTTTAAACTGAAAAGTCCCACTTGGAAATTCCTTTTCTCTGCAATATTTGTCCTTTACATACCATTTACAAAACTATGGCCAGTATTTAGGGACTGTGTTACATTATTAATATATGACAGCATTACTAGCTTCTGATGATATTGTGCATTTGTTTGACTGTGACTGTGGATAAAGAAGAACTCTCTTGAGTTCAGAAATAAATATGTTATATCATTTATAATATGCCACAAATTAAATGAATAGAAAATCGTCAAGACTTTCAGTTTTAGTTTAGAGACCTATAGGCTTCTTGTTTAACCATGAATATAATACTTCACAGTGACATATGAGATAAGGAAGGAGCAACACAAACATATTTTGTGCTGTTTTTGTTGTCTGTGGGGTGTATTTTGGCCAAGGTTATCACACTGTGGAAGTTTTATATTGTCCCGTCCCTATGCAAAAGCTAACATATTGGTCCAAAGTTTGCTTCTTCTACCACAAGATAAACTTTAGACTGCAATCGATTCAATCATGACAGGTTTGTAAATGTAATTCATATTCCAAATCAAAGACTATTGGACAGGTTACATTGTGCATGAATCTGAAGCACAGCGTTGGGGATTCATATTCAGCACTTCTGTAAAATAAACAGTGTCTTTTGCAGACAGATTCAGATTAGCGTGTGCATTCACTACCTGTCTATCTGAGCTAAATATAATTATGCATGGAGATTGTGCCGGATAAGTAGCTAAAATGGCTTGGCGGCGATGAACAGTCCTGACGCAGCCCTGAACTCTCATTTGATGTACGCTTGCAGAACAAATGATAATTTCATGGTCCAAAGGAACGCCAGTGGTTTCAATTGGAAAGATAAACTCGCTCAGCAGCTCTCTCTTTTTGTTTTATATAATGTCTGAAGTTTTTTTATTATTATTATTGCCATCTTTAATAAGTAGCTTAGTTCAATCTTTACAAATGAATGATTGTATTTACTTGTGTTTAATTAAGTTTGATAATTAATTTCACAGGTTATTATCTGTTTTTTATTTCCCTTGTCGATGTAAAAAAGAAAATGAAATAACAAGAAGAAACCAATTACAGATGGTGTAGGAAATCTAGGGAATACAAACAAAGCAGTCCTGCACTGTTTCTCCATCTACATGTGTGCATGTTTCACATAATTGAACAAGCAAATGCACACCATCAGATAAAAGATACAAAAGACAGCTTTTTAACAGCTATTAAACATGTTATTTTATTATCCCATTGCATTTTTGTTTTATTATATCGGAGTGGTCAGAATTATAAATATCTTCCCCAGTATCAGTCCATAAACCACCAGACTAGTTCTGAAGTTACATTGTGTTCACAATAATCACATGCCTATATTAGTACAGCATTCATGCTTCCTAAGAGACACATTTACTTATTATTTTTTCATTGCTCTTTCCAACTGGGGACCACAGAGGTGAAAAGAGTTTTCAAATGTAGATACAAGATGAGAAAAAGTAACCCCAGGGTTCTGCAATTATTCATATTGATTATTCCTTTTATCTGTTCCAAAAAATGTTTAATCAAGCAATCCAAACTATTAATTGTAATCAATGCAAATGCATTGTTCTCATAAATAGTACTTTATGTGAGATGTGTCACTTACTTTAATTCTTCTGTTCTTTCTCATTTAGGCAGCAATACTGTAACTGTAATTTTCTCTTCACATTCAACAGCCCTAATTAATCCCAAGGTAACCAAAGGGATGCTTAAAAGCAGAAGCCACAAGATTGTATATTGAATGAAAAGTCATTTTAAAAATGAAACATTTTATTAATATTCTCTTTGTTACACTTTCTTCAATAGTATTCAGAGGTACACCACAAAAAAGAAAATACAGTAGAACACTATGTTTTACACTTTGAAGAAGAAAACTGACTTAGAGTAAGTGTTTTGACTTTAGAGGTCAACAATAAAAAGTCTTCTACACCTGAATATTAGTCCATGGCCACAGCAGTCATCAGAGAGGCGTTATGTGTTGTCACCAGCTCACTGAATAAACGTCAAGGCTTGGTTTGTGCTGGAACACTGCGGAGGAGACAAGGATGACGGACACTAAGAACAACCCCTCCCACTTTAAAACATGATGAAGTATGGCAGATGGGAAGTGCATTCTGCCACCAGCTGATAGTCCCAAAGAGCAGGACGTCTCCTACGGCAACCACCAGACGATCCGCAGTGACAGGCAGAGTGCACACGACACCCTCCGGCCCACATGCAGACGAGCACTGTTGACCTTTGGATGGGAAACAAAGTCCTCCCCGTCTGCAAGGCTAAGGAGCTGTGTTAAAGTGTCTGCTTATAGGCCCATGCTGTCGGTATGTGCAGATGCTGCTGGAGAATTCCAACTGTAAACCAGGGCTGTAAGATACTGTATATCTCTATCAAATCAAATAGCAAATGACAACGGCAGACATCAGCATCATTATTAATATTTTTATTACAAACAACATTATTATTTTCTTTACAAACAACAAATTATCCAATCTCGCTATGTAAAAAACTTGTCTATCTTAATTTAGTCTGCTTAAACATGCATGGGATTCTTCCATTGGTTTAGTAGTTCGTATTCAGTCTTTCCTCAAAGGTTAATGATCATTGGCAAGTTCAAATTTGAATTTGTTTGAACATCAAAACATACAAATATAAACTTACGCATTAATTTTAAGTCCTAAGTATTTTGGATTTGTTGTTGAGGTTTTTTTTTATTTTTTTTTGTGCTAATGCAAACATTTGTCAGCCTTTTAAATGTATGTTGAGCAAGCATTATTTTTTATTATCTCTTATTATTATTAAGGCTTAGAAGGTTTTCTCTCCTAAGATCTACAATAGGCTTTCATCCACGGCCAGGATTTCCCTGAAATAGAAATTCCAATTCTCAGTGGACTTTCCCGGTCAAATGAAGGTTAATATACATTCTCATTTAGTACTGACTTATATTACTGAAACACCATAGTAACATTGTTAAAGCCCCAGCTGTGGGATTAAATAATAGAGCCTTTATCTCACATTTAAAGCATTTCTATTAGAAGTTTCGGAATATGTAAAGTGATAAGCAAACATTCTCATTTGAATGAACATAGTTTAAAACCTTGGCCTAACGTTGAGTTGGCTGTAAGAGTTTTGTAAAGTTGCATGTGATTTAAATCAATACTGACAGGAGGCTTAACTCGTCTCCATTGCAGCAGTGTTTTCTCCCCCTATTCTCAGTCAAGCTGTTGCTACATTGTTGTTTAATATTCAGTAGCATCTGATCACTAATTTGAGTCAGATTTCACACCTAAATACTGAAAATGGACTAAAATAGAAACCATGTGGAGAAGCCTGCTGCATTCTCCTGACCTGATCATGTCCCATCGTTTAAAGAAAAGGGCTGTAAAGCTGTTTTGGTCTCTAACGTATGGATTAGTATGTGTTAGCTTAGCGCCTTACACACTGCCCAATACTCCCAAGCATCTGGCGAGGTGCCACCCTGTCATTCCAATGAATTGTAGATCTGTGATAATAGCATCTGCTCCCACTGGCTTTCACTCACACTGTTTATTTCTGCAAATCACTTGACAGTAGAAAAACAATACTCTTAACACTGTACAGAGCTCCAGCGCTGCGCATTTTCTCCCTTTGTGAGAACTGCTCTGTATAACGCTGCTAGATCAAGAAATTATACATGTATTATCCAGAAACAGATTCCCCAGGTCGTGTAAACTCCCAGATAAACATGAGCTAAGTTAAGGTGCCCCACTTTTTTTCTTTTTTTTTTTTTAATCTTTCAGCGTTTCTCTCATTTTGGAGTGAACATTACAACATACAGGTACATAAAATATTAAAATTGTTTGTCAAAATGATAACTATTCAAGTAGCTGAGTTGCAGAATTAACTAGGCTTTTTATTTGAAAAAACTGCTGTTTTTTCTTCTAATTGGTGAAAGGAAGGATCAAAGAACCACTTGCTAAAACCCCAAAATGTTTATGACCGAATGTTTTATGATTATTTTGTTATACTGAGCCTTAGCACCTTGACCTTGTATGACTGACTCGGGCCCTATGCAAATGGTCAATATTCAATTTTTTAGCTCTTTCCTCACAAGAAACCTGCAGCTTTTTTCTATTTCCACTAAAAATGGTGTTCTTTTGTTGAACCGAAAACACTCACAGTTCTTCCATGCAAAGTCATTAAGTGGTAAGACAGGAAGTGCTCCATTATGTTTTTAAACTCCACACACCTTCGTCTGAATCATTTGAAAATGTTTAGCCTTGGATTTGACCATGTTTGAAGCTACAGCTAATGCCTTGTTCCGGTCTTTTAAACATGCCCTTGAGTATCTTTGCTTTGCCATTTAAGCAGTAAAAAAGTGCAATAAAGCACAGCTAGTAGTTATGTGTTTCCCTTGTCAGGAATTGAGTTAGAGCTCCATCTACTGGCTGTGTCTTTTGAACTGCTTTGATGGATATGCCAGAAAATATACTTAGGGATGTTCACAATGTCTATCTGAAAGCGTTTTCTTGTGTTTCAGACAAAGGTATGAGACGATAGTTTTATTACCTGACTAGTTTCGATGACCAGCTTCAAAATGTCCCCTTGCGCCCTCTGTGATAGGGTGCAATTTAAAAGAAATAACCACATAATGGACTCTGACTGCACTAATAATTAATAATCAAGAGACCATCAAATACAAACAGTGAATCAAAGAAGCAATAGAAGTCAAACTTTGAGTCGAGACATCACTGAGCATTTATGTCTTTGACTCAATATCTTTAGCCAGTTGGCTTTAGAAAGCATCTAGCTGTTATTTTCACTCATTCCTCGTTGCTAACCAGGAGAGAATTAATGGCTTGCTGAAACCCACCCAATAAACCAGCCTTAAATGTGTGTCATAATGAATGGACACTGAGGTTTACGCTGAGCAGCAAATCAGTCAGATCAGGTTTTTCTTGATGTTTTGGTAATAGTCCCAGCAGCTTAATTAAGATCTTTTCTCCTGATTGATTCCTGCTGACTGTGGGTCATACATCTTTCTTTATTCAAGGTCCAAGACACAACATCAAAGCAATGATCTGCTCATTAAGTATTCTTCCTCAGTCACTCGCTCATTACCACGAGGAGCGGCTACTGTATTACTCCAATCGCTGCGTCTTAAGCCTTGTAACGTTAAGGTCTTGTAGGTTTAAGTCAATACCTGTCATCTCACAGAGCGCTATGTTCTTTGTGAGTGTGTTTTTGTTGTTGCCAAGGCAGTACACTGCATTCTTAATAGCAAAACAGTTCTTAATTAATTTGCTATCAGTGTGTAAACAGAAAGGGTAGGCTTTGAGAGCCAGCATGTTCCATTCAAGCAAGCTTAAGAAAGCTTTGTAAACTTAAGGTAAGACTGCAAACTACTTTATACAGACTTGTTTGTTGTTGTTTTATGGATATTGTTTTCTTTTGTCTTAACTGAGAAGCAAGTAAAAGTCAGTTTGAAGTCACGTTTGCACTTAACCGCAGAACTATTCTGGTAATTCTGCCACTTTCATTTTCTGTATGAAGCTGTTAAAGCTTTGCTTGTAATCTTCAATAGGAATATGTGTATTCAAATGCGTTCAAAATGTTCCTTTATGTAAGCAGTGTTGCTTTTCCAGTGATCTTGGGTCTCATTTATAAAGCCTGTGAACGTACAAAAATGTTACGTTCGTCATTTTGCACGTTACTTTTGGTTTATGAAAAAGACAACTTGACAAAAAAATAAACCTAAATCTATCAAAATTTCTCAACTTTGTGTCTCTGAGGTTTTAGCGATGAGTCAGAAAGAGATTTGAACTGAGAAAGAAAAAAGAAGTTTGTGAACGTTTGTGTTTTGATTTATAAATGACACCCCTGGGCATCACCTGCTTGTCTAAAGGGGGTCACCAAACTGTAAAATATATTTGTTTTATATAATGTTATACGAGATTCTAACTATACCCTATCTTTCCTTTATCCCGGCTTTCCTTGAATGTTGCAGAATACGTTTTCTAATATCCCCTAAATGAAGTAGTTCTCTGCCTTTTTTTTAGTTTTCAAGGATGAAAAATGTGGACACATATAGAGATAGATCAATTTTAATGTCTTTCCATGGGGCCTTGTAGATGTGCGTAGTCCTATGCTGCCTTTGACTTTTGACCTTGTAAAAATATTGATTGCTTGGTTAATAATCAAACACTATAATCAATAATCAACTGTATATGACTGACTTTTATCCAGAAAAGGAGGACAGTCTCCCAAGTAATATCATTTTATCAACTTTTGCAGGATGGCTGAGCAAACCATCTACTTAAAACATCTCAATTCCCGGTGCACTTACAGCTGATGTGATGCTTGCTTTTGCAGCTTGTTACATCAAAGAGGCCCATGTTATGACAGATATATGTGCTTTCATATGGGTCAGTTTCATCTGTTGGGAAAAACCCATATAGCAACTGTAAAAGCAGTGCCAGGATGTAAAAAAAAGAGAGCACGTTCACATTTGGTGAATTTTCAAGTATTCAACTCAGCGGGCATTAAGCTGTAAAAGCACTGTCACTGTAAAAGTTTGTGTAGTTTTATCTAATGATTTCCACAATGTCAGCTTTTGATGTGACTGTAGAATCCTGGTCTTACTGTTCAGTCTTGTGTCTACATTGACTTTTCTTTTAGTAATGCAAGAAATTCCAGTGCAATCCTTTTTGCAGCAATTTCATTTTGTCTCTTTTGTATCTAGGGACATCGAGGAATTCTCTGTGCACTGCCACAACCTTGAATGGGTGTTTTTTTTTTTCTCTTCATGCATATGTCTAAGCTAACACCTTTTGTCTACTTTGAAAAAACATCCAAATAAATAAGTGATGTAGAAATAATTGAGGTAGCCTGAGAGTTGTAGAAAAAGATCGAAATAGTGTCCTTGGTCCTGCCGTGCATTTTTCGAACATTAGCTTTCATAGAATCATCTTAAACTGTATAAATAAGCACTAGAGCAATTTTACGGCTTTGTAAATGTCTGTCCAGATGAAGTTCAATCCGGTACACAAATGAAAGCTTGCCAAAAGACGGAAATGTACACTGCGCACTGTTGTCTCTAAGTGTGGAGTTTGAGCTGTTTGAAGTGGCAATTACATTACTGTCAGCGGCATGAGTGACGTCTCCTGTTTGTGACTCACGAGCTAATTGCTATATAAGTGTTCCACAGACGCATGTATATATGTCGTTATGCCTTGCTTAGCTCTCCGACATTGAGTCAACTTGAAAGTGTAGTGACAAACAAAGCATAACGTGCACTTGCTGTGACAGTCAACAGTCCTGCCCCTCTTATTACCCAGCATGCCTGTTGCTACACCTCAGATAATCTCCTTTGACAGCGTGTTTTTTTCCTTTTTTAAACTACTCTTGGTGGCATGATCCAAACCTCTCCGTGCCCCTCCCTTGCCACCTCAGCATCACCCTGAATCTTGTCCTGGGGAGATTGTTTTTCAGCTGGCACGCTGACCTTCATTTTTACACCGCGCTAACTCAAGCAATCATCTCTGGAAGCCCCTGATAAGCAGATGGCGTGTCATCTATCATACTTGACCCCCTGATCCCGGGACAATGTATACACACTCGAGCTGTTCAGTGCAAGCCTGAGTGCTCCGAGTGCTGCTGGTGATCAGGCCAGCGTGGGATAGCTGGCCTGGTTTCTCTATGGCTCATGCACAAGACACCATTTCTACTGTTTGGGCCGTTTAGATAAATAAGGATTTACTACCAACTTGTGATCAGATTATAACTATTTCTGACTTTCGTCTAAATCTAATTGATCACTTCTGCTGTTGTCAATCTTCTCAACTTTTGGTGAGTGGATTTTTATTGAATGTATCAGTGCAGTTTGGTCTTGTTTTGTAAAAAGTTGAATTAGTTTGTAAAATGGATCCTAGGGAAGACCGTGTGAGACTTTTTGATGTGGAGGATATGTTGAATAATTTATTGAGAGTTAGTAAACTGCGTACAACTTTGAAAACATTTGGGTAGCTTTTTACTTAGCAGCACAGAGGATTTTTCTATTTTCATACTCAGGATCTAGGATTTAGAGTTCATTTTGTTCTTATACCCATTATAAATGAACAGTTTTAGAAGAATGACAGATGTCCATACATAGTATAGTACAAAGTAGTTCAAGTAAGAGTGAATGTGAATTTGGAGAAACTTATACTGAAGTTAATGAAAGTAATGCTTATTGATAACATCTGAATTACCATTTGAAATTGATTTAATCATAAGAGCCCAATCTTAAACAGTACATATTCCAAAAGATAAACCCCAAAAAGTTGATATCTGAAGAAGTGATACATCTACTCCAAAAAGAACAGTTTCTTCAAAAGGATGCTGAAATAAATGTAACCAGTAATCCCACACTGTTAAAAATGATAGTGCTGTTTAATGTTTGCTTTAAACTTGTGACTTATTTGAATAGTCAGTTGTCACAACTTACAAAAGTAATACATGCATGTTGTATGACTTCTACCCTGAGTTTTGAAATCTTTAGTTCACATTGTAACGTTATTTCAAAACAAAGATTCAAGTTAATTTAGCTTATTGGCTTTCAGACTGTTTACAATGCACATCTGCATAAACTCGCGTGTGTTTAATTGCAGTTCAATATGCAGCCTTTAAAAGAAATCTGATTCAAACTCTTCTGCTTACTCATAAATCTCAAGATAATGTTCAGCATTGGTCATATTTTTCTTGTGAAAACAAATGATTAAAAAATATTGTCACCAAAGGGACTTAATAAAAGCTATATTGCTTCAAATTGCTGTCATTTTTTCCCTCAAATAACCTTTATTGAGTTGTATCATCAGTGCATTATTAATAAACTTTCAATTTGATGCACCAGGCATTCATGTGCGCTAAAATGAAAACCATTACTTTGCTATAATAGAAGACACATTAGAAGTATTACTGTGGGATGTGTTTATTCTTTCATTTATTTGTGCTAATTAAAGCCTGGTGTTATTGTACTCTGGCGGCTGATTGGTTCTGAGTTGTTGCTTTGATATTAGTAATTATGGATTGGCGTCCTCGTCACTTCAACTCGCTTTATTGAGCTTCCATAAAACATGTGGCACGAGTGATCTGTCAAATGTAAGAGAATGACATAGAGATATGAAATGCAGATGTGTTTATTAGTTTTAAGTCATTAATTAGGGAACACTTAAGCTTCATAAAAGGATGGTCTTAAAAGCCCCAGAGTGAGAATGAATTAATAATGTTTTGTGCAACCTTCATTTAATTTAGTAAAGTGCAATGATTAGCAATTTTATGACTCAAATCTGTACTAATGAGAAATGATGATTTATTGAAGGTTACTGCAAAAAGTCTGGGTTATCTTACACTTGGCTCACCCTTGTCTTTGAGGGGAAATGTATTAACTTACCAACACATTGTGCATTGTTGTGTTATTGAGCTGGATCAAATCTGTCCCAGAGTAATGAATAATCTCTGGTTTTCATTTTGCAAATCAAGCGGACTCTTTCTTCATATCTTCAAATAATTAAACGAGTAAAAGCATAAAATAAATAGTAAAAGCATTGAAATGAGTGCTGCAGAGTGGTTTGTGATACATTACCATTTTGTTCTGCCTCAAATTCTTGCCAAAGCAAAGCTGACTCAATTTGTAGACACAAAAAATATTTTTAAATGAGCGAAATATTTTCAAATGAGCGTTTCAAAGAAGAATATTTTAAAAATGTGTCTGCCAATTGTAGTCGTTACTGTTCTTTGAATGTCATTACTTTAAAAGCCTTCCAAAACTGTGAAGATTTCAAAATATGTAAATGGATTACATAAAGGAGATGGACTACATTTATTATTATTATTATTTTTTTTTTTCCCTGAAACTTTTGTGTTTAATTTAAAGAAGCTATAAAAGCAAATAACAAAACTGTTTTAATTTGGTTTATTCTAGTGTTAACAGCCGTTTTTAAAATTACAGTAAACCTTTAATCTGCTTTCAACCATAATTCAAAAAGAACTGGCAAATTAGGTAGTGCTGGAACAAATCTTAAGAGAGAAGGGGCGAAGTCTGAAGATATTAGAAGCAATGTGATTGGTTTAACATGAATATCATTCTAGCTTGAAGTCACATAAAAACAGAAATATCTGTGGCACTAACATTACCACAAATTCTCTTGGAATTGTAGATAATATTGTTTAATTACTATACTGTATTTACAGTATGTGCTGCGTTCCAGGCAACCAGGAAGTCGAATATTTCCCAGTTGAACATTATCAGTTCACAGTTCAAAACATTGAAACTGAAGAAACTTGTAAGTAAACATTGTGGCTAATGCTAACCGGGCAACACGGTGGCGCAGTGGCCTCATAGCAAGAAGGTCCTGGGTTCGGCTCCCGGGCTGCCCGGGGACTTTCTATGTGGAGTTTGCATGTTCTTCCCGTGTCTGCGTAGGTTTCCTCCGGGTACTTCGGTTTCCTCCTACAACTAAAAACATGTCCATTAATGCCTCCCCTGACCCTTCCTCCAGGGCTCCCCTGAAAAAGAGATTCTGAATCTCAGTGGGACTTCCCTGGTTAAATAAAGGTCAATTAAAATAAAAAAAAATTAAAACCTTTAGGCTCAACAAAAATATAGGCAAAAAACCTGTAACCAGAGTTTTGTCTTTGTGTCAGTTAAACCCTCAGATTCACTTTTTGTGGTGATTGTTGACCTCTTATATGAAGTGGGACACCTTCGATCAGGTCAAGTGGTATTTAACAATTTTATTTTTGTTCCAGCACATTTTTACATGTGAGAAAGTAGAAATATCCCTGTTCCCAGTTGCCTTGAAAGCACCATAGTGTTTAAATAATCTGAATGAACTCATGTGCATGGAGGCGTTAGCACTGACAGAGAAACACATTCTTTTATAAATACAAGTGAAGTATTCTCCAGGTAATGATGGGCTGATGTGTTTTTTTGTTTTTTTTTTAGCTGATATTGCAGACTCATAAGATTGCAAGCTAACTTTTCACTCTAGTAAAATCAAACTGTATTTATCTAGGATATAAAGAATTCTGGAGCATTATTATATAAACCTTATTTGTAGCCTAAATGTTTGTATTTAATTTCATTTTCACTCTTGATTCTGTTCAAAATAGCAAATTTGTTGTTTGTAGTTTGAGGGCTAATTTGGACTGACATGTGCGCACTGAACTTAATTAATTAATTTTTTTTTACAAATCCCATGGATAAAAACCCTGTCAGATCTAGTTTTTTTATTATTATTTTAGATCAACATAGTGACACATAGAAATGAACTGAACAGGAAGCAGCCATGTTAAAAAAAAAACTAAAAAAAGACGCTAACTGACATTGAGTGCACAGAGTGAATTATTGTGAGATTTTTGCCACTTGTTCGTCTCCATAAGGATGTAGTATTTCAAGCCTCTATAGCTAAACTCCAAAGCCTCACCTTTTCCTGTGTAATTTACCTAAAAGAATTGACTGCTTGGTTCTGTGTCATTAATTCCAGTCACAGCGTTCTCACTCTGCCGGTGTCTGCTTCTCGTGCTGCTCCTCTCCAGCTCTGATCATCTCTCCCACTCAGCTCCTTCCTCAAGAGTGTCGGCCATTAAATGTAAACCAGAGTCGCCCCACGCACATCAGGGAGACATGCAATATATCCAACTCCAAAAGACAACTTTCATCTCCATTCATCCTATATTCCTTTGTATTGTCAAACCTTATAATGGTGAGGCATATTTAAAAGCGCGACCTGTCTGTGCTGTTCCAGTTTTCAGTATTTTTTTTCCTTCTTTGTAGTATTTATGTTGTGGTACTTTTTGTCGTTAACAATAACTTTTTCCAAGTTTGCAGATAACCAAATTAGACTTTTTTTTGTATTTTATCCATTGCAGATGAAAGCACAGTGTGTGGTGCATACTATTTTGTCTGACTGTATAGACTGTGGCAGCATGCTTTTCTATGGGGATGTTTTATTCAACTTTAATTGGCATTTAGGTCCCAACAGTCAGAGAGATTAATATTGCCAAGTAGTGTAAAGATGTATTTTGCGCTTCTTCTCCAATACGCAGTTACAGCGTCTGACTTGGGCTACAAAACGGTTTGCCTTTTCCTGCTATGGACAATGAAGTCTGCTGTGAGAGACGGTCTATAATTGAGACACTAGGGTATATTTTCATTCTGGACACACTGTAATGGTCAGTGGATTAAGGTGGATGATGGAAGAAAGCCACACTCCTCCAATATGAGTCACCGTGAATCAGAAAATACGCTTTTTTGTTTTAAATGTATTTTTATTTTTTGGCTTCATGCTGCGCCACAGTGCTTTAGGTCTCCCCTCTCTCTTTTATTTCAGCTAAGAGCACTCCTCAACGTCTTTTAAATGAGCATAATTTCGAGCCCACTTTTAGGCGTAATGGAAAGACTGCGTTGGACGTGTTGTCATTGGCCTTTGAAACGTGGTAAATGCGCACTTAAGGTCTGAAGACGGTTGCTAGGAGCCTCTTCGTCACATTCATCTCAAAGGTGAGGATGTTAACACGGCGATATCGCCTGAACTTGGCTCATAAAGCACAGATATCTCACAGATCACACCAAAGGCCACAACATAAATGATTCCTGACCTTAATAATCTCTGCGCTTATGTCCAGAGTTCAGTTTGGTCTATTGAAGTTGTTTGAAGTAAGAGTGTGTTTTTTTTTGTAGACAGAAAGTATACAGTTAGTATTACAGTATCAGAGAGAAAAAATATTAATAATTAAAAAATGAGATTCTGCAAACAAAAATACTAAATCCAAATGAACAAAAGAATTTGCACAAGAGCCTTTTGGAGGCACACATAACGAGAGTTGCCAAGTTTGCTTCTTGGTAACAATTTTGAGCTTTTTTTGAAAAGTTGCTTGTGAATTTTGACAGTTGCAAGTTGTGTTTATTTAGTGGCCTTTTCACGTCATAAACAAGATTATTTTTTGCATTTTTTCCATGTCTAATTCTCAAAAATATGACAGAAATATAAACTTAGAGAGCAGATTTTCATGTTTTAAAGTCTGTATTAATAATCATACAATTGAAATATGTTAAAATCATTAACCCTTGTTCGCATAATGTATAACTGAATATTTTAACTTTTTTATTGAGGGGCTAGTAACTTCAGGCTTGATCTCTTGTTGCTTTCTGAAAATCTGGCAACCCTGCAGGTAATTATCGAAATGTTAGTCTATCTTTAAATGTTCTGTGAAGGATATTTCCTATTCTTTCTTGTCAAACCAATTCAAAAATAGTTGTGTAAATTTGTAACAGCCTTGTATTTATGGTCTTTTTATTATTCTCATTTTTTATTTATTTAATTTATTCCTTCATGCAGTCTCGAAGGTTTTAATTGAAAGAGAAATCTCATTTGCACTTTTAATTTTTCTTACACTATGGCCTTTTTGTAGCACTTTTGTATGTTGGGCCTGAATTTGGCAATCTACATGACTGATTATCCAGCTACTGTGCCACTGTTGCGCTGGAAACAGTGTTAATTAAGAGGTGCAATAACTGTTTCCATGGCAAGGTGCAGCACAAAGAAATGCATTTATAATTCTGTGTATTCTTAGCGTCATTCTAAAGACCCCTTGCTGTGCCCCCTGCCCTGTCAAACCCATTATTTCATTTGAGAACTTTAGTTTCATGTGATATGTGACAGTCATTTCCTAAAACATACTTCTGAAATGGTTTCATGGCAATTTGATTGGAATTAAAAAGAGGGACATTTTGAATTAATATTCTATTATCTTTTATTGGTTAGACGTACCCCTCAGCCAAAGCAATAAACCAAATGAAAAGCATATATGTGCCATTTGTTAGTGCACTTGGAAATAGGAAATGCAGTTATTTGAGTAGTTCTCTCATTTCCTGGATGCCACACTTGAGGAGTAAGCCTTGTGTACTCTTAAGTATTCATATATGACAGCTGGCTGCCAGCAGATTAGTTCTCTTTCATGCGATTGTGCCAGAAGGGTTAAGACTTAGTGGCTTGCTCTCCTCATAACATTAAAACCTCTGGCTTTGCACCCAATCAACACAGCTTCCACCATGTATAGGAGGCGCTGCAGCAGAATGAAGCCCTATATGTCACTCTATGATAAGTATTGGGAATCACACTGTAATTAGCTTGCCTCTTCCAAACAAGGCCTGAATGACACTGACAATATAAGAAGCCTGGGGAGCAAAGATACTGTGCCCACTGCATTTAACAGCAACCTCCATTTCAACCTAAATGTGCATTTTTTTCTTCCTCATTCCCGGATTTGTTTCACTCGTATGAATCAAACACATATTGATATGGAGATGTGCTTGTGCTGCCTTTTTATGCAAAATTTTGATATTGGCTCCATAACAGGTGTGCTTAGTTTATACATGTGCGTATAATTGCTACATTTCCTGCCTTGCTGAACTTTAACTGGCCTTCAAAGACTTCCATTCAAAAGCTTGTCAGTCATCAAAGCGACGGCTGCATTGGCGACTCATTTTCATTTCATCCAGCTATAGCTAAAATAGAATTGAAGCTTTCTCGTAATCTCAACAGCCCTGGGCAAATAGCACAAGCTCGCGTCGCCTTTTTATAGTTATGTGAGATCACAGTGGGAGAAAGGCTACAATGGCGTTTCACTTTCCTGAAGTGAATTCAGCATGGATCCAATGTATTTGTTTCACCTTTTGAAGAACAGTATTGATTATTAGACGTAGCACTCCAAGGCTTTTGTGATGTCTTCAATTTGTTCCTCAGTTCTGTGCAGAGTTTGAAGTCTTGCCGCTGACCTTTGAACTCCCAGCGGATGTACTGTGGGCGCCATGGCTGCAGTACAATGTTGCTTTATTCTGGCAGACAATTATCCGGGAAAAGCCTGAAGAGAAAGAAAGACAGATGCTTTCTACGTCAATTTCCTCTCACCCGCATCTAGGCCTGCTGCCCATCACTTTCTAAATGGATCATAGCACTGTGTGGCAACAAACAAACACCAAATTACACTCCAGAAACACACCCACACCGACTTTCTCTTTTATTTTGCCTTACAGTTTAAATCAATTAGCTTGAGTGTGGCTCTCACACATTTTTTGGCACATTGCTAATATCCAAATGCATACATTTCCAAGTGTACAGCAAAGAAATGGATCCTAGCTACACTTACAAAAACATCCACTGACATGTGCATCATTGTCCGCCATAAGGAACAAAAATAGTTCTTGGCCAAAATCCGTCCAGACTGCAACCCAAGACCTTAACTAAATAGAGAATAGGATGGTCCTAACCTTGACCAGCCATTAAAGTTTCAATTTGTCTACAAGAGTCTCCATGTTCTGTCCTGTTGAGTTCTCTTTGGGTACAGCAGCTTTTTCCCCCTATTATTTAGTCCAATTAAAGAAGTGCACGGTCAGTTCAAGGCTGTCCTGTGATCATCAGCCGAAGGCAGAAATTACATCCAAAATATTACTTAAAAATTGCATGTTGTGTTTTTTCTATATACAGTATTTAGTAGCTCAGGAACCATGTCCTTTGACTTCCAAGATGTAGAATCAATGTAAATTTTAACTGTAACAAGCAGCTGATTTGAAAATGGTTACATGACAATTTTGAACACTGCATGTTTTTCTCTGAACCAGAATTTTCTTATCATTCATTCATTCATTCATTCATTTTCTACCGCTTAATCCTGTTAGGGGTCGTGGGTGACTGGAGCCTATCCCAGTAACTTTGGGCCTTAGGCGGGGAACACCCTGGGCAGGGGCCAACTTGCCGCAGGGTTAGACATTTAGATGTAAACTCAGTTCATATATTATTGTCTAGTTCATGTTCAGTTCGGTATCATTGGAGTTAGAACACTGACTTGAAGGTGTATTTATCCACAATATCAACTTCTATCATGGTCAGCTTCCCGTCGTTTTTTTCCTTCTCTTTTGTGATCTCTTAAAAAAATCTCCTTATTGACATCTTGCACCTTGAAGACCTTGGGAGGTTTTTAAAATGCAGTTAGAAAAGGTCATGACATTCAGAAATGGCATTCTCTTTGGAGCGAGATGGCTTGGAAGTCTGGCTGTTAAATAAGGTTACTTCTATCTGCTCACTTTTCTGTCCGTTTGTAGTCCTTGGCATCGCTAAAGACAGTTGACCCAGCCTCCTTATCATGTCTACAAGCCTTTGACTCTGGTTAATGCATAGATCAATCCATGATACATTTTCACAACACTTTATGTATTCACTTTACATCTGCTTATAGCCCTGATGTTGTTGTGTGCGGCTGTGGTTGGCTGCGTTCGTGTTGAATACCTGTCAGTTAATGATACTCTGAGCTCATAGAAACACTGTCTGCCAGGAGCGCCTGTATCGTTTTTATGTATCAAGCCAGCATGCTGCCAGGGTTGCCAGGTCTGCTTCTTTATAGCGACATTTGGCTTACTTTTTGGGTTGCGTTTTTTAATTTTGTGTCTGTGCGTAACCCTTATTTATTCATTTAAAGATGACGTTTTTGGGTTGTTTTCAGATTTGATTTATAAAAACGTTTCCACTTATACCTGAATTAGTGACTCTGGGCATATATTTTTATGTTTTAATGCCTTTTATAGTGTTAAATATACTTTTAAAGGGCACATATTATGCACAACTTTTCTTTAACCCTGTCTGGAATCTTCAGTTTTGACTGTGAGATTTGATTCCTCTTCCTCTGAGCCTCAAAATTTTCTAAATCATCCAAATTTGATTTAGCCTTTCCGCATCATTATCATGTCAGACAAGATTGGTGTGATTATTTAATCCATAAGTTTTCTTCACTTTCAGTATGGAGCTCTTTGCAGACACTTCACTGCCGCCATATTTATTTTAGTTTATATATATTTTATTTATTGTTTTTTATTTATTGTGGTTGCAATGCAAACATACCTCTCATTTCAACTTTAAATCATGTGCATATCAATAAGCACTTCTGCAATGACTCACGATGTTTCACTAATCGCCTATTTCGTTTGCTTGTATTTGTGAAGCTGTGTTGTGGTTGTTTTGAGCTTTTCTTTTCAAAATCTTGGTTTCTTGTTGCTCTCTGAAAATCTGGCAACCCCGCATGCCACTATTCTGCTCATTCCCTTTGCTCTCTCCAACAGCGGCGGACCAATTGAAATGCATGTGCTTACGAATAGAGTCTCTGAGGACCCCCAAACAGAAAAGCATTAACCCTTCACCATTCCCCTGGCCTTGGCGGTGATGAGTTATTCAAGGTTTTTGACAAGGATCCACCCCTCTTTACATTTGCTAATGATGCAGAAAGGTCAATGAGTGTACTGGGAAATGGCCTCTGGCAAAATAGTCCCGGGATTCAATACTCGAAGGCTGTGGAGGAGTCTGGCATGATTGTTGCTACCATTACCAAAGAGGTTGTGTTTGTTGAGCGATGCTGTAGCTCGGAACAGTAACAGGCTGTGAAGCGGTGAAGGAACATTTGTGGTTGAGCTTGATAAGAGGAAATAGCTCCAGAAATAGTTACATTTTGTAAGTTTAGGAGAAAGGGGTGCACACATTTAATTCTATAGGCAACGCAAAAAACATGCAAATATTTTGGTGACAATAAAAGCCCAGTGGAGCTGTATGGAAAGAAACGAGGTATATGTTGTTGGTTTGTTGTGCAAAACCGTGGGGGGGTGTTCATAATATTGTAAGGACCACACTCACATTACAGGGACCAGCCTTCTGTATGGGACAAAAAGAAGGTCATCATGATGTAAATCCTTCATTAGAAAAATCAGCAACATGAGGGTTCGGTTAAGGTTAAGGTTAGAGTAAGGGTCCATGAAATGAATGTAAGTCAATGTAATGACCTCATGAAATATAAAAACACAACATGTCTGCGTACGTGTGTGTACAGTTTTCATTTTACAAAAGTTTAAAGACACATAATGCCAAATGTTCTTTTTGAGTTTTTAAATGTGTTCTATTGTTGCTTGCTAGCCGGAATTCTTTCTGTGGACATATTATACTTTCCCCTTTGAGTTTCAGAAAACACTATTCTCAATGTTTCACTATTGTAATGTTGTTTTCAAACAATTCTTGCCTGATTATTTCTTGTACGTAATTTTCTTTGTAGATGGATTCCTGACATGAGAAACATGTGCGTCATAGCTTCTTTTCTTGTATTACAAAAGATGAAAAAGTTCTCAAGAGCATACTCACTAGAACAATGCAAATAATACATCATCTTTGTCCTTTAAAGGAGAAGTTATGATGTGCAACATTCCCAGCCTAGAGCTAATACCATAATAACCGCATGTAACTGATTTGTGTGAGCTATTACTAATTCCTCCATATTTAAAGTGCACTGTGACATTTCTCTTTTGTCTTAACGTTGAGAGATTAAGCCCTGGCAGAAAGCTCTCCAGGACCTTCTATTTTTTCATGCATTCATTTTAGTTGAGTGCCTCTGCTGAAATACTGTAACATGCTTGATACAATCAATGGTCTGAGCTGCTCTAAAGTAAGATTTCTGTCACCGCTGACACCACTAATTGGCGCAGAAGAATCCCAGGCCCTTCACTGTGAGCACATTGAGCGGATTATCCATTTTGCTTTACATTTGTTATTCCTAATGCAAGAGCAGATCTAAGTGCTGGTGGGTGGCGCCCAGAGGGGCCACAGCAACAGATCTAAATCTCAGTGTAAAGTCAACATGAGCAAGAAGGATTGCACTCCAGTAGAACTACACTGGGTTTAAACTATCATTTTCCGCATCCTTTATACATTTATCAGTTTATTACTATTGGAAAGACTGCCATTTACCTTGGACCATGACATTTGGGTGATTGATGCTACTTTTGCGCGGTCAGGAAACCTCATTCTTCTGCTGCAAATTGGAACACGCCTTAATTTAATAAGAAAAGAAGAAATATTGACAATATCCCCCGAAGGCATTTATCAACGATTGGTTACTTCCTTTAAAAGTCAAAACACAAATTGTCTTGCCCTGGTTAGATGTGATGAATGATCGCTTTAAATGTTGTGCTCATGCTCAGTGACTACTGCATTGTTTTCTAGAGCTTATGAGTGAAAGTATTTTATGTACGATAATACACTTAAGTGTTGCTGCCTCATCAAAGACATGCTTCGAGTGGTGTTTGTATTTCACCAACAAATGTTTGTGTGTTTTTTGGCAGTTTGCATCTCCCAGGTTGAAAATGTTTTATTTTACCTTATGATGTTATTACATGAGGCTTTTAGTTGTTTTTGTAGCTCCAGTTGCACCACTTTTATCTACAAAACGCAAGAGTAACATAAGATGTTTTGATCAGCAAGTGGTAAAGTTTCAACAAGGCTGAAAATGCCTGTAACCTCAAAGTGAGGTCTAGAATTATATATTATGTTGTGAATTAATTGAAGTTTTGTGGAGCTTAAAAACACTTTGGAGCACCTATGGTTTGCATTGCCATTTCAAAAGAAACTTAAAGGAAAAATTTCTCCTGAAAGTACTTCTGAAAGCAAGCTGGAAAAAAATACAGTATAAAAGGGTGAAAGGAGTGTTTGAGAGTGGAGCCCAGCAGTCTGATTGGTTTAAGAGCAGGTGTTTGTGATCAGCACACAGTTTTATGTGTGTTAGTCACGCTGTTGTCACAACTATGCTAGAAATGACATTGGCCTTTGCTTTGAGACCGTCAGTTTGACTGTTTGAACCTGAAACTTGCTAATTTGCTCAGTTTGTAGTAAAATTGCCTAAAAACGATTGGTAGGCAGTGCTATTTACTATAGTTTAACAGCCAAAAAAGTAGGGTTTTTTTAGCTTCACTCTATGACATCACAGAGTGTTTTCAGTTTGACAGAACACAACCCAAAATGCAGGATTTGTGTGTTAAACAAAAGGCCCTTTAAAGTTTGTTCTGCCAGATAGATAGCTTGCCAGAGGATTGATTGTAAAAGCTCACCTAATAACTGCTCTGTTTTACTGTCTGACAAGTTTTCTGACCCTAATGAGAAAACACTGTAGCTTGTTTAGTCCTGTGCTCGCTCCACCGTTTGCCTGCTATTACTTTGCTGAGAATGACTCTATACTTTTGCAAGTGCTTTCACAGATTTTTGTCTTCATTAGGCATGAATGAGCAGAGTTCCCCGGGCGGGTTGGGAAGTCGGAACAAGCCGTGAGCCAGGGATTAGGTGTCAATAACAATACAACATAACAGTGAATATAAACGCACACAGACTGGAACAAGTGGGGAACTTAATGTAGCATTTCGGACAAGCTAGTTTGACTCTCACTGTGAATGATTATCCAATATAGTTGTTTACATTTGATCATTTATTCTTTCACTTCCACTTTTTTTTTTAATTTTCAGTGGCTAAGGCTTCTCCACGGGCTAGTTTTTCGCAAATGCAATTGATTAAAGTTATGTTGTTGCTCTGTGGAAGGAAGCTAGCATACCCAAAGTGAACTTTATGTAAGATGCAGCCTCTATCCAAACATATTGTCAAGTTTTAGGCCAGATGCCCTTCCAAATACAGTTTCTTACCATGCGTTTGCCAATGTACTCTCCATATTGTTACGTTCTTTGATTTGCCTAAGCTTAACACAAAAATATCTAAGTATGTAAAGTACAAAAGCAAGTAAAGTAAGTATGATCTGGTTGAACTAGGAGTTACATATTGTCTTTTGTTGTCTTTTGTCTTGTGGCACAATCTTGTTTTACGCTGGCTGTGTACGTAGTGAGAAGCTTTTTAATTAAACCCAACGTATGTTATCTCACGTCTCATGCTGTCAGTTTACAGTGGGCTCTGAAAGTTGTTGTTAAATACAGCACAACAGTAATACTCTTGATGGATGCATATTCAATTCGGCTTTCGCTCACGCATAATACCATACAAATTAACTGAGATAAACGAGGTTGTTAATTGGATTCTTATAATTGTGAAGCGTTGTGTTTGAAATCCCTGGTAAAACTTTGATTATTATTTTACAGACTGATGCTATTATCCCCTTTTATATGCTCACACTGTGGCCTTTTACATTCACCATAATTGCTTTTAATGATATGAATGTGCTATAATTGGAATGACATTTACCACGCTCACATCCACAGTCATGGGGCAACAAGTCAACTGTATCATGAATACTGTTATGTTAAAGGGCCTATATTATGATCAGACTACTTCTTTTTGTGTTTTTCTCTTTTAACAGGCTGCTTAACCTCTGCTGGGTTTTGGTATAGCCTTTGTTCATACTTGTTACAGCTGAAATATAGCCAAGATCTTCTATTTTCAGTTTTTCTAGATGTCCAATATACTGTACAGTCGAGCTGCTCGAATATGGCAATATTAATAATCACGATTATTCGAATCATAATTGAAATCACGGTTATTCAAGCCATTATTTTCTTAAGACAGAAAGTGGGATATTAGTGCCTAGTTTTGTCACAATGCTAAAATTTCAAACTCGATTCTTCATGCCAAGTTTGATACCACGACAATATTTCAAAATGCTCATTTTAATTACATTTTTATACAACAGACTGACATTTTCAACACAAAAAACAAGTACTTTCTTTATATAACATTTTGGTTTTAAACTACTTTTAATAAAGCTCAAGATTATTCTAAAAATCTTCATAAAATATTTTGTCATGTTAATGTAATTTTTTTTTTTCACAATATCAATATTGATTGATTAGTGTCTGGTTTTCGATACTTTTAACAACCTTACCATGATAAGTAAAAATGAAAGAAGTGGCATATCTCATTGAAATAGCTTGTTACTGTACAAGGTATGTTAATAATCACGATTACTCGACTACACAGTTTTGTAAACAATTACAGCTATAATCATAATTTAAATTGAAGTTCGATTAATTGCACACCACTACTGTACAGTATCCTGCTTACTGATTAAAGGAGCTTTGTAACTAGTCTGGTAGAGCAGTGTTTTTCAACAGTCCTTGAGTCACAGCACACTATTTTCGCTTAAAAGATTTTGTGGCACATCTGATGCTAAAATACCACAAATTTTAAGGCGCTGCAGATCTATTAGTTGGGCAATTATTCTTTCGATTAACTGATTAGTTGTTTAGAACGCGAAAGTAACTTGAAGACAATATTTTTGCCAAATTTGAGCTGAGTTAATGCCGTTTGGAGACGTTCTAGGGATGTACAGTTTGTCAAAAGTCTGATACTGATCAACACTAAAACTGATGTCAAATTGAACAAGTATTGATAAAAAAAATTGTTAGCTAGAAAAAAAAACAATGATATTTAGAGTTTTAGGATGATAGTTTTATCAAAACTCGCTTAAAACCAATATGTAAAAAAAAAAAAGATTTGTATTTTTTGTTGAAATCTAGAAAACTGACGTAAAGAGTCATAATTAGGCTTCATCAAGAATAGAGTCTATTTTCTAGTATTAAAATTGAGTTTGAAATTTAGTATCATAAAAACACAAGGCTCAGGCAAACTAGTTTTTACACATCAGACTGACATTTACAAAATGTTCATATAAATTCTATTAAATCTGGCGCTTTTCCACACCTCATGGATGTTTGGAACCTGTATAAAAAACAGTTAACGATCATTCGATCACTAAATTAGTTGGCGATTATTTCAATAATCAATTAATTGCGATTAATCGATTAACTTGTTGCAGCCCTAATTTACTGAATGATTTGCGCACAAAACAGTAAATTATGTAATTACACATATGATTCTGACATTTTTTCAAGACACACCAAGCAATATCTCAAGGCACACAAGTGTTCCCGGCCACACTGGTTGAAAATCAAGGTTATAAAGGGTCTTTCACCTGCCAATTTTCTAATATAGTAATTAAATTGTTCAGAGTATGTACTGTATGTGTGCAATTGTTGTTTTTTTCATCTACTAAGAGAAAGCTAAATAGTGCATCTAGGTCATTATTTTTAAGCAAATTGTTACTGTGGCCATTTCTCATATCTACAGATAAAAGATATACAGTATGTTTACTTTTCAGTCTTTTTCAAAAATGTTGTAGAGTAAAAAGCGCAGATACCAGCTCTCTAATGTAAAAGTAAGAATGCCCTTTCCACCACCATTGTTTAAAAGCCACTAATGTGAATCTGCTCCTTTATCTCCGTTTAATGGCTTGTGTTTTGCAGAAGATGTATTGATATTTGCTTTTCCTCCCTCAACCCGCCGAGTTGAACCAGGGGTCAATCCACCGGCCCAATTTGTCAGTAAGCGCGCACTCATCCCCCACTGCGCTTCCAGTCAATAATGTTTGACCTGGTCCGACGCGAGGCACCAGCTGCATTGTGCTTTGTCTTGGGGAGATGCAGACGTCACGCATCAAAAGAATACAAGTGTGCTGCCGTCTTCTGTTGTGCTATTTATGCCTCTGTGACAGTCGCAAGTCGCTGGTGTCAAGGATAAGACTTCAGAAAGAGAGACTCCAGTCGATTCGGTTTCGGAGGTGTATGTGAAACTGAAGATAAGGCCCGAGAGGTGGACCGTTTTTGGAACGTTTTAGAGTGAGAAGGTGATACTGTCTGGCTCTTTTGTGATAGCTTAAATAGAGTGTGCTCGGGAAGTTAGAAAATAAATGACAAAATATGCCAGTCTTTCACTCCTTCCTAGCGCTGATTTGCACATGTAATAAGAACATAGGTTTCTTAAATAGACTTTTTCATCGCACACATTGGCGTAGCTTTGTCCAGTTAAATACTGAAATGTAACCAGTGGAGTTTTTGGTTTTTTACAATAATGATCTGAAACTCTATGTACAGTATTAAATGCTTTTGTGTGTTTTTTCTGTATATTACACACACTGTCTCAATTAATGAATTTATTTATTTGTATTTGTTTGGCAAATCACAATGATTATTCAATAATAAAGGTGAGGTAGCTGATTTTCACATCACCAAACCTGAAGCAAGGTCCAACTAGTTCCTAACTCTCACAAACCCTTCAGCACATGATAATATCCACACTCGTTATTCTAGAATGTCTTGGGCCTTCCTATTAATAACATTGTACTTGTCAATCTGGTGAATCTTACTTTTAGCTTGGCTTGGTCGTAGAGCTTTCCATTGTATTGAATTTTAGATAATATCGTGAATGTAGTTTTCAAGATATCCAAAAATGTAATATCGAGTATATCGTTTATAGTTAAAATTGCCACACAAAGAACCCTGTAAAAATAGAAAATAGAGAAAATGATGCGAGTAACTTCCAACTTAGAATATAAATTTAATATGTCTGCACTTCTGTGATTCATATGGAAACATTTCACGTTGTTCATGTGACATCCCAGCATTTTCCAGACCAGTAATACTACACACAGATGTTTGCAGCACAAATAGATCTTGTTCAAAGTCTTTTTTTTTTTGTTGTAATACAAAAGTTATCGGATCTAGTCACTAATGGAAATCACCAGTTTAAAATGATCTTATAGATATTTCATGACAAAGTACAGTGTTCAGAAATCTTGTTCACCATCTAGATTCATGACATCATTCATTGCCTATTGATGTAATAATCGTCTGAATATCATTCGAGATATGCCCAAAAAATATCGAGATATTATTTTTGTCCATATCGCCCAGCCCCACCAAATATGCTATTTCCTAAATGTCTAAGTTAACAACATTCTATAGAAAAAGCAAGATCATCTCTATGGACAAAAGACGATCACAGACCCTTCACAGTGCACCTTTAAAATCTCACAGCTGCCACTTTAACGCTAGAACAACATGCTTTTTAGTTCCATAATGTATTTCTCATGTGGTGTTGCATTACCTTAATTATAATATGCTAATTCAAATTGGATTTACTTCCAGCCAACCTATTTTTTTTACTTAAGCATTTGTGTTTTTGTTTGTGTTTGCTGCAGCAATAGGGTGAGACATTTCTATTTTCTGTTATCACACATTAGGTTGCCAAATCTCATCTTTGGGAGGCACTATTCATAAAGCTAATTACAATAATGAATCACAATATTGAGTTCACAAAAACAATAAAAACACATAGGAGTCATTATCAACAATTCATTAAGCTCAATGGTAGGAAAAGAGCTGCATCATTTTTAAGTTAGAACCCCACCAAGCCGAAGCATCATGTGTCACTCCCTCTTAAGCACTAAGCTGGAAAAATGTCAGAAGAAACACATCAGTCTGGCATATGTCAAAGTCACTGCTCATCTCTGTCTATTACTCAGCCTAGTTTAAATTTCACCGGCTTCACTGACTGGGTTTTCAGTCTCTTTACACAGAGCAATACTGCGGCGCCAGATGGAGAATATTATCCATTAATTAGTTTTGTTTTACTTTGAATATAACTGAAATCAATTCTCATTCAACAGAAGCTACATGGGTTAAATGACCATGTTAGTAGCATTGTGTGTTGTGAATTAAGACATTAAGGATTCATTAAGGATTGTTTGTGCAAGCTCTAATGAATCTATTTGATGCCTTTTCTGGCTTTTCAAAACTATTTGGACAAGTTTGCATCATTTTACTCAGTTTGCAGCTGAGGCTCCTAATTTTTAAACTGTGAAAAGGAAATCGGTATTTAAACGTTTCTAGCTCATCACACAGCTTTTGAACAGGTTTGTCCAACTTAAATTGTGAAGCAGAGGTATTCACATTTGACTTTGATATGAAATGTTTAATATTTAGATGAAGACAGCATGTAAAGGTCTGTTTTTTATTTTTATTTTATTTATTATTTTTTTTTTGAAAATAAGTGAACTTTCCAGTGAGAAAAACAAATGACCTCATTGATCCTCATTAATCAAGCATTTGCACATGTGCAAAGGGAGTAAAAATGGTGTCCCACACAGCAGTTCACTACAAAAAGTAATATCTGGAGAAGTTCAAATTTCTTATTTCAAGAACAAATTCATGATCATGATTTGAGCACATTTGACTTGTCACTGGGTGTGGACTTGCGAGTCGTACTAGAATGGTCAGACTGGAGTCATTTTGATGACTAGAGATTTGACTTGATAAAACAAAACACGGCTTAGGACTCGACTCAATCTTCTCAAAAACTACAGATGCATATCTGCTTTCTGGGAATGTTATGTTTATATTCCAATAATAATTTGAGTGGACACCATTCACAAAATAACACAAGCGTTTTTTTTATTTTTGTTTTTTAGATTAGGACCTACTGTAGATTGATAAATAAGATCCTAAATGTGCTAATGAAGAAAACAGTCTTACTCCTTTGCTGAAATCATCAAAGTGAGTCTGGTGATGTATAGATAAACAAAAAAGAAGTATGAGTTTGATGCACGAACAATATTATCAGAAACCAATGTAGCTTAAGACATCTAAACTCACACAGAGGAAAGATTTTTACTTACGGCAAACTTGCAGATGACTGTCTGTGAGGCATACACTGTTGAATCAATGCGTTCACTTCAGGACTCTGCTGCTTTTATATGAACCTCCCGCAGGCTCTGAGCAACAAGGTAGGGACTGGAGACCGGAGTGCACTCAGCGCCCCAGGTTCTGTCTTGGTTTAATAAAGGAATATTTCATGTGTGGCACTCCCACCGCCTTTGGGCATACAGTAGCTAAATCCGACTCAGAGCTAGCGATAATTAACATAAACATATGGCACGCACCTCATTTCCATAGAATACAACCAACAGTCTTCAGCAGCACAGAATAATCCACTGCTCATGCTAATCACTTGGCCATTGATTTTGGACTTTTTGGTCCAACAATTTTTGTAAACCACCGGATTGATCTGTGAGAAATCTATTAACAGCCGAGGGTAGGTAGAAACTAACAAAAAAATATGGATTTAGCTGCATACTTTCAGCGAATTGTGAATAGGCTTTGTGCCGCGTAAGAAAATTCTGGTCAGGTTCACCTAGCCCCAGGTGAAGTGTGATAACCAGGCAGTATGCTGCGATAAACTTATCTTATATCAATCAAGTCGAAAATGCACTTAACCCTCTACGGTCCTCCCTGGCATGTTATCAGTGCCATAATGGAAATTGATAAAAAGAGAGCTGTCTTATCATAATCGAACATACATAACAGAGGGGAAAAGCTATTTTAGGGAGCTACAGCCTGAGGATTTGGGCAGAAAAGCAGGGTGCAGGAAGTGCTCTTGTGGATGGAGATCAGATGTTATCAGAGTGTATTGACAGAGTGTCCAGTGGAGATTCCAACTACGACTGCGCCTCTGTCACTGGACCTGTATCCTCATAAACTGACACATCTGGACGTACGCAAGAGCATTTATTCTGCCTTGACAAGTAGAACTGCATACAATCACAAACAAATATGCCAATCTAATCTCTTATTACATTTATTTAGGCTTATAAATTATATCTAAAACATAGCATTGACAATTAGAACTGACTACAATTAAAAGTCTCATTAGATAAGACAAAAGCAACTATACAGTACAATCATGCAAATGCAAACTTCCCAGCTGGTCATTTTTACGACTCTCAGAAGTGAGTTTTGCTGTCATGGTAAAGCTGCAACAACATTAGCATGGCTTTTTGATTTAGAGAATAACAAGCTCTATAATTTACAGTTGCATTTGTATCTTTCCACATGATCACATTGAAATAAATAGAAAAACAAAACCAGACTTTTAAACATGTACATGTAATTTTACTTTTGACATGTTTTAGAACTTAAAAAATGTCATGTGTTTTCCTCATTAAGAATTGAGTGAGAATTCTACTGCCTGCAAAGGTAATTACAAAGAAGAACTTTTCAAACTGATGCTGCAGAATGCTGGAAATGAGTCAAGATGATATGAAAACAGTACAGAAGATCTCAGAGATCTCACAAATCTGGGACTTCCTAATCCGATTGCACAAGAAATCGGATTAGGACATAACAGGACATGTCAAAAGCGTATGATTAGCATGATTTCACATCTTTTTTTTTACAGCACCAGTTCATTTCTATAATGGTTTTAGATATGTGTTTTTATTTATGTATATTTCCCGAAATCCTTATACTAGTCTTACCACCCTAAACTGACCTATTTTAGTAACTTGAATCCTAAACGTAGCCGTTAAACCTAAAGAAAATGTCCCCACGTGGTTTCAACCAAAACTTGTGTTTATTTCACGCCATGAAATAATGTGTTTATTTTAAATTTTTTCCATTTCGTGCAGCATATACAGTATAATATACACAAAAAAAGCTTGAAATTGTGCCCATCCTATGCTATTTATGTGTTGTTGTATATATACGCTTTAGACTGCATGTGTTAGACATCAGTGTTTTCTGGGAAATTATAATTACAGACAGAAGTCCAGCTACAGATTCATTAACTGTGCATACTCGGAGTCCAACCAAAACGTCCAAATAAAAAAATTATTTTATTTTTATTTTGTCTTTTCTTTTTTGTTTCTTTTTTGTTTGTTTGTTTGTTTGTTTTTTTTGCTAAAAGTGGGCCTGAGTTGATTGTGGTTGCATTTCACCTGAATAAATGTATTTGCAATAAATGTGAACTGTAGCAAAACTGAAATTGGTACAGGATTTTAAATAAGACAAAGCAAGTGCATAAGTGCATGATAACATTACATGTTGAGGTTGTGTGTTGATGAGGCACTAGTAGAGATTCAAGTCAACTGGCTTCTTCACTGAGCCTTCCTCATAGAAGCAAGCAGATTGTGTCTGTCGTGGAAAGCAGTGTGGTAGCTAAATAGCAGCTGACTAAGCAAAATCCTTGGGCCTTGCTGCTGCTTCATATGGAAATAAAGCCCAGATAAGCATTAAAAGTGAGAGAGAGACCGAGGGCATGAGGAATTATTGGAAAGTCAGTCTGAGTCCCAAATATGAGCGTGAGATTATTACAGAGTGAGAGGGCGGTTGAAAAAATTAGAGTTGTGTGCAGCTACATGCTGACGCTATTTGTTTGGTCCCCTTGCATTTTATTAAGCCTCGAACATTAAGCAGATTTACCTAAAGCAGTCAAAGTCACAGAATAATTATGCTTTGGAAATGCGGTGATTAAAACTGCTGCGTTTGACGATCAAACCACACTGTCCTGCGCTTGCTCTTTGTTGTGTTTACTCTCCAAATGTGCTGACGCCAGTTACATGGGAGATTATAAATAGAAAAGGGAAAACTCATAAAACAGTTTAAAATGTAGATTTATCAGTCGGCTGTGCATATAAAGTGGTGCATTTGCAAGCGCAGTGATTTCCTATACTTTAGCCGTGTCCTTGAATTGATAGGTGCAATGAACACTTATGTACTCTAGGTCGCAGCCGATTTTAGATTCCTCAGTCTGTCTGTCTTTGCTACCGATGAAGAAAGATCCTTTTAAAGTGGTTGAAGGAAAAAATGGATCAAAAAGACAGACCGTAGAAGCGAGAGGGCTCAATCAATAATGAAAAGGAACAGTATCTGTGTGGACCCTGGAAATCTTCGCTCTGCTGGGATTTCTTTCACCAGCAGACCTCGCAGTGCCAGAGCCTCTCTTATGTGTCTAGATACCCCACAGTGGTGTTGATTAAGTCAAGCAGAAGGCCAAAGCATGCCTGCATTCGAGAGAGCCCTCCGACTCACTCAGCAGGGCTATCAGGTGACCGTCTTTCCTCGTTCATTCACTCTCCAACTGCAGATACAGATGCTTGAGAGGAGCTTTTAGGGACCTGGACTCCAACCTTCAAAACGCCTTCTGCCACGCGTTGATAACCAGCAGGTATCAGGATGTGACGGGGAGAAAGGAGTGGTGTAAGTGAGTTATGGTAGTGCACAGAGGCAGACGAGTAAATGATCTCCGAAGGCCATCTTATTAATAGTCTTTTCATTACAGAAGCTAATGTAGGTGATTGGTGTGGGCTAACGAGCTCTCAGGCTCACTCCAATCAGATCTCCGTAGGGTGGTGAATGATGCCCGCTATTTTTATTTTTTTCTCTCCCTCTTTTGATTGTGATGATCACTTTGCTTGTACAAGAACAGGAAAGAATAAAGGGGAATGGATGAATGGACTGATGGGTCATTGAGTCAATTGTGCGCCAACTCAATATGGCTGACTGCTATGGGCAAGAGGCGAAGATGGATAGGCGGGAAGGAAGTGAGTCTATTTCTATGTCAGTGGACTGGGCCGTGAAGCGTGTGGAAATGGTTTGATCACCTACTGGAAAGTGATGTGTTTCAGTGAATACCACAATAACCAGGGACATTCTACTAACTCATTCATGGTCACAAGAAGGGCAATTAATCAATAAACGTCACGAAGTAGCATGATGTCATAAGGGATCATTAATCTTGTAGATACCAGACTTATTTTTTAATGAATCAGTAAACTCTTGACATTTCCTCCAAAACTGTTGTAAATGCAGTACTTTGCGACAAAACCCTCTTGCTGCGTACTGTCTGAATTAAATACTAAATGATGCTAAATCTCATAGATTGCCTAAGCAGTGCTCTGATAGGCTGCACTTGGGTTGTCCACTTTGCTCTGTTTAGATGTTATAAGGCATAATTTTAGCCAAAATGAATTCATGTTGATATTAACTTATGTGTCAAAGGGATTGCGAGAGCTAGGAAGTAGTCAGAAAGAACTAAATATACTACTACCTGTTTTGCGCTTTGTTTATTTTTGCCATATTATATTACTTAATGTATATGTATAAAAAATAAGTCTGAGCAATATGACAGGTAAAAAATGTAATTACTGTAGTTTTTCTCTTTTTGTGTTTTTGTCTACTGAACCAGACTTCACTGTGAAGACAGGTGCGTAGGATGAGCAGGAACAACTCGATGAACTGTGAGCCAGAACTGTGCTCACATTTTGTCTTATTAAAAACAAACAATTTGCTATCTATTTCCTGACAGGCTTTAATTAACTGCAGTTTAACCCAAAACAATCCGGTTTATTTCTAAAGTCTGCTCCATACCACAACATTTAGCTGACAAGAGACTAATTGTGGACTTCTGATTCATGCAAAAATGAAACAAATGAACAAAAACATTAGGCATGGCGACATAAAGGCATGGTAAAAACTTCAATAAGTAGTGTTCACTTTCTAGAATGTGAAGATATCCAGAAGATGAGCAAAAGCCTTTTTTTCCCCCAACATTGTACCTTACCATGAGGCATCTAAAAGGACATTAAACAATGATTTCTTTTACTGACTATTTTTGTATTACAGACTGCACATAAAAGTAATTTATTTTAGCTGCTCACCATCTATATAAAAAGTCTGTGGAATGTTGGAATGTTAAATTAGTACACACAACCTTGAATCGGCTTGGGACATTGAACTATAATCCTTGGTAGAATCAGACTTGCAGTTAAATCAAGACATTTCTTTATCAAAAGTCACATGTTGAATATCTCTGTACAAAGTCGCTGCAAAAATCTGCTCTTTCATTGATGGCCTCAGTGTTTTAAAAAAGACGCCCTTGCCGCTTGCCATGAACCCTCCGTGTAGTGGGATTTGGCCCGATTTACAGTGCACTGTGTTGGGGATCAGTTGTGGCTCGGCAGTGTCTCATGTGGGCTCTCTCTGGGGGAGGACCACAGGCCACTGATTGATGGTCAAGGACACTGTGAACCCCCCACTCCCTCACTGTGAACCTCCCCACCCCTCACGCACACATAGGAGCCCATCGCTAAAGCGGTGCTCTCCTGGGGATTGGGCTGCTGCCGGCTGGATGCTGCCGTCTGTGCGGGATCACTCAGAGGACAGCACCACCAGCAACAACTCCTCTGAATGAATCACTGGCTAAACGGCAAAGTCCCAATCCAAGGCAAAGATTGATACTTTGGGTTTATGGGACCTGCAGAGGCTCTATGAAGGTGAAGCATGTGCACAGGCCAGAACACGGAAAAATACAGTTTTGTTTTGTTTTTTCCCACATAATTCCAGCTTCCTCCCATATACTGGAGATGCTTTTTTGGAATTAGTTATTAAAAAGTTAATAATGGGTAAATAACGGCTATGTCTCTAACAGTGAAAATCTCACATAAAACTCATTGTGATATATTTTTTTAGATCAACAAGGCCTTGATATTTGAAGAGTTCATTTGCAAATACTGTTGTTTTTTGTACTGTTTTTTATACCACCGCCTACACATATTACAATAACTGTACAGCTGTCAGGATCTGCTCACAGTACAAAAATTAATTTAACTTTTGAAAATACAGCTAGACAAAGCGGACATTAATGCTGCAGGCCTTATTTATTTATTTTTATTTACGTATTCATTTACTTTCTAAATAGTTAATTATTGTATTGACAAAAAAAAATATGAGACGTGGTCCAAATATTACAAAAATGGAAAATTCCAAAGACACAGTTCTACAACATTTGTTAGACAAAATTTGCAACCCCACAAATACGGTACATGTTTGGCCTGAATGACCGCCCTTAGCATGCAAACTAAAATAGGTATCTAGAAATATATAATGTGAACAATATTATCTGTGGCCACCAGAAATATTAAAAACACTGTCGATAAGTGCACACGAGACAGACATGTGCTTCCCACAACAAAATAGAAAAATAGACAGATAGGCTGATATGCTACAACTGCAGGAATGCTCAAAATAAGTCTAGATGATTTATGGACTTGCTCTGGTTGTACACTGACTGCAAGGCAGGTTTGGTGCGTGACAGGTAGTTTTGTTTTTTGTTTTTTGTTTTGTAAAGTACACCAACCGCAGTCAACTGCGGTCCATATTTGTCCAAAGTTATGCAGATTCACGTAGATTCAGCAATAACACTTGTGTTATGGCTTGAAAGCTTCATCAGACCACTGCAGACTTTATGCGTTTTTTTTCCGCTGACCTGCACGACTCTCACACCCGCATCTGCAATCCTCAGTGGTCAGTGTACACAGGAACATTAGTTTTATGCACTTTCTAAGTTCTGCGGAACCCACGCGGGTCCTGACCCACACCGGACTCGCACTCAGTGTACATTCGGAGTTAAAAACAATGCAAAAGATCTCAGAGCACTATTGATGACATCACAAAGCAGGGACATTCAGAATGGTGTTATTGGCAGAACAAAAAATATCTCCCAGATAAAACTTACATTTTAGAATAGTAATAAAACCTTAAATTTAAAAAAAAAAAAAAAATATATATATATATATATATATATATATATATATATATATATATATATATATATATATATATATATATATATACATACATACAATATAAAAGTTGATTTTGCATAATATGTGCCCTTTAAGATAATTTAGAAAGAGACATGTTGGTATTATTTGGCTAGCGTTGTGTCTGGAGCATTTTTATTTATTTTTTTTGTATTCTGGCTTGCAATCAGCAATTATCACTTATCAAATTGTGTTATTGTGACAGAGCTATTGATTAAATTCTACCTCAAAAAGTGTTTCATCTCACCAAAGCATACCAGGGCATATCTTCCTCCATTAAAAAGAAAAAATATGCAGTCAGCTTTGATTGATACCCATTGAAATATAATATTACTGAAATCAATTTGCACCCCGAGTAGAACATTAATAACAGTCAAATACAAAAGAATAGCTGGGTTACATAATGAATAATAATGTTAACATTCTTCAGAAATGCTCCACGAACACAAACAGACGCTGAGTGCCACTCTTGCATCTCTCCCAATGATTCATTATCTCTGTCAACAGCGGCCACGGTTCAAGCCCTTAGCATTTGTTGTGCATATGATATGTGAGATATTCTGCTGTCGTCGATGGAGGTTTTTGAGGGAGTTACACCTGAATGTGGGAGCCAGCTGGGTGCTATTTTTACAGTCGATGGCTGAAATCCAGAATTGCAAAGGAGAAACTGTTATTTTTGCCTGACTTTAGTTTAGTCCACATGCATTTGAATTGTGTAACAAAGACTATTTCATCTGCACTTATCTCTTCAGCTCCTCTCCCTTAGAGCCTTGTCTTGTAGCAGCGTGACAATGTTTCTCTATGATATATTGTCTAGAATTCTTCATTGTAGTCGTGCGCTGATGTACATGGCAATTAAATTCAACCTCCAAAGACAAAGTATAGCTGGAGCTTCTGTTGCTTCCACCATTTTTGCACTGCTTTCAATCACTGTCTCCTTCTTGCAGCCCGCTCTCCATTACTTTGATTCCTCGTATCTGCCTTTCTTCTCGCTCCCTTTTGCACCCCTTTCCGTTCCCTTCATGTTAATAAGCAGCGTAATGGTGTAGCGGGCAATTCCTGGCTGGGGAGTTAATTAAAATGGCAAGTCACATCCCACACAGTCAAAACAACAGAGGCTCACTAAAGAAGAGATGTGTTCAAGAAAGAAAAGCAGGGAGTTGACTATTGTGGAAGTGGTTTTGGTTTTGTGCAGTTGAAAATAAGTTTCATGCAAATGAATCAATAGATTTTGCTGATACTTTCATAAAAATTGGGTAGGTGACCTTTAGCAACAATGGCCTTTAGGTCACTGGTATCATCATGGCACCTATGTGAGTTTGCATTAGAATTAGTTCACCTTATATGCATCCCCATTTCTACAAAATGGGGTTGAGTCTGGCTGAGTGTAAAGTATAGAATCTAAAGTAGAGGTTCTCAACCTGGGGGTCAGGACCCTCATGGCTGTCATGAAATGATTTTCATGACCCCCAGAAGATCTGTGAAGCTGAACATTGACATTTTAAACAAGGTGTGTGACTTTTCAAATGTAGTGATGTAGCTTCCTATTTGCGGGCCTAACAGATGAATTTACAATCTCATGTCTTCAAAATCAAATTAACCTCCATTTTGTGTTTTGCGGTCTCAAATGTTTGCATTTATTATTTTTATGGGTTGTGACTGAAAAGGATTGAGAACCACTGATCTAAATCTCTGTTTCTCAAACTGGTATCACTGACATTTGTTTTAGTATTTTTTTTGTCGTGATGTTGACCATCTTTAGGCAATGCATTGAAGAGTCTCATCATAAACCCAAATTAGATTTAATGGTACTCGGAAATGTTAATATTGTTGTGGTTCATTATTGTAAACGACTTATTAAAACCCTCTCATCTAGGCATGTGAAGACAAGTTTAAGCTACCTCTTTAAACTCCACCCATATTTCAAACAAAGCCAGCTGGTAGAAAAACATTAGGAGAGTGCTCAAGGGGCTGAGAGTGGAGAGGGTAGTATGATTGGTTGGACAAGAGGTGTTTGTGATCATCACGCAGTTTTGGGTGGGCAATGTTACAGCTATACTAGAAATTATATTGGCCTTTGCAGCGAGACACAGTCAGTTACTGTTTCGATCTGAAACTTGTTCATTTGCTCAGTTTGCTCAAAGATGACTCATCCTAGGCAATCCTATTTAAACATCACATACACAGAAAAAATAGTGATATCACTTTTGACCTAAAGCATTTTGTACATCCGTTACAAAGAACACAAGCTAATATCTTTTGAAAGTTTAACTTTTCTTTTTCTGCATGCTATTGGTTTAGATTTCACACAATCTAGTACCATGTATCTTCCTTATCCCAATATTAGTCAATAAGTGTACCAAATCACCTATGGCATCTCTCAACCGCAGATCTACCCAGGGTGTTTCCACAGTTTTCCAAAAAAGTGCCCTAATGGGAAGTAGAAAATGGGTTGACATCTGCCTATTCCCCACTAACTAGAAATCCAACCCTGAATGATGCTACAGGGGTTAGCAGCGCCATGCATCGAACACACGCTTCGGCAATGGTGGGCCAGCTGAGCACAGGACAGGAGCTGTTGCTATGGTTACTTCTTCTCAGTTCGCTTGCACAGCCCGTTAAAACTGTGTCATTATCCTGTATGCTGGATGGGAGCGAGAGAGACAATAACGTGGAAAGGAGAGATGGGAGCCAAAGGGGAGGGGGGTTGTGTGTGTGTGTGTGTGTGTTGTCGGTCGTCACAAAGCCAACCATTCTACCATCTCCGCCACCATCAACATTTTCCCCTTATTTGTGCCAATCTGTACTGTATGCTCACCCTGCTCCTCACATCTGTCAGGGTAGTTTTTGCTGTAATAGGTAAACAACTCAAATAGCAGCAGAATGCAAGGTAAAAGCAGCGCTGTCAGTTTATAATTGGTTGACGACTTTCTTATATGCGTGCTGGCATCTTGTGAGGGAAATTGTCACCAACGAGCTGTTATGCCAGGAAAAAAAATGTTTCTCATCATTGTATTTCTTAAACATGACACTTATATATGCAACGGTGACAGTAGCTCAAAGTTTTTTTGAATCTATGCAAACACTTTGCCACCAGAAAGATGGATGGGAACTTAGAAGAACTGTAGTATGTTTGTTCAAAGAATAACCCAAACTGAATTGCAGTTTGAAATAAAAGGGAAGCATTGCATTTGATATATTCATATAATTTCACTAACATTCTCAAAGTTTATTCCAAAAGTTATTATGGTATTCCACAAGGGACCGTATTAGGACCCATTATGTTTATGTGATACATGGTGTTGTTTGGTCATAATCAGAAAACAAGACATTGATTTTTATTTCTAAAGACGACAGAGCTGTATTTATCAATGAAATCTGACCAAGATCAGTCACTTTCACATGACTCACAGCATTCTACAGGTAAATCATATTATATTCCAAAAATAGAGGAATGACATATTACATATTTCATGGCAAGGTGCTGTAGTATTAATAGGAGGATCATGCAACCTATTGAGTAGTCTGTGAGAAAAATTCAGGACAGTTAAGTTTATTCCCCGATGCTAAACCAGAGTGCCCTCATACACACACAAGATCACCTGTGTCATTCTCTTTACCTATCGAAGCCAGTCATTGTCCTGGTGATGAAATCCTAACAATGCCCTGACACCATGAAACAACCATAATCTTCCCAGCCCGTAGAAGTGACCTTTTCCTCCAAATGCGGTGTCGTCAGCTGCGTTCCCCGCTTGTGTGCGATGAGGTCCGGATCAGAGGAGCTACAATGCAGCTAATTACATGGCCGTGTAAATAGCAGGCTTCCCGCTGATATGGCCTGTGCACTGCATGATTTCCCCTGGTACTCCCGGCCCTGTTTACTCTGCCTTGCCTTGCTTTGAGTGTGTTTGACCTGTACATGAAGCTGTATATACTTGCGTGTGCAGTAACCTGTGAGGTGTGCTTTATTGAGCCACAAGCCTAAAAAGTGGTGTGTCTCGCGGTTGAAGGCAGCAGGGGCAGTTCTTCCAAATGAAAGACTCTGGCCGTATGTCCGCCTGACGCAGCTCTCCTGAGGCGTCCAGCTCATATTACTGTGGCTGTCGGCTGGACACGGCAACACAAACAGCGCTAAACAAAACTGCCTGCCTTAGAAAAAGCTCAAGATGGTGCCCTCAAACATCCCTTTGTTGTGTAGATGGCTTCTGGCTCCGGCTTGGACAGGACAAAAGGGAAATAAGACCCAACTATATAAAGCAATTGTCATTTTGAAGTTTTGTTGCACTTTTGCTGTGTATTTTATTATGTGCAATAGAGATGACTATTATTGTCTTGATCTTATGAAATTGGCTGTATGTCAGTGACTGCCTCTTCAGAGATGCTTTACACTAACCTGAGGGTTTGTAGCGAAGTATAAAGCCTGTTAAAGTATTATTGACTGTAATTGGTTGTTTCCGAGGTTGTAGCATCATCTCCGACAGTCAGTCCCAGGGCAGCTGTGACTTCAGAAGTGACTGAGGAGTAAATCCATTTTGTTCTACAGTGAGGCTTTATCATTATCAAAGTTAATTTGGTTCTTTTTGACAAGGGTGGAAATGCTAATAATATATTCTCTTATTAATTCTTAAGATGAATCAGTTACTTGATTTAATTGCAAAAGGTCAGTGACTATGACATTTGCAAAATATGATTAAGGCTAAGCTAAAGAAATATTGCCTGAGCGTCCAGTATTGTTAACATAAAATTGTTTTCCTTACAACGCGCTATGCACTGAAAAAAAACAACAACAAACAAACAAGTACCATGTTTAAAACAAGTAACACAATACTTAATCAAGTCCATATTTACTTGAAATAAGTGAAAATCCTACCAATGGAACAAGCACATGTTGTCTTATTTAACTTTATTACAATAAAACATTTTTTTTTTCACTTGGGTTAAAAAAAAAAAAAAAAAAAGACTAGTTTGTACGACTCAAAACAAGTGTATATCTGTGTGTATAATATCAAATCTAGTATTTTTGTTTTAACTTACTGCTCTCATTAGTTTGAGTCCTGATAGTCTTGTTTAGTCCACCTTTAGTCCTTGTTTAGACCAGTATTAGACCTGGTCAAGATTTGGTTTATTCCAGTTTTACTCCTCGTCTGCAGTTACAGTCTGGTTTTACGCCCTGGTCTAGTCCTGGTCTAGTACTAAAAAAAAATCTTCTCTTGATCAAAGCAAGCAGTTAGTGTTCGTTATATGAACGGCTAATAAAGGTTAAGAAAATATTATGTATTCCCATGTTCGTTCAACAAGGTTTTCAATATGTCTTTTTCATCTTACTGAATTTACCTGAGCTAAGTTGAAAGTCTTAACTAGATACACAATGCTAAAAATAAGTGACTTCTTTACAGTGGCAATTTTTGATGTTCAGCTGTGACATTTAAAAGACAAAGTTTTGAGTTCAGTTAGATGCCTACACAAAATATCAATATGAAAATGTATTCTATGGTGCACTTTGCTGGAGTGTTTCTGTTGACCCTATTCCCTGTGCTGGTTCTGGTCAGAGCAGGCACATCGAAAACATCCCCCAAAAAACAAATTTCCAGAGTTTAGGGCTTTGAAAATGTTTTTACACTGGAGCTGTGGATTTACTGAGAGTCACAACTGTTTCTGTGTGAGAGAAATGCACTCTGGCAGGTTGTTGCTCCACAATTGATATCTATTAAAATAAGACTAAATTATGCATTTTAAGTCACACCACTGGGTTTGTAATTGGTGAAAGTGTTGGAAAAACATTCTGCAAAGTAAATCCTGTCACTGATAATCATCTGTAACAAAAAAAAAGTTCAGATTATTTATAATTTAGGCAAAACAAACGTTGCTTTATACATACTGCAAAGGGAATGAATGTTTTTTATAAAATGTACTAACCTAAAGCCCATATTATCACATTTTGACTTGGTTTGGTGTGATAGTTAAAAAACAATTGCAAGAAGTAATTTGAGTTCCAAAACAGAAACCCTCCACAAATGTCAAAGGGACAAATGGTAAAGACAATTAAACACAACTGACACAGTTCCCTGGAGTTTAAATAGGCATGAAAGTGTTACAAGGTATCATTTGTTAAATCATCACTTGTTTGTGATTTATGTAGATTTTGGTCTGTATTTACAATGTGATTGCTAGGTAGCATTTGTGGAATTACCTCCACATCATATTGTCATATTTGCTGGACTGAAGACAATTATAAACAACCAAAATGTTTACTGAAATCATTAAATATAATCATGTTCATTATGTTTTTTTCTGAAAAGTGTCGTCTCACTTTATATTTCATTTCTGTTTAAAATGAAAATGCAAACAATTTTTGTAGACTATGTCATGTTTTTTGTAGATTTTTTTTTTCTTGTAGAAAACAAAAACAACTAGTTGCTTTCCACCTCTATAATTTAGTGACCCATTGTGTTTGTTTGTTCTGTGCACACGTTTAGCTGAAGTATTTTCTCCTACCAGGTCCAATCATCAGTGCTACTTTCAGTTCACTTAAGACTTTAGGCTTTGAAAGCTGCTTTGCAAATGGTGGGTGTGGTCAGAGCTGAAAGTGCAATCAAAACTAATCACCTCTCTTGTTCTGCCCCCCTCAGCACCCCACACTGCACCCTATGGAGCACTGGAAGCTCGGACGCCCCACTGGCCTGCTGGTACCTGGTCCTGGCCCTGTCGTCTTTCATCAGCGTCTACTAACCGGGATCCAAACTCACAACAATGACTGTCCAGAGCATTTATCAATCTTTTCTGACATTTGCTGATGGCTGGAGTCTGATCTTGTATGTCGAAAACAACCCGATGGGGGAATAATCACTGTTATGATTTTTCTTTTGTGAATTTCGTCATGTAAATACTATATGATGCTGTTTTATTTTTATCGTTTTAAGTTTTTCTAGAATGGGTTTTCAGCACCACCCCATCGCCGTCATAACCGAGAACTTGCAAGACCTCTTTCACACAGAGGTGCTAAATTAAGATTACATTTTCGTTTTCATTACAGAATTTACCCTACCAATGTTGTATTGAATGTATTATGGCTTGTGGAACAAAGACTTATAGATTCCTAACAATACCAATTTTGATTATGAGGTGTGCTTAAAATTGTATTACAGAAAAAAAAAACACAAAAAAAAATGAAAAGAACAAAACGTGGCGGGGCATTTCGGGGGACCTGTGTTGTCTTATATAGATGGATGCAGTGTTGAAGTTGTCGTATTCTACAAAATGGGTCCTTATGAGTTACTCTACCTGGCCGAACAGCTTTGATCGGGCAGCCGTTGAAGTAGCAAAGTATAATGTATTGTATCTTTATATTTTACTATAGTGTAGGCTTTGTTTGTCAAGTGGGACCAGCTTTTCTCATCCAAACAACATTAACTCATTTCTGTACAGTATAAAGGGAGGAACATGTTTACATTTATAAATATACTATATTCTCCATACCTTGGGACTTGAATGTTACCATTAAGTGGCAAAGTTTGTTTCTTTTTTTGAAAAAATGCAGCTGTTTGAAGCAGTGGGAATCTGACAATTTTGTATTTTAACTTTATGTTCTGTTTTATGAATGCTTGTCAATATCTTTTGACTAACAACCCATTGTTTTTTTGTTTGTTTTGGCACCATGTTTGGCATGGTACTTTGTTAATAATGGGGTTTAGCGGCACTGCATTTCTTTTTCAGGTTAATTTAAGTATTCCAGAGCAGCTTATTATTATTGTAACATTTGAAAATAATAAAAATGCCATGTTATTTGTAAGGAGACACAGATTGTTTGCACTATAAGTATCTGAAAAAGTGTTGAAAAATATATATATTACATGGCCCATCGCTTCCATGGTGCTTCTCAAAATAAGTCTTAACACAAACAAAACTAACCCTGATCATTTAAAAGTTTTCCAGAAGGGTTTCTCGACATGGCATATTATCCATCTTTTAGTATCTTTCAACCCATGATGTAAAACAAAATACGGTACTGTACTGTAATGCCTTAAAGAACCATGAACATCAAAATTGACGCGTTTGGAAGCCACATTTTTTGCCACTTTTCCGATGGCTGAGTCAACATCATCCATTAGTGTTCAGATTAGGCGATATATTCACAAGATTATATCAAACTAACCAAGTTGTATCTGGTAAATGCAGTGTGTCTTACAAGTAATACCCCTTGTGTTATGGTATCCCCCGTTTTTACGATTCAAATGAAGTATTTTGACTACTAACTGCAAACCTATACAAAATAGCCATCGCAGTTAAAGACTTAAAGCACAAAACCACTGTTCTGAAATTTTATTGTGGTGTTTTGTTTGAAATCTGCGGTATATTTTTATTTTATTGTTTGTACTTCTTGTTATAATCAGCTTGTTTTGACAAATTATGAAACAACTGCACCGTATGATCTTGTTTCAATGTTAAGCTATAATGAAAAATGTTTCAGAAGTATATTTATTATCTTACTTTATGAAAACAATGTATAATGACAGATGTAAAACTATGTGATATTATTTGAATGAATCACAAAGTGGCATAGGTTACAATGTTGTCGAGTTCATTTTAGATGCCATAACTGTACTGAGTTTTGTTTTATTTGTCAAGTACAATAAAAATGAATATTTGCAATGATTATATCCCAGTTTCATAAAGTTTAGGACACTGTAAAACACACCAGTTATTAATGCACTCATTTTGTTGCAATAACAAAATAAACCTACATTTTTGGTTGTGGTAAAGCTGGTTTGCAATGCCCCGCAGCCATAAGGTTCTCAGTCTGATATCAAGTTTTCAGTAGAGCTGCAATGACAACTATTGTGATTTGTTGACTGAAAAAGTTTGTGTTTTGATAATGATGATAATCCCTATCTGAAAAAGAACATACAAATATCTAATACTATAAAAGTTGATTAATCACATGTTTTTGCAGCCCTATTGTCACACATATCCAACTCTTTTCTCAGAAGTGCACAAAAGGCTAATCCAGTCAAGATCCTGTTCAAATAATCCTGTGGTGACAATACATTATCAGCCAGGGTTCTTCCAGCTCCGGCTACACTTTTGGACGTGTCACTTCTGTTGTACTTTCACCGGGCGCAGTGTCCTAACCTTTCTGTAATTGGGTTTGTACCTACTTTTTGAAACGGAGAGGGTGTGAACCAATATAACAGTATTATAGAGCTGAATCAATGTGTGTATATTTGGAGAAAATAGAGGAGCCAGTCTAGTTCTTGTTTCTACACAATGAGTGTTTGACGATGTGCAGAGTATGGTTGTGCTGCATGTCCAAGTTAACCTGTGTTTTTGAGGTGGCCATTTTACAAGTGCTCATACTTATCCTTACGGACACATCTTTGGGTTTCAGTTGGACCTGGTCTAAAATACATACCTCTTAAAGACCACCCAGTTCTTTTCTGTGTTTTTTATGATTCACAATTGATGAAAAGCTAAAATATCTGCTGTTCCAACTCACGATGGTTGTTGTGGCAGCGTTGTAACTGGCCTGGACCGCTGTTGGAAGCTCGTCTAAGCAGTCACGGCCCTGCGAGTACGTACTCCATGAAATGTAATGGGTGTTGATTCTTTTTAATAATGGTATTAACAAGTCCCTTTTATCAAATCACTATTATTTGCAATAAAAGTCTTCATGTTACAATACATTAATCTGCATCTGAGTTTATGAGCCATTTAATAGGTTTGTCTTTGCAAAAGCTAGTCTCAACATTAACAAATACAGCACTTTGCACTGAAGTTCTGGATGGTATAAATGCACCATATGCTTTTTATTTTTGTTAAAACTATAACAAAGAAACTCTTGAGTTGTATTTTTGTTTTTGTTGTATTTTTGCAGTTGTACTGTATATTACACTTACCTAATGCATTTTCAAACCTCAAATAACTCATCAGAATTCTATAAGAACTTAGTGATAACAAAACTAGGTTGAGTGTCTTGCTCGAGGACACAAAGCACATTGTCACCTGAAGGAGGATTAAACTTCCAACCTGTAGCAAAATCAAACTTCTATTGTAATTTATATTCAGGGTAAAGTTCAATATGATTATTTTTAAACCCGGCCCATCAATAGAGGGATTTTCGGTCAATGTCACTTTCCGCTCTTCTGCGCATGCTCCATGCAGAAAGCTACGCTGTCCATCTGGTTAGGTGGGGAAACTTTTTTGAATAAAACAACAAAACGGGATGAGAGCTAGTTGTTTCGATCAAGTATGAACCAGTATGACAGAAGTGTGGCTCCTGAAGCTTGAAACAGTGTTTTTCTTGCAATTTTTTTACTCATCTGAATGTAACTTTTAAGGGTCATAGGGTCAAATTTAATTCACAAATGTTGATTTAGCAGCATACATTTTGTTTTGTTTTTTCGCATTGTGATAAATTCTTGACCAGCTTGGTCAATGAGCGACAGCTCTTCCTGCATACCGGGGGCGCGTGCATCGCCTGTGTTGATAAACAAATAATCCCTCTATAGAATTGTGGGAGCCTGGGGCAAGATTGCCTCATATGAGCCCCTCCCACAAAAAAAAAAAGTTTGAAAAGCGTACTACTCTGGTACTCTAGGGCCCAGGACAAAGATCTCTGATGCAATTTTAATAAATAGTTACTTTTTGATTATTTACACGGAGGGCTTTTCTTTAAAAAATACTTTTTATAATTTAGACTTTTTTCTATAAATGCATTATAAATAATTACCCTACCACATTATTACCAAATAATAACATAATTAATGTAATGTGAGCCAATAAAGTAGCTGTACATCTGTGACGACAATTTAGGAATGCATCTTCTTGAGCACATTTTTCTATGTATGCCTGAGTGAAATAACAAAACCTAAAGGACAACAGAAAATGTCAGCATGGCAACAGTTCCTCTGACTCAGCAGCAGATCCAACAGCCACCTCAGCTTTTCCAAACTCTTCTTTGAAGTGTCAAGACCCCAGGTATTTTCTCAATCATTCTTCTCATTTCAACTGTTCTACCTGCATTGAGCATCACATTTGATCCATTCAGGAAAATATTCATTGCACTTAGTGTGTCTGGATTGTAAAATTATACATATCTTCTGCAGCACTTGAGCTTCTTGAAGGTATTATTGATACCTTTGAAAATCTATCTCCAGAGATTTTGGTGCATATTTTAGGTTTTCCTCTTAAGTGGAACCTAAAAATGCAATCTATGACTTGTAAAAATAACTCTCACAAAATAAATCTGTGAAATATAATCGTTGACAAAGTACATTGTGTGTGCAGTGGAGCGTTTTGACTCTCTCAGGGGGTGTCACTGTTTGAATAGCTGCTTCAGTCTTAAAGTTAATAAAACATGAACAAGTTTTCATGAGTATGCCAGTTCTTTTATTAAAAAGCTATTCTGTTTTTCCCTACAGTCTACCACATGCAGCTTGTGCCAAAGCATAAAATTAATGGTGCTGAAGTCGCCAGTGCTATCTGGATAATTTATTTGATTTCAGGGTCAGTTCTGTTTCCCCGTCGCAATTAAATGACCTAAATTAGTGGAGTTGTTTACCCAGGATGCTAATACAAAACCACAGCGACAGCACACTTGTTCATAAGCGAGAGCTTTCTGGCGTGCGAGGCTGTGTTTGCGTGTGTATTCAGTGAGACGCTGCTATTGAGTTGTCTTAATTGTAGCGTCTCATTCATGTTTGATCCGTCCCCTCTGGCCTTGTGCACAAATCCACTCGAGCCAAGATGGCCAGATGCCACTGTACATAGGATTATCCAGCGTTTACTCTGCACTGCCGCCACTATCGTCACAGACTCACTTTATTACAAATATAGACTTCCCATAATGCTTTGGGGATATCGGGTTCTTTTCATACGTTTATTTTGCCACTGGACAAAATAAATCAGTGCTTTATTGTGTAATGATGAATTTCAATTTGTTCCGTAACATAAATGCCACTTTTGTACATTTTTAATGTGTTAATGATGCCTTATGCAACCCGAAGGTGGTAAAAATACAAAACTAAAAATATATGTTTTGATTGTTTTTATGTAAAGACCAACTGGGGAGACAGAAAAGTTGCAGTAGCCAGCACATTGAGCATCAGCCCAGGATAAAGGCTGTACTGTCTGTCTGATGAGCTCATGGAAGATTCCTGTCCTTATCAAATACCCCCAAATAAAAAAATAGAAATAAAATACTTGAGCTGTGGCCTTTGCTGGAGTAGGTGTTGGCAAAAGTGCGTGGGAACGAGCAACAACTTGTTCTGAGCAAAACACCTTGTTCTCACCAAGTGCACCACCTCCATGCAGCAATGACTTGAGAGCGTCATATTTCCCCTTCAGAGAAGAGCTACACAGCAATGGTGTAACCTCGCTGTGGTAGACTGCTGATCCAAAGTAGCAACAACCGAGCAGTACCTTGAGTCATTCGTTTGCAGACTGCGCTGACAAAAAACTATTGTTTCACTGGACGCATCATCCAGAAGTTTGGAGGCCGCAGCAGAGCACAGTCCAGCCCAGAGAAAGGAAAAGAAAGCAAGATGGAGGTCGTGGCCATGGTACTGGAAAATACACAATCGGGGTCACAAGAAAAAGACACTCGAGACCTGAAGGCAGTGTAGTTTATTTCTTCATGCAACAAACAGACAGTGAACAAATTTGAGGACAGACTGGATATAGAACTGCTAGGGAAAAAAACATGCTTTCTAAACTCCAATGGGTGAGAAACAATATAGCATGTGCACTACAATGTTTTGCACTTTTTTTCTTGCATTTTGGTTGTTGTATTACTGATCCTGTCTTATGCCGTATCCTCAGCTTAAAGACTTGCTGCACTGAATCAAGAATCAATACATTTTATAGTCTTCTTGTTTAAACATCTGAACGTGCCCACTGGAATGAACAATAAATACAATAATGGTTTCATTTTGCGCTATACAGATTTTTCAATTTCTCAGAGCGCTTTGCATCAGTCCATTGTTTATTCATTCATACTTGCAGCACAGAACACATGAAAGAAAAGCTTTAAGTGTTGCCAGAGAACGCAATAGTTCTAGTAAAGACATTGAATTGCACTGGCTTAGTGAGCACATCTACTACAATTTACTGACTTTTCTTTACTTGGATTGTAGAAGTCCTGACTCAGGTATGGCCGGTCTACACATGGACACTCTACACAATATGAGCTTTAACTTAAACCATCCAAAGTGAAGTGTTGAGGAGCTGAGAAAAGAGGCCATGCCACCTACGTCTTCTGCAGATTGTTATCTCACCTCCTGCTCTCTGCTCAAAGCTCAGGAACAGACTCTGTCCTTTTTAAATGGGAGATAAGAGGATTTTAAATATTAATGCCCAAGCGTGTCGAGAGTCCCCACCTGGAATTTTAAAATTTCAAATCCAACTCGGCTGACTTAAACACTTCTGCAGTGCATTCATCAGCACTTTGGACTCATTATAAAGTATCACTGATTAAAACCCACTCCTGGGAGGACACAGAACACCATTTACTTTTTCAACCTATTTATTTTCAATTTCTTTTTACACATTAAAATTAAAAATACAAAAATTACCGGGAGAATGCTTTTTAAGATCTTTGGTATCTTCACCACCATCATTATTATCATTATCATTTATCATCATCATCATCATCTATCATTGTCATCATCTTCATTATTATATTCAGTGTCATCATTGTCATCTCATGTCATTATCACCATCACTGTCATCATCGACTCATCTTTTGTCATCATCATATCATCATCATCATCATCATCATCACCACCATTGTCAATGTCATTGTCATCATTGTTGTCATTGTCATCATCATTATCATCGTCACAATCATTGTCCTCTGGTGCACGGTAACAAAGCGGTTAGCACTCTGGCTTCCCAATAAGGAGGTTGTGGGTCTGACTCGCGGTCGGACCATATCAGCATCTCACGATCTTCTGGGTGGAGTTAGCATGTTCTCCCCGGTCACTGTGGGTTTTCTCCAGGTACTCCGGTTTCCTCCCACCTCCAAAAACATGCATGTTTAGGTTAATTGGGCATCACTGTAAATTTCCCTTAGTTAGTGAATGAGAGAGTGAATGGTTGTCTGTCTGACCCTGTGATTAGTTGAACCACTGTCCAGCGCCTAAAGCCCAAAGTCACTGGGATAGGCTCCTGTCACCCGCGACTCCTAACGAGATTAACGGTAGAAAATGAATGAATGAATAATCATGTCATAGTCATCATTGTCTTCACCGTCATCATCATCATGTCATCATTATTATTGTCATCATGCATTGTCATTGTCGTACTCATCATCACCACCATCACTGTCATCATTGTCATCATTTACATGGTTATCATCATAACCACCTTGTCACTGTCACCATCATCATTGTCATCATGTCATCATGCATCATGTCATCATCATGTCACATCGTCATTATTATTGTCATTGGCATCAACATCATCATTACCATCATCATTGACATTATCACCAATATCATCATAATTATCATCACTGATTCATGATCATCACCACAAAAACATGTATTTGTTGCAGAACAATACAGGCTTACTCAAAGATGCAAAACTCAATTTAACATATCAGAGTAAGATAAGAACACTGTTGTAACAAGAATAAAAGATTAAATCAACTACATATGTGAAGAAATAAGATAATACAAATCTGCTGTTGTAGATCACTATAAATAACTAATATGTCCAAGCCTCCATAAATATGCACACTTATATGTTGTGCCTATTCACATAACTCTTGCACGTTGCAGTTCAAAAGAATCCCAAGTAAAGCAAACGAATAATAAAACTCTTTTTTTCTTTGTCACTTGTCACTTGTAACAGTGAGATTGTGTGGTTCTGTGGAGCCCTGCCTCCAGCCCTGCCGTCCTGAGCTGCATACTGAACCCTCAATATCACAAAACACTGACACTTTCTCTATATGTCTGTCACGCACCAGGACAAAAATGTCTTCAGCAAAACACGACTCCAAAACCAGTCGGCAACAAGACTATTTGAACCAAAAAAAGAGAAAATGATATTTTGGGCCGCACAGTGTTATAGATCTAAATTTAAACAAAAGCATTGAGTATTTTGAAGTTGTTTTTTTGTTTTGGCAGCTGTGGTGAAGGGTGCATTGTCAGGGTGCATCAAGTATTTGGAAAACTGCCCTGCATTATTATCATTCAACTGAAAATGAAGTTTCCACTCAGCGATGTAATGTCACACGACTACTGCAAGCTCGTCAAACCAGGTTTCTTTGCAAACTGTGCTGTGGTCTTATACAGTCTCTGTTTAGTCCCATGTCACGCCCACTGCTCTTTACTGTATACAAGCTCTATACAATGTAGTTGAGCACTGCTGGCACAAATAATCTTTAAAAAATGCTGGTTTGCTTTGATAAATTTCAGGTCATAAAAGAGCGACGAAATGCAAAGAGGTAGCTCAAAGCTGCTCTGTGGTTTTTTCCTCCTATATGTTTTAGCTCAATATTGCAATTTAAAGCAGCACCATGTAACTTTAAGGGGAAGAAAAACAGAAAACAGAACATTAAAGCGATACTTTGAACAGTCTTAATGGTTATCAATATGTTTTATTTCCTGATGTGAAATGCAATAGAGATAAAAAACAACTTTTCCATATAAAAGTAAAGACAGATTTGTATTATTTATTCAGTGCAGCAAACATATTTCAATTACAAAAACATGTCTAATGTTTTGGGCAAATATTCACATGATGGGTGTAATGGAAGTTTTCAACATGTACTCTAGGTCTTATTAAGAAAGAATTCTGTGATGGGTTTAAACTAGGTGGGTTGCTTTACGCCCTGCAGGGAGTCGTCTCTGCTGATAGTTCCCCCAAACTGTAATAGTTGATTAACACCTGAGAGAGATCAACTGTTGCCTACATTGATATGTATAAAGCTGTTTCACTTGGGTATAAAGGTGATACCAGAGAAACTTAGGGGGGGACAGAGGTCAGACACACACTCAGAAGGAAGAAGGACAGACACGGAGTAGCCCTTGGACATTTTGGAAGATGGGTTGATGCTGCAGGCTGGCCATGTCTGTATCCTCCTGTAATAGAAGAATAAACCGCTTCCTATTTTATATCTCAATAAGCTCGGACATTGGATTATTAATTCATATTCTTCACACCAAACCATTTACATCTTTTTCCATAACAATATACGGAGAAGAAGGGAAATAGTTTCCACAGCATGGGCCTTGTTCAAAATAATGCTCTGATGTAGCACAATAGGTCTGCTATAAGTCAAGCAATTATACTTTTTGAACCAAAGTGTAGTTGATGTTGTGCTGCTTGAATGTCACATTATATTTGAACTTTGAGGTTTTCTCATTGTTTTAGGATTGACTTGTTTCATCTTGTGCAGTACAAAAGTTAATTTAAATATGACTGAAACTGACTTGGATGAAAGCTGAATCTTCTCTAACTTTATCCAAATAACAACTTTTGAAGCTCTTTGTACTGGATTACTCTTGGACTAATTGTAAGTAGTGATTGTAAAGTCAAATAAAATCTTTCTGTAGTTTTGAGAAAAATATAAGACTGTAGTCTTTCAAAAAGAGCACAGAGTTCAATCACTAGAAGAACATTGTGCTCAGGGCGAGAGGTCACGTGTTTGATTGTTAGGACAGTGAAGAGTTTCTCTGTGTTACAGTCAGTTCTTTTATCACATTTTCACTGCTCAAAGACACATGCAAGAACTGGATGAATGTAAATTAATGCCCATCATATAAAAGGTTAGTTTTAGAAATGAAGACACACGCCCCTGAATGTATGACAGCTTTTCACTTAACTTGTAAGTTAATTAACGTGTAAAAATATTAAAGTCTCTTTTTTTGGAAGAAAACAAATCTCAACATTTGTAATTCTGGAAAAGTCTAGGGGGGAATAGGGAAATTGACTTTCAGAACCTCACATTCAATGTGGAAAAAACTGTATAGACACAAGCAGTGGTCGACCATCAATTGAAAAACATATACACAGAATTGTGAAATTGTGTGTAAACTTAAAGGTACACTGTGTAACTTTTTGACCAAAAATAGAATTGAATAAAACCATGTTTCTGGACTTCTGGATTTTGGACTACATAAATAATAAACATCTTAGTCTTTCCTTTGAGCAGGCTTACATGGCCACAAAATGGACTGTGATTTGGCCTAGAACAAGGCCTCCTCTTGTATCTTTCCATAGGAAAGCGGTTCCTTTTGCTGTTTTTTCCTCATTACGTAAAACATAACATAAACATACATAAAACGTTTCTGTCATCATTTAAAATCTCTTCAACTTTCTATTTCTACTGAATTGTGTAGTTGACCTTGAATTGGCCACTGTCCAGGGTGTTCCCCCGCCTAAGGCCCAAAGTCAGTGACATAGGCTCCAGTCACACACGACCCCTAACTGAAACAAGCAGTAGAAATTGAACAAATGAATGAATGAATTATAATGGCTGGAGCAGAGGATTCAGAATCTGCCCACTGCATATAAAAGTTATTCACTAGAGAAAGAGAAAGAATGAGTCAGACGACATGTTTTCTTGTGGGCACAAACATGAAAACATTACCTCATTAAAACTACAAAAGTGAAGACAAACAGTATGAATTTGCTCCGTATATAGGCCTTGTTTTCACATAAATAGTGTTACAGTTCTCATGTGACACTGTAAAGATTGCTCATTATTTGAACACAGTAGTCCATATTAAACTAGATGAACGGTCTCGGACAGAAAATGATGATTTATTCATGGCTTGTTGAGGACTAAAAATATTCTGGCCATTTATTGAGCAGGTGCGTATTTCCGGCAATAAAGCGTCATAATAAGCAGCAGCCCGTCTGTACTTGTTTATTACATTCATTTTAAAATCTGCAAGTGTCTGGGAAATGAGCTGGATAGAATTGATTTTTTGTCAGATACTGTTTCCAAATATGGAAGCCTAATGTCAGTGACAGACTCTCCTAAGAGGACGCTGTCTGAGAGAGCATTTGGGTTTATATGGTGCACTGTACAGCCATGATACAAAAGAACCACAAACTATTTTCTTTGCTATATTACTATAGAATTGACTGTGCTTCGGTCATGACTGTTTGCTGAAGTGAGTTATATTTATCCGTCGATATCCAAGTCAACAGAAATAACCTTTGACTGCAAGGATTTGATTGCCTCCTGCAAAAATATGTCCAGCATGCATTTTCACCAGAGAATGCATGAACTTGTATTGAGTAGGTAATTTGTATGTGCAATGAGCAGTCAGGGGCAGAGTTAAGTTTGTGAATGGATGTGGGTGAAATACTGACAAGTGTTACAGTTGTTAAAGGGCCTGTAGAGGATTATAGGTCGAAGTCACTTTTCGTTCTGCTGTGCATGTCACCTGCAGAAAGATACTCTGTTCATCCAGGGAAACTTCATTTATAAAAACAATAAAACAGGACGAGAGCTAGAGGTTTCAGTCAGGTATGAACCGGTATGGTGGATGTCTGGCTTCTGAAGCTTGAAATTGCGTTTTTCTCTGCGTTTTTCCACTCACTAATGTAACGTACGTGAATTGCAAATATGAATTTTATTCACAAATGTTGGTTTAGCTGCATAACTTTTGTTTTTGCACAGTATTAGACTAAAATTTAGCTGACAACAGCGCTGGCTAGTGTTGCTGTTACAGCTTGTATCAGTCAGCCACGGCTCTTTCTACTATCTCATGTTGATAAACTAATAATCCCTCTCCATTACAACTATTTTCATTCATACTATAGTTTTATGTCATCATCAAAAACATACCTTGAGTTGTGTATTCTTTAATGCACACTGTTTAAGACCCACATCTTCATATTTAGGCTGTGTCCGTCTCTTAAACTGAAAACACTCCTTTCCATCTTGTGATGTCATAAAGTGTTGGTAGTCCACTGCTGGGTTTTAACTTTCACTAGAATTAACCATAGAAAGAACCAACTCTGAAATTAAATTTATTGTTTTGTACCTTCTGAACATTTTCTCTTCCTGTTTTAACAAAAACTTTCCGTGGTACTCTTCACTGAACAAAATAAATATTTCTAAAAACGTCAGCTTAAGGTTATTCTTATGTATAAGAAAGCATAGTTGTTCAAATCACTCTAAAAATAATACAATAATGTTTAAGGTATACCATTAATGACATCAGTCAACAGGATCAAAAGTTAAAAAACATGTTTATTTGTGTTCACTGTGACCTCAATTAATGTCAGTTCAAAGCAAAAGCTCAGCTATTTCAAAATATCTGTTCTTTAAAAAGTAACAGAAGTGATATTTTGTTGCAATAACAGCTTGTCAATGCTTGATCTTTCTCAATTCAACTTTTTCTTCTAGAATACATGACATAACACTATAACAATAAAAAACATTGATCTTTAAAACTGTACAGTGTTTTAACTGTTATCATGCTTGTTTCTGTTGGCATTTAAGTTATCTGCCTTCATGAAAACAAATAGCAAGGAGGCCAAGTCACAGGTCAAGTCTGTCTTCTTCATATTACATTCACTGGACACAAGACACAGTGAGAGAGGAACAAACACAAACAGCATGAGACGCTCAAACTTATTCCAACAAGTGCTATCCAGCATACTGGCCCCATTATTTTCCCTTCCTATGAATGTCTAGTACTATATTTCAGTTTGTCATCCATTTCTAACGCTTTGTTTTGTCTGGCGTTTTCATTGTTTAATTGCTTTTTTAAAGTCTCATGTGTGTGTATTGATTTGGCTGAGTATTTTTTATCGGTATTTCAACCTGTGAAACACTTTCTGGCATTAGTTGTCCACAAAGGTGCTATGTAAGTAAATATTACTTGCTTGCTTGTTGCTTAAGTACTATCAAAGTTTCTGTTCTCGATTTACTGCAGTAACAAGTATATTGTCAAAGCATCTGTATTTCCCATGTATGCCTATTGCAACTTCGCTGGCTTCTGAAAGTTGTACAAAGCTTTCCTAAGCTCATCATGGTGAAGAATTACAAGAATTACAAGGCTAAGGCTTCTTAAATTTCAAATAGTTTGGTTTGTTTGCATTTGTAAGACAGCAAATGTGAAACACAATACAAGGCTTATGAGCAGTAGGACAGTGATATAGCACTAGAATAATTTGTTTTCAATAAATGTTTTCAATAAAATCCATATGCATGATGTCTGTCTGTTGTCACATGATCATAAAAGTTACTGCGGTCCTAACTCACCTCTCTGAATGACAAAGTGAATCGTCTGTGCACACATGTTGTTGTTACTGCCTTGTCTTGGCACCGCTCGAGTCCAGCTGCACTGCCAGAGAGAGGAGTCCTGCCCTGGGCCCCTGCAGCCGTTAAATCCAGTGTCTGAATTATTGACTGGAACCGAAGTGTGTGAACCGTATTCCTTTGGGACGGAGACAAGTGGAAGCTGCTCCTGCCTCTAATTGTCCCCCCGCCCCACTCCTCCCACTCCCATTGTCGACAGCGTTACCTCGCGCTAATAAACTCTACTGCTCTCTTTAAGTGTGCCGATAATTAAAGCCCGCTGAGATGGTGGGGATAACACACTACGCTACAATGCATAAATTCACTGCAGATTTAAACAACAGATCTGAACACTTTAATTGCGACGACTATGGGATTGTGGGAAGGTTTGGCGGAGCAATGGCGCACTCTTGTCTTCACCTGGGGAGACAGCTGAGGCGTGCAGCTCTGTGGAGGAAATGCAAATGTGCAGGAGATGGGGTTTATGATCCAGAACTCAGCAGCTCACAGACAGAACAGGACGTGACAGCGGCCGGAGCCACAGAGAGGAGATGTGCGGAGTATTTGTGAAATGAAAGGCAGAATAATGAGCGCTGTGTCGCCGTTAGATCCGCTCTCTAATACGTCAATTAGGACTTCAGAGACGCGCAGGACGGGTACTCGCTGACTTTGTGACCCCAAATTTTGTCACAGAGGAGACTATTCGGAACAATGAGGGATTCGGGACTTTCTTATGTAGTTATGAACAGTAGAAAGTAGAAGGAAAAGTTACTGTTCCAGAGGGGGACTTGAGTCGACACGTTATCAAAGGTATTGAAATATAGCTCAAGTAGACATTGGTTGGCTTTTGTTTTATACACCACAAAAGCTTTATTTAGAAACAGACTAATTTACTTAATTACTGAATAAAAATATGTCAGCCAAAAATATTTTTTCTCCCTGTTCAGACATCCCCAAAATACATTTAATTGCCACATAAGATTACAAACTTAAGAGGGTAAAAACTGTACTTAAAGTTTAAGTTAACCCCACAAGAAACCAGCCCTTTTCACTAAAATGCCTTGGTTTTCTTTGTAAATGTAAACAACAGTCAAACTGGTAGCACTTGCCAGAATAACACTAGTTTGAGTCAAATTTGGGTTTTGACAAATGTGAAGGTAATTCAAAAAGTTTTAGAAGTCCTATTATTGTTTTTCACAAATGTGTTTTTGTTCATCAGAAGAGTATTTAAACATGCACAGAGTCATTTTAGAATGGCTGATTTGACTGTAACCAAGAGGGTTACATCAACTAACTAATTCTTTTTTCTACATATGCACAAGTTAGTTTATTTTTATGAAAAAACTTGAAAAAAGGTACAAGGTTCCACACATGTCCCTTTGGTGCCGTAAGGGGTTAATAAGTTACATTTTTTTGGATACACAATGACAGGTTTATATTTGTCTCAACGATGACAATGTTTTTAAACTCACGCTTTTAATTTAATTTACTATTATTATTTTTATTATTTTCTACAAGCCCCTTAAAAGACTATTGTTCACTTTACAAACTGAACGATGGAAGACGCTTGTCCACTTGCCACAGCTGCCCTCACTCAGATACAACTGTTGTGTGATTTTGGGCTTTACAAAACATATATAACAATGTAAAATGCTATACCCCACCTTTTAGTAATTCTAAACTGCTAAGCTAAGAAAAAAGAAAGCACTTGTCAGATTTATAAGTATGTATAAAGCTGTTCAGAATCCCCCTGTATTATTTCCACTTGCTACATTTGCTCTTTAGCCCCGTGTCCCTGTGTGACAGTGAGACCGATGCAGACAGATTGTGCGGTTATAGCTGCGCCATAAACAGGCTCTAAGTACACATGCAGCACAGATTTATGAAGACGTAGTAAAAGTGAGAGCGGCTGCGTCAGGGAGTCTTACATAAGCACCAGAGCCGGGCTGCTCCAAGCTGTCACCAGGAAGTGTGCCGTCCTGGAAATAAAAGGAAAAAAAGGAAATACAAAAACAACAAATGTAAAGACTTAGGAGCAGATGCTGAACTCATTCCTCCCTGTCTCTCTCTCTGTCTCTCTCTCTCTCTCTCTCTCTCTCTCTCTCTCTCTCTCTCTCATGATCCTTGTCTCCCCTTTCTTCATCTCCCTCCCTTCACTTCAGTTTTTTCTTTCACTCCATATTTGTTTCTCCCCCTTAGCTCTCTTCCCCCATTCCTCCCTCTCTCATACTCCTATATCTCTCTTTCACTCTCTTCTTCTGTTATCTTTTTCTATCTCTTTTTCTCCCTTACCATTTTCTCATTCTCTCTTTCCCTTTTCTCTTTCTTTTCGCTGCCTCCTTTTCTCCCATCTACCTCTAATTTCACTCATTCTCTCTTATCTAGCTTTCCCTCTCTCTCTCTCTCTCTCTCTCTCTGTTTCTCTCTCTCCTTTCCTGCCGCCTCTTTTACTCTCCCCTTCCTCTTTTCAATCTCTCCCCCCTTCTCTTTCTCTCACCAGCTCCATCTCTCTCTTCTTTACCCACTCCCCCTTCCTCTTTCTCTGCCCTCCCTCTTTGTCTCTCCCTCCCTCTTTGTCTCCCCCTCCCTCTTTGTCTCTCCCTCCCTCTTTGTCTCTCCCTCCCTCTTTGTCTCCCCCTCCCTCTTTGTCTCCCCCTCCCTCTTTGTCTCTCCCTCTCCACTCCAACTCCATCTGTCACTCGCGGCGACTTATTCTGAGCGTGACCTCCATCATTGGGTGAGATGAACGAGTCTTATGTGGCGAGTGAAAGTGGGAGCGCCCGAATGTTGAGAACACCTGCAAGAGGAGAGAGTAATGAGACAGCTCCATCCGCCCAGCGCTAATCAATCCAGCCGCGATTAGGCCAAAGCGGAGAGACGCAGCACTCCGCTGTACACTGTGTCTTAATGCAGAACAGCCCAAAGGTCTCACATGCTCAAAGCACTCTTTACTCTGGGGTTGGACAAAAATAGAAAGAAATTATACTTTAGTTTTTTATGTAGCAAATGTATACTTTTCTTCAGCAAGGTCTTGTTAAAGTATTTTAACAATGAAAAACATTACTAAATTAATGACTGACTGACTGACTGACTGACTGAATGAATTCAAGCTCCCAACTGGCTAACTCTTACACACAAGTTCACACTCAAATGACACTGTGTCACAGAAGGAGTCTGTAACTTCTTCAGTTCTGATTTTGATCATTTGGATTTGGGGCGACACGGTGGCACAGCGGTTAGCGCTCTGGCCTCATAGCAAGAAGGTCCTGGGTTCGACTCCCGGGCCGTCCGGGGGCCTTTCTATGTGGAGTTTGCATGTTCTCCCCGTGTCTGCGTAGGTTTCCTCCGGGTACTCCGGTTTCCTCCTACAACTAAAAACATGTCCATTAATGAATCCCCTGACCCTTCCCCCAGGGCTCCCCTGCAAAAGAGATTCTGAATCTCAGTGGGACTTCCCTGGTTCCCTGGATGCGATATCATTTAAAAAATGAAAACAAGGGTTGGACTGAAAATATCTTCATTTCTCTTTGAAACACAGTTGTTACCAACGAGTAATGGATCAACATAATCTTATCAGAGCCTTTATTTTTTTCAAATAATATTATATTATCAGTGTTCTGCGTTGGATGGTGCTAAAACAAGTTCCTAGTTTATGAATTTTGTTCACTGACAATAACAATACAACTTTTCCTGGTTTGGTATTTCCAACGTTATTAGTCATCCAAAACAAAAACAAACTCAAACGTATCTCTTATCAAAGATTAACTAATGTGTGCCTTCTGGATCACCCCATATGAGCAAAAAACACAAAACACTGTTAACATTCATTTGAGCTATTTGAGCTAGGTTGCTATTTTTGAGGTCAAATACTCTTCTTGTTGCAATTCTTTGCCTTCCTGTGATGTTAAAGGAGACCTATTGCTTTTTTCAGATATTTTTATGAATAAACTATAGCATATTCAGTAACTTAAATTTATTTTTTATGTACAACACAAAGTTTATGTGAAAACTAGAAAGAGGTCTTTTTACTTCCTGTACAAAAGTAGGCTACAGAACTGATAAGCCCCACATCTATTTTAAGATTTTAACGTAGCAATTAGCAGATTTTAAAATAGTCATTTTTATTGTGGTAAAGTGTCACTATTTTGAGCCATATACATGCTTTACTGTGAATCAGATTTTTTTTTAAGTGGGCGGGGTTAGGTGTTAAGTGAGAACAGGACTTCTCTTAGCACTCAGTCATCAGCAAGAGTAATTCTTATTAAAAATTTGACTACGCTAATGATGTGAGAAGGCAGGTAGAACAAGGTCAACAAACTTACAAAAATAGATTTACACAATGGGTCTCTTTTAAGATCCAAAAAGCCACTCAACAATTCTGCATAGAAAACACCTAAAACTGTACATTTTAATAACTTCCTCCACCTTTTTAAGAGATTTCACAACGTAAAACTGTGTCAATTGTTGCAGACACAGGTCCACCGCCAGTGAAACCAGAGCAGTGACTTTTTGGACTCGCCATCACCCCTTGACTGCACCAATTCCATCAAGACCCTTTCGTAAGCTGTTGGCATCGCTCTCAATTGAGTGTAAAAAGGACTTTATCTGAGGTAAATTGTGAGAAGAGTCTAAAGGAGATTGTCACATCTGTGTGGCTGGGACGGCTGAGTGGAGGCAGCAAATCTAACCGAACCACAGTGGGCTGCAGAAATAGCCTGAAAACTGAAACTCCAACAGGGACAAACTTTCATTAAAGAACTGAAATAATAGTTTCTACCACAATAGTCTCAAAGATATTATAAACTAAAGTGTTTTTGGTATATAGCATTGTCCTATTTGACATTTGAAGGACCTTGGTATGCAAACGTAGGTGTATTTTGTTGTGTTATTTGACTTCATTCATGCTAGTTAAATAAATCCCGGTCAGGAACACTACAAATTTTTTCACAAAATAACATTCATTAAATCTCTGTGTTTATTGTTATTATTGAAAACAGCATTTGTTAATCTTGTGGCAGAAGGAAGATGACACTTGAGAGCTGAAGCAAGTGTAGTTTATTTCTGAGTGTAAGCATAAGAAGTGATGAGAGCAATGATCTAGAATATTATTTGGAGAAGCTGGAGTAGCCAGAGTGGAGTGCAGAAATGCAGAGTCTCAGAGGCTGGGACAGAAACAATTGCACAGGAGGACCTGCGTGAGCTCGTCGTATCCTGGTGGGTAGACCACTGATCCAGGGCAGCAACAAACAAGCAGCACCTGAAGTCATCCATGACTGCTTAAAAAAAAAAAAAAAAAAAAAAAGCATCTTGTTGACAGCAAAAACAGGGGTAAAAGTTGAAACAGAAATAACACACTCCTAAGCTGGTTCAAGTAATTTCACTCATGGGATCACCAATGTGATCCCATGTGGCGGAGGGGAAATGACATTTGAAAATTGAAGCAAGTGCAGTTTACCTCTCAGTTTGCCAAATACCTTATTGCCCACATTTCCTCATCTCATCTGCATTGTTTTCAGCACTGTTTGAATTGTATATTTTGTTTCTAAACCTTCACATAACCTCAAGAACGTGTTTAATGCTAGATATCCACTGCACAATTTTATTGCCTGGAAAATCCAGACGATATACAAAATATATAGTCTGGCCACCGTGTCCCTCTTTCGTAGCCACGATTGACAGATAAATTATCCAATCAGAGACACGCATCGCCTGGCGTCTGAAAACCAACATTGCTGCTCCCAATGAAAAAAATACATGAAAAAAAATATCACACGGAACTGAAAAACATCGCGGATTTCTGATAAATCAATGAGCAAAGAAAAAAACAATTTTATGTGAGGTTAGTGAAGTTAGATTTTGGTCTAAGTGACAGCTGACCAATTAGCTTCTTTGTTTAATCTGCGTCACACAAATAAACTAATCTGATGGCCCGGTGCAATGTAGATTTGTCTGAAACGCAGGCGGGAAGCATGGTGACCAGACCTACTCTTTGCTGTTTGTTGAAGTGTGGGTTCTGGATCCCAGGCAACAATTTTTCCTATCTGCGATTAAAGAAAACACATGACCAAAATCAAGCAGTGGACACTCAGCTTAAAGGCCAGTACAAAGACACATCATTTATTATACTGTATTTTTTATATAATTTCATCATTTACATGTTTTAATAATGTTTTAGTTTGATTAAAAAATGTACCCACAGTTTCAGCCGCACATCTCACTTAATTTTTTGATCTGACAAATCCTTCACACGTGCTAGTTTTAGATCCCGTTCCTTTTATAGATGCACGTGACATTAGCAAAGTGCGATTCGCTTTTCACATCTTCAGAAGCAGCGCTGGTTCTCATTTGAATTCAGAAACAATACAAGATGTTTTCATTCAGGTGAGTGTGCCCATCTATCTTTTTGCTAAACCACTTTATTGTCAGTATTATAAAGCCTAATGCATCACTGTTCACTTGATGCCATGTTTGGAGATAGAGGCTGAAAAGCTGTGAATAAGATGCTGCTGTCAAACAGAGAATCCTGCAAAAAAGCCAGCGCACCATGTCATTAGCCGCAGTCGACTCTCACGGCGAAGTCTCATTCAAACCCACATCACTCGCACGCACGGCTAATGGAAATCTAATCAGAATGAGAGCGGACAGCAGGCATAAAGCAACACATGATAAATATGAGAGAAGGATGCAAATGGTATTTATTTTAGACAGGCCTCACAGAAGAGCTTGATGTGCCTTCTTGAGCACTTTTCTCTCTTTTGGGGGGCTCGCCATGCTTCATATTTGAACTACATTGTGTTATTCGTGAAATGTTTTTATCTTTCAAGAGCATTTTGTCAGTTGTGCCAAAGTGCTACAGCAGCAAGTGTAAATTAATAAAGAGCACACTAAAAGGCCACTGTCATTACAGCTCTTTTTGAGAATCTGCTTTGGCAATTACACAATACAGTGTGCAGATGCTTTTCTTCGACTTTAGTATACATGATGGTCATGAAATATAAGCCTGCATTTGACAATAAATCCACTCTATGCCCGTACACACAGCATCCATCTGTTATTGCATGGTATTATCACAGCATCAGCGCGCATTAGTCTGTACGGCAATACAGTGGGAAGATTTATTGTAGAAAGGTACCTTTTTCCAGTTACAAGATAGAATCAACGGTTTTAAATGTTGAGTTAAGAAAAAGGTTTATTTTCCCTGTAAGAAAATATGTTCTCTGCAACTGAAGCTTACGATGGAGATAGGCTTGGTCAGTATGAAACACTTTAGCTGGAAGATCTTTTAGTATATGGTGCATATTTCTATAACTTAACCAGGAGTACAGGACTTTTTGAAGGGTATGCTAGCACTTAGCAGTCGGTATACGGTTTGATTTTGAAAGAACGTCAAGTGAATTAGTATTGCTAGGTGAGTTTTGGATTTCAAAAACACATTTACACATTAGTTTGGTGTAAATGAGGCTGTCGGGGGTCAAAGGAGCGCGGAGCAAGTCGTGGAAAATGACACTTACGGAAAAACAGTGTATAGCCAAGCATGGGTTGTTGTTATTTACATGAGCTCAAATGGGACGTAAGTATGATGAAGAATTGCTACTGTTTGGTAAGAATGTAACGATTTGCATTTTCTCGGTGCAAATTCAGACATTCCGTCAAGTCTCTCTCACCATATATTCTCTAAGGTAATGTTTCTTTGTTTGTTTATTAAAATATTTAGAATTTTATGATTCTTTGCATAAAATGTGTGTTAATGTTTTGATTTATTTTGATGCAAGTCATGCTGTTTAATTTGTCAGCTGATGACAACAATATATTCTGACAATTTTGGTATTGCGATACCACAATATTGTCAATAGTGTTACAACCCTACAATTTGGACTGAGGAAGACAAAGACGGAGGAGTTGCAGCAACCGCAATACAAAGACTGGACTGTGACAGGAAATAGAAGTTGAGCTTGATCTGTAAGGTAAGATAAACATCTGTTTATTAAAATTATTCATGCGCAATTAATGTTTTGTCATTTTCGTCAAGCAGTACATCATGCGCATGTACACTTGGATCGTACTTGTGTGAATATTCTTTTAATTGGTGCCCCCCAAAGAGACTTGAACAGACGCTATGTTAGTTGTGTTTGAGTACCTCATGACTCAGGCTTTATAAAAACAAATGGGTTTACTACATGAACACAGTACAGGGTTCGTACAGTCATGGAAAACCTGGAAAAGTCATGGAAAATGAAAATCTAATTTCCAGGCCCTGGAAAAGTTTTGGAATTTTACTGGGTTTGGAAAAGTTTTGGAAAATGACAACAAACAGGGCTCGAGACTAACGCCTTACCCCGAATAAATATTAAGTCGGTAAACCTCGCTCATTTCAGCTGCGTCTCTCTCCTCAGCAGAGTGGAGGGAGGAGGAGGCTAATGCAGCTGCTGTGCGTGTTCTGTCCACTCCTGTACTTTGGCCTAAAGCGCTCCACGCCTCTGATCTACGGGAATATTATCCGGGATTCATCTAATTTTGTTCACATTCTAGTTTTTAGGCATTACACGCGAGCACACGCGGTACCGCTAATCCGATGCGATGTTATATAGCCCAGGTCACCGAAAGGCGAACCCAAGCGCACTGCCTTCCTGCCAAACACTCGCTGAAAGGCTGGAGAATGTAGACGTGATTCTGTAAAGAAGCGCTGTGCAGACTGAGCAAAGCGTGCACGCATCGCCGCTGTGACTCGTTCTTCTCACATTTGGCACAGCGCCAAAGACAGAAGTGCGCGGTGTCTTTGGGTCTGCATTTAGAGAACGCTAGAGCGCGAGTGTGTGCGTATAATGAACGCAACTCAGAGCGCTGTTTGTGTCTACATGCGTAAAGTTGGGAAAGGTTATCGCGTGTGTCCTATCGCTAATCAGCCAATCACATGGCTTCATTCAGTAACTGCTTTGGCCAGTGAGACAGAGAGACAGACGTGGGACAGAACAGGGTTGAGTCAGAACAGTTAGAATAACTCTGTGATCAGCTCTGATCAGTGTAAACACTATTCTCCTCCACAGCACAGGTCAGATTTATCCATCAAATACATTTTTTGAAGAACGTTATCCTACAATAATTCATAAAAAAAAAACAAGGTTTTATTATAAAATTGAATTATGTGGGATATGGTGAAAAAAATACATATTTTTGAACTAATTTTTAATTAAAAAGTCAAATTTTAAAATGTCTTAAAAGAAACTGTGCCTTGAAGTTACGGACCCTGGCTTGGAAATATTTCCCCTAACTTGGCTTGACCCAAGACCCCTGCTACATAGCTTCTATCAAACCTTTTTTCAAGTTTTGATAGAAAAAGCAGCTTTGTTACAAAATGTGCTAAAACTCTTCTACACTAACTCCGCATCGTGTCCAGACAGAAGTCAGTTGAGTTAACAGAAGCTAAACTATGATGCTAACACAGCTAATCTGATGTGCTGCTGCTGCTGCTGTTGTATTCCACCTGGTTTACTCCTGCCTCTGTCACACAAACAAAAATATAAACTTTGTTTCTAGGCTGCCGTCAAATACAAATGAAATGTTTTATTTAGGACTCTAGACTAATTTAGAAGGATTCTATCAACTGTAGCTTTATTAAAAGAAAAGCACTGAAATTACGTCACAAATTACATGCTTTCAGATCTTACAGCTATATTTGTATTTTATTTTTTAATCTAGCCGAATATATGAGAAGAAATTCGGGATGGTTCTCAAAAATGTTAGTCTGGAGCCCTGAACAATACTCCGATTTGGGATAGTTTGCTTTGACACAGAATAAGCACGAGCTAAATAGAGTTCCTGTTGTAATCGGACTTTATTGTAACTGAATCAAGTTAAAACATTTTCATTTGTTATGTAAGTTTATAAATCTGTGAAATTCATATATTTAGGACTTAAGTTAATGAAAACAATTATTTAATTGAAACATTGGCTATATTTGAATAGGTCATGGAAATGTTGACAATTGTTTTGGAAAAGTTATGGAAAAGTCATGGAAAATCATAAAATACAATCTGTACGAACCCTGACAGTAATTAAAAGTGCAAAGTTCTTTTTTGTATTCTAAAATATCATTTTGTGTGTTTATTCTTTCTTATTGCAAATACCTTCTGCTGTGAAATTCTAGCAATGGGCTTTATGACAGCCATTCACCCTTTATTTAACAATATTTTTAGCAGCGTACAGTAAATGAGTTACCGCTGGGAACACCAGTTACCGTGTCCATGAATGCTGCTGCTGTGTTCTTGAGCAAGACACTTCATCATCAGTCCTGTCTCCAGTGTTCATAAAGTGTATGAATGAGAGTGCATTTGTGAGATCGATTGCGGAACAATAGACAGAAACAACTCCATGCTTACAATACAGCATGAGGCGTGTTATATAATACAGTATACAATACCAAAGCTCCATTGTTTCTGTGTTTGTACAGAAAGTGTTTTATGCCTTATTTCTGTCTGTGGTGGTAGTCATGACAACAATAATGACAAGTCAAAAGTAGGAAAAAGCAAACATAATTGAACAATTGGAGAGTTATAAATATGGACCTTACAGCAGACTTTGTGAAATAGACACAACGCCTTTTACTTTTTCCAACTGCATCATCCATCAATGTACAGCCACAGAAATGTTCATCTCGCAGACCAAATTCTTTCATATTTTTTGCGTCTACAGTTCTGACGCTGACATTTAGACTTTAATTACAAATTTACAGGTGACGCCAGGATGCCAAAGTATTAATGTCACTTTTTAATTTTGTTCAAATGTTAGAGATTACCAGCGCTCCTGAAATGAACATCTGATAAAAGAAAAGCTGCACCTGAGGACATCCAGCTCTGTCCCTGTTGTGAATATATATGTTACTCTATAATTAACCTGTGAAAGGTTTCCATTGTTTGGCTTGAATGGTCATGGTCAGGTCCGCTCTGCCCATAGCCCAGCTGTCTGCCTTGTCTGCACTCGGCTAACCTGTCATTAGCTCTAATAAAGCTGTCAGAACAACTGCCTTTTGTTTAGTCTGAAAACTCTAAAGGTTCTTTGTTTCTTCACTCTGTAGCTAAATTATCAGACAGTATAGACACGAGAAATGTACACTTAGTCATTTAGTCAATTGATTTTGTGAATGTTGTTTTGAAGATGCAAAAGAAGATGCAAAAGGCTACAAGATTATAAATGAAAATCAAAGTTGCTATGGTTTAAAACTGAATTTAGGGCATAAGTCAGTGAAATTATTGTCTGTTTGTGATTAATTTGATAGGTGTTACACATTTGTCTGATAATTAAACCTTAACCATTAGGCTTAAACACAAGTTTTAACACATTTCTGTTGAAATGACTTATAAACAGCATTAAAAGAATAGACACAATTAAATACACAGACAGAAAGACAAAAAGACAGATGGATTTCTTTGGTTAACCACAACCCTAAATCAGTTGTGCAGAAATGTTTTTGATCATTCTTCAACCAACAGAACTACAAAAATATCAACCAACATGCTAACTCCACTCAAAAAGGTGTACAACTCATCATCACATGCTTTTTCAGTAGTTAACAACATTCAGTTTTCAAATAAATCTGCCAAAAACTGTTCAAGGCTAAACATTTCAAAGTGCTCAACAAGGGCCTGAAAATGATCGCTATGTAACAGTGTCTGAGCATCTCCCAAAACGACTGCTCATTCCTCTCCGTGGTGATCAGGATCAGAATTCATCAGATTAAGGAGCGCGGCTGGCTAAAGGTGATGCACATGGGGAGGAAAGGTTAGCTGTCTGGTCACATTCATCAGTCTCAAGCCGAAAGTGGTGAGGAGTCCAAAGTTTGTCCCAAAACATATTAGGAGGTTGTTGTCTATGTCAGAGGTGCTGTTCGTTTTAGTGTCTTAAAAACAGAACTTATTTTTAACCTTTTGCTGCAGTCCTCGTGTTATGCTGGATTTAATTTATACATTAGGAAGATTCATCTTGTCTTCTTTGGAAGAATATCGGGCTATTTCAAGATAATTACATCATCTCAGCATATTCTCTGACAAAGGAAAAAATATAGAGACAGCCTCATCCTGCCTAGAGGAAAATTCAGTTTTATTAGACAATAGATTTTACCTTACAAATTCTGTGGTAATGATGAAGTTAAAGAATTACATCTTGAAATATTAGACAGTTTCCATCCAACAATCACTCAAAACAAACTACAGAAAGTACAAACTGTCACTTTTGTGAACTAGAAAGTAAAGCTTTGATTCAACTATTATGTACATCTACACACTTGTTTAGCCTGACCTTTTGTTTTCCTATACTGCCTAAATCTGTTTGAACTTGCTTGCTACCTTGCTCAGTGACTTCCCTACAGTGCCACAGTTGCCTGACCAGCCAGTCGCTACACACTTTAAAACTGCGTGGGTCTAGGATCAGAGCGCCGGGTTTCAATTTCGAGGGTGGGCTTTCCGAGCGCTGGGTCAACCAATCACAGAAAACCCTGAAGTTCCAACAAAACGGCGATGAAGGATGCTTTCGTAAAGATGTAGCGCAAGGATTTTTTCAGTCTGAAGCCTTGTTGTTTGCTGCTCACGTTTTAAGGAATTGATACGTTCATTGTTCAAAACCGAAGCAAGAGCCGAAACAGCTACGTTCACCATCTTAAATGTTTTGAAATGGGGCTTGAAAGCAACATCCGACTTTTTAGTGTCACGTGTCAGAATTGCCGTGCTTGATTGGATCATCCTAATGTTGGATGGAGAAATTATTAGCCGAGGCTTCAGACCCTTGTGCATTTAAACAGAATGTAGGAGGGACTAACTGGTCAGGCAAGTGCCACAGCTAATCAAGCCTTATTTTGGTCCTCACCAGTGAACAGTTGAGTTGGTCATTGAGTTTAAAGATGTGGAGTATCACATGAACTGACACTATCATTAGGTGATGTCTGACTTCATATTCTGACACATCCTATCCTAATTTGTGTTCCAGCTCTGAGTAAGAAGGAAAGAACTCATAACTCCAAAACAAAAGTATATTTCATAGCTTGGCAAAAATCAAGAGATGGAGGGTGTAAAATGTGAGTTTTATAATGTTATGGTTATAATGCTTATAATTACTGGGCTTATCCACACGATACAAATTAAAGTTTAAAGTTCAACATTCTCCCTGTCAGCACAAATTAGCTAAAACCTAATTTGTAACAGATAAACATCACCCATGGACCCCTCTATTTAATGAATTACCACCCAACAACAGTGTTTAGAATCTGAATTGTGCATGGTGTGAGCAGTGATGGATTATATTTATTTCTTTTATATCTCTTTTTGACTCAGTGTGACGGTAAAAGAAACTATATTTTAGAGTGTGCATGACTTAAATGTCTAAACAGACTTCTATCTGTGCTCAGTGTACAGTATATATCAGATCACCTGACTGACGATGTTATGATTACGATGGTATTATGTTTATGATGTTCTATTTGGCAGAAGTACAGCAAACTAGATTGGTCAATCACTCACATCACATTCATTTTCACGCCACATCTCCACCACAAGGGTAATTTGGCATTAAAATGTTATGTGAATGAGTCTACTGCATCATTTCTTAGGCTGGTGTTTCAGTGATCTAAAGTGAAGTTAAGGTCTACTGAGTCCAAAGATCAAAGCTATAAAATGTAAAAACATAAATAATAACCCCAAAGATTTTGTCCATGTTCTTGTTTCAGTTTAATCCTATCTAAGCTGTAGAACTTTATCTATTCAAACTCCACTGTTAAAGGAAAGAGATAATTATGGCTCTGTATTTTTGTGATAATGCAGACCATCTCATGAGGCGTTTCATCATGCTGCATTGCCACTTTGTTGTGAGTATGATGACGGGCACTTACATAAGTCTACTCTACCTTCTTTATAAGGTTAGAATGAGTTTTGCATCATTACATAAAATCTATTCAGCTGTAAATCAGTTTGCTGTTTTTAGCATAGCTTCTGTTAGCGTACCGACAAAGCTCAACTCAGTTTGCATTGGCTTCTGAAAGTTGTGAACAGCTCTTCCGAACACATTGGTGAGGAAAATAGGCCAGAAACTCTCACAGAGATAGCTCATAGACCTGGTGCTGTGGCTGTCACTGCCTTTGATTATGACACTCGTGAAACCCTGTGCTCTTCTCTCTGTAATTGTTTTCTTTTTTTGATTCCATAGGATGATTGTACATGATCACTCCTGGTCTTTAACTTTTCTGATAAAAAACCTGCTGTGACTGTGACGGAGTACAAAACATGTGACAGCTCTAAAAAAGTTTTAAAGCGAACTAAGCAACTTCAATGTAGTACTCTTGGTGTAAATACATTGACAGATCAAAAGTAAAACAATTTTTCTTGTCTTATTTTAGTGGTAGATGAAAATGTAGATGAATAAGGGGTGTTGCTCCTCAGAGTTTAATCAAGGATCAAATCGTTCTTAGGTTCTACAAAGATTTATTCGACAGGAGGAGGAGTCTTCAACGGGTCTTTACATTCTCCATAACATGCCGATACAAGTCCTCAGAACTAAAGACAAAACAAAATATACTTAACTTAACTCTCTTAAATACAAGTCTTACTTAAAGAATAGCAACAAAATACACATACTACGCAAATAAAAAGGCACATATTCACTACATGCACCAAATTGCTTAATTGAACATTCACGCAGTCACACAGCTTTCACGTGCTCACGAAACGTTAAAGTAATTAACAAAATAAACAACAGAAATGTACCTCATTGGCCACATTCAGACTCAAAATGGAATAAAGACCATTTTTCACGCAGCTTTTCTTAAGTAAACTTAACATCGTCTTCTTGTCACCATTTTACAAACGAAGCACGCCATTCTCTCACCAGTGCCCCTTAGAGGGGTGTGCACTGGTAAATTAAATTCCCTTCAGCAACAAGAATTCCAAGCGGAACTAAAATAAAGGTTCCCCCCTTTTGGGTTAGTTTCTAGCTGAGTACTATTTTAATATATCTATTGTATTTTTACCTCAATATTATAACTATAAACTTAAAATATGAGAGTTGCTTTGACAGCAGCTACACAGGGTTTCTCAGGACAGCTGGAATCGAGTCAGGATTCAGAAACTCTGGAAAGCAACTGAGAGAGTCGCCGAAAGCAAATACGTAACCACCACAAAAACATTTAACAAGAAAAAAATGTTGCTTAGCTAAAGTTTTTAAGACTGTCAAAATTAGGTATAGCATCTTTAGGTAAAAGTGTTTTTTCAGTGTATCTTTTCCCATTTTCTTTCAATACGGTTCAACTTTTTTGTTTCCCTTCTAACATCTTTTCAATTCAAACAGAGCTGACATCCAAACGACCCTTTCTCAAAAGACTTAAACAGCCCCTCTGTTGAAGCTCACATCTCAAATAAGGAGCATCTCTCTCCTCACTGTACACAGAACAAACACAAGCTGTAAGTGAGCCTGCAGCCCGACGCCCCGCTGAGATAACACAAGTTTCCTCTGTCATGTTCCTTCTTGCTTTCATAACAGCAAAGTGGCAAAAAAAAAAATAGCACGCGTTGGACCCAATCTTATACGAAACGTGCGGTAAACAAGACAAATTGATCAAAGAAGCATATCCCCACATTGTGAAAGCAGCTTCTGTAGGTTCAGCAGGCGTAAGTGAACCGTACAAGTCATTATGTCCACGCAGACTGCAGCCGACATGGGCACGGAAAGGCTGATAATGTGTAGAATGATTAAGAGGGTTCTGTGAAATAACTCGCGCCTCTTCGGATCTTCACAGCTTCCTGTTGATTAGGAAGCCATCCATTTTAATGATGACTTTTTTCCTTCTGTCTTTGTTAACCAGGCACCTCTCTATAGGAAGAAAATGGCGTCTAAATGAATGGAGTGCTGTTAAAGGATCGGAGAATAATGGCATAATGAAGAGGACTAAAACAATAGAAGAGGGGGACTAAAACAATAGGGTGCCAAAGAGGGTGTGAATGTGAATCAAATCTTAAGCAGACAGTGTCAAACAGACATGTGTGAAGTTGCAAAAGACTGGGCCATATTTAGAAAGCATCATGACGTCAATCACACAACTTTGACTTCATAGAGAGATTGTCAAGTCACACTAAGCGACAGAGTCAAAGCAAATGACAACCCAGCATTCTAGCAGTGAGTGGAGAAATGCATGAGAAAAGACAATAATAATAACAAAGAAAAAGAAGGAAAATAAGAAAAAGCAGCTACAGTTTGATAACAAATATAACTAATGACAACTCCACTGAGTTTTTTTTTCTGACATAATGAGGTAAACAGAAGTAGAAAACTAGATAATCAACAGGAACATCCAAACTACTATTACATTCCTCACTCACAATGACGTTAGCATCACACACACAGTTTAACACATGATTTTTCTCAATAAAAAAATGTTTAGACTCAGCTTGGTGCATGTTTCTTTTTTCTGTTACACGTGGCTGTATATCATAAAGTAAAAAGCGTAGTATTTTTTATTGTATTTATTATTTTTATTCCTTGTGTATGTTTTACAAGAGGAAAAAGGTACAGTTGTGAAGAAGTTGGCCTTGAAAACTTGCACTTGACTTTTCAGTTGAGCCACAAAGCGACTGGCGGTTTCTGAACAGATCCATTAGCTGCTTTTATCAGATAAAGTGCACAAATGGCTTTCCCAGTCTGAGAGCTGTCTTTGTGAGTTGCAAACATCAGAGTGATGCCACAGTTTTTGCTCACATGGAGAAGGCTGCTCTTCTGATTTGAGTAAAAGCACTAATTGAATACAGAACAGGACAGTTTTGTTCCTAGAGCAGTCTGTCAGTCAAGTAAAACTATGGTAATGTTAGAAAATCAAAAATTCTATCCCTAACTCATTCTAACTTTGGAGAAACTTTAGAAAATCTCATCAATTCATGTGTTTGAAAACTATGCTATGTAAAGTGTATCATGACAACTCATTTTCCTTTTGATGTGTACAATGTGACATATAGCATTGAGTAGACAGGATATTTTGTTATTATTGTTATTTGGGGGTGAAGGGGCTAAGTTTAGGACTGATAGTTTTGGATTTTGAAGTTGGATAAGTTTAAGATTAAAATTTCATTAACATGTTTTTACTTCCACCATAGAAAATACATCACATGCATGCAGAAAAAGAAAATGTGTTCACATCGCATGCTGCACAGACGTGTATTTTTGTGTGACCGAGCGGATGAGACAACAAATCCCTGTATTGCAATCAAATCTTTATGTTTTTGTTGAAGAAAAATGCATTTAAATGTCCCAGAGAAAACCGTTGGTGAAGTGGAATTGTTGAAATCATAAAATATTGCTAGACAAAAAAATCTTACATTAAACTAATTCTGACAATTGAGTAACAACAATTACAAGCAAGAGATGATTTGGTTTGAGTTGTTTTAATAATATTTCCTTCTATGCTCGATTCATCCAGGCTGCTGTCCAACTGACACTGTCTCTGCAGTATTTGATCCAGTAAAACACATGACTCTGGTGGGCAGAAGGTTCTCCCTCTTCTGCTTCAGAAACCAGGCCAGTCCCATGAGGGAAATGAGTTCTCCTCCTCCTCCTCTTTGAATTCTTCTGTTCCCAACTTGGCCTCACTGCCCTCAGGAAGAAACTTGAACAACAAAACAAGTTGTATAAACTATAATGCAACAAATGATTCAGTTTGTTGTCTGACTCAAAACACAAGCTGCTCTCAAGCGGTTTTCTCACATGGCTGAAATACCTGCCAACTGAACATGATATAAGACATACAAGTGAACAGAAAGATTCCACAGTATTTTTGTTTGTGCAGGAGTGTGTATTTCATTGCATGTGCACACGTATGTTCAGAGTCTTGTGACAATTGTATCTTGTGAGATCTTATGACACAAGATCTTGTTCCACACTATAACATATCTATCCGTCTCCATGAAGAAGGTTCCACAGTATGATTTTAAAACTTTCTCCATCAAACCATGGTAGTAACTTTCATGGTTTCATATTTAAAAAAAACATATTCCTAAATTCCTAACCAAATGAGTGACATGGATGTTCAGTAAATTGGACAATACATTTCAACAATATTTATATTTTTATGTCTCATCACCTCAAACTCCAAAAGTTCGCCGTGCTTCAACTATATATCTAACAGAAATATCTGCATCTTGGTGATTTGGGTAATTTGCCGCTCACTGATCTGACTAGGTGCAAATTACACATGGTGTTTTGCCCATCTTAAGAGCGATCTCGGTTCAGTTCGTCTTGCCTGTGCTCCTCTGTTTTGATCTTTCGACTTAAGATGACTTGATAACAGGGAGGCGCTGGCTGCTGTGGAAAACCTCCCCACAGACACACTCGGGCTCATATCTGGAAGAGGCCACGTGTCGCTGTCAAACAGTCTTTAGAAAAATGTCACTGATATGACAGGTGATAATTTAGCGCTGCGGGTGGAGGACAAGTGCCAGTATGTCCATCCATTACACGTGTGAATGTGTGCATCCTTTTTTACAGCACAGATAAGCAAAAGGGGGTGCTAATGCAAGCACTTGTCCTGGCATATGACGTACATCTCACATGACAACGCTCCCAACTACTGCTTTTCAACCCACCACTGACAAGTGTCTGTGGCATCCACTTCTCCTTGAACGTGCGATAATGATCTGTCGGCTTGAAAGCTTAACAATATCAATGATTTATTTGGCCCAAAATTCATCGCTGTGATTCATAGCGTTTTGGGCATGTAAAGATTTGCTGCTATAAACAGCCAACCAAATGTGAGTGTGTGAAAGTGGAGAGCCGTCCACATTACGACTGTAAAAATTGTCCTGTTTCAGTATAATTTTATGATTAAATCACCTTGTGCAGCTTTAAAAAGTAAATAACCTTGTGCTTGGTGCAGCGGTAAAAGATACCAATGCAACATGATCCCCATTTTTTTTTATTTTATTTTTTATTTATTTATTAGGATCCCCATTAGCTGTACCCAAGAGTCAGCTAGTCTTCCTGGGGTCCTACAAAACATGACAACAACATGATCCCCATTTGTCCCCATTGTCCTGTCTTTACCATTTACACTGCTTAAAGATAACATTTTTTGAAGTGATAAATTTACGTCAAATTGATCGTTTTAGTTACATGGTAACTAAAAAGATGGTATAGGTTTGTTCATGCTTTCACAAACATTTTGAACTGAGATTAAGACATTCCCTGGAGCTACACTTAAAATACATCACATGAAGTGGTACACACATTGTTAACCTGGATCACACCAGATTGCTTTGTGTATCACCCTGAGTTCTGCACATTATCAATCTGGATAGTTAAAAAAACAGAACATCATGGTAAGTATTTGAAGCTGACTCACATAGTCATGGTTGACTTTGGGCCAGGTTCATAGATTCTTAGAGATTTGGGCTTGAACTCATCCCTTCACTGGGCCTGTCGCTCATGTCCTGTGAGTCTCTGCTCCTCGTGGCTCTTCTGAGCTTTCTCATCTGGCTCATCCGTACCCAGCCTAATGTATTGTAAGTTATTCTAATGAAGACCAACAATTTAGCATGTGTGGGGAGCGAGTATGTGTCGGTTTGGGAGGAGGGTGTGTGCATCAGGTTAGGGGGCGTGTGCGTGCATGTGATTATCTGGATGCAGGGTGTTTGAATGGATTGGGTGGGGAAAAAAAAAAACCCATAGCTAGCAATCACATTGAAGCGGCCCTATTGACTCAGGCTCACATCTCAACAGAACACAGGAACCCATTTGACTTCTTGAAACTCTCTAGGTCCAAATCAGCCCCTGCAGTTCAAGAAAAAAGCTCACATTTATGTTACAGTAACATAAGAACACATAGATTTGTATTTTGAATTTCTTCTCTGATGGTAGTTGTGCGTTCATTCACCTGCTGTCATCCTTCATAGCACGTGGCCCACTTGAGATCTGTGTTGCGCATTAGCATAGAGAAATTGTTCAGCTCGACATTACCCCAGTCATTAGGCTAGAGCTGTAAGACATAAACAAAATGTGGCAGGGCAACAAATATTATGTCACTTTGGTCTCCTCTTGTGGTTTATTTGCCATGAAAAGGAAAGAAAGAGGTTTTGTTGTGAGCGTACTGCAAAGTAATGCTGCATACATTTTCTCTGTTTTTTTATGGTAATTCTAAATGAAAGATGATTTTAAGGCCAACTCAATTAGCCTCCGTTCCTCTTCCATATTGAAATGAGTTGTTTCCACAGGCATTCAGCTGCGGAGGATTTGTAATGTGCTTGTCAGCTGTGCTTTAGATACTTCTTAATTACAGACTAATTGAAGAGTATGTACCATTGCAAGCTGAACATTTTTAGGTATAATTATGCATGTAGAGCACGTCATAGCAGCTAGTTTTTGCTACCTTGGTTAGACCTTCTAATTGAGAGCACAGCCTCACTTTCAGACTGCAGGTATCACTCTGCAAAATCACAGAGATTTGTATGCTCAAGGTAATCAGCATTCAAAGTGCACGGGTCATGATCTGAGTGATCAGGAGAATTAATCTAATTACCTTTATCATTATTTTATTATCTGATAAATTAGCTGTCTCGACAAATGTTCCCAGAGGATGTACACAAACACAGCAGAAGTGTGTACGATGCTTTTGTCTCTGTGAGGGTTCTGCTACATCGCTCTGATGAGAATGACATTGTCAGCAGCCGTACACAAGGGGCACGAGAGCTTTAATTAGTTAGTCACAAGTGATGGAGACACATGACCTTCAGCCGCAATTTTAAAATGTGGTCTCAGCGCTTAATGTTAATATCTCACTGGCAGACTATTAATGTGCTTCTTTATATGAATATAATTCAAACAGTTGTTTCGAACAACGTGATCATACAATTTTATATCCTTGTTTTACTGATAATGATCTCATAAATAATCTATGAAAACTAAAAAAAAAAAAAAATCAATTGAGTTAGGTGCCCAGGAGCCCTCACACCCCTGATTGGGAAACAATGGATTCACAATACAAACTGGTTTGATTGGGTACAAATTTGTATATTTCTGCAGTTTATAACGTAGCATAATAATGATCTGTGATAACGCATCATAATTTGACAAGACTCTGGCCTTCCCCTTTCTTTCTCCCCTTCCTTTTGCAGGTTTTTACTCATTATTTATCTCTTTATTTTAATATATTTTAATTCTGAGCCCCACTTTAGTGTTCACTTTCTAGTTTTATTTTGCTCTCAGCCTGTTTAATTCACAAAACAAATGATTAATTTTCAACTGAACCGATATCAACCTCTCCAAATAAACTTTTTTTGACATTCTGTTAGAAAAATTATCCTTAACCCACCTTCCAAAATGAAATTCAACTGCCATTGCTGCATTCTTCTTTTGTTCAATCGATCAGAAACAGACTTGTGACCTCCGGTAACAAATCCTTTCCATATCAACACAAATACATGGACAGTACCCAGAGAGTTTGCAGTTGTATTTTCACCTCTGTTTGTATATTACTCCTAGGCCTGTGGTGTGCTGGGCTTGTTAATGTTTTCAGAGCACACGCGTAAAATAAATGATGACCTCGCGGCCCCGGCTCGACTCCTCCACATCACTTTGACATAATAAGCAGTTAATCTCATGTGGGCGCGGGCTTCCATTGGCCCCTGGTCCGTGCTCTCTTCGAGGAGGGGCTGACCTGTGCGAACCTGGCACAAAGCTGCTGACTGACAGACTGTTTCATTCTCGCTCATCATAATAAGTGGTTGTGCTGTAGAAACACAGTAGTCGATGTTTGTCAGTTCATATCTAAACAAAGGGAAAGATAGGCTGGCTTTCTGCCTGGAAAATTGTTATGCATGCATCCACGGCTTAGACAATGCTCCAGATGATTGAGCTTAGAGGGTTTACCAGCAGTCACCTTTTATTGTTTTGGTTTCTTGCATTTCATTGCAGGATCAGATGTGACTATCTTTTGCCCCAAAACAAAACAAGCAATAAAATAGCTCTCACTGCCTCATGCCGCCATCTCAGTCAGAAAAGACAGTTTGTTCTGCTTGGTGGTCCAATCGTCTAATCTGGGCTGTGGGCCAAAATATACGCTTGTTTTTTGTTACTTTTTACATTTTTTTAATGTGTTTATTTATTTATTTTGCATAGTCTGCCATCATGTTTTTGTGTTTTACTCCGAAGATAATATGTCATTTAACCTGGAAAATCATGTGTAAAAAGTGCCTGTAATCCAGAACCCACACTGCTGTGATACTTTACAAAGACTGTGTGGAGTCACTTAAATCTACATATCATACCATGCAATCAAAAACAAAGGAGCTCAATGTATTTTCTTCTATTAAAACATTTTGAGAAAGCTCATAAAGCAGCAGCAGGACTTTCGCCTTCATCAGAGGTGATGTCTGATGGTGTGAAGTGTCTCCTTTGCTCCCATAAATGGCCAGCTTGGTGGTCTCTGGAAAAAAAGTCTCATTTACCTGGCCAGCCAGATTAATTCTCATGTGAATTCTCAAACTTGAGATAAACAGGGTTGCTAGATTTCAGAGAGCAATAAGCGATCAAGTCTTTGAAACATTAGTGTCACAGCAAATAAGATTAAGGATGTTCACATATTTTGAATAGTATTTGATCATTGATAAAGATTCAAAATCATGCTAAAAGTATTAGTGAGTATATTTTTCATGAATCATACCTGGAAAACAGCCAAAAATCACTGTGTATGACGTCAAAGTTCTTCTCAGGACCAAGCGCAAAAAATTTTACCCTCGATTGTCAAAATTCACCATCATTTTGTAAAAAAAAAAAGAAGCTCAATGTCACTATAAAGAAGAGGACTTGGCTACTCTGGACAGAAATCCATCTGATCGCTACCAACACGATTGGTTTGGTGATTTAATGGCCCAATCGCATTGCAGATGGTGGGTGGGATGAGAGAGGCTAGCAAAGCAACAGCACACACGCCTGAATCAAGTAAAACAAAGCAGCTTCTGTGGATGTACGTGTTTCTGTTGATCCTGTTTAAGCAGAAATACAGAGTATTTTCTGAAAAAGGGACACTTGTGCTAGGGTTAGCACATTGGGTACGACATTGTGATTTGTTTCTGTGATTGGTTAAGCACTAAGATAGGCTTGCACTTGTTGATAAGTCACTAAATCAGCTCAAAGTATTTTATTAAGCGTTCCATCTTTTCTCAAATGCTTTCTGCAAAGAAAGTTCCAGGTGAATAATGTGGAAGAACTCACCTGGTCAGGTAGATGATGACTGACTCAGCAGTATCGAAGAATGGGACAAATTATACCTTACCTCACCTCACCCCAAAAGCACCTCCGCTGTAGAGTCCCACTTTCATTTTCCCTCTGACCCATCACTATAATATTCCCTATTTCTACCTCAGTAGCAGCACTAGTTCCTGTGCCTGGCAGCTGCTTCTTCACTTCTGTAAGCTCCATTAACATATCAGAAAACACATAGACAATGGCCAGTGTGTGTCAGTGGGGATTTAAACAAGAAAAGAGTGTCAGTGATGTATGCCCCATAACCACACACATCAACAGTCTAGAAATGATCCCCTGATGTTTTTTTTCACAAATGTACTGACACTTTTCATCCTTGAAGTTTGCCCTGTCAGTGGATGAGACGTCCCAGTGAATTCACCTTGCTCAGACAAAAAAAAAACAAAAACTGCAAACCTTGTACTCGTTCCTAATTTAGCCTCCCTTGTTTATCTGTGCTGCTCTTACCTCCCTCTTGAACGCTTAATCACTTCAAAAGTAGTCACAACTTTCATCTTAAACCCCCAAGCAACGTTATTTGACTGCATTTACTGAAAACAAACCAAGAAAAACCCAAAACATTTCAAATTAACACTACTAATAAGCTTAAGAGCGTAAACTTAAATTACAATCAGTGGATACAACAAAATCAATTTAAGCGCAGACTCTCAGTTGTGTGAAGCAGTTGGTGCTAATTAGCTCTCCAATGTGTGTTCGTCTGTGAACATGTTCGATGATGCAATATAAGATACTGGTTTACCTCCTTGTTAGTAAAATATATTTTAGTTAAATGAAAATCCAAATAATTAGGTTCCGGGAGAACGACTCTTCCAACTGTGTTTTCTCTTAATCTGCAGTAATAGGCTACCCAATTATACAGGATTACATGTGCTTTTACTACAGGATGTTTAAAGAAATAAGATTACATATGATCACTGACTGAATATCTCTGTAGTGTGTGAAGTTCTCGAATCTGTCAATTATCCAATTCTCAGAAGTTACTGCAGTTATAGAAAAAGAAAAACAACTAAAATGCTGCTTGCTGTGAACAAAACAGAAAGATTTATTGTCATTGCATGGAGTACAACAAAATTACATTTGAGTAAGCCTCTGGGCCGCTGCACTTTTTGCGCGCCACCACTGCTCTTCTGAACATGAAATGCACAGCACACATACAAAACAAACAACAACCAACAAACAAACAACAAACAAACAAACAAACAAACAAACAAACACAGCATCACAGTATCTCTGGGTTTTGCAGCCTCTTTCACCTCCAAGAACATAGTGGGCAATAAGACATTTTGTGAATCTCAGTTCCTTCTGAACGAATGTGAAAGTTATATCTCAAATCTGGAACTTTCAAAGAAAATTAAGGCATGAAGCAATGACATTACACTGAGATGTTATAAGCACTGACATTATTTAAATGCGTCAATGAAGCCAAACACAATGGAATTATTCTTGATGAGGATTTAGCATAAACATGTTTTAAAGCTATGAGATGGAAATTGGTCTATATTCATTTTCAGATGAAGAAAGAACTCTGTGTTGCCTTCTGCAACATAAACCAACCGTACATTAACATAAGTGAAAGCAGAAAAGCAATTTGTTTATCTGCTTCTGCTGCAAGTGTCAATCTGACTAACACCAGAGCAAAGTTACAACACTGATATGTCTGAATTTCTGAGCAAAGGTCGGAGGTTCTGGGTCAGACTTAGATTGGAGGCAGATCTGCTGTCGGTCCAGGTCTAGGTTTTGAACGTTCCATATCTCTTGTAACAAAGAATAATCCTCAGAATAATCTGATATTGATCAATGTAATTTCCAAAACAGTTACAAAACATACATTTTTGTTCATGTTTATTGTGTACAATTTAAGATGATCATTGTAATCTAAATGGCTTTAATTAAATTTGTGCTTAGTGGCTTTTCTTTTACCATTAGTAGTAGGCTTTCATTGAATTGTTTTTCTTGACTGTGAACAGCGGCTTGGTGAAAACTTAATCTCTTTTACATTGTGTATTCTATACTCTACATTTTTTGGTGAAAATTGTAACTGATTACAGAAGTAAAATGGTCAAACGCACATGAATCACTTGAAATAAAACTTTGAGGAAGCTCATGATTAGAGAACACAGTAGTTTAAAAAGTCTATTTTAACTAAAATATTCTCTTTACAGTTGCCACTTACTTCCGCCAGAAACATGAGGCACAATTTCAGGTTTAGTATGCCTTGGTTGAGATCTCTCTTCCTTGTTTATAAGTTATTACTTGCATGTGTTGCATTTTCTTTTGTGCCAGCACAAGCTAATGTCATACACTGTTGATGCTGTAATGGTGCAGAATAAGAAGCATCAGGACTCATGGGAGATTAGAATACCAGACACCTGCATGAGTAAATCAAAACTAATGAAGATGTGGACAATATAATACCTGGAACAGAGACTTGTTAATGTGGCATGTAGTGAAAGATGAGTGGAGTTACTATTCCGTGAGGTATGTACAAGCATGCATATTACTGAGTCTGCTCACTGCTTTTCAATTAGGTAGTTGCTACAAATAATGCACTAGCCTGTGGAACTGTGAAGGCCTCTGCTTCCTTGTTCATTTTGCAATAAATAATAGGGTAACTTATCCACATTAGAACAGTGTGGTCGGTGATATAAGTGGAAAACCAAAACAATGGCGCATAATGAATGAGGCAACACTACAATAGAAGACACAGAAATGCAGCCATCTTCCCAGTGCAAGATACATAATCAAATGTGTATCAGGAATAACAATGAGTGAGTGATGTATACAGGCTCTGCTGCGATCGCGTGACAAAGCCCCAGCGTATAGTTGTTAGTGTGGGGCCAAAAGTGTGCATTTTTATTTAGCACAGGACTTTTTCTGGGTTTAACCTTTAAAACTGTGACTTTGCTGATGTCGTTTTTCATACGCAGCTAGGGGAAGCGAACGTCTTTTGTAGAGCAACATCATATTAAAAAGGGACAAAAGAAAATCAATTTTAAGTGAGTTCTCAAAGTTATTTTTTATGGATTCAAGAATGTTAATCCCAATCCTCTATGGAGCTCAACAGTGACCACCCACTTCCTGGTTCAACAAGCGTCTGCTCCCTGTTAAATCTCTCTAGCGTTTTTGGAAAACAATGATTAAAAGTTTGAAAACGTCCTCAGGGTAATCAGCTTTGTGGTGAGTCATAAGACCTACTTTTTGTTTAAAATCTGTTTCTGCTGCTTTATAATCTACAACGTTATTAAGACATTTTGCTGAATTTTAAGTTATAGATGTGCTTTTTAAACTGAAAACAACCCGTACTGTGGATCTGAGTTAGCACATAGCTGGTTAGCACGCGATATGTCTTTACCTTAGATAATTTTTCGAACTAGAATTTACATTTCCAGAACCTGGGCCTTCCACTGTTCAGCTCCATTGTCCTGTAACAAGTGGTCAGAATTAATGACTTCACCTACTCCCTATCCTTGCCCTCTTTTCTGTACTTAGCTGTAGTTAGTTAAAAAATTGAGAATGAAACACAAACATTTTATCTTTATAGAAATTATGGTGAGTTTATTTTAATAGCAACATTGTGAAAAATCAAACATGTACACACATCTAATATAAAACATTTTGTCTTTTCAAACTGCAGAGCCATGTAGTCACTATGCTATTATGGATGAGATTTGATTGGTTGTTTGGCTGTTTCACTTTTTAAAAGGGTTAAATATCTTATCACTTTGCAGTTTTATGGTGAAAGTCAATAGACACACACAGCTGGCATCATGGCCACATCCACTAACGGACTTCCGTTGGGGAAAGCTAACATTGAGAGTGAATCAGAAGAACAGTTTTATCACTCACTGCTCAACAACATATGTGGACTTAAGGAGATATTTGTGCGAACTATAAATTCAAAGACATGGAGAAGAATAAAGCAACCCAGTGGCCCAACTTTGTAAATGCTGACAATGCTAACAGCAGCTGCGGGTAACGGTAAATGCTTGCTAGATGCTAATCTGATGCTAGCGTTGCCTGGTGTGTTTAAGATCTACAAAACAATCTGTTTACTTTTCTGATATAACACAACTTCAAAAACTTCCATTAAGACTTAGTAGTGACTCGACTGGAAATAGTTGTGCTTAAAATACACTTACATTCCAGGAAATGTCCAAAGAGCAAGAAAGTTGCATTCCAATGTATTCTTATGGATCTTTAAGCATGAAATTCTCCCACGGCAGGCCACACCCCAAATATGACCAGAGGCCGACTGTATCTATGGACCTGTTTGTTTCACTAAACTGTTTGATCAAGGAGCCCGATCTCACAAGAAAGCGTACATTTACCACGACATTACACAACATGTAAATGAGGTATGATTAGCACGAGTTCACGCTGTTCGCGTAGTCGTAATTAAGTACGTCCCAGTTCATTTTAATGGTGGTTGTTAAGACGTGTTCTTATTTATGAATATTAATGAAATCCTGATTCTAATCGTTAACCTACACCAAGTCATTTTTACGCTTTTTCATATCGTGCTAAATGCACGGCGTAACATAAGTACTAAAAATAGCTGTGAAGTGTGGTCAAAATACACGTTTTTGTGTGTGGTAAAAGTACGCCATCTAGTGAGACTGTGTTGAAAATAGCTATTTACATTGTACAACAAGAAAAAAAAAATCTTCTTATGTTATGGACCTATTCAGAGCCTACGTCATTTAAAGGGGCGCTCTGTAGTTGTTCACTTTGGTGATAATTAAATAACATAAATAGCACCAAGTTCTTTATCAATGTCGTGGTAGCTCATCTCCTGTACTTTTCCACAAATTACGTCAAACTCATCGAGGGATGTGTATGCTCATAGCTTTCCTCTTGTGTACACAAGGTTTTCCATCAAATACAAGTAAATATCAGGCCACTAAATATTGGGACACTTACTAACATTACGCTAACATTCAGTAGTTAACTGTACATTAATCTGGAGTTGTTTGCCATTTGTTAAATTGAGTTTTTTAAGGAGAGTTTTGTAATCTTTTACTGAGAATGCTAATGTGTTGACTGAAAAGCCCGGAACATATTTGTTTACTAACAGTAAATGGATCTATAGTGATTTATTGTGTCCTTTGAGTCCATTTTAGTTCTAGACTTCTTTAAATGGATTATTATCTTCTTTGATTGCATGTTTCTATTTAGCTGCTGTTTTTGAACTGTGTGTTACAACATTGAAATTTCCCCATTTTGGGATAATTAAAGGATATTTTATCTTGTCTAAGGTGAGTGCTAAAGCAGATACTATGGACTATAAATGAACTGGGAACTTGTAACTTGTAAAAGAAATTAAAACAGAATTCTATCATTTATTTGTTTATTTCTTTCTTTCCTTTGACATGTAAAGCTGATCAGTTTGAAAGAACAACGCGTTTACTTGCCCTGACACAAAGGACAAGGACATTCTTTCAAAAACCACATTAGCTGTGATGGAATTGTACATTTCACACTGATGTAACACCCATTCTCAACTTATCTTTGCGACAGTATGACATTCAAATAAAAAGTCAGTGGTGAAAGTGCTGTCATATAGTGTAATAAAAGTCCCATATGGATACATAGAGGGCAGATACCTCCACCAGTGAGAATGGGGCAATCAGCGTATTCAGAAAATCACAATAGAGTTACAATGGGAGCAGCCACGTGGAGCGCCGATGTGAGAGAAGTTCAGCTGCTCAATTTTCCAGGACAAAGACTGGTTCCTTCGGGGATGAATACAACTTAAGCAAAGAGATATTACAGCAAGAGAATGGAGGGTATATCTGCGTACCGTAATTAATATATAAAACAAGTGTAAAGGTTTGTTTAATACCAGAGGGGAGGTGAGGTCATCTTGAAGAACATGAGTAAATATAAAAATAGAAAACAAAATATACATTCATTTGATCATTTCCTGAATCATTTCATAACTATTTGTTTATCTGAAAATCAATCAATACATTAACTGTTTATTTTCAAATTGCAAAGCTTCAGCATCAGCAGTGACAAATAAAATCATACTTTGATCAACACACTTTTGTCCTTTGGTGAAGTATTGTCCTGATTCATACAGTCTTTAACATGTTACACAGGCAGGTTCTCATGTGGGCAGATGTACACGAGTTGTGTTGAATGTCTGAGTAAACATGTTAAACACTTAAAAAAAATGCTTAACCAAAGGAGACTTTTGGCTTTATAAAGAAATGTCTTAATGATAATGCTAACAGGATATACTCAAACGTAAGGTAGCTATTTTGGATTAAAACAAGTCACTTCATGCCCAGAGCCAATTCCCTTTTGTTTTGAATTCAAGAGTATAGTCCCCCTTGTCTGATGCCTCTGAGATGGCGTTTTATGATATGATTCTTAAATGAATAAATGCTAAAACATCAGGTTGCACTGGTTACTTTTCCTTGAATATCCAACCACAATGTCTTGATCAAGTGTTGACACAATGCAATCTTTTTAATTCTGATCTTTATAAAGGTCGAAGGGTACAATTGTTACGCCTCCATTTATTCTTAATATTTTTTTTGCTGGCGATAATTGGTAGCTATGACATCTACTTTTAGCCTGTAGCAACTTTTGTCACAAATGTGTGGACCATTGCAACGGGAGGTTAACCTTTTCAATGTTATTCCTCTAACTGAAAAGCTAATTAGTCATAGGTGCTATGCTAATTAGGACTAGCCAATATGCTAAATTATCCCCCTCCACAAGACCATTTTCTTCAAGCGCCGTGTAAGAATGCTAATGGTGAAGCTAATTACTGCAGTTTATGTCCAGATTCTCTCAAGGTACATGCAGCTGTCATGGTGAGCTTCTTGCTTAATGACAAGACTGTATTTATTAAATAGTGTGTCTTTCCACTAAAATGTCGAGGCATCCAAAGTCGTCTTGCAGTTTTATCCATAAATCATTTTCTCCTTCTTCACATCAGTTTTGCTACTGTTGTCATTTTTGCCCTGGGGCAGACTGAGAGAAGCATGGCTGCCAATCCCCAACCACCGATCACTCACAGACGCCACTTTCATTTGTCTTGTCCATTCACACAGTAGTGACTATGACAGCACACTGAACTAACAATCAATTGAAAAATAAATGCATAAATATTATATTTTAAAGGATCTGTAACTGATTTGAACAAAACTTGCTCATTGTAAGCATTTTGTAGCATTTCAAACCTTCTAATGCTTCACCACAATGAGTTTCTAAGTACTTTTCTCTATTTTCAGAAGTCATGTTACAGATGACATCGACATTTGCAGGCTAACAGCAAACTTCCTGTTTCTGGAGAATAAAACTTGTTGACAAGACACTGAGGATGTATTTTTTTCCTGAATAGATGGGTAAACAACACATCTATTCTGACTTTTAACAAAACAACAACTGATATTTTGCAATCAGCAACATTACATACACTAACACTATAAAAACAACTCTAACAATGTTCATTTGGTCTTAATTTACTTCACGACTATGTTTTCTTTTTAAAGACAATGTGTTTTGGTGTATTTACCTCATTAGATTCACCTGAACACAAAAAGAAATAGGAGAACAATAGGAACAATAGAACTTTAAGTCAGCCATATCAGACCACTGCAAGAGAAAAAAACACATAATGGATTGGGATGGGGCCCAAGTCATTAGATCTGAAAACAACAAATATAAATGCTAGATTAAGGAGGCCATTGAGATCAGAAAGCGGGGCTCTAACAGCATCAACTGTGATGACGGAGCGTTCCTTCTGTCCCACACCTGGGACACCTTCCTCCAGAGACGACCCGACGACAGAAGACATAGTCAGTCTGATTGATGGGCTGACCACACCTCCAGGAAGTAGCTGATATACGACACGTCACTACCTAGACCGGTAACTGTCCTGAAGATAGCTTGCTGATAGCAGCCGAAACATCAACACACATTGGGCCAGATTTATCAAGCATTTGCTCATGTGCAAAGCAGGTTAGGGGGAGCAAAACTTTGGCAGAGATTATATTTTTCTCTCTCACACACACTAAAAATGCACAATTTTAGGTGGTTTACATCTGTTTGGTTTAGTATATTGTATGTGCATCTTTCAATATTAAAGTTTGTGCAAAATGCTCATAAATAACACATTTGTTTCATTTTTGCACCTGCAATTTAGCACCTGGCTTGATAAATCAGGCCCATTGTCTTTAAAATGAAACCTAAGTTGTGAACTAACAAAAAAAAAAAACATCAACAAAAATATATTTAGTGGTGAAGCATAGCATGTGACTTCTAATTCAGATATGAAGTAAGTTAGTCTTAGCCTGGCTGGCACCACCTAGTGCCTCCACTCATTTTCATTTCACTCCAGCTTCTAGATCAGGTATTGCAGAACTGCAGACCGTTCTCCCAAAGCAGGAAGTACAGTCGTCCAATCAGTGAACAGAAGCGATATGGTTTCTTGAGAACCTAACGCCTGAGTCGAGAAAGAAGACTGTAGGCATCTTCCTCCTTTGACCTTCAGTCAAATATTAACTTAGAAAATGACATTGTATATTTTAATTTTTAATTTTATTTCACAGAAACAGTAACAGCACTGATACAACTGACACACATGTTTATGCACTACTTTAGTGACAAAAAGCAGTGATTGTTTATGTAGTGAACCGAGTAGCGGTAAGGCCCCCCGTTTTAAACCCCGTCTGGCTTATAAAGATACAGAGCAAGATAGCATTTAAGTATTTATTAGTTCATTGGCATAGTCAGGAAATTTATTTTTTTGGTGTTGATAAAACATAAAAGTTAATTCTAGGTGGTAAGAGCAATAACAATATTTCTTAATGACAAGAAGTTTAAAAGAGCATAAACAGGGCAGCAGTGGTTAACTGTTAAACAATGAAAACAATAATTTTAGCTGAATGCATATTGTGCAATAACATTGTAACCATTTTCACAAATTTACCTTTACACTCAAAAAGCCATTACTGCAACAAGGCTTGAGGCAAGTGCATTAGCCTCCACCACTGCACACACTGCCACCACAACAGCACTGTCGACCTGACAAACAATTGGGCTACACACCTTTAATAGATCAGGTAATCAAGGTGGGAGAGGGAGGGGCAGCATTAATGTGTGCTCCTTGGCGCACTCTGGTGGACTAACTTGACATTACACAGTTAAACCACGCGGTTACATTTAAATAAAAAAGTCCCCGTCTACTATAAAGCAAACAATGCCAATGATGCAATGTCAGGTGGTGTCCGTGAAGTGAAATGAAACTTACTGATACTAAGCTACTCTATCAAATGAATAAAACAAAATAAAATAAAAAATAAATGCTCAAAACAAAATGAAAAACGGTGGTGTGTTGAGCAGCTGGGAAACTCAGCCATTCTGTTTTAAAGGTTCTGATGTGAATTAATAAAGTTAAAATACATCTCAAATACAGCTGTCCTGTCTGTCAATCATTCCCACTCATAAATGTGATGTGTGGAGCTAATTAATGGTTTCATATTGGTTATAGGAGTGAGACAGACGTAGAGATGATCGGTGCATGGGTGTCCTGGTGACAAAGCGCCGCAAGAGATGGAAGCAGCCTGTCAGGTTCTGGTGACAGCTCAGGCTTTTTGATCAGCCCTGTTTGAGTGTGGCGTGTTGTGGTCGCCGCAGTGATGTGGGCCTGCGCTGACAGAAGGAGATCGGCGCTTGTACAGGACCGTGTTAGAGAAAGGCTCTGTCACATCTGTTCCACTCAGCGGCCGGCTGTCAGAGCGCCGCTGATGCCGTACAGTGGTGCATTCAGACATCGCAAACAGCCTGACAAGGACACACTCATTTGTGTTTGTGCATTGAGAGGTTTCAAAATGCACATTAATAAATCACACAGAAAAATGCTTATTTGCATGGGAAAGCTTACTTTATGGCTTTACGGGGTAGTTAAGTCAGGAGCTTGATTGGTGGGAGTGTCTTTTGTCCTGTTCGTACGACATCAAATGGAGAACAGCTAAAATGTATATAGTTTACGTAAATGCAGTCACTAATAGAAATCACCAAATTGAAAATTTGTCAAATACATTGTTAGATATTTCATTTCAAAGTACATTATGGGACACCCTATTAGTAGGTGTCCATGCTACTAGGCTACAGTGCTTTTTGGAGAAAGTCAGAGCGACACTAAAGTCAGAATTCTTCTTTATCATATTCACATGTTGCTAGAGTTTATACCGTATAAGCATAGAGCACTGCTACAACAAGTTCAAATTTGTTAGTTATTCACTCAGATTTCTTTCACAACAGAATGTGAAACCACCTCAGAAATCACCTCAGTCAAACTTTTATGCCGGCGCCAAGCCTGGATAATTGGATAGGGTAAGCCATCAAATGAAACATGAAACGTGTGTCTTACAGTGTAAAGGTCACTATAAGTGCAGAGCTAAATGTCCAAAAGTGTCCCCAAAGTAAGTCCTCTAATGGTCTTTCCTTCCACATTCTGCACAAACGGCCAAAGAACAATGGCTTTGCTCACACTTCCACTGCTCGATACATCACAGGCGACACAGAGGCCCACTGTATAGAACAGGGCACCTATTAGCGTGCTCCTAATGTGCTCAATCTATCACAACGTCGTCTCCTCTGTGGCTGGAGACAAAACATCACCTGAAATAACCATCTTCTACTCCTTTCTACTCTGAACTTCTTTTGAATGGGGATTAATTCAAGCAGGTGCCAATCGTGGCATGCCTCAGAATCGGGAAAGGCAGCCAGGCGGGCCACAGCGATTTAATTGGAATAATGTATGAAATGAGTCTGCGACGCAGGCAGGGGAGTGTTAACTCTCAGCCGTGCCGGCTTCGACAGAGATCAATGCACCTAACCTCAATTCAAGAAAACATTCTCTAATGGTTCCCCTCGAGATCAGCGCCCAGCCTCTTCCCTCTTCTTCTGCTCGTCACTTATTTATTTATTTGAATTTTTTCTCTATCTTTCTCTCTCTCTGACTGTGGTGCACACTTTTTAATTATCCGCCCGAGGATTACCAGGCCAGTGGGAGACGATTTTTTATCCTGTCACACCGAACAATACTGCTTTATCACGTCTTCCCCATTCAACACTCTTTTCACTGAGAACTGTGAAACTGTCTGTCTTGGAGCGCCTGCAATACTCAGAGACTAGAGACTGAGCTATATGTACATTCAATGGAAATTTAACGATGTGCAACTGGCATAGTCTTACCCTTAGAAGAATGTTTCACATTCAAATTTTATTCAGATTCAGATTCAGAATATTTATTGTCATTGTCACCAAAGAACAACGAAATTCAGTGTGGAGCATCCATACAACATAAGTGCAACCCACAATAGGTAAATAAATACCCCCTTAGTACCCAAGTCTAAATATTTGACTCAGTCTGACATCAGCACAACAGACATAATTGAGCAGCAGCAAAAGGTTGTTTAGAAAGTGCAGATAATACATGTTTTGCACTTTCATGTATGCTTTATTCTAGTTATGGGTAGTGAAAGCAGCCCTTCTTTAGCCAATCAGCATTACCAGTGTCCTATAAATTAAAGAGTCGTTCCTCTCCTCCTCTGACGTTACCACTGCACTGCTGTGCAAGTTCAGGGCTAGAGTGTAAAGCTTGATGTTGATGTTTGTTGTACTCATTGTGATAGGAATGTTAAGCCGCCAACGTAGGCCATCATGGCCAACAACAAAAATAGCCCAACTAACGCCTTGCATTGCTGCGTGTTGCACTGAGCCATGAGGAAAGCTGCTGCAAAGCTGAACGGGAGTGGTCAAGGTCTCAGTATAGCTGTGGGTTCAGTGCCATGTTCACGTCCCTGGGTCTGCTAGTGTCGCCCACCTCCCCTTATTTGGACCTGAAACTGAGCCTGTGACTGATAAGTGCTGAATAATGTGTTAAGGGCTGGTCCCAAACTTAAGGATTTTGGACTGCAACATGATGCATGTGGAACTGATTAAAATGTGTCACAATTAAGACTTTTAACTTAAACCAAACGATAATAAAATTATTCAATTTTTGTAAACTTCTGTCGCCTCAATTTAATAAACCTGTGTCCATACTTTTCTTTTGTGGCATTGTTGGGTGTTTTTCGGAGTAATTTCATTAGGTTTATGTTATGTTTATTTAATTCTTTCATGTTACCATCCTCCACTGATACATATGTATTGTACATACACCACTTACAACATTCTTTTGAAGATCTTATGCAGCACTGCTTTTCAGCTGTGTCATACTTGTTTCCTCTATTTTTCTAAAGCGCATATTCATATTTTTATGAATTATGCATTTTTTAGTAAACTTTATTCTTCAGATTTGCTAAACAGTGAAGCGTAGAATTTGACATCATAGCAGAGTCAAATGCAAAAACAAAATCCGTCGGTTACTATTGTAAACTACAGCTCCCAAAAGCAATGTAAAGAAACAGTGGAAAACCGCACAAGCATTTTCGACGCAGAAATAAGCGTTGATTAAATAGTTTTAGTTCTATATAAGATAATGAACCACAAGTGTCATAAATAAGAACTCAGCAGACAGAAGCACAATAGGTCTTCTTTAAAGTCAATTTTTGTCTTCTCCACTCTCTTTTTTATTCCACTGCATGGGATAATTGAACAACACCCAAAGTTTGATCCAAATTTTGTCAAATGCAATTGAAACAGACCAATTTTAAAAAGTAGAGAAAACCCCAAACTCCTAAAAGTGTGTAATTGGCGCCGCATGGAGACAAAATCTGTGTTTATTTTCTTACAAGGCTTCGGGAAATTCTCTTATTAGTTAGTCTTCCCCACAAAAACAAACTTGTGCCTTGTTTGCAGCGTCTCTGAGCAGAAGAAAAGACATCTGAGAGAGAGACGCATCAAGAAGCACAAAGACTTGAGTGACAAAATATTTGCAACGTTCACACACTGAGCCCCTCTAACACTTGCGAGGAACTGTCTCTTTTTTTTTTTCATATCTCCATTTTTGTCCTCCCTGGAGATCTCAATTATTTATAGATGCAATTCCACAAAGTACTTTTTATGGATGGCCAAAAGTATTTTCTGTTCCAAATGGCTTTCATCTAAAGGACTTAGTGACACTTTTAGGAGACAATAAAAACCTCTGACACAAAACAACAGACTGACACAGACTCAAAGCCAGTGGGTAGCTTTGCAGGATCATGTGTGCATAAATTGGCTTTGAAGTAGCACATTCAGAGCAGGAGCTGTCAGATCTATGTAACACGTTGCTGCTAACTGCATGTTCAATAATTGAGCTATATTTAAAGGTTTGTATGCGTCTTTGACACAGTATATATTTAGTTCAATGCACTGCTTAGCACAGATTCTAGAGGTGCACTGCTCCCAACGTTCTCTACGAAGGTTTTTGTACATTTTCATCACATTTTCATAAGGTATTTGCCACAAGTCTCAGAGTAGGTCATTTTAATGTGTTATGCCCAAATCAAGAGACAGGTCAGATCTAATTGAAGGCTAAATCCTTTGTCATTTGAGCTACATCAGTGAACAGCCTAAAGAAAATATAGAATTGTTAGAGCAAACTTGTAGTAATGTTTTAACTACATGTAAAAACAAGCATTGGGGATAGCTTTCCCAGGTAATATACTGTACATAGTTACATTTTCAAATTAATAATGCACTACTCAGATCCAGCTGCTCAGATACTGTCCTGCAGAGTTCAAAGTGTTGACAGCGACAGGACCGACTATGCAGTCGACACCTCCTCCACTCAGACCCCTGGGGACTTCAGGTGGAAATGAGCAACTTTGCTTTAACCTGGCACAAGCATATCTCCTCTTTTGTGTATAGGACAATATTTTTTATGCACTGTCTCTGATAAATAAACTAATAAAATTAAATAAACTGACTAAACCTCCCCTTACCTCCTCTGCATGTTTCTTCCTCACAGACAATGCCTCCCCTTCCACCTCCACTCTTGCACATGCATGCACCGACCTCCTCCCACCCTGGCACTCTGTCCTGCCAATACAAGAAAGGGTACATTTACCACAACACACGAAACAGCGTATTATGAGCACGATTTCATGCCTTTTTTAAGTTCTTATGTTATACGTCGTACTTTTAGCATAACGCGTAAAAATTACATGAGATTTCACAGCGTAAAAATACACAAGTTTTAGTTGCAGCCATGTGGGGTCTTTTTCTTTAGGTTTAGGTAAGTTTAGGCATCAAGTTACTAAAATGGGCAAGTTTAGGGCTGTGGGTTGGGGTTGGTTAAGATTAGATCAGGATTTAGTTATTATTCATAAATAAGAACATATCTTAACAACCACCATAGAAATGAACTGGGACTGTGACACATATCACAATTAAGCAAAACAGCCGTGAACTTATGCTAATGTGGTAAATGTAGGCTTTCTCGTGAGATCAAGCTTGTCCCGCAGTGTCTACACTTGTCCTACTTCCCTTGCACTTCCTCTTTACAGCACACAAGTCTCTGACAGTCTATAAGAAACTCATGAGTGAGGAGCAAAGCCAAGCCACAGTTTGGTTGATGGCAATAAAGGTTTTGTAAAACTTTATTTGCTAAGGTGCTCCCAAAGACATCCCTCTCCTGATCGACTTACACAAATGGACACAAAAGTGCAGTAAAGTTCATTCATTTTCTACCGCTTAATCCCGTTAGGGGTCGCGGGTGACTGGAGCCTATCCCAGTGACTTTGGGCCTTAGGCGGGGAAACACCCTGGACAGTGGCCAACTTGTCGCAAGGTTAGACAGACAACCATTCACTCTGTCATTCACTCACTAAGGGTAATTTACAGTGATGCCCAATTAACCTAAACATGCATGTTTTTGGAGGTGGGAGGAAACCGGAGTACCCCGAAAAAACCCACGGTGACACGGGGAGAACATACAAACTCCACCCAGAGAGATCGTGAGACGTTGATATGGTTCGACCCGGGAGTCGACCTCCTTATTGGGAAGCCAGAGCTCTAACCACTCTGCCGTGCACCCCAAGTGCAGTAAAGTAAAAAGTAAAATTAGCTCTACAGAGGTAACTTAGGGAGTTACTTTTAAAAGTACCGCTACACTGAAAATAAGCGATTAAGAAATCATCAGAATAAATTGTCTAATCCTATGCACCAATGTTTCTTTTGAACTGTTAAGATCATCATGAGATCACCACAGTGAACACACATTAATATACACGTTCTGGGGATTTCTGAATCTTTGGTCCTTACATGACAATACATTTACTGTACATATTGAACTAAAGTTTGCTATAATATGCTTAAGTGGCTCTGAGCATAAGTGAGAACTTTTTTTTATGTGTGGTATAGCTGGTGTTTACAGTTGAGACCTGAATGACGCTAGATTTGGCATGTTTTGGGTGTTGAGCATTCCTCTGAAAATGCTGAAGGTAATTTAGGTATGAGTCTAAGGGACCGAAATTTACTCAAAAAAATTCAGGAAGAGTCAGTACAAAAGTCCTATTAATTTTTTTCATTTTCTGAGATTTTTTTTTATTTGTAAGCTCACTGAGTAACTGAGTCTGATTCATCCCAGAATGACTGATTTGACTCTAAATAAGAGGACTGCAGTGTTATTTTGATAACATTTACAGGTGCTTCATGGCTTGTTTCTATCAGACGTTTTTAAAATAATAAGGTTTTTCAATTGAGCAAGTTTAAATAGAGTTGCTTGGATTAACATTATTTATTTATTATTATTTCTTTAAAAAATATAACAGCTTGAGAATAGCATATGCATTTATGGTTAACTTGAGTTGCATATCTTTGATCAAAGAAAATGTCCTTCCTTCTTCACGGCCACATTGCTGTGCAGATAATTCTTATCTGTTGTTAGGAGAATTTGATGTTGATGTGCACAAGTAAAGACATGTAAAATAACCATGAACTAGATGAAATTGTGTACAGGAAAAGTGTTATAAGATCAAAAACCATTCGCCTGATCAAGCAAACTAAATATGTTGACTGTGTCCTCTCTCCTAAAAGTTAGCAGGCACGACTGGCAAAGTGATTGACCAATTATTTAAAGCATGGTCACTTTTTGGGTTATTAAGAGAAAAGCAAAAGACAAAAATATACAAACATTTGCTGAATTAATGTGGAAATTATTCAAAAGTTTGTTAGAGTAATATCTTTCTGTGAGCTTGATCCCATACCCTTCTGCAGGCAGGCTGTAAAATCCTATAATGTGTAAACTTGTTTTATGCGTCTGCTGTCTGATAAGGGCTGGCTTGTCTTCTGAAGCGTGTTGAAGTGACAGCGTGTCCGGCTCTGCACAGAACATGTGTTTGTGACAGCAGTCATATGCCAGCACTATTCTGGGTCACTTCTCTCTCTGCTGTCATGGGGCTAGTCTGAACACACCAAAACCAAATTACACTCCAAAATCAAACCCGACAACAGCAACACATCTACAAGAATACTAGAATGTGGCAAATTGCATAGTTTGTCCAAAATTTTCTTGGAAGAACAGTTTGTGGCATAGTGTGTAATGCAATCTAATTGTGGGCATATTTATTTTTATGCAGCCTAATTGCCTATTTGAATATATCACAAGTGGATTTCTATTTTAAAATTCGGCCCTTGACCACCTCTGACTATGATCAATTCGGCCCTAGCTCCATTTGAGTTTGACACCCCTGATGTAAAACCTGATGTGATGTTCATTCTCGTTGGGTTAGGGTCAGGACACCAAAGAAGGCGGTGACTGTGTGTATCTCCCCCAGCATGGTTCTCTGTCTGCAAATGAAGTTCCTAATGGATAAATAAAGTTATTATGATTTTGACTGATTGAAAATAAACTAAAAGCCTAAAGCCTTGCATTGTTGTTATTGTGTTTTTAGTGTTATATAGCAACATCACTGGTGTCTGCTGTGTAATGCTAATGCTAACGTTTGTAGCATGCTGCGCTGGGCCATGGAAAGAGCTACTGCAAAGGTGAACGGGAGTGTTTGGTGTCTCATGGCTGGTATGGCTGTGGGTCTCAGAGCCACGTCCCTGGTAGGTTTTGATGAGCGTCTTTGGTGCATAGTGATGTTTTGGTCTGCCAAACTTCAAGTGAAATTTGAACTGCAACTTGCAACTTGGTGTATGTGCAAGTAAAAGACTACTCAGTCTACTCAATTCAACCAAACTGGGTCCTACTTTTATTTTCTGGATTAATCCCCAGTGACGTTGATGGTTGTTTTAGGAGTAATTTCATTTTGTTTATATGACATTTATTTTAACATTGATTAAATAAGGATTACTATAGCAAAGCAAAATGTATAAGTGTGTGTCCCTAATGCACAGGCTATTGTGTTACTGTTTAGGGTAAGTAAGAAAGGAAAAAAAGAAATGTTCTATATTGAACTGACAAGCATCAAAGTGCCATATGCCATCACTGCACTGACTTTATTGGTGGTGAAAAGTTACTTCTCCATTTGTAGTCTGGGGCTGACTGATGTGCAGCTGCCATTATGTACCAATGATTGTGTCAGTTACTTTTAAAAGAGAAATGATTCCGTGCTTCTGAATCTCCTTTCAAAGATTCTTGTTTATCCAGTCCTACACAGGAAGATGGACAATGATCTGATAAACTTTGACAAAACTGTGGAACTGGATTTTGTACAGCCCAGTGTGACATTAACAACAGCTGTAACAACATGTTACTTCTTACACATATTTCCGAGTGCATGTGGATAATGACTTGTGTTGACTGAGTCCATCTTGCATTTTGCATGACTTCACATGCAGAGAATCTGAGTGTGAAATCTAAAACACACTGGCTTAAAACAGCAGAAAAATCCGTAGAAGCATCTGTTATTCACACATCAACTGTTTGAGTAATTTACCATCAGCAGGACTTGGATAAAACAAAACACAATTTACACTCATTCACTCAGTGTAAAAACTGGTATTTTGGGGCCAGCATAATTTGTTTCTACCATTTTTTTTAACTTAAACATGATGACAACTAACAAACAGGGAGCTGATTTTAATGGCGCTTATGGCATACTTTAATGTGATGTTTTACTGTGACCTTGATATTTCTGGCATTTGATAGTTCCTCTGTTTCAAAGATAAACCATTAAACAAACTAATTTAAGCAGAGATAAGGGTAACATTTTGACTTAATAAATGTCTTTGTATGTCTCCGTGATGGATAAATGTGTATTTTTGGGGCAATTGAAGCATCGCTCTCTGCTTAGAAATCACTCTAGCAGCTTCTGCGCATTGACCCGACGACAGATCTACTATAAGATTCTAGCTCTCTACAGAGTTCGTTGTTTTTAAAATGTTATTTACTGCCTTTTTCAATAAAATGATGAGCAGACACAAGCCGTAAAAACCTATCCATTTTTATTTTTAATTCGACACTTTTATTTAAAAAAAAAAGTGAATGTAGGGGAAGCACAAATGAAGTTACCTTGTTCTGCTGTAAACATATATTACATTTTATGCTTACCCAGTAGCCCCCATTCTTCAAGACAGTGTTCTCAGTTTGCAAAATGTGCTGGACCTGATATGTGCACTATAATTAGTTCTATAATTTTAGCTCCTGTGCAGTAGTCCACATATTTCACATCCTAATCCTATTATTGTTCTTTCCACAACTAATTTTGCTCTAATTATAAAGTTAATAACAACACCTAACAAACTCCTGGTTTGCAGAGACTAACATGTTCTACAATTAGATGCAAATGGGGCTGTGTGATCTAAATTTTCACTCTTACAATTGGACTGGGTGGTATGGCAAAAAATGAATACCACACATTTCCTGGAGCCAGAATACAGTTTGGATTTTATCACAATCCCTGTAGTTGTCTATTTTCTTATTGCCTTTGAGTTAATAAAATCCTCTGCTTTTTCAGAAAGTTTCTTCTTTACTGTCAATGGCTAATCTCAACTGTCAAAGAATGACCTGTGTTGCCAGATTTCAGAGAAAAAACAAGCAACCAAGGCTTTGAAAAAACTCCCAAAACAAGTGACCACTGACCTACAATAAGATTCACCAAAAAACACAACTTTCAAAATTCATAAGAAGCCCAAAGTTGCTATAAAGAAGCAGACTTGACAACTCTGAGGTTGAGAGAAGTACTTTGGAAAACTAGTCTTTATTTGAACAGAAAGATGAATTAAAGGGGGGAAGGTAAATCAGTAAATCATAATTAAGAGATGAGCTTGTGATTTGACTTTCATCACAGTATTGCCCAGCCTATACTTACAATACATTATGTCTGTAAATGTATAAATCTGGGCTAAAACTAAGTTCACTTTATTACATTTTGAACAAACGTGCGAGCCACTTTAACAAATGACATTTTGCACTGCACATAAGCAATAGTCATGGTTTTACAGCTGCTGTGTGGGCTGAAACACTCAAATAAATCCCAGTCTGTCACCGCGGTGGTCCTCCCAGGGGCCCACATGCACAAACACTGTGCCTGTGAGGGGTCAAAGGGAGACAAACTGCAGGTTAACACGCTCCAAAACACTGCTGAATACGGGACCTTTAGAGACTCAAATGCCCTGCAAGTTGCTTTATAGATTAGAAAAACTTAATTCAGCAATCTTGGCAAATTTGAGTGTCAAACAAGTCCAGGAATGAAAGGCATTAGACGAGCCGCTCAATAACACAGAAAGCAAATTGTTCCAGCCTTATTTTGTTGGAGAAGCACACTGACAGTGGAATCGCAATGTTTTTTCCTTTTGGTCTTGTTTTGTGCACCTTGCCACACCCATCTGAAAAAACAGTTTCGAAACACAACAGTGCAATCACATTCGGCTATTTGATTACAGGCACAAAATGGATTTCCGTGTTGGCTGTCAGGCGGAGGAGCGAGCAGAAGCACAGCGGCGCCGTTCCAAGCCTTTACATAAATGTTATTCATCATCAGGCAGCTTTCAGAGCGCGCAGACTTCAGTGGCCCGCGGAGGATTGGCGCGGACACAACGCCCACATCAAACATCCTCCACCTCACAAGGACAAGGATTAAAGCAGCGTGCAGCCGAAAAGAGACCATTTTGTCCAATAACAAACATTTTGAGAAGAGGTACAAGTTCACCAAGTGCAGGGTTTTGGTGAATCAAAAGATGTAAGTCCATAGTATTAGAGCAGTTTGATACATACACTTTTTATGATATACTCAACTCCATGTTGGTTTTGGTTTTGGACAGAAGCATCACGTTGACAGCAGAAATAGTAAAATGATGAATTCTGGCTAAAATGAATGGTGGTTTTCTGAAGTTACATAATAAGTGATTCAGCAAAGTATTGATTTTACCAGAGCTGCAACATTGTAGGCAAAACAGACTAATGCCGAAGGCTCCACGCTGAAGAAGGGTCCCTATGATATGACAAACTTATTTGTTTTTATTATATCCACTATATCAGAATAAAAACTCTTAAGAAAAAAATGCAGAAAGAATCAAATCAGAATAAAAAAAAAAGCACATGTTTTAGTGGTAGGAGAAACTGGAGCACCTGGAGAAACCTCTGCAGGCATGAGGAGAACATGCAAACATGGCCACTCAGGAGTCAAACCAAGAACCTTTTTACGAGAGCATTAAATACCACTGTTGCCTAACGCCTTCAGTGAAATACAGCAGTGTATTTAAAAAACACATTTTAAAGCCTTCAACAATCAAAATTCAACAGAGTTTCAGAAACTTTCTTAAATATAATATTTCTTAAATGATGTTTCTGATATGTCGTCAGTAGCTGTGTAAAAGACTGGCTCCACTTGAAACAGTTTGGTAACTCCTAAAGACGAACTTCAATATGATTTTGTTCAAGCATGCTTCTTGTTTTTTTAAAAAAATGTATAATAACAAATATAGTAAAGTAACTTTTTGAAAAGTTTTTTCTTTCATAAAGCTGATCACCAACTTGAGAAAAAGTAATAAGGCGAAGTAATTAATGTAAAAATATTTTACATGATCAGACCTGCTGCAGCCATACACTGTAGCTATGCTCTTGCGGGTCAGCCGATGAGTTTTACCTGCCCAAAACAATGAAAACATCTAAGAAGACCAATCCTTTTCTGTTATAGGCCTCAAAATCAAGAATGAACTCCCTGTCACCTTGTGCAAATTAAACCATTTTCTGATATTGAATTTCCTATAAAACATACACACTTTTTGATCAAACTCTGTTGCTTTTTGTCACAGTTTGAAATGTTTATTTTAGTCTTTAAATGGGGTTATTTTGTTGTTTGACTTTGTTTTTGTTGATTTATGCATAGCACTTCAGTAGACTACCTGTTTCTACAACAATCTTGCCCATCATTTTCATTTCCTGGTTCATTTTTAGCTTCCTATAAAAGCAGCATCGGATGGATATTTAGAGTTGTTCATTTGCACTTAAAAGATCAAATAAGCACAAGTTCAATATTACCCTAAAGAACATACAAAAGCAACAAAATACTGCATTTTTAAACAGTCCAAAGTCCTCAAATGTAATCTACAGTATCACACAGCACAGCATAAATGTCATATTATTCATACAACTATTGTGTGACTAAACAGCACCATATCAGTTAGAATTACCAAATGTCTTTGAGAGAAGATAAGTGCCTGTGTGACAGTTTTTATGATTATTTACTCCATTGGGCAGATTAATCCTTGTTGTAAATATAGTTTTACAGCAACAATCAAGTTGCAGGGCGAAGAAAAGCTGATTTGTTTCTCTTTGTTAAGAATTATAGGACTTAAAAACAACTCCGACTAATTATTCCCAAGTTTGGCACAATTTACATAAAACAAAACTACAACTTTTGTAACCATATAAATATAAATGTACCAAAATGTTCCTCTTCACATTTTATTTGTTTTTAAAGATGTAACTTTTATGGTAAGGAGGTTTTCTGCACTTCTTCATAGAGATATTTTTGAAATGTTTCACAGTGACACTGAATTTACCCAGTATTACTATATGAGAGGCCTTGCTTCTACACTCCTCTGACTTGCTACTTTTCTACACGTTTCATCTCTTAATCCGGCTGGACACTACAGAGGCTTAAAATCTTTTGTGATTTTTTTGAAACGCCAAAGAAAAAAGAAGCCACTGACATAAGGACATTTACAATGATTATTTGTCTCAGAGTCCATATTCCGTATTCTAAAGTTGGTGCTTCATTTAAGAAGCAGGTGCGCTGGAGATGACGTACATAATGATTGTATTTATTTAAAGATGATAAGCGATGTTTCTTCTTTATTTTATGTACACGTGCACAGGTAGCATGTGAACCTCACGATGATGCCTCTTGACAAATAGTCGCACAGACATAAGAGAGAGACAACAAAAAAATCTCTTACAAAAATTGTTACTCTGGCCACGCCTCCCCGAACTCGTAAAGGGGCACATCAGGCTTAAAATCGGGCCAAAACTCCTGTAGTGTGCTGCCGGCTTTAGTTTTCACAAAAATAAATTATCTTCCTGAAAAACCTCGTAGAGCACGTTTAATTTCTCTAACATCAGAAATGTTTTGACCCAGTGTTTAAACATGGCTGTTGGTATCATTATTTACAACCAGGAAGTAAAACTATATAAGCCTAAGTGAGCATTCAGCATGTCAAGAGTTTAATGCCTTTTTAACGTCTGAGAATATAATTAGCACTCGCAGCTGAAATTCAATGACAACTAATGTTGCATGAGTAGATGTCTTGATAATAGCACCTTGTCACGTCAGTAAACACACAATAGATGCCGGCGAGATCTTTCCCCTTGATACAATATGGGGACATTGATCGGACACAGTACAATAAAAATGAGGACAAAGAGATGAGGAGACATGAAACAAGTCTGATTCAGCTAGAATAGGCCGGTCGAGTGGAACATCTGACTAACAAGCACTTTTTGGATGCACTTATGTTGTCTCAGTAAAACGCAAAGGCTTCTGGTCCCATACATCTATCGATCCAGGCTGCTCGAGATGGAGATGTCAGGGAAAAAAGAAAGGAGGAGGCTGCTAGTCCTGGAGGCAAAGCCATGGAGGAGACTGAGAGGAAGAACGGATAAGAAAAAGACATTCAGTTTGCTTGGTTCAGTGTGCTAGGTGTGTAAGTGCAAATACAAGAATGTCTATGGTAAGATTAATATACACTCCAAAATACAAACATTTAATGAACTGACTTTTATCTTGCTTACTGTCATGATTCAATAGTTATTATTTATGTGAAAAAAAACAGAATTGCTCATTGTGTTTAAAAAGATGCATAATATTTGGATTGTGTCCCACTGTGAGGTTATCTTGGTGCATCACAGTGGCCTATTAGTTGACTATGTTGTATATTTTAGTGTATTATATTCTGGTTCCAGCTGGCAAACAGCGTCTCTTTTCTCTGTGTTCAGTGTGTCCCTTGGGGTAAAGGACGCCGTTACTTCCAGGACTTATTCCAAGTGCACACAAATGTGTTTGACTCTTTTGTCTGCTCTAAGGTAAAAACTGCCTCATCCAGGCTTTAGAGGACAAGGCCAATGAGCATTCAAATGCTTCAATTCGAACATCAGTGAATGGGTCAAGGATTTTTAATAAACTTTCACATATTCAAATTGTGACTGCATTATAGTTTACATTATGTAAACTATAATATTCTTAGGTCAGTTTCACTCAGGGAAGATGAGTATTTGGCTCTGGTATTTTCAGGTGGCATTGCTAATAAGCAGGGTTCACAGGTTTTAAATCTTACAACTTCCTCTCATAAATCCTTTGTCACATGGTTAATATCGGCATTCGTTTTGTTGCATTTATACATTTTTTTTTTTTTAACAAAATTAAACTTGATGAATGAAACCCAAGCACAGCCAATCAGAGAGCTGAATTTGGCTCCTGATGAGAATTGATATTCTTTATTTTTCAATCAGGCAGTTCTCAGTGGTCTCACTTGTTTTTCACCAAGTGCTGCATTGGTCTGATACATTTTAGAGTAAAACAAAACATGCACGTTAAGGGAAATCCACTGACATCCTTTATACACTTTTAATTTTGTTACAATCGAGTTTCTTCAATATATCGTTAACCCAAAGTTGGCTCTGACTGAGAAATCATGCACTGTCCTGCAACTGAAAATTCCAGTTTTTCGCCTACTTTGTAGCCCACATGTCTGTGCTATAGTGACAAACTAGGGCTACAGGTGATCGATGTAAAGTTCTGAAATGTCACATAGCCTCTTTCAAAAATACTAACATGTACAGGACAATCTGCTGCTTGTTACATGCAGAAAAAATTTACTATGAGAACTCGGGGCTAATCATTTCTGGAGGAAGCCAATAAATTTGTTTTTAACAGTAAGTTGTTTTAGATAAATTTTGCAGTTACAATAAACAAAATGTAAAATTATGAGCTATTTATCTTCTAGTTCATAACTAAAGTACCAGGTAAAAGTTCAATATGTCATTTTTAAAGTACATTACTGTAGCTATTGCAGTCTGTTCTCACAAATATGCACGTCTATACCACGCAATTCGGAACAGCGTGTCATAAGAACACAATTTCTATTTTTTGCAGTTTCTTTCTATGCAAAAAAACTCATGAACTATTTATGTATTTTTATGTCATTTGTTTGATGGATGAAGTGTGGGACTAATTGCAGATGTGTAAGGCAAATTTCCGTTTTATTACGGACAATGAAGTTTTATCTTATCTTATCTTATGCAGATGTGTTATTATTCATAAATACCAACACAATCTTAATCCTAACCTCAACCAACTTGAGGAGCAGACCTAAATGTACCCATTTTTGTAACTTCCGACCTAAACTTAGCCCCAAATAAAACCTCCTGTTTGTCCTCAACCAAATTGTGTGTCTATACCACGACATGACACACAATTTGTCATGCATGGTATATACACTCAAGCCATGAGAACACGTTGGTTATTTATTCAAATATCACAATTATAATTTGCATGTGTTTGATGATACGTCCAAACAAAAGACAGAAAAGGCTTTACCCAGACCAATAAATGAAATCTGGGACCTTCTTGTTGTGAGGTAGGATGTGTACCTATCAGCCACCGTGCCGTTTCCATAGTAACGAGCATACAGAAGGTTAACTGAGGAGACAAAGACAGTTCAACACGTCATTGTATCTGATTTGACAAACAATAAATAAGTAAATATGTATGTCACAGCAGGAGGGTAGTCATTTCTCATTATACTGTATACTGCGGCATGTTTAGTTGGCTGCATGCAATTTGCGTCTTTCTATTTCTAGACGTGTAAGCTGCGCTGCCCAATTAATACGCAAACAACATGCAAGGGCTTCTTTGTTTCATAAATATGCAAATCAGCCTTCGTCTTTTGATTCGGCTTGTTTTTACAGTGCATCTTTTAAATTGGCTTACGCAGGAAAAACAACAATCACAAATTCTACGGCAGGCCTTTGATAACATAATTTTTCTTTCATGGACGCTGCTGCTCCATTGACTCGGCTGTAATTGTATTAGGGAAAAATGCAGTGAGTCATTTGACCTTCTATCTATTCATAATGGGCCTAAGCTGCACTCTGATGTTGTGTTATCTAATGTTAAATGCAATTATGTCGATTGCTTGAGTCAGGCGACGCAAAGCCTAAACTGATCATATCGCTAACCGTATTAGATTTCTGACAAATTATGCAGCGTTTGGAAAGAAGTTTCAACACACTGTTAATATTGGATTGGAAAGTTTTTTTTGTCCAAAGTGCAGTTCAGGGACAAGGCATTTGACTGTCTGAGTCTGTAGAGCCTGACAGTTATTCAGAAAGTTGTAATGGATACCAGGTTTTTGTAGACAGGACATGTATTACATACTGCCTACATTGCCATTTTCAACAAATATGGAATAACTGCATTAACCGTGACTTGTCAAATGGGATTAAGCTCCAATCTTAGCAGAAGTGTGGGTCAGTGGGTCAGGAGCAGTCTCAAGGTGGAAGGTCAGCAAACATATCTGCTTTTAAATCATTCAACAGATGCTTAAATAGGCTGAGTTTGTTAAGCTTTTAGTTTTAGGTTATATACAGGCAAAAACAAAAATCATATCATTTGACAAAAGATTTGATAAGAAAATAGCTTTTTTATATTATAAGCTGTATATCCAACATGAGTTACACTACACATACTGCATGTGTAGTGTGTAAGTTGTGAATTTTAAGATGCAATGGTTTAAAGAAGTGTAGAATCTATGGGTTTGAACCGACAGCCTTGTGCATACAGTTACAATATTTTTTGACTATTGCTTAAAAAGCCAACGGTTCGCCAAACCATCCAAGCAGCTTCATCAGTGCTTGATTTTGTGACTGTGACTCAGACAAAATGTAGATGTGAGACCAAATCAAATCACCAAATCAACCCCTGATGAAGCTGCCTGGTGCTAAGTTCAGCTGTATGCACAGTGGTTTCACTCTTTTTGGATATTTCTGATGCCTGGATGTCTCAATGCCTTCATTGTTATTATTACCTAAAAGATATGTAGAATTGTATAAATGTGTAAAAGTCTAAAATGCAGCACTACAAACTGACAAGTCTTACAGTTTGAATTTAATAAAAAAATCAGCCCAATCTCTGGAGAAAATGTAGAAATACAACAATATATCAAAAATGTATGATAAGTAGTACGTTTTCACGACTATTTAAAGTCAATGTGTTGCAAAAGACCACGAATATTGGCTAAAGCCATTCAGCGACATTTTCTTTGGGTTTAAGGGGTGAATCTTAAGCTTAGTTTACAAGACAACGTTCCCCAGAAAACCGTCACAGTTGTAATGTTTTGTGCTCTGGTTTATATGGTGTTGTGGCGAACTAAGCTTCCTTTACAATGAAACGAAAAAACAAACAAACAAACAAACAAAAAAAAAGAAAATGCAGTAGTTCTTATGCCGTGCCAGGAGGTGGCGTAATTGTGCACCACTTCAGATGACCTTACCGTGACCCCACGCAATAACACGGCATTGACAGGTTTACAAGTTATTCATATCAATAAAATGGCAAAGGGAGCAACAAGGACAAGCGTGCAGGGAAAAAGGAGATCGCCTGAAACAAACACAGGGAGGACAGAGGACCAGTGCGAAGGGAAAAAAAGATTGCCTACAGTTGGAAGCGAACATGGGGAGGACAGCTCGCTTTCACAGGGTGCAGACACTTGGACAGCTGTCCTGCGTATCCTGCCTACTTGTTGTGTAGCGCTTCAAACTTTCTTTTCTTCTAAAGACACAAATTTCGATGAACTAATTGAATCTTTTGCACCTGGAGAAGCTTTGGGATATTTGTTTCTTGTCTCCCTGTCTGCAATACGCAAGTAAGAAATGCTGGACTTTGTAGCTTAACTTTGTGAGACCTTGTGAGAATGAAAGGTGCTTTGGTCTAAAAAGACATTTTTGGTGACTGGCAGTCTTCTTCTAAGGCTTTACACCGCGGTGTATCCACTGAACCAGCCCTGAAACTACTCCTTGAATCGTATCCAGTGGAACGCCATTCAATGAACACGTAGCTCGTTGTATTGTAAAAGATAAATCAATCTGACTTAGAAACTCGGATTTGTGAAAACTTGATGTATAAACTATCCCAGCCTTAAACTTACCCATTTTAGTTACTTGTTGTTGCTTAAACTTACCCGTTAAAAAGAAAATGCTGCCATATGGTGTCAACCAAAATGTGTCATTATTTGACGTTTTGGCTTTAACATGTTGACACATTATTGTACTCTTTTGACATTTTGTTGTATATCTACGTTTTCTCTGGAGACTGTGTTGTCTCCCATAGACACCTGAAAGCAGCATGCTGTTGGCTATGCTTGGGTGGTCCACCACTCTCACACTTTACTGTCTCCAAAAACTTGCTCTTGTGCTGAAGGATTTGTGAAAACTAAGATGGTCAAAAAATAACAAATTTAGTTTAAGCATTTGTATGTGATGTAAGTGAATTGCAATAAACACGAAACCCCATTTCATAAACCACACACATGACAACTGTGTAAACAAAAGAAAGGGGAGCTAACACTTATGACTATGAAAAAATTATTAAATCTTCACAGAGATTGACTTAACTCTTATATGCCTTTTTCACAACAAAACTCGGTTGTGGAAAACTAATGGAAATGCATGCAACATTTCACCAGAGCCTCCAATCCATTTTAATCCTGAAGGCAATTACGGCGTGGGTTTTAGGGTCAGTAGTGCCGTTGATTGATGGCAAGGAAAAGTCACTTTAACAAATCGCCGTGAACTTCAACCAACTGGCTCCAGCGTGCGCACAAAGGCTATACGCCGGGACAACGCTATAATGCTTTTTTAATGCAATGATAAGATAATAGCAAATGGAGAATTAATGATTGCCGACTCTGATTGGGCCCTGGTGTCAATAACAGCCGTGCCATTTGAATTACAAGTGAATTATGCCTTTATATGGATCATTTAGCTTGGATGAACCTTTTTGAACTTGTCACGCGGTTCGAGGTGAGGAATTTGAAGAAAGCTTTGTTTGTGGGCAGATAATTTGCTCCACTGTTTTCTTGCTGCATCTCCTTTAAGAGCTGTGGTCCGTATCCTAGCAACAGGACTCTCGCGCCTCCTCCTCTGCTCGGAGCGTTTTGAAGCAGGACCTCCACTGTCACTGTCAGCGCACACGGATACATTTAGACTCCAGCTAAAGTCCCCCTTCTCTAAATGGACTGTAGCAGGCATTTATATCATAACCCTCTGCCACGGAGAGCAACTGCTATGTTCAAAGTAACAGCTCTGAAAACCTTTTCCAACTGACTGGCCACTGATTGGTCCGAGAGAAGTTTAGTGTAAAAATAGATAAGAGTTCTGACAGCAACATAGCACTTGAAAAGCAAGTTCATAATAGAAATCGTTGGGCCAAACATCTCATGCAGGGAAAAACAAAAAAATCAAGTAAATCAAAAAGATATAAGATGATATTCGTAGTTTGATTTTATGAGCTACGTATTTTACATATTTTCAATTGAGCGCTCTCTAACATTTGGGTTACTTTGTGAGCAGCTCATGGGATGTTATCGTTTCACAAATCAAGCTGGAGAAAATGTAGAATTCCAAAAGCAACACTACAACTTTTGATCCAATCTGCTATGGCAAGTATTGCAATATTACAGACATTTCGTGATGGCAAAGCTCTTGTTTTCATGGCAAAAAGGTCCGGGTTCGAAAGGCATGTTAAGTATATGTTCTCCTTGTGTCTGCGTAGGTGCTTGAACTGTCCAAAAAGCCGTTCAGTTTGCCCTCTAAACCAATTCGACCCTTGATGCCGTGCGACTGGCAGTTTTTTGTAGTTCACTGTCCTGTCACTTGGTTGGTCAGTTCCCAAACTTTGGTGGCTGAGATATAGTGTGTTGTATGATCACTTTGCTTAATTTACTTGTAAGGAAGGGCATGCAGCACGACTCTTAACTGGCTCTTGAAAACTTGACCACATTTTGGTCAAGATCCACACACAAACAAAAGAGCATGGCTCTGGCCTGGTCGCTCCATTCTGTCACAAGCGAGTAATCAAAAGAATAATCCAAATGCAAAACTGCTCAAATAAAGTCTTTAAAGGAATTTAAACAATCCAGAATGAAATAACTTCACAAGGAAGACTTCGACGAAACAGACAATTAATTTCTCTTATTCTGGCATCTTAGCACTGGCTCACAATACAATTTCAAAATTGTATTACTAATGTTTAAATACTTAGATGGTCTTGCCCCTCAGTCCTTGTCTGATCTGATCCACCCGTACAAGCTTGCTCATGCTCTCAAGTTGACTGATCCTGTCCCGAAAACAAAAGGAAGCAGAGAGAAGATCAAGTTTTTTCAGTTGCCAGTACAGTTTACCTGCTTATAAAGACAGGTCAAGTCTTTAAATAATTTTTAAGCCTTCTTTTCTTTGGCTTTTAACCAAAGATGTTCTGCGGTTTGTTTGCCTCTCTAGTTTTATTGGTTTACCTTTTCACTGTTTAATCTGTTGTGTGCAGCATTTTTAAATACAATATTAAATAAAGTTAGACTGAATTGGAGTTGGGAAATATTTTTGTGTGTGTTTTTTCAGGAATTTTCCAGGCTGCAATCCTTAGTACATGGATAGTGGGATGAGAGCAAAAATCTATTTGATGAGTCTGTTTTAAATTTGTCTACTAAAACCACTCAACCACCATGATACAATCTTAATAATGTTCATATTGTGTGGACATGTAAAATAATTAATAGACTTAGGCTACTGGTCAAGTTTGCTTTATTAGCCAACATCATCAGTGCCTTTAGCTTCTCTTCAAAACGTTAGACAAAAATCATAATTACAATTCTGCCATCCGGGTTTATAAAACAAATACTTTTCCTTTGCAACTGTGTTTTAGGCAAACTAACTTTTGATTAATGTTTCTCAGTGTTTTGTGTCTTAAAAGCTCCTGTGGGGAATACTATTTACTTCTTAAGCTGCTAAGTGCTACAGCGTGCTTAGCTATCTGGAGCTAGTGGGATGTTTGTGCTGTGTGACTGTGCACACTGCTCTGTACAGTTGGATGGAGTTACCAAGCTTGTTAAATATGCCTACTGGCTTGGAGAAAGCTTGTAAGTGCCATAGTTGGGAGGAGATGGAAATATATTTATGGTGTTTTGCATTTAGCCTCAGCTGCCTGAAAAACAACAATACACTGTAGATAACAATGCACTACTAGGCTAAATAAGAAATGATTCAGCAAAACATAGTCACAAACTTGACAATTTACAACACATACCAACAAGTGGACAAGAGGCAAGCTTCTGGGTGAGACAAAGTTGTTCTGTGGGTTTATATGGTTGTGGCACATAGTAGGAAATAAAACTACAATACAAGTTTAAAAGATAAGCAAAGAGTTTCCTCAGGAGGTATAGCACCGAGAAATAGCATCGGTCAGTAGACCTCTGGGGGTACACGAGAAATGAAGGAGGTACTTGGAATGATTTGTGGCTTTAAAATAAGGTACATTTTGATTTTAATATGGACTGAACCAAACACAATTCATTATTAACCAAATACCACTAGAAAACCTTTTTTTTCCCAATTTGGGTATACTTTGAGGGTGAGATTAAGGTGATACAGGATCACAATAGGTGTTGTTCTGTTGAGTTGTGCTTTCTTGTTCAAATGTGCGCCTCATTGCACACAGTTTAGTCAATCCTGTTCAGAATTTAAGGGAAACCAAATATTGTGTCATAACAAGTGATGGGGGTTTGTTTCCGGACCACACCTGCAAACTCACATCATTTTGATAATTTAAACAAACAATTGATACAACTCAGCTCAGCTTAACATCTCTAAAAACAGTCCAAACAGTTAGTGATATCTTTACATAGTCACTGGTTGAATGCAGGACAGCTCTTGTGGGCTGAATGTGCTTGACCTCATTATGGGCTGTCAGGACTTCAAAAGGTTGCATGCCGCTGTTTGAGAATCCACAACAGGAGGACCATTCTTGTCCTCCACACCAGGTTGTATTATCTGACCAAAAAAGATCGACAGGACACCAATTTTCCCAGGCTCAACTGGCTGGAGAACTGTATGATTTTTTCACCCGGAATAAATCACAAAACACTCCTGGCTTGCTCTTCTATTCAAAAGTCTCTTGTGTGCTCATAAAGCTTCACCCCTGCCTTTCAACAGTCAACACAATTTGGTCAGGAGAATGGACGTCCAAAAAGTGCCAAAGGCAGCCATTCGGGATGTTTTGGTACGTGTAATGTCGCCTTGTCGAACTGGACAAGGTCTCTGCAATGACCAGGTAAATGTGTCATCAGCCAATGGGGAAGTCTCCTGCTGATAGCCTCTGATTTGCACTTGTTTGTGGACTACTTCAGTTCTGACCAGAGAACGCTGCTGCCGCATGCACATTGTGCCCCTGTGGTGGGGATGAAAGGAACAGCTGATACTAATTGCAGTGCTTATGAAGATGATCAAATGCTTTGTATGGAAAATGTTACATTATTGTTTATTTCCCAGGGGTACAGACGCTGTAGAGATCCTGCATTAAAAATAATTGGAAAGAAAAGTACTGATATATGCTGTAGATGTAAGTGTGTAGGTCTATCTATTCACCGATGGTAAACATGAACAGTTGCCTGATACAGTAATATATGACAAGGTAAATGCAAACAAGAACTTCTTAGAAAGTTACATGTAAAATATACATAAAATATACCGAAAACTGTGTTATCACAGCGCAATATAATGACTTTAGTCAGAAGTTTAGTTTGCCATTGAACATTTTTCTTATTTGATTACTTATTTTACTGTACTGATTGTAGATCAAAGGTGAACACAATCTGCATGAGATTATATCTAATTTAATTCAATTTGAAAAGTTACAAACTAGAAATGAAACCAAGCCAGTTTATTAGGTCCACAATAAGGCAAGGTAATTATAATTACATTAATAAATAAAAATAAAAAACATAAAGCATTTCAACCCTTGAACCTCTAGTCTGCATTGACTTTGGCTCACAAATTAACGACGATTAAGCACTTCTGTTCTAGTTGCAAATTTGACAGAGGATTGTTGCCTCTTGCTGCCTTTATAGCTGTTTATTTGAATTCAGCTCATTGTCTTGTGAATGGAATTATGTGTTTTAGAAGCATTTTTAGCATATACATTGATATAACTTTTAAAAGTTAGTGGAACTGGAATGCAACCAATTTGTGAAACAGTTTGTTTTAGCAACAGTTTCTTATCTCCAGAGCATCCTACAGCCCTTCATGGTCATGTCACAGTCACTGTAAACAGCAACATACACCCCGTCCCTATCTCTTATTCTTGACATCTGTCACTCTACTTGTCCTTTCTTTCTCAAAACCTGTTCCTCACAAAACAATCCATCATGTGACCACATTAGGGATGGAAAATCGATTGAAAACTTCTAAAATCGCTCAAGTATGGAGCAATTGAATCAATTTTGCTCATTCAGTCACTGGCCTACACACACTGGGAAAAAAAATCGTATCATTAATAAACTAACAAAATTGAACAAAATAAAAAATCGTAACTGCAAAATTGAAAACTGAATTGAATTGTTCCATCCCTACCACATGAGTTTGGTTACATGTTGCTGTGTTTTGTATGCTTTTACAATAGCTGTACTTAACAGAAAAGCGAGTGGCGGCGCGCACAGACGCTGCAGCCCGGAGGCTCACTCCAAACATAAGGTTTGTTGTACTCTGTGACAATGACAATAAATTTGATTCTGATTCTTGTGTTTGAGACCATAGTACACAGTGAGTGAATAATTAATAAACCGAATTATAAAAAAATGCATTTTTTCTGAGAACTGCGCTTCTGCGCTTGAATAGGTTTCTACATAAAACAAATGATGGTTCCATAAGGAGGCATGATTTTGAATTGGGTGGGCTTCAAGTGGAATTTAACTGCTTCATGTCCTTAACCCATAAGAAGCTATCAACTTAAATTATAGACCTCTTCCTGATTTATGGAAATGATCATCTGTGAAATGCGGCTCGGCGATACATAAAGCTGTCTGAGAGAATGCCAATCCAGAGCCTTTTATTCAAATGTAAGCTATTAGCCTGTTGCTCTGGCTGCGGCCTGTCAGTGACATTTTTCAATTTGTGCCATTTCCATATTGCTATTCATGTATGACATAAGCTGCAGATAAACTCTGTCAGAGGCATATCCACATGTGGTTTGTGCAGCAGCTGGCAGTGCATCTCCTACATTTGTTCCTTGAATATGTTTTCCTTTTATATTTTGAGGAAGAAATTAACAACTGATGAATATGGACATGGACCACATGATGATGCTTCATGATGCTGCGCTTTTCCCCGGCGTCTTTCAACAGGTTCAGATGGTTATGTCAGTGAAAAATGGTCTGAGGACCGCATTGGAGCCATAATTTTAAAAATGCTTGATTATGTTTTAACATTTTCCTCTAATTCAGTCCAATTAAATTTTGTTTTCAGTTTGTTGATTTGTACTTTTGGGATTTTAACTTACAGATAAGAAAGTTACAAAATACACTGATATGAGCACATATTCTATCACAGCTTTGTGTGTCATCCTCATTTTTGAAAGATGTCTCAAGAGAAATGAGAATATTAGCTTCATAAGTTAGCTTGAAAACGTACATTCCACATGTCTATGAAGAAAAGAAAAAAAACAAGCCTTCTTACCAGATTTTTTTTTTTATACTCCATAAGTATTAGGCTAATTATTTGCATACGTTTTCTCTCTTTTTTAAACTTCAGGTAAATATATTGGCCCATAAAAAAAAAAAAAAAAAAAAAAAAAAAAAAAAAAAAAAAAAAAAAAAAAAAAAAAAAAAAAAAAAAAAAAAAATTATAAAATACTTCCCTCACACAGACTATGAAAAGTGCATTTGTATGATCTGAATGAGCACTTTTTCCCCTGTAATGTATTTTGGAACTAAAAATGAGCATTTTTGTCAAAGTAAATTGACTGTAAAAAGACAGATTTAACTATTTGGCCATTGGTTTGCTAAGCTGCATAAAACTGAAATGACACTCCATTATTTCTATGAAATATTTGATTTGAAAGTGACATGTTTAACCATCTTAGTCTAATGACTCTGATTGTGCTGTGTTAAATGTGCACTGAGCAACTTTCTGGGGGTCAACTACACAATTCAGTAGAATTAGAACATTAAAAGCATATTTTGGGACATGAATGGGGATAAATGTGAAAAAAAAAACACCTATAACAGCTTTTTTTCTATAACAAACAAAATGACGCCTCCAGCCCAAAAAACATTCTTACTACTCAATGTAAAAACACTAATAACTATTTTTTATTTAGTGCAACAAAGAAATCTAAATGGCAAAAACATGCTTTTCTTCAAGTCTTACTCAGTGGACCTTTAAAGTCTGATTAAGTGTGAGTCATATCGTCCTGAAGACTTGACGTATGCTTCATATCATGATCTGTTTCTATGGTGACCACAGGGTCACATAACCTCTGGTCTCAAGAAAAGTACCCAAATTACAGAGAAATATCCGAGGCATTTCAGTTTGCATGGAAGAAACACATTTTGCATTCGTGGAAATGAGGCCAATCGCTACTCACAAAAGACACGAATCTATTGTCCTTGAGGATGGACCACAGAACACAATCAGACGTGTAGTTATCCAAGTATTCTGCACTCAAAGTATTCTCACTATGATAAAAATACTTTTTTATACCTATTGTGTTCAAACATTAGTCAAACTTCAATTCACATTGACGTAAAAAAAAAAAAAAACAGTTTGTGGACGAAATATCAGCAAACGTACAACTTTTGTTACTGCTGGACAAGATCGACAAAACGCCTATTGATAACTCATGCAAAGACTGACTGCAAAATGAATAATCAACTGAAGAAATGACATGATTGTTCTATATTCCACTTCACACTACGAAACCCAATTTCTGATTACCAAAAGTGTTTTTAACAAATATATTTTAAGACAGCTCTGCCCCGGACTCTCTTGTTCTCAGTATGCAACTACACCACTGTTCTTCTGACAGTGAAATCAAAAAGTCTGTGCGTGGTTGGTTTGTGAGTGCAGAAGTTTGTGAATGCATGGGGCTTGAATGATTGAAGAAAGGCCTTGTCTTCACCTGAGGGGGCGTAGTGGAGCACTGTCGGGGAGGAAGTGGAGATCTTCAAAAGATGTTATCTGCCAGCACACTGCAGCCTCCAGCTGAAGACTGCACTGAGCTGGCAGCTGGTTCTCAATGATGTTAGACAAATCACAAACCAGGCAAACCAACGCCTCTTGACTTTGTGAACCCCAAAAGCCCCTACGCCTTAATCACATGTTATTATTCATCACTTTGCAAGAACAGTACAATGCTACAAATAGCTCACAGCTTATAAATTAGGATAAATTAGAAGTTAGTCTAGATTTGAATATAACTAGAAGGCAGGTTTTAAATATTATTCTTCATCAAAACATAACCTCTGCTTTATAAATCCACTTAAAAATGTCATAGTCTAGCCTAAATCAGTCACTTTAAGAGGGTTCCTAAAGTCAGCGAAAGTTTGTTGACGAGGGAGCACATTATCCAACAGGCCTGAAAAAAGTATGTGATCATGGAATATTATACATCTCCTTGACGTTCTGGAATTTTTTAATTTATTTTTTTACAACTAGAAGAATACATGAAAAATAGATTTCATAAAAAATTCCTTTGATTTGAGAGAAAACACAGATTTCTTAAAACATAATTCCACTGTGTAGCAGTTTCCAAAACTTTGCTTGGATGACCCTAATGGCCTCATCATAGATATTTATGCAACTTCTCTTCAGCTTTCTCCAGGGCCCAAGAAAACATTTAGCATCTGATTTGTGCTGAAACCATGAATAAATTGAACTAGTGTATAATAAGAAAGGGCTCTTCAAATGATAATATGCGTGCTGCTAGAGGCAAGTTGGAGTGTACAGCTCTTGACGACTTGCATCATGTAGTAGATAACTATTTTTTAGTTTATTCATTCTAGCATGAAGACTTGAGAGGGCTCTGAGCTCCTTATGGTAAACACTGGAAAAAGTGTGGAGCTTTGTAACAAGAGGTCCCAGCAGGCCTAGAGCCTGGCAGCTCACTGAGTTAGCCAGCAGTGCAGCTGACTCAATCTGTTTGACTTTCTCTATGGGCTGCACACAGGCTCGGGCAGCCAGCGCGCTCTTGGGCTTGGCCCACATTGATCTGAAAATTCAGCCATGACCACTGGCCAATTCTTAAATATTTGGTTTTAATTACTGCCACAACCTTTACTCTGGCAGGTTACTGTTGAAACAGAATCCCGAGGGGCTGCAGACCAAGGGCATCACACCATTATTCAGCCATAGAGAACATGGCAGCCAGTCCCTTACCCAGGCATTTTTTATCTAAGAAATGGGACACAGCCACTGCCAACTATATAGGCTGGCCCTGACAAAGAGCAATAGAAAGAGGAGAGATGAGAGGCACTCCATAACCCTTAATTATAGCGCAGTAAGTTGGGCTGAGGAGCAGCTTATCTCCCTGCTGGGGCTGTGGATTTGTGAACCTCTCATTTGATTACTTGGCCTGTTCACCTGTGCTGCTGCTGCCCCATGCCGCATTAATGAATGTGCACAGATCTGCAGCTGATTTCATAATTCTGTCTCCATTGTCCGTGTGCGTGTGAGGAAGAGGAGGGTGTGATTGTGAAGCACTGGCCTGGGGGTAACATCTGTCTGTGTGGCTCTCTCCTCAGTGGGGCTTTACTGTGGCTATAGGACATTTTCCTCTTCGTTTCTGCATTAATTATCCATTAGGCTGCTGATGTCAAAAACAAAATGCATTCCTCACTTTGTTTCAAATACCCTACTCAGGAGGCTTTGTTGTTTGTCCTGAGGCACCACTATCCCATGATACAAAGGAATATTTTAGAGAGAGGCATCAACCAGCCTTCAGCAAAAGTTCTTAAAGTGCCAATGGGACACAACTAACTTTTGGAAAAGGTACACATTATGTAAAGTGCCGACAACTTGTTATCAGCGGAGATTGTGACTGAATAATTTTACTCAAGAAGATTTCGAAGATTTTCCCCCAAACTGTGTTTTCCACAGCCTCGAGCTTTCCGAGGTAATTTCTATGTTTTTAGGAACTCGATTTTCCAGACAAATTTGAGTGTATTTGTGAACAATTTAGTTATTATAATATACAGTAATTCTGCCAATCATTTTAATAAATTACAAAGTCTTTTGGTTTTTAAATACATTTTACAAAAGTAACCCCCATTACATAGATTTTAAAGTTTTGATCTTAATTGTTTGCAACATCACCCTATTATTTTGGGAACAGTAAAACACACAGGTAAGTTCAAATGAAATAGACACGAGACAACAACTTACAAAAAACAGCATTTGTTGGGTTAATAAATAACTTAATAGTTCAACGATAATAGCATTTCATCGCTCTCTCTAATCTAAAAGCCAATTCTTACGCCAACGTAGGCACTCTGCAAATCAGGTGAGGACACAAACAAAGACATTCAGCAGTTGACTTTAAACAGATCATTGTCTTTGACATTTCTTTGTTGCAGAAAACCAAAGGTAGAAAAAAGGAGAGGCTCGGTTTTGAACGGTAATAAGCCTAATTAACACAAGCTGAATTGACTAAATGGGGATGCTCACCAAGTATATGTGTGCACAGCTAATCTGTATGAGTGATCCAATGATGGAGCTGGCTCCTTGCACCTATCAGAACTACACAACTAGGAAATATAATGTAGCAGGCAGAGTGTCCTGCCAGGCTACCATACTGAGAATGGGCGGAGCTTGACACACTCTGACACAGGTGCAGGCTATAAAAGCAGGAAATGGAGTTGGCACCACTGCTTAGGCCACAGCCTTCTCCATTGACCTGCTCTGGTAAGACATAAAGCCTCATGAAGAAACTTTGACTATGTTTTTGACTAATTGTGCATTTTTAGAAGGCTTCAGAGCTGCCACACCCTGCCCATTGAGCTGGAGCAGCTATGGTGCTCCTCATGAAGGCTACCATGTGTTTAGCTTTCGATTGAGGGTGAGTTGTAATTTACTAAGTGTATTCTACACCTCTGAACTCCAGAACTAAGATTTTAACAGTTAAATTTTTCTTATTGTAGATTTTCTTTGGTTACTGCTGTTTTGTTTGGGTCTTAGTTATGTTTGAGTTGTAAATTTGATTTCTGTTTGTTTAGTAACATTTGTTAGTTATTACTTTGCATAATTTAGTTTATTAATAAGTATATTTAGTTTATTATTTGTGTTGCCATAGTCTAACCTTTGTTCTCTTGCTATAGGGTCTGGTTCGAGCGTGGTTGCCCGTTGGTGGAGGGTTTGGTGATAGACGTTCTCACTTCAGTCCCATCACCCCTGTGTGTGTGTACTTTTGCATATCCTCACTTTTGCATGTTTAGTTTATCCTGTACAGTTTATTTAGTTTGTGTGGATGTTGTGCACGGAGCTTTAGTGAGTACTCTGTCACCAGGAGAAATTTCGGCCTACCACTGCGTGCACCCGCGGCCGACCAGCCCTTAGCATTTTAGCTTTAGCCCTTTTAATGTTTTGTAATAAAATCTTTAAACTTTCTTTGCCTCTGCCTCTGTTTGGCCACATCTTATTCCACATCCTAACCTGTGTACCTTAAGAGCAGTAAGATTGTGTTATTTTGGGGCCCTGAGCTGCCCGCTTGGTCACAATAAGAACCCCCTTACCAGAATGGAACACTAGAACAGCGCAGGCACAGGTGTTGCGCAGATGCCCACAGTCAACAACAATAGCATGCACCATGTTAGTGAAAGCCAATGTAACTGCATAAACAGACTAATGTTTACCTTACCTGCAGGAATAGTGACTCAGCTAGATGTTAAGTAGTGACGCTATCTAAGAGCAGCAGACCAAACACTCCAGTCTGCAGCGCTACAGCATGTGGATGTGTTTGGCGTCAGAAGTGAGGGGTCAAACCACGTAAGCTATGCTCCTTCTATAGTGCGTGGCTTCACCTCTGCCATCATATTACCTAAATACAGGATCAGGGCAACCTGCTATATTTTATATATATATATATATATATATATATATTGACCACAGAAACGTGGAAAATAGTACATGATTAAAGATGATTTTTTGGATTTTTAAACAATTTATTTGTTTGTGCTTGTGGAAAAAAAGTATACGGACAATCAAGGAGGTTTAACTCTATACTACAACCTCCGTTAGCAATTACCAAGATCAAATATTTCCTATAATTTCTGAGGTTTGCGCAGGCCCTCAGCTGGCTTTTGCTGCTCAGGTGTTCAATGCTCTTACTGAAAATACATTTTCTCCCAAGAATGTTTCCCCCAAATATCACAATACCCATTCGTCATCTTCTTAACACATAACAGTCATCCTGTCCCTTTTGCGGGAAAGCTGCCCCAAAACTTTCATGTTTCACATGACGTATGTTGCTCATGTGATGCCATTTTCTTCCAATCACTGATTTGATTCACTCTCTCATTCTTTCACCAAAGGAATTTACAGTGAGTGTGACATGGGGAGAACATGCAAACTCCACCCAGAAAGACTGTGAGATGTTGACTGGTCAAACCCACACATTTTTTATTGGAAAATTCAAACCACTCTGCTACTGCAGCGTCAGATAATTAGATAATTGTAATGACATTTAAAATGGCAACAAGCTTGAACTTAATTCAAAATCAAAACACGTTTTAACTGGAATATCTTTCTGTCAGTTGCAATTGGTAGTACAGAAATGAAGTTTATGAGGTTAATGAAGATTATTGTAAATGGATAGATAAAATATACATTTTGAACATACAATAAAATCTTTGAATTGGTCCAATAATCACTATTTCTTACCTTCATGCCATTATTAATAGCACTCACTTTATTTGCTTTGGCAAAAATGCTGTACCCCTTGGTGTGAGACTAAGAAAGCTTAGATGTCTTGGAAAGCTCAAATGTGTTTTACATATTGGCTCTTAATCCCAACAGCGCCTTATAATTGGACTCCATCACATTTGGGCTTTGATACACTGTAGTCCTTGATAAGCAGAAAGCTGTGCCAGTCTCAGTGGGCCGCATAGAGACAAAGAGCTTTAGGGAATAAAACACTTATTTGTTGTAACTTGTCCTCCAAATGATTGTGTCCTGCACTCAAAAACAAGGATCCCCTCACACTCCACTCAGGCTAGCCTTCAGTGAGAGTGCATATATTTTACCAAAGGCACAAATACCATCTCTATAACTGTAATTCCATCACTTTCTGATTAAAAATGTCAGGGAGGCCCTGGAGGTGACAGATTGCCGGGATCGCTGGCATCCTGGGGTATTTTTGGTGCAGGGACAGGTGCAGCGTGCCTTGGAGACTTGGATTGGGGAGTAGTGTGCATGATAGAGGGTGGGGACATGAAAGTAGGGGAAGCATGGGGGAACAGAGAGAAATGGGCTGCTTATGGATGGCCCAGGGCTACAGCCTACATCTACCTGGGCCTGAATCCAGAACGTGTGTGTGTCGAGGCAGAGAGGAAACTCATACACATAATTCACTAAGGCACAGAGAAAAGTACTTTCTTGGTCTTCTTTGTTTTTCACTTATGTGGGCTGATTCCCATCCACAAAAAATAACATCCTGATGGATTTCAAAGTACATGTTCCACTACTGCCCAAACTTTATATTTGAAAGGAAGTTTGGATTTCCGGGAGGAGGTCTGATCTATATAACCTATAGTTAACTATAGCTTTATCTGGTGACTAATGCTTGTGTCTTCTCTTGAGAAAGACAAGGGTCATCCAATAGAAACGTATTGTCTTCGCTTAGACAAGCAGGTGATAAATCATCTATTAGAAAAATGTTTACAGTGTAGTTTTAAGCACAATGCACAAATGGTGCATTGTTTATTTTGTTGAAAAAAAAAAAAAACTTAATGTTCTGTAACATATTAACTTTTTGTCTCTAGGAAAGTAAAAAGTAAGAATACATCCAGTTCTGTTAGCACAAGTACTTCACATCACGTCAAACAATACATGTACAAAAGAAAATCATAAATATATGAGTTTTAGGGACATAAAATAATATTTTTTTATTATTTATAGTCATTCCAGAATGTTTAATTTCACTGTAGCTAAGAGTGTTACATACTTGTACATGCTACATACTTTGATTTGTAAATATAAGTTTGATGGATTATTTTCTTGATGTGACTGACAAAACAAAAACAAACAAAAACATAAAGAAAAGATCCCTCGGTGCCTTAAGGAGCTAGACAGAAAATCCAGTTCTTGTGGTGTGATGGTAAAAGGTAGAGAGTGGTATTTTTGTGAGAGACGGCTCACAAACACTGTGCCCATGACAGTGCCAGGACAGGTCAAATATACATAGAAACACTGAGGCTGAGCTGGACAGACACTGAGTGCATGGTCCTCTGCATGGAGCCAGTGACGCATGCTGTTGAATCAGACCCAGACAAGTGACAGGGCATCAGGGCAAACACAGGCACCAGGAGCAGACATGCTGGTGGACATAATCAGGACCCCCGCCTACCCACAATCCATCTGTGCTCATGGCTATCATTCTGATGTGTAACTCAAAGGACCAGATATGCTCCAGGTTTGTAAAATGATGCTGTGGAACAAAATAAAAAAGTTATTTGTCTTTCCTGTAGCTATAAACATCAAGGGGTAGACCCAGAATAAAGATTTGTAACAATATGTGAAGAAGAATACTCAGAAAGTTCAGCAATGTTTGCAGCAATGTACACTTTAACTTATTAGAAACTCATATCTTTATGCTACTGAAATGTAGATTTTATTGGTACAGAGTGAGAACCTTGCTTTTGGTTTTGATCATAGTTGGTTGACCTGGTTAGGGCATCTGGAATATTCAGTATCTTCATACTTCAAAACTATAATTACCATTGTAGAATGAATGTAAAAAGCAGACTAGACTTAGACTGTAAGATTACTGGTAAATATCAATCTCTGGTGTCAGAACGTGTTTTAATGAATGATTAAAATCCTTTATCATTCCGGCCTTTTTTCCCTCAAATGTCTGACTAAAATTGACTTTACAAACAGTTTCTGAACCCTTTGGAGCACAAGCAAATGGTGACCAACAGAGTCTGACCAGAAGTGAGAACTTTCTCCAAACAAAAGAAAAACAGAATCTAATTTCGAAATACATTTTATTTTTTTAAATGTTTTCGGGGTAGATTTAAGGATTCGTATAGCTTGTGTTGGCATCTGAGACCTGAAAGACTCCAAATTTGGCATATTTTGGGTTTTGACCATTCTTCTTCTTGAGAAAAAAAAAAAAAAAAAAAAAAATAATAATAAAAATAAAAAAAAAAAAAAAAAAAAAAAAAATATATATATATATATATATATATATATATATATATATATATATATTTTTTTTTTTTAATGAATGCGGAGTCAATACAAAAGTCCTATTAAAATTTTGAAATTTTGGGGACACATTTTTATTTGTCAGTTTACAGTTGAAACTGAGTCTGATTCATTCTAGAATGGCTGACTTAACTCTAAATAGGAGAAACACAATGTGATTTTTATCTTTAAAATTTCCAGCTGCTTCATAGTTTGTTTTTTATATTGAACAAAAAAATTTTTTCAAGAAAAAGTGGGATGGCCCTCTGAAGGGACCCGGAATGAGAAGGGGTTTTAAACGATTAAAAATGGGTTTTAATTAACATTAGGTCAACTGAAATTTCTACTGATATGTGTTGTCATAATCCCAAGCTCGATAGTGATGATCTTGTGTATTAACTAACATTGGCAGAACAGTCCGTCTGCACCTGTTAGGACTTGGATTGAATTAGTTGGGCTTTATATACACACAGTCTGTTAATAAATTATTTTCCTTCTTTGCAACTGTTGGAGTATGTATAAGTACAATAAGTGCATGTGGCCCCCTGGTGTAGTCATGACAACCCTTGGAGCTCTCACGGATATAATGACATGTCACGGAGTGAGCGGTGTGCTTCCACTGGCCATTGCCTCTGGTCATGGAGACGGGAAACTCATCAGGGGCACAGAGCAGTCTTCAGAGATTTCACTCACTTTTCAAATGTGCCTCCTCCTCCTTCACTAACCACAGCCCGGAGGATACTACGCATTCTGTGGCTACGCTTTGGTCAAGTCTTGGCAAAATCCATTTCAGAGATGTGGGGAGGATAAGCAGAGCAACAGGATAATCCCAGATTATTTCCATGGGGATTGCTTTGGATAGCGCAATCAAGTGCCTTAGATAAAATGTGTCAAAGTGACCTGCCCACTTTGGAGCACTGACACACCGACCCCTCTGATGACTCCAGCATGGGGCATTTTTGAGTTTGCCAATAAGGATTTAGTGATCAGCAATTAGAGGAGAATGACACACAGACCCAGTTTTCAAATGCACCAATAGTGAACTAACTATGTTTAATTTAAATTGAGAAACATAACTTATTTTAGTTGTTTTATAATCTTTAAATATTAGATGAGCATTTGAGACATAACTCTGTCTGAAGGTCTTAAATTGAGCTTTGATTCATCATAATTTGACCATGAAGAACTTTTACAGCAGAATAACTGGTTTTGCTGTTACAAAAGTTTTCTGTCAAAGAGAACATTTCTAAAAAGTAGTAATGGAAAAGTGGGCTCAATATTAGGAAACTGTTACATTCCATTAGAGAAATGCTTTACAGCACTTTTTTAAACTGTTTTTTTAACCTACTTGAGTGTCCCAAAAGCACATTTTTGAGTGTCCCAAAAGCATCATTCAGGCATTTTGCTCACCTGAAATGATTTTTTTTTTTCTAGAGCTTGTTCTCAGTTATGAGTCAATCAGACATCAGAGGCTCAAAGTACAAAACTCAGCTCCACAAAAGGTCCACCTAATTCTCTGTGCTTCAAAGTCTCTGAATGTATTTCAGTTTGAATTTTAGATGATCATTTTAAGGAAAACAGGTCAGCCATACCTTCTATTATGGCCATACCGCTTGTCAAAGCCTGATCCTGTCAATCTCAGAGGCTAAGCAAGTTTGGGCTTGGTTAGTACTTGGATGGGAGACTGCTGAAACACCAGGTGCCACAGTGGGACGACAGAAGTGGACTGTCATTGTGTGCTTTGGCAAAACACTTAACCCACATTGCCTCAGTGTCTGCACTGGGTGAGTGGATTGTAAAAAAAAAGTGCTCTATAATATAGAGGCCATAAACTGTTTGCATGCATGGTAAAACAGGTAAAAACTGTTGTGTGTTACTATTATTGGGTCTGTGGGTCCAAAAATACCCCTTCATCTAAAGCACTCATTTGGTCAGACACAAATGTCTGTAGTTGCCTTTTGATAATAAACAGATTATGTACAGATCTTTCTGAAAAAATATACAGCATGTAGTCTGCAATATCTCGTAATAGTGAGTGTTGATGTATTATATGGGAAACAGGCAGAACACTGCAAGGCCAGTGAAAACATAACCTTGTTGGCAAAAGTAGCAATCAGATGCCTTATGAAAGGTTTTCTGCTGTGTACTTTGATACTTATAATCCAATTCACAGAAGGTTAAACCAAAGATGTGCATTTCTTTTTGAAACTTGATTCTAAAACTTGAAATTGTGACAGCAATACTCACTTAAAAATATACATACACCACAAATGTCGTGAAAAGCATACAATTATAGACCAATCTTTGCCTAGTAAATACAAAAATGTAAGTATTGTAAGTAGGGCTGTCACTAACGATTATTTTAATAGTCGATTAGTCAGCGATTATTTTTTCGATTAGTCGACTAGTCAACGATTATTTTTTTTACGTGATCTGCACTTATTTATGCTTACATCATGCTTTAAACCAGTGCTTCTCAAACTTTTTTTTGCCATGCCCCCCTTGGAATAGAAAAAATTATCCACGCCCCTTCCCCGTCTGCAAAAGTACAAAACTGTCTGTCTGCTTTTCCTGCTTTATTATTGTAAAATGGAATGAAGCGACGCGTCGACTATAGCAAATCTGCGTCGACGATTTTTATAGTCGACATCGGCGATTACGTCGACTAATCGTGACAGCCCTAATTGTAAGTGAGTGAGTTTAACGAGAAGTTTTTTGGGTACATGACAGTATACTTTTAGAGCTCTGGCTTCCCAATAAAGAAATTATGGGTTTGAACCAAATCAGCAACTCATGGTCTCTCTGGAGTTTGCTCCATGTTCCTCATGTGACAGTGGGTTTTCTCCGGGTACATCAGCTTGTTTAGGTTAATGGGTACTGTAAAATGTACCTAATAAAAAATGAGAGAATCAGTGTATGTCTGTGTTTACATTGACCCTCCGATGAGTTTGCCATTGTGCAGGGTGTTGCCCAAAGTCGCATAGAAAAGCTTGATTTTATAAAGCTCGTCACTTAATAGATGATTGACATTCCAATTGCAATGTGAATATCAGAAAATAAAGGATTTTTCTGATGCTAAGAGTTACTAAACTGCATATTTCATAAGCGTCATTAGACAAGAGGCAAAGATTCAAGACTGTAAAAGGCATGAACCGTTTGGGAATATACTCAATCAACCAGTGTCAGACACATTGAAATAGGTGCAAAAAATTCCACTTCATATCGATTAGTTCAACAAAGAGCAGTTCGTGAGTTCTGATGAGGTGCCATTTTCCAGCTAGTGGGCTTTCTGTTGGTGTCAGCGAGCTCCAAGCCAACCACACACCACCTTTCAAAGTCCTGATGTGATGAAGTCATCTAAGAGCTCATAATGGCAGGGAGAGATGTCCTGCTCTTCCTCATATACGCCACATGATAAAGAGCGTAATGAAATCAAAATAAATTGCGAGAGAGTGTGTCGGCAGTAGAACGTGTCCACAGAGGACGGGGCAGCAGCTGTGCATGTTTGGCAGAGGTTTTTTTGGGCCAGAGCCAACACAACAGACACACATCCAAGAGATACACACTCACTTACACAACAGGTGAGAAATGGAAGAGAGTGAACGAAAAGAGGCAGTTGTTCATGGAGGAAGTGAAGTGTTAACACACAAAAGGTCAAACAACCAACATGGTCTCACAGAAATGGGTATCTATACTACAACATGTTAAAAGCGTATCAGGAGCAAGTTTCTACCCTTTTTTGTTTGTGGCTGTCTGAGGATTTCTCAGCATCCACATGAATCAGTAAACCAGCCTGAAGCCGGTGTAATGCCTGTGACTGACCAAAGTGTGGCGCTGTGACACTGACACAGAAAGCCACAAACAAGAGAAAGACTTGATACTGAGCATGTGCAGTAACGTTGTTTAATGCAAACAGAAACTTACTGACAAATTCTTTTAAACTTAGAAAACATTCTGAATGAACATGGATCTAAAACCTACAGAAGAGACACCGAAAGAGAATTTACGCTTCAGATGTCTTTAGAATATTATGACAAAGCTTCAAAACAGATATAAGGCAGATTGTAGTAGATTTATTCAATGTTTCCCTGTCTTCTGTGTGCAATGAGACTGCAGCTTTTCGCAGTGAACATCACATTAAGGTTAATACATTCATCATGGAAAAAAGTTGAGGATATAGTGTCATTGCGAAGACACTAACCTGCAGTTTTGAAATCTTTTCACTCTGGGACCTGATTTAAAAAATGTTTGTTTTCAATTTCCTGAAACTTGCTTTGTGTGGATGATGTATGTTTTAGGTCAAATATTTGTTCTAAATCGCCTGAGGTTGGCTTTATGTGGACAAGGCCTAAGCTTAGGTTTGAAGTTACAAAACCAAAAAAAAAAGGGTAAGTTTAGATCTAGGGCTTCGATGAGGTTAAGATAATTATTTCACTAATATTAAATAATTAAATAAAATAAAGGATGGCTGCTGAGGAGTGACACGTAGAGCGCTATCTCCCCACATTTACACCGCTTAAGCTACAATCAAATAAGCAACTATTTCCAACCTGGATTCCTCTGACAGTGAAACTCTTTCGGAGCTAGAATCATACATTGACAAAGTCTACAAAATGTCAAAACCAGACAGCAAACGAGGAAGGCAAGAACTCAGTTCGAGTGATGACGTGGATATATCGGTACCAGCAGAAATGCGTCAAATCCGAGAAACCATGAAACAATACAACAACAACTTACCCAACTGGATTTACTCAAAAAACTGAACAACGACGTGGAAGATCTGAAAACGTCACTGGATTTTCAAATCTCTCTTGTAGAGGTTCTCAAAGAAGACAACGCATCGCTACGCAAAGAAGTAAACCACCTCAAACATTTGACAGCTCAGCTACAATATGATTCTATCACAGCGCAAAACCACATCCTCGATTTACAGTGCAGGAGTATGCGTGACATTTCATTATTCATGGACTTCCTGAACAGCAAAAAGAATCATATCAAACAACAGACAAACTGGTGAAAAGTTTTTTCAAAACCAACCTCAAGATGGACGATGACCTGGTGCAGCAAATCCACCTGGCACGAGCTCACCGCTTGGGCCAACAGAACGACAAATCACCCGATGCCGTCCATCGTGGCCAAACTCTTGGACCCCAGACATAAGGCAACAATCATGGGCAAAGCCAAGGAGCTCAAAGGGTCCGGACTCGGCCTGAGTGACCAGTTCCCTCCGGAGATTATGCGGCGCCGCAAATCACTACAACCGATCCTGGCTGAGGCAAGGGCAGCAGGGAAGAGAGCGAGGCTTTCTGTGGACAAGCTTTATATTGACGGCTTTCTCTATCGCAATTCTAAAATAACGTACTGGCTCACCGGCGGAGACGAACAACCCCACGCGCCACCTGTGGAGGTAAACGCTGTCGCTCGCAACTGACGTCATCAGAGCGACTACAGCGCCTGAATGTTATTCTCTGCCGCAAATCTCTCTCTCTCTCTCTCTCTCTCTCTCTCTCTCTCTCTCTCTCTCTCACAATCTCTCTCTCTCTCTCTCTCTCTCTTTCACTTCTCATCTCTGTATTCACTCACCATTTTACTCAGATTGCAGCGGGGGGGAGGCATCTGTCCTGTTTTGTTCTCCCCACGTACCCACACCCCCAATCACCCACACACCCACCCACACACATACAGCCACACGCACACACACACCTACACAGCCACACACGCATACATACAATCAGGCATTATTTCTATCATGGCTTCTGTAATTAAATATGTTATCAATTAACCTAGTATCATGGAATATTCGAGGTCTTGGCAATAATAACAAAAAAGTTAAAGTTCTAGATCACTTAATCAAACTTAAAGCTGATATATGTTTGCTACAAGAAACTCATGCCACAGATGTAACATATAAAAATATTAAATCACCACAATACACACAGGTGTTCTCAGCTCATTACAACAGCAAACAAAGAGGTGTATGCATTCTCATTCATAAAAATATTCAATTTGTACTTAACTCCACAATTTCTGACTCAGAAGGACGTTACCTAATTATAAATATTTCAATTAACAACTCCCCAATTACTCTCGGAAATATATACGGCCCCAACACAGATGACTCACTTTTTTTCCAAACGTTTTTTTCTCACCTCCAAACATTCTCAAACTCTCCAATTATACTTGGAGGAGATTTTAATACAGTACTGGACCCCACATTAGATCGCTCAAACAACACATCCGCACGAGTATGGCAATCCACAGAGACACTCAAAAATCTAATCGAAGATACCGGACTTGGCGATAGTTGGCGACTCAAACACCCATCAAAGAAACAATACACGTTTTACTCACCTGTTCACCAATCATACTCCCGGATAGACCTAATACTCAATAGTAACTCTATCATGTCACAAATCACAGAACAGCAGATTTACCCCATAACAATTAGCGACCACGCACCAATATCAATCTCTTGGAATTACTCAAATCAACCCAAACCAAACAACAGATGGCGTTTTAATTTATCACTCCTATCAGACCCAGACTTTGACAGCTTCCTTAGAAGAGAGTGGGCATCCTTTATGGAATTGAACGACTCCCCAGGCTCGTCACCATCTCTCCTGTGGCAGACCGGAAAGGCTGTCCTTACTGGCCGAATCATTGCCTTCTCTGTACACAAATCTAGAAAAGAAAAGAACTACAAAATAACCTGGAACAAGAAATAAACACATTAGAACAAGCTAACATGGCAAATCAATCTAAAGACTTAGAAACAGAAATTAGGAAATTGAAAACCAGATTAAATGAAATAACAAACAAAAAACTCAATTCCTCATCCAAAGACTCAGACCAAGAACATTTTCTCCACTGTAATAAACCAGGAAAATACTTAGCCAATCAGGTAAAACTAAACAAAGAAAAAACACTAATCCACACCATTATAAACTCAGCAGGGAGGCCAACGTCATCTCATGAAGAAATAAATAAAATATTTGAGAATTACTACATCCGCTTATACACCTCTGATACCAAAGAAAATCTAACAAATATCCATGCATTTCTCAACAAGATCAATCTTCCTACCCTCCCTCCCAGCTATATATCAATTTTAGAATCTCCTATTACAGAATTTGAACTTCACTCAGCCCTAAAAAATATGCCCAATAACAAATCCCCTGGTCCTGATGGCTTCCCTGCTGAGTTTTATAAACACTTCTGGCCAATACTCTCACCACTATTCATACGCATGTTACAAGAGTCAAAACAAAAAGGTAAACTTCCCTGTCACATGAACTCCGCCACCATATCTCTTCTACTCAAACCTAATAAAGACCCAAACATCCAGAAAACTATAGACCTATTTCTCTCATCAATGTTGACACAAAAATTATAGCTAAAACACTAGCCCATCGATTAGAAAAGGTAATACCAACAATAATTCACCCAGATCAAACCGGTTTTGTAAAAGGAAGACACTCATCCACCAATACGCGCCGACTTTTCAATCTAATCCACTGGTCATCATTACATCAACAAAACACTATCATAGCTTCCCTGGACGCAGAGAAGGCATTTGACAGAGTCGACTGGCCCTTTCTGTTTGCCACATTGGAGAGATTCGGCTTTGGGGAGTCGTTTACCAGCTGGATAAAGATTCTATATACATCACCTACAGCTTCTGTTATTACAAATGGGATGACCTCACGTCACTTCAAACTACAACGTGGAAATCGCCAAGGATGCCCACTCTCTCCATTATTATTTTTAATTTTTATCGAACCACTTGCAGCAGCAATCCGCCAAAATTCCTATATTCAAGGAATAAAAACACAAAACATAGAACACAAATCAGTCTTTATGCAGATGACATACTCTTGTTTCTTCAAAACCCTCCATCATCACTTCACCACACAATAAAACTAATTGATTCCTTCTCTACAATATCCCAATATTTAATAAACTGGAGCAAATCTGCCATTCTTCCTTTACAGGCCAGTAATTGGGATATGGCAGCATTGAACAGTCCAATCCCACTCACCACCAATCACATCAAGTATTTAGGAATAACAATTTCCCCCAGGCTGTCAGATCTGTTTACCCTGAACTTCTCACCACTTCTCAAACAAATACAAACCGATCTGCAACGTTGGAACAACCTCCCTATTTCAATCACAGGCAGAATATCCCTTATAAAAATGTCAGTACTTCCCAAAATTAATTATATATTATCAATGACCCCAACACATCCAACTGCATCATGGTTCAAAACACTCGACTCAATCACAAGCGCTTTCTATTGGAAAAATAAAACCCCACGGATAAAACTCACCACTCTACAGAAACCCAAATCTCAAGGAGGACTCAATGCACCAAATTTCTATCACTACTCATTAGCAAACCACCTACAGTTCATATATAAATGGTTCCAACCAGACAAGACACACGACTCAATTTGGATAGACATCGAACAATCAATTTGCAAAGACATCAACATCTCAGACCTACCCTTTCTAAGTCCATCTATAAAGAAAAACCCATTGTTCAACGCACCAACAATAGCATCAGCTCTGACAGCCTGGTGGAAACTACATAAGATAAACAATATCTCACTAACTCCATCCAAATACACTCCAATCTGGCACAATCCTGAATTTCAATGCAATAATAAACCTCTCAATTTCAACACTGGGCAGAAAAAGGCATCACCCACTTAAATCACATCATCACAAATAACAATATAACACCATTCAATATTCTGATCCAGGAACACGGCATTGGGAGCAAATGCTTTCTTGAGTACCTACAACTAAAGTCAATAATCTGCAAAAAAATCAACATCCAGTCAATTAACCTCAACCTCTCAGATACAATTTACGGTTTTCTTAACATAACTCCATATAAAATTAACTCCAAAATATATAAAATGATCACAAAGTCAGACAGCACAATTCATCTTCCAATTTTGAAATGGCAACAAGACTTAGCATTTGCTCCCAATGCCGACTTCTGGACCCACATATGCAATAACATCTATTCAATGACCAACAATACCAACTTACAACTCATTCAATTTAAAGTTCTCCATAGATATCACTACACGGGCTACAAACTATCAAAAATGGGCTTCTCTTCAGACACATGCACACACTGTACACAAAATAATAGAGACAACTACCTTCATGCACTCTGGCATTGCACACCGGTCAAATCTTTTTGGGAAACAATCACTGACACACTCTCCTCTGTATTTGGCTGCCATATCCCAATGGATCCCTCACTTTGCATACTCGGAAACACATCTACAATAAATCCACTTAGCAAATACAACAAAAAACTCCTTCTTGTGTCGCTAACTATCGCCAAGAAAGTAATTCTCATTAACTGGAAAACAAGAAAAAAAATACACATTGCCATATGGAAAAACCTTTTATTTGATCACATCTCCCTCCAAAATAACATAACAGTCCAAGAAATCCCCTCAATAAACCCACTTCTCTCAGTCCTTTAACATTAATCTAAACACAAGCAAAAGCGAATAAATCCCCTGTCTTATATGATACAATGACAAAAAAAAAAAAAACAATAGGGAAAGGAGGGAGGGGGGAGGGGAGGAAGGAGGGACGGTGGTGGATGTCTTGCTGTGTGGACTTAGCAGATGGAGGAAGAAAAAATAAAAAAATAAATAAAATTAATACATGAATAAAAAAAAAAGAAGAGGAAAACAAAAAAAAACAAAAACAAATAAACAAAGAAAGGGCAAGCAGAGGACAGGAGTGGCACCCAGGGGCCATACACCCCTGGGTGCACTCTCCAAACTCTGTCTTTGTTTTTAACGCAACACAAGATAAGGCCGCAGACAACAAGGACATGCAGGGGTGGGGGACCTTGCTACCAGGGGCTGATACTCCCGGACAGTAGACCCTCATAACCCTGTCTCTTTTAATGCACTACACACACAATTTGAATCAATGAAAAACCAAAGCGATGAAATTCCACACTGCTTCCACGCTGCAATGGGTCCAAATAACGGTTTCTCTTTTCTCTTCCCTTCCTCTCTCTCTCCCTGTTGTTGGTATTGTATTGTTACTGTCTTTGTCACTTTTGTTGTTGCCCACACCGTTTATTATTCACTGTCAATGTCATTATCAATATTATGATCATCTTATTTTACTTCTTTCTTTCTTTTCCTTGTCTCTGTTCTCTCATCGTTAATTTTATCTCAGTATTTTGTTTTTGTTTTGTTTTTGTTTTGTTTTATTCGTCACCTTTTCAATTGCTCATTTTGTACTGAACTGTTTGACATCCCCCATAATGCTGTTATATGTTTTAGTACCATTGGTCATGTTCATAAATACTTCCTGTTAGCCTTCACTCAAGTTCCCATGCGTACACTCATCTCATGCACTCATCCTTTCCCACATGCACGCACACGCACACACACACACACACACCCACCCACACAGGACACCACCGAACTTTGTAATCTATGTAACCTTTATCAATGTAAATATCTGTTCACTTGGTGTTTGCAAATAAAAAAAAAAAAAAAAAAAAAAAAAAAAAAAAGAATGACAGAATCGACATGTGCTGCTACAGTTGGCCCAAACTACAAAGAAAAGACAATGACATCGTCAGTATTTTTCCAGACGCCAATAAATCAGAACAACTTAAATGCAAGTATAGTTAAACGACAAAAATAAAGGTGAAATAATGACTAAAATACACCTAAAATACGGGATTACATTGGATAACCAACCTCTTCCATCACGGGTGTTTGCACAAGGGAAGAGGAGTTACGACACACAAGAAGAAACATGGGGCGGACCATGAGAGCACAGTGACTGTATGTAGAATAACAGCAACAGAGACAATTTTGTGTAATTATAACATAAATGAACCGGTTACACCAGATCATATCCCATATTGTTTGTTTTGTCGTGTCGTCAGATTTTCAGATCAACGAGTGGCCAAGCCTTGTGCCTAAAAACAGCGACCTTTCGCAAAAAAAGTTAGACTTCAGTACACAGTGGTTGTTTCCTCGTGACGTGAGAGGAGAACAGAGTCACTGGAGAGCAGTGTCTGATTGGTGAACGCGCTTGAAAGTTCAGCAGAGCCCAACTCGCATCGATGCCTGATGAGGCCAAGTGTCTGCCGCAGGTTGGAGCGTCAACTTCACAAGATGCAACGTCTGAACAAACCTATTTTGATGAAATGTACGCAGTAAATTTCCCATACACCTAAGACAAAGGTTTACATTGACTAAACTGGACGCTTTGAACGCTCTGACGCTGCATTGAACTCAGCATTAAGCTCAGTTTATACTTGATACATCCACAAGCACCGCGAGGGTCCACGCGGCGGAGTTACATAATTTTGCAGTAGCCCCTTTAAGTGCCGTCGCTTGTGACACATAGATGGTCCGCACGGAAATCAACGGCAGCTCTAGCAGTCGCTTGAAACGCACAAAAACTATTGTAATCATGTGCAAGTTACCATCGCAAACTGCTCTGGTACAACTACAGAAGTGATTTTACCTGATGTTTATTTAGTGGTTATTTATTTTGTCCATGTGTCATGTGATCGAGCGCAGAGTGTTTTCTTTCATGTGCACGGTTATAAAAGTGAACCACAACAACAATGATTAAACACAGTGGATTAAAGCAGGTTATAAAGGTCACAGGAGAGCAGAGTCTTGTTTATGTTCTACAGTATCGTAAAGGTGCTTCTCACATCATTTGAGGAGCAGGTGTGTTGGAGATGACGTGTGTAATGTTCATAAAAAAAGAATCCTGCACTTTGACTACGAGCACAAAGAGTTACATTATTTACAGACGATGAGATGATGTTTCTTCTTGACATTGTCCTTGCTGTAATTGTGATTCTGTAGAACACATCCACACGAGAACGTTCAGCTCACATAACTTCACTTCACTTGTATAGTTCACGCTCCGCTGGCTCTTCACTATGTCACAGTCTGAGGTCTCTCACTCACCCGCAAATATTCTATATGATAATCTGCTGTTTACATCTGCGGAGCTGTCAGAAGCTCTCAGCGCTGAGGTCTGGGATTAGAGCGGCCCGGATGACCTCAGGACCATCGCTGTAGTTTATGAAGTCTAGTTTTATTTAGCACAGGAAGTATATAGTGTTTGTTAGATGTTTTCTGTGTTTCAAAGTCAAGGTACGGTGGCTCTGAAGGACAAACACGTTCACAAATACACAAAATCCAATCCAACATTCAAATGACATATGCAAGATCAGAATCACAAATGCAATTTCAAAAGTACGCAACGAATCTCACAAACACAAACTGAGAATTTTGACTTTAAGTGCATTTTTTATTAATTTGTCTTTCTGTTGTGGAATTGTTTCTTTGATTTTGCATGTATTGTTTGTTTGTTTGTTGTTGTTTGTTTTTGGCATTTTTATAAATTTGTGTTTTGTAATTCATTCATTCATTTCTACCACTTAATCCATTAGGAGTCGCAGGTGACTGGAGCCTATCCCAGTGACTTGGGCCTTAGGCGGGGAAACCACTGGACTACTCTCTCATTCACTCACTAAGGAAAATTAACCTAAACATGCATGTTTTTGGAGGAACCGGAAAACCCACGGTGGACAGGGAGACATGCAGAACTCCCACCCCGAGAGATCGTAGGAGATGTTGCATGGGTCCGACCGGGAGTCCGAACCCCATGCCCCTCTCACCCCGGTCTCCCACTGGATCTCAGTCTTCCGNGAGACCACGCCCCAAAAATGCTCTTGGACCTTACTCACTCACCCAAACCCTACCACAGATGCGTTTACTTATCCACTGCCTATCAGACCAGACTTGACAGCTTCCTTCGGAAAGCGTGGGCATCCTTTATGGAATTGAACGACTCCCCAGGCTCGTCACCATCTCTCCTGTGGCAGACCGGAAAGGCTGTCCTTACTGGCCGAATCATTGCCTTCTCTGTACACAAATCTAGAAAAGAAAAAGAACTACAAAATAACCTGGAACAAGAAATAAACACATTAGAACAAGCTAACATGGCAAATCAATCTAAAGACTTAGAAACAGAAATTAGGAAATTGAAAACCAGATTAAATGAAATAACAAACAAAAAAACTCAATTCCTCATCCAAAGACTCAGACAAGAACATTTTCTCCACTGTAATAAACCAGGAAAATACTTAGCCAATCAGGTAAAACTAAACAAAGAAAAAACACTAATCCACACCATTATAAACTCAGCAGGGAGGCCAACGTCATCTCATGAAGAAATAAATAAAATATTTGAGAATTACTACATCCGCTTATACACCTCTGATACCAAAGAAAATCTAACAAATATCCATGCATTTCTCAACAAGATCAATCTTCCTACCCTCCCTCCCAGCTATATATCAATTTTAGAATCTCCTATTACAGAATTTGAACTTCACTCAGCCCTAAAAAATATGCCCAATAACAAATCCCCTGGTCCTGATGGCTTCCCTGCTGAGTTTTATAAACACTTCTGGCCAATACTCTCACCACTATTCATACGCATGTTACAAGAGTCAAAACAAAAAGGTAAACTTCCCTGTCACATGAACTCCGCCACCATATCTCTTCTACTCAAACCTAATAAAGACCCAAAACATCCAGAAAACTATAGACCTATTTCTCTCATCAATGTTGACACAAAAATTATAGCTAAAACACTAGCCCATCGATTAGAAAAGGTAATACCAACAATAATTCACCCAGATCAAACCGGTTTTGTAAAAGGAAGACACTCATCCACCAATACGCGCCGACTTTTCAATCTAATCCACTGGTCATCATTACATCAACAAACACTATCATAGCTTCCCTGGACGCAGAGAAGGCATTTGACAGAGTCGACTGGCCCTTTCTGTTTGCCACATTGGAGAGATTCGGCTTTGGGGAGTCGTTTACCAGCTGGATAAAGATTCTATATACATCACCTACAGCTTCTGTTATTACAAATGGGATGACTCACGTCACTTCAAACTACAACGTGGAAATCGCCAAGGATGCCCACTCTCTCCATTATTATTTTTAATTTTTATCGAACCACTTGCAGCAGCAATCCGCCAAAATTCCTATATTCAAGGAATAAAAACACAAAACATAGAACACAAAATCAGTCTTTATGCAGATGACATACTCTTGTTTCTTCAAAACCCTCCATCATCACTTCACCACACAATAAAACTAATTGATTCCTTCTCTACAATATCCCAATATTTAATAAACTGGAGCAAATCTGCCATTCTTCCTTTACAGGCCAGTAATTGGGATATGGCAGCATTGAACAGTCCAATCCCACTCACCACCAATCACATCAAGTATTTAGGAATAACAATTTCCCCCAGGCTGTCAGATCTGTTTACCCTGAACTTCTCACCACTTCTCAACAAATCAAACCGATCTGCAACGTTGGAAACAACCTCCCTATTTCAATCACAGGCAGAATATCCCTTATAAAAATGTCAGTACTTCCCAAAATTAATTATATATTATCAATGACCCCAACACATCCAACTGCATCATGGTTCAAAACACTCGACTTAATCACAAGCGCTTTCTATTGGAAAAATAAAACCCCACGGATAAAAACTCACCACTCTACAGAACCCAAATCTCAAGGAGGACTCAATGCCACCAAATTTCTATCACTACTCATTAGACAAACCACCTACAGTTCATATATAAATGGTTCCAACCAGACAAACACACGACTCAATTTGGATAGACATCGAACAATCAATTTGCCAAAGACATCAACATCTCAGACCTACCCTTTCTAAGTCCATCTATAAAGAAAACCCATTGTTCCAACGCAACACCAACAATAGCATCAGCTCTGACAGCCTGGTGGAAACTACATAAGATAAACAATATCTCACTAACTCCATCCAAATACACTCCAATCTGGCACTAATCCTGAATTTCAATGCAATAATAAACCTCTCAATTTTCAACACTGGGCAGAAAAAGGCATCACCCACTTAAATCACATCATCACAAATAACAATATACACCATTCAATATTCTGATCCAGGAACACGGCATTGGGAGCAAATGCTTTCTTGAGTACCTACAACTAAAAGTCAATAACTGCAAAAAAATCAACATCCAGTCAATTAACCTCAACCTCTCAGATACAATTTACGGTTTTCTTAACATAACTCCATATAAAATTAACTCCAAAATATATAAAATGATCACAAAGTCAGACAGCACAATTCATCTTCCAATTTTGAAATGGCAACAAGACTTAGCATTTGCTCCCAATGCCGACTTCTGGACCCACATATGCAATAACATCTATTCAATGACCAACAATACCACTTACAACTCATTCAATTTAAGTTCTCCATAGATATCACTACACGGGCTACAACTATCAAAAATGGGCTTCTCTTCAGACACATGCACACACTGTACACAAATAATAGAGACAACTACCTTCATGCACTCTGGCATTGCACCACCCGGTCAAATCTTTTTGGGAAACAATCACTGACACACTCTCCTCTGTATTTGGCTGCCATATCCCAATGGATCCCTCACTTTGCATACTCCGGAAACACATCTACAATAAATCCACTTAGCAAATAACAAAAAAAACTCCTTCTTGTGTCGCTAACTATCGCCAAGAAAGTAATTCTCATTAACTGGAAAAACAAGAAAAAAATAACACTTGCCATATGGAAAAAACCTTTTATTTGATCACATCTCCCTCCAAAATAACATAACAGTCCAAGAAATCCCCTCAATAAACCCACTTCTCTCAGTCCTTTAACATTAATCTAAACACAACAAAAGCGATAAATCCCCTGTCTTATATGATACAATGACAAATAAAAAAAAAACAATAGGGAAAGGAGGGAGGGGGGAGGGGAGGAAGGAGGACGGTGGTGGATGTCTTGCTGTGTGGACTTAGCAGATGGAGGAAGAAAAATAAAAAATAAATAAAAATTAATACATGAATAAAAAAAAAGAAGAGGAAAACAAAAAAAAAAAACAAAACAATAAACAAAGAAAGGGCAAGCAGAGGACAGGAGTGGCACCCAGGGCCATACACCCCTGGGTGCACTCTCCAAACTCTGTCTTTGTTTTTAACGCAACACAGATAAGGCCGCAGACAACAAGGACATGCCAGGGGTGGGGACCTTGCTACCAGGGGCTGATACTCCCGGACAGTAGACCCTCATAACCCTGTCTCTTTTAATGCACTACACACACAATTTGAATCAATGAAAAACCAAAGCGATGAAATTCCACAATGCTTCCACGCTGCAATGGGTCCAAATAACGGTTTCTCTTTTCTCTTCCCTTCCTCTCTCTCTCCCTGTTGTTGGTATTGTATTGTTACTGTCTTTGTCACTTTTGTTGTTGCCCACACCGTTTATTATTCACTGTCAATGTCATTATCAATATTATGATCATCTTATTTTACTTCTTTCTTTCTTTTCCTTGTCTCTGTTCTCTCATCGTTAATTTTTATCTCAGTATTTGTTTTTGTTTTGTTTTTGTTTTGTTTTATTCGTCACCTTTTCAATTGCTCATTTTGTACTGAACTGTTTGACATCCCCCATAATGCTGTTATATGTTTTAGTACCATTGGTCATGTTCATAAATACTTCCTGTTAGCCTTCACTCAAGTTCCCATGCGTACACTCATCTCATGCACTCATCCTTTCCCACATGCACGCACACGCACACACCACACACACACCCACCCACACAGGACACCACCGAAACTTTGTATCTATGTAACCTTTATCAATGTAAATATCTGTTCACTTGGTGTTTGCAATAAAAAAAAAAAAAAAAAAAAAAAAAAAAAAAAAAAAAAAAAAAAAAAATAATTAAATAAATAAAATAAATAACATTTTTTATCCACCATTGAAATTGATTGGGGTAGCAGTTTGTAACATAAACACAAAGTAGTATACAGACATGTTTGAATGTGGTTGCACGTGAATATTTGTACTTTGAACATGTACAGAAATGTTCTACTGCATTCTGCCCTCTATAAAATAACTCAAAGTGAGTGTAAGTAAGTGGAGTCTAGTATCTGTTATTTTTTTATATACAGTAGGTCATCGAGCTTCTGTGAAGTCAAGTCTATGGAAAGAAAAAAAAGTGGCCATACTTTCTCTCCAGATCAATGGAGAGCTCTGATCTAAATGTAAGAATTTGAGTTTTCGGAGTTCTTGTTGTTGGAATGAAAGAGGAATAAAGAGTCTACGCTATGGTCGTTGTATCTGACTGTTGAGATGAAGAAACGTACAAATCTCTCAATCTACATTTCTACCCTTGCCTGTGGTCATGAGTTTTTGTAATGACTAAAGAGCAAGACTAGCTGGTCGAAATTTTCTTTTGTTCTCAATGTGACCGAACAGGAAAAGAGCTTGGTCATAAATGAGGAACTCAGAGTGCTCATCCACATCGAGATGAAGTAGGTCGGGGATCTGTTCTGTTTTGTTCTGACCTCCTGGACAAAAAGAAATTGCCTGGGCATGTCCAACAGGAAGAGGCCTCGAGATAGACCCAGAACACTGATAATGCTGGCTGGACTGAGAATGCCCAGCCCACTGGAGAAGATGGAAGAAGTATCCAGGGACAAAGAACCACAAGCACTTGGTTGGTTTTATTTCATATAGCATTGATTTAGATAACAACAAAAATATGTTAGCTGCCAATATTCATATAATTAATGTGTTTTTCATTTTGACAAAGACTGTTTAATGACTGGCTCACCATTTAATGACATTATCCTGACACATAGAGTTTTACATGCATAAACCAAAGTAAAACTGCTAAAACTACAACTTCCAGACTTCACTATAAACATTCTTCACCTGGTAGAATATATTATGTAATAATAGTGAAAGTCTAATGTTTACCTCTGTTCAACTGAAGTAAATTGGAGTAGGAGTAGAGTTGTTGGGCTAAACACAAACACTTTAAATATTTAATTGTTGTGGTCTTTTGGGAGAGACACAAATTATTCTCCACAGAGAAACAGAAACTATTTAGCCACTGTAATCTATCTCTGTGCATCTTTATTATCTGACTAATTAAAAATTATAATATTAATAATGCATTGCTTTAGTATCTTATCAGAACTTAGAAGTGTAAATCCACATTCTGTGATGCATTTGGAGCTGGTTTTGTAGAACAACATTAAAGTGTTGGAGCAGCTGTTGTAATGCGTGGCGCCTTATTGAGATACAGACGTCTGCTTTGATCTGAGGCTCCCTGACTCCAGCTCACCTGCTGCATTCTGAGGGGCTCTGGGTCAGCATACATACTACTTTATGTGCTGGGGCTGTGATGATGAAGCGCAAGAGCCAGTGCACTGTGGGGAAACTACATCTGAGCCATATGAAATATTATACAAGGGTCAGGGGTCAACGGATCCCACAATTTTACCCAAGTGGAAATGGCAGCTCAATGTCCAAACCTGGAGGCTATTTCTGAAATTAGCATTGAATCTCCTAAAAAAAAAAAAAGAAAAAAATCCTAACCCGAACCCTTTGAGGGTTCAGGTTTTATAAACTCCTAACACTTTGCTTGGGGGCGGCTGCATCTGAAATGACTTTAATGATTCACAATGGCTGTCCATGGTGCACAAATACATGTTCTGTGTAAAAATGCACTGTAATGGAACTGTAAGTCAAGATTCATCCACTGAATCAGTGATCTACTAGTCTTATCATAAAACTGAAGCTTCACACTGAGTAAGGGTACAGAAGTGTTAGAGACATTCAGCAAATGTCAGACGGAGCAACAAAAGAAGCTTCACTTGGTTCAACTAATGCAGTAATAAAAAAGAAAAATTACCTGGGCCTGTTTACTCTCCAAGCACAGCCAATACCAGCTACAGTATAATCTGTGTAACAAACAGGTTTGTTAATGGCTGATGGCTCAGTACACTAGTCTCTACGAGTGGTGAAGAGAAGAATCTCAACATCATGATACTTCAAAGTTTGCTCTCTGGGGTTAGTTTGAGGGTCTCGGGTAATCACCCAGTCCAATTCTCTGTTAGCTACTGTTCACATAACAGTGTTCACTAAACAGTAAAAAGGAACAAACTTTGAAATCGTCCTAGTTTTATTTAGTCACTATGAAGTGTTCTGTTTTGCTTTCATGTTCAGAGCAAAAAGCAAAAAGAAACTAATGTGAGAACACGGGCCAATTTTACTGTTACAACATACGGCATCTCATTATTTTTACTTTCTCCATTCTCATCGTCACAACAGCAAAAAACAAAAGCTGGATGCAAATCAACATTATGTCTGTGTAAACCCATTTCTCTGTTTTTCACGCTGGCTTTGAAATACACTGTCCACTTTAAACACTACCTCTGTAAATCTCTATGGGCTGAAACTCAGGCCATTTGGCACTTCTGAAGTGAAGGTCAGGAAACACAGTTGTGGATTTATGTGAGACATGAATCCTGATGAGGAGAAAAGGCCAATTTATATTTGTTAACTGTTTAACTTTTTATCTGTATTCTATTGGTTTGTGTCAATCTGGTGGAGTAACTGGTTGCTTGTTGGTTTAATAAAGCATTTAATGAAAATGTCACTAATATAACAAGAATACTAAAGCATTTAAGGCATTTTGACCAGGGAAAATTATAGGTGAAATGCTCTGATTTTTAGTACGTTTTTTGAGCAGTCTGCTCTCACAAATGAAAGAAGTTGCCTGGAAATTTTAAATCTAGACGATATATAAGACATAGTGCACGTTATAACTATATATACATATTGGTTGGTGATCAGACCGATTCTTCGTGTAGACTCTGGATCCTAAGCAAGCATTAAACATGCCCAAGGAAAATGAATCAGAGATTGTTTGTGAAGTGACTCTACCAACAGTAAACATACAGTACGTGTTTGTCAATGTATTTTTGAACAAAAAAAAAAAAAAAACAATGTGAAAGAACACTGTTAAACCTTGATAAAATAAACGTAAGTCTATAGTGCAAGTGAAAATATGTTTTTCTTAGGCTGACATCAGCTAATTTATTCTCTCCTGCTCTATTCTTAAATTCGCTGTCATTTACACAGCTTCTCTTTGTTTTCCCAATTTGAGTGCTAACATGCTGTTAGACACAATGGCGTCGTTATGGCGCCTCTTCTGTAGACGAGCTCAGACGAGGAGACCGTTCTCTGAAGCCATCTGTGGATTGGATGCATCCAGTCTACTTTGGAGTTTCCATCTTTTTTGTAAAGTCAAACTGTCAAATTCATCTCGTCTAGTTAGACTGAGACTTTCTATACAGCAGCATATCCCTCACACTTTTTAAATGTGCTGTCTAGAATCGATTTTGACACAGCTCTTCAGAACCTTTTGTGAATAACTTAAAAGAAGTTTTAAATCAGTTTTAAAGCCTGTCTGCATGTATACATATTACAAAAAGATAGGTGGTCAATTTAAAAAGTGAAATTCAACTGCCTCAGTCAACTGCCCAGAAAACAAATTTTATTATTAATTGAGTTCTACTTATTCTTTCACTGTGGACTTTGGGAAAATGTGGAGCATCAGCATGTTGAACATTTGAAACAATTACTTGGCCACAGCGAAAAAAAAAACAAGCAGAAAAAAATCTTGCTGAATCCATTGAGAGAAAAAAAAATAACAATTAACACCACATGTACACATACGCCAGTCGCATGTATTCTATGAGGCCCAAAAGTCGGATCTTTTAGTAACATTTTCATTGTGTGCATAAGTGGAGGCCTATGGAAATAGATATCGGAGCTGGCCGGGAGGCGAGAAAAGAGTAAAACACTGATTAAAATTATATAGGTTTAAAGAAGTATGACAGGCATAAAGCAGTGAATAATAAATCAAGAAAAAAGAAGATCCACAATCCCATTTGGGATTATTATCATTTAACATTTGCCACGTAAAGTCAAATATCGATAATAAAATCTAGCTAATGCATTCAAAGCTGTAGTAAAACCCACACTTTACCAAACTGGTTCTCAGCTCAATCTATTGCATCAACAAACCAGAAGTCATCAGGGGAAGTGCAGAGGAGATCTTCTGTGTCAGTGCAGGAGGAGAATAGAGCTTGATGAATAGGTTTTCATATTCATAATTGGCCATGGCTGGTGTAGTGTTCTGTGCGTGCTTATCACAAATACACAATGTGATAATGCATTGTTATCTCAACCCTTCGAACCACACTTGAACTGAGGTCATTAGACAATACGGTCAAGAGCCTCTCACTGTACGCACACACCACACACACACACACCAGCGCTGTCTCGAGGCATCACAGACATTAGAAATTACAATGATGATAAAAACAGAATATTATCACTCTAGCCTGCAATGCGTATCACAGTTACTTCATATGTTGGATATGCAACCTTAAGTGACCTTGTTCATGTCCCATGGCCTCTGTTCTTCCATTTAGGCTAAATAAACTTTTTTTTTCTCAAAGATTATCATTCTACATATCCAGGTTGCAGTTGTTATAGCTATGTGTTGTATTGGTTTGAAAATGTTCTATAGGTTTCTGTCACCAAAGGCAATTAGGATTTTTGAAAAAGTCCTGCCATTGTGCTGTGTTTGTAAATTCACAGTTAGTAAGATTATGTTTTTTTCCACAGATTCAACACCCAAACATATGCTATTTGTTATCCTCCAGCTAAAGTAATCCTGACCAGCTGAGCTCAATTTCTGAGCATTATTCACGCGCGAGGACCCAGAGGCACTTGACTGAAAGTTTGGTCAAATGCCAGCCTGTTCTCATGGATAAGCGAGTGACTACCACGCTATTGTAAACAGCGTGTCATATGAACGCAACTTTTTATTTTAACTCAAATTTTATGCGTGTGGTATTTGACTCTTTCTGTCCTCGTTCATTTCAATGGTGAATGTTAAGAGGTGTTATTATTCATGAAAACTAACACAATCCTAATCCTAACCCTAACCTTAACCAACTCCGAGCCAAAGAGCTAAACTTACCCATTGTTGTAACTTCAGACTTAAATTTCACTGTTAATCCTTGAAAAACCTTGTGTTTGTCCTCAACCACTAGGTGTGTAGACTACGCTAGAGAAAACGAGCATGTAATTGCACGCCAAAACAGGCAGAGGGCGTCGTCGTGACACGCAATTTGTCATGGTGTGCTATTTAATTTTACGCATTCCATGAGAACACGTTGCAGCTGCACACAAAAAACCCTAACAGCTAAATGTTGTTTGCCCCTAATGATGGCCAAAAGCATTCTGTTCTCCAAAACCCCAAATAATAAACAATAAAGCCATTTTTTCCTTTTTACCAGGGTGAAATTCATGACTTCAGACTAAAAAGCTCTCTCACCATATGTGCTATAGGGTTTTGTTTCTTTGTTTGCTAAAATATGTGATTATTATTATTATTTTTTGCATAAAATGTGTGTTCAAGTTTTGTCGATAACTTTTCTGAAACAGCAAAACCCAGAACAAACTTGAAGTGCATTGTGAAAACTCATATACGTGTCGGGATACATTAAATAGTAAGAGACCATTTAATGACTGCAGCAACAGATACAATTGCATAGCGCAGTCTGTTTATTTACATTTTTAGAACAGTAATACTTTCTTACAACCTTGGTACAGCTTTTAACTGTGTTCACCAATCAAGAGCGTCTCCTGCTGGTAGCATTGTTAAAACTACCGTAAAGTCTTGCATTGTTTTGAGAGAAACTGACCACATTTTGAGTCTATGCCACTGAGAAATCCTTGACAACTGCCAGGCACAATTGAACCCAGCTGCCTTGAAAGCTGTAGCAGTCACTGTACCACCACCTGCAAAGAATTCATGCTCGGAGAGATGCTCGAAGAAAATTTACTTCACTACCATTGGTCCGTGTGCCATTAGCTCAGATTTATTCTCATGTCTGTCACAGAAACAAGGACGTCTCCTCCGTTTAGCATTAACTGAACCTCGGGAGTTTTAAAAGTAACGTATGGTGCATTAACAGGTGCAGTGCAACAGGAAGTTCTCCGTAGTCCAACTATTCTACAATTCTTGTTATTTAGACTAAGACAATATGACAAACCTGAGACAGTCACCAAGAATTTGCTTTCCAAGATTATAACTGTAGTTAAAATGATTTTGTTTAAACTAAGCCACATGGGGCGCAGGTGCTTTTTTCTTCCTCTTAAAGGACAAATATGACACATTTTTTGTGTTGTTTTCTTCCTTCAAACATGCGCATCACCACTTTGTAATCTCATGCACCAGAAATAATAAAAGAGTGTAAAGCTCACATGACAGTCACGTGTTTCCCACATTTGTAACTGAGTTAGAACTCTGACTGACTGAAAAGGAAATTTCACAAGGTAAACAATCAAATCGATCTTGCCTGATGTGCTAGTGCTGCAGAAATGTGCAAAGTGAGTCTGGATGGTTGAAAACAGTGTGAAAGATCTCAGAGATCTACCTGTGACATCACAGATCAGATCGTTTTTACGATGAACGAAAGATATCTCACAGACAAAACTTGAGCAGTGTTTTTGTTGAGGAAACAATTTAAGAATAGGAATATAACTTCAAAACAGTCAATTTTGCATAATATGTCCCCTTGAATTAGCCTGTACTTTGCAATGAAATATCCAAGAGGTATATCCACAAGCAATGAACTTGATCATTTCAATCTGTTATCTGACCAGTACGACACAAACAGGTTTTAGCCAATCCTTTAAGTGGGCTGGGATACACCAGTACTCCAGTTTCACCACCTCTAAAAAAGCTCCAGTTAACTAACAGCACTTCTGTGAGTGCTCAGCATGTTCCCCTCATGATGTTCACAGGACTGAACCTCTAAATGAAAATGAGAGTACTACCACTTTTTGCCAATGATCTTAATGCACTGTTTTTTAGCTATATTCATTTTGCTTACCCCATGTGGTGTTTATAGAATATTGTCATGTGAAACATATGCAGCAATGCAGTACTTTTTTTTCTACAGTATTTCCCAATACAAAACTGACCACCAGATTTCAAAGAGCCTTTTGACAGAATAATTTAAGTGTGAAAAAAAAAGTTCATAATTTTTTTTGTACCAGTAGGCTACATGTTTCGAGTTATTTGGGACAAAATTTTGTTTGCACTGCACGCTCCAATTATAGTACCTTTTGTCTTCTGAAACTACGGAGTGTGGTGTTAGCATGCTAATCTTGTCGTTAGCTTTACTGTGACAGCAAAAGTAGCTGGGATTTGAAGTTATGAAAAATCCCTTTAAACTCATTGTGGAAACTTATATAGACAGCAGTATAAATGACAAAGTGAGCAAAAAAGTGAACTGCTGTTAAAGGTTTAAAATGTAAGCTGCTGATTTTTGAAGCGGTAAATCTGTGCACAAATCAGGTAAACTTTGATCTATTATTTTTCACATTTATTCAAGCTTTCTGGTTATGACATTAACAGAAATTACACACACAACGTGCACATGTGTGTGTGTGTGGGCTAGAAGTCATCCCCAATGACCTTGCATCCTCATTATTCTCCACAGCCTGGCACTTCAAAGCCCACAGTGGGATGACGAGCGTCTGTCTGATCTCTGAGGCTGCTAACCCATACATACACTTATATACATACATAAATATACACATTTTCTTAACCCACCAACTATGTAGTAAGATTTCAGTCTTTAAAGTCCTTCTGCAGGCTGTGTTTCAAGCCATTTCAATAATTCATAACATCTTGCAGCACTTTTGCTAATTTCGCTGGTTTATTCAGAGGGTATCATACTATAGGATTCTGGCACGCAGGGGGGCTTTTAAAAAGTTGGATTTCTTGTCTTTTAGCTAACGGGGGCTTGTTCATGCGTGCTAAATGAAAGTTGAAGCCACTTCCAGCAGAGTTAATGGCTCAGAGCTGGTAGTTGGATCAGACTGAAGGATGTGGACTATCTCCTCATTTAGCTAATATTAATTTGTGACATGTTCTTGAAAAGCAGCTGAAGACATTTTGCTTACATTAGACTATTCAAGCCGCCAGCGTTAAGCCATTTGCTTCCCATTTAAATCAACCAGGTGTAACTTACGACCACTAACAAGTTCAGTTAATGACACAGATGAAATCATAATGGCACATTAGCGATGGGACACATGCTGCGTGTAATAGGCTTAAATAAAGCATCACTGTTTTCATTGTGAGATTAGTGACTCAACACCCAGAGGTTTTTGTGTCCTTTGGCAAAACACCTCACCTGTCTGGGCTGACCCTGAAGGGAGCCATGTTTCTATTTCTGAACACACTTTTACAATGGGGTTGTTGAGTGATAGGTTCTTCTTGGTACAGCCAAGCCAAAGTTTGGGAACAAAGCTTTTCTGAAATTTAAAATTGGACAATAAAAGGACACTCTGAAACATGCACTTTTATTGGGGAAGTTGGGGGCTCTGGTTTGTCTCATGCAGTGTACATCTCCTTCACACAGAGTGGATCAGGTTTGGATTGTGGCCTGTAAAATGTGGATCCATGTTGGTCCCACCTATGTGGGAGACGAGGAGAAGGTGCCATACTCACTGTCCACACTTTGGACACTGATGCAAAACAGCTTCTGAACGTTGCCTAAACAGCAGGATCTAAACTAAATTGAATGTGTAACTGGTTTGAAAATGTAAGTACTTGAGCAAAGCTAACACGTTACATTACACATTTTCAGCAAAAACATTTACAGAACAATCTGGCAGTGTCGGTGAGCAGAGATGAGTCTGGAGAAAACAGCTGTGCTTATTCAGAGACCTCACCTCACCCAGCAGGAGCCAAACTCAAGATGAACATGTAAACGTGAAATAAATACCAGGGTTCGAAGAACAACTGTAAACATGTATGTTTATGAATTATTTATCACTCTGAAATCAGTAAGTTTTCCCCTGTAAGAACTCAAAAATACAGCTTTAATGTTTAAGGACTGCTGTAAAAAGAGAAAATGGGAAAATAGAGGTAGAAATAAAAAGAAATAACTGTACACATAGTATATTTTTCTCACATTTCTCATGGACAAATTTTGAGAAAGACACTCTTTCGACTTTTCACTCCCTAAAAAGATATTTTTGGGTCTGATGAGAACTATTTCTTATTTGACAAATAAAATGCAAGCGCAACACTAAAGTTACTTTAAAAAAAGCTATTTTTAGCTTCCCTTTTGCAAAATAAAAAAAAAGAAAAAGAAAAACTATCTTCTGCAAAACTATAACTCCATTAACAAAAATAAATAAATAAATAAATAAATAAATAAATAAATAAATAAATAAATAAATAAATAAATAAATAAATAAATAAAAATTGGTGCCAGCCTCTATTTGACTGAAGCTTGCTATAATTCACAATTGCTGACCATGAGATCATAATTTTTTAGTGTGAAAGCAACCTCTTCATAATAATAGTGCAATATAAATATTTTTGTTTGTGAATAACTTAAATGAACAAGTATGCACCTCCCAACCTGGTTTTAATTTAGGAAAGACAAATTTTATTTGAGCAACCGAGCCCTCCTTTAAGCAAATGTCACAGTATCACCTTTGTCTCCTGTCGCCCCTCTCTGACAGGTGCTGTGAGCGAAAAGGAGGGAGGCAGAAGGGTAAGGGCGGTTTAGGTGAACCTTGTGTGTTTGGGCTAGTGGGCTGTGAGCTAAGTGTCTGGCACATCACAGCACCTCAGCCTTTGGGGACAGAACCGTTTGAATTGTGCTCTCCATCCAAGGACGTTATCGTAAAGAAATGGGCAGAGTTTTCAGCAGCAAACACAGCTGTTAAAATGTTCTACTGTAATCACCCGTCAACATGCCATGTAAACCTGCAGGAGTCATGACCTCTTTGCTCTGCAGGTCATCAACTGAAGGTATTTCATGGGAGATACAATATGTATCGTTGTTTTTTCAGTTTTCACAACATGGCTCTGCCCTGAGTAATTGTATTGTTGATTATTGTATCTTTGAGTTAAGAAACAAAACATTAATTAATTCATAACCTTTGCCAATGCCTGATGTTGTCTAATGTCTGAAGATAAGCAGGGATTCCTAGATCAGTGCTTGGATGGGAGGCTTGGTTCACCACTCCGGGATGAGACACACAAAATAATGAAATAACTGAGCTTTTTGAGCCCTTCTTAGACTTTTTCACATTTAAATTTTGTGTGAACTTGTGTGTGCAGCTTTCAGAAATGTGGTAGAACAGAATGCTGTTCACATGAGTTGCACTCTGGAGTAACAGACTCTTCTAAGAACTGGTCATCTCATAATTGTGACTCTTCTTATCTTTATAGTGCATTTCAGCTCCACCTAGAAACAACTAAACCTGGTGTATGCTAATGATATGGATCTGTAGCAGAGACGAGCAAATATGCATTCATGTTGTCTCAGTGTGACATTTAAGAAGCTGCTGAAGGAAGTGCTTGGTTTCAGAGAGAAAGAGAGAGAGAGTAGAAGGGCTCAGCTCTGCCAGGTCATACTAAACAGATCAGACAATGAGCAGCAATGAACTTCAGAAGCATTTTGTCACTGCCTGTTTAGGGACTTTCACTTCTGTGCATTCACTGATGGGGCTAAATGAGGTGGCACTCATGCATGCAGAGCCACAGCAATTAAGCCCCTCCCACCGAGTGCATGAAGCACCAAGCAAAGATTTAGCAAGACACGATGGTTCTGTTATCTAAGCACACTGAGATGCTTCAGACAATGTCACCAAACCTTCATATTCTGCAATGCTGTCGCTCTGAAACATGTTGGAGCATTCTTTGTAAATCGGAACAATGAATAAATACAAAAGGCAGGGCACGGCTTGTTGCAAAAAAAAGGAAAAACACTCACTAAAATAAACACAGTTTCATTAAATTCATACTCATGGTCCTATTCTACTCCACACCACTCCCAAAAGAACTTTTTCTTTCATCTATTTACCCTGACCAACAGTGTTGATTTCCCCACAAACACAAACTTCCAGACTGGAGTGCAGGTAATGGCTCTCTGTCAGAGCTGAATGATGAATGTTTTAAATAGGTGTTCCTCTGGGACTCCACACTGTAAAGTCCGTCAGCAAGAATACATTTTGAGAAAACATGCTTTCCCTCCTCCAAAGCAGCCAATGCCTCCTCGTGTTAGTTCCCGTCCACATAGAAAAGTGTGCTGTGAAATGAGAATGAATTGTTTGATCATAGTTCAAATAATAAATGACATTTCATTGCTATTTGTAAATATACTTGTATTATCTTAACTAATTTCAGTCAACTCCAATCACTTAGTTGTGTCCAGTCTGGACCCTGCTGTTGTGACAAAAGCTCCAGGAGACGGTGGGTCTGTCTGTGCCTCATGATCTCCAGTTCTTAAACGTCATTCACCTGTCAGACTGTGGCTGAGCAGCTCCTGCAGCCCAGCAGGCCGCTCCTGGCACAAAACATACTGGACATCACTCCACTGGATTCAACTTTTTCACTTTATCACAACAAATGTGTCTACTCCACCTAATAGAATGGGCCGATTACTACAATTACAAAAGTGTTTTTGCAGAATCCGGTGACGTTATTAATGATGTTACGATTACAAAACTCATTACTTTGACTCTTTAGGGCGAAGGCAGTGATTTTTAAGTGTGTGCTGGGGAACACTAGTGTGCCTTGAGATACCAGGTGTGCCTTCAAAAGATTAATCTGTATTATTGTGCACCGCAAAAAATTTCAACCAATAAGGTGTGCCGTAGTAATTCCAAAAGGTTGGGAAACACTGGGCTACAAGGTACAATATTGGTAAAATATTGAACTTAGAAATCAAGACTGAGCAAAACTGGTCAAAAGGACCAAAAGAAGCAAACTTGTACCACTAAAAATTAAACATTTATGTTTTGTTTTGTGTGCAAAATAAACTATTCACTCAAAGTGCTATACAATCAAGGACCCGTTCACCCAATATAGACACTAGGGCAAGGAGTGTTATGTGTCTTGCCCAAGGACACAATGACAATGTACTCTATAGCCTCGCCAAGGCACCTGCGTTCCAGCAACCTCCCATCCAAGTACTGACCAGTCCCTCCTTTGCTTAGCTTCTGAAACAAACAGGTACATTATGTCTCAGTTCAGTCAAACAATGTCTTTTGTATAAATCCTTCTCCTTCCAGCCATTCTCTCACACCAAGCAGACTCTCCAAATGGACCAGTTAACAAAACGTGCACACCAGGCTGTCGACATATTGTCCCTATCTCCCAGGAGAAAACACCTGAAACAAAAGCAACACTGTGATGGCTCTATCTCATTGGTAACTGCCACTCACATGACACATGCATCAATCACTGAAGTCACCTCAGGATCCAGCAGCTCCATGGAAGCAATTTGTCACACATCCTTAGGCGTTTGAGACATGCCTCTATAAGCATGACAAATCTGACGGAGATAAACCTACTAAATTTATGTTAATCAAAAGCATGTGATTGAAGCAGGCATAAATGATTTTGTAGTTGTTCATTGTACATTTTGCTTATAGTAAATAGGTTAATAATAAAAAAGAAATGCTTATATGTTGTTTAATGCCTATTATTTTAGACAAAATGGTAATGATTTCAAAACATCTCTATGCTGCTGTTGTTATTATTAGCAGCTTTAACAGAAAATCTATTGAAAATCATGTTGTGAGGGTAATTAACATTCACCAAAGTAACAAAATGTGTTTGCTATTGTTGGTGAAGTGATAAAATACATGCAAAGCAGTTTGGCACACGTGGCACATTTTGGCACAGGAAAGTCCGATTCATATAAGGTCCAAAATATCAAAATGGTTGTATCTGCAGGTGTGAAATTTGACAAAGTTGTTGCCAATAGTATGGACAGTTGCTGTGGTGAGTATCAAATACATGGCATGAAGTATGTCATCAAGAAGGCCTTTTATTTATTTATGTATTTATTTTTTTCGAGACCAAAAATACAGCTTTATTTGGTGTGTTTGAACATGTCTAGTGCAAGTTGTGAGTCTCCCAGACAAATTGAAAACACATCTAAATAAACTAGAATTCAAATTATCATTCAAATGATGGATCAACAAAGCTTATAGACTGTAAGATAGCAAAGAGTGAGCTTCTGCATTTGAGTATGCACATTCGAGAAAAACAGCTAATTGGGACTTAACAGGTTAAACTGAAATGCTTGTTAAGTGTTGGATACTTAAGACATGTCATTTTGCCTTCAGTTGGAATAAATCAATAAAGCAGACTGTTCCACACCACCTCTACGTAAAGCCCTTTAGCACTGCTCTGCACCCCTGAAGTGCAGGTACATTATTCAGTAAAACGTGGTACGTTGAGTACGTAAAAGCTTCAGCTGCCTGGTGAAAGAAGAGTCAGGGAGGAAACATGTCACCCTTTCAAGAGCGATTGCCATCCACAGCGAACCCTCGGTGGGAGCAAGCTGCTGAGAGGTGCCTGTGATGGGCCCAATTTAATGCTCCATTATGCAAATTGATCATCTCAATTGACCATCACTCTGGTAATCGTATGGGCTGACTGGGTTTCAGGGACGGCTGGATGTCCTCGGCAGAGAACGCCACTTCAGTTTCTAAAGGCAAAAAGAAGACAAAGTAATGATATGAATAAATGTATAATTACTTTCACCGTAATGACTTAAGACTATTGTCTGCCATGGTGTTTTATGCACTGGAGTCTAGGTATATATACTTTTATTGTAGTAAAAATAAATAAATTATTAGCCATAAATTGATCAGGTTAACATATAATTAAGGTAAAAATTCAAACTATTGTGTAATCCTATTTTGCAATCTTTTTTCTTTTGTAGTTTTACTATGTCAATGAAATTATATTTTTGAAGATGAATCTTGAGTCTGTCACTGGGCTTTACAACTTGAAAACGATTGTTGAAGAAGTGATGCCATCTCCTGTCACCTGATAAATTGTAAGGTAAAATCTGAGGGCAATTGGCTGTGGATATGAAGAGTGTCTTGTAGCTTCTATGATGCAATTTAAAGCAAGACGATGCAAAGAGACTGAACAAGTTAGGTCAAAAGTGTCTGTCATTTAAATGTTGATTGTCAGATGAGCTGATGAACTAACGGTGAAACATAGTGAAAGACATTAGTTCATCGTGTTTTGTCACCAAACCAATTTCTTGACTGTGTGGCCCTACACTCAAACATTATAACAGCTATTTTCATGTTATGTTTAAGTGACACAACTGCCATGGTTTAAATAAATGTGTCTAAAATGGCTCAACGCCTGGCGCATTGTTTGCTCTCTTCAAATGAACAAGAAAAGTAGTCCTTTCAATCATTTTACAGAAGAAAGAAAGAAGAGCCTGGTTAATAATACTATTAAAGTATGATTATGTTAACATAATATCAAAGATAGGCTAGCTTTTATACAGAATCAGTCCCAGCACCAAAAGTCAGACAAAAGTGCATTGTGTTTGTGGATGTGTGTTTACACACTAGAATCAATACATGAGCTACTTCACGTGATTCAACTAACCAATCTTTACTGATAAACAAACTAACAATTCTGTTACTGTTGTCCAATTCTTTCTTTTTATCATAACAGCTCCCAGTCCAAAAAAACAATTATCTACTCACAACTACATCGTAAACAACTAACTGCTCACAAACATGCTCACACAAACCCAGTGGAGCGATACCAGCACGAGTCAATATAGTTCATTTCACGGCCACTGATGTCCCTGTTGATAATGCCATAGTTCTAAATAGATTAGAGGCGGAGAGAAGGGGGATTTGTTTTCATTTCAAATCAGTCCAGAGTAAATTCCACATAACATGCTTTGTACTTAACCCTAAATTGAGTTATATTTTGTGTTATTTAATAGACTATGTTTGTGCAGGCCTTCTCCCTGAAGCAACATGCATTTGCACACTTCTCCTCTCTGAATGGACAGGCAAAAAGTCAAGGCATTGGTGAATTAATCTAGTCACTGCCTAATTGCATTTATTGGCCATGCCAGGCACCTTCCTAATCCAGGATTATGATGATGCATTAACAGAGGCGACTGGCTGTTTACAAGGCATTTATTAGGCCGTGTCAACATAACGAGACAAATTCCACCTATCACATTAATCACTGCACTGTCACCACTAAGCAAGGTGCAGCATATAGCCAGGCAGCTTTGCAATCGCTATTTATATGCAGAATTACACCTGAGAATACCCGCAATACTAAGAAAAAGTGTGATTCTACTGCCTGAATTGTTCCACACAGTACGGTACATCTGCCATCATGTCACCATGGTGCTGACAGCCCTTAAAGTTACTATGTCTCAGAGCATGTTAAATGAAAGAATCCTTGTTCATGGTTCTTTGTTCAGTGTCTTTTCACAGTGTAAAACTCATTTCATATAAAACAGAAACGACTTCTACTGGATAAACACATTTTGGACCTAGGGGTAATGTTGGCACCATCGGCGCGGTGGCAGAGCTTGCAGCTCTCTGACCTCACAGCAAGAAGGTTGCAGGTTTGACTCCCGCTCGGCCTGGGATTCCGCGCCAACCAGTAACATGCAGGTAGGGAACGTTTGGTATTGGTCAGAGGTTGAGGCGCCAGGTGTTCATATCGCCTCTGCTGAAAATATAACAAAAATAGCAGATGAGTGTTTTGCAACAGAGCTTTTATTCTTCCTAAGCTGGTTGTCGCACATTTATTCTCAAAATGTAGCACAATAGTGACATGCAACTTATGGAGAGACTGAACAAAGCTAAGTTAATTTGCCAAGGGTTAAGATAAACAAAGAATAATGGCGGGATCAAATGCATGCTTGAGTGCTTCTTGCTACAAAAACAATTTTCCACACACGATGCCTCTAATTGAAGTCGGGTCACTTAATTACATTCACAGTATTGTTTACCTATCGCCTTTTCCTCTCGCTGCTAATCTGTCTGTGACTTCTTTGTGTCACCGATTGCCATTTTATGGCATTAGAATATAGAATAGAGACATTAAAAGAACAATGCAAGTAGCAGGAGAAAAAATAGAAACATACACAATGGTACTGTGTATAAATGCATGTACAGAATATTTAATTTTTAATATCAGATCCTGAACTTATTTTGAGCCATACTGCTTTATGCAATTCCTTATGAATAAATATGAAAAATAAAATACTTACCTACACACATCAACTATATTAAAATCTATTAGGCATTGATTCTCCCTGACTAAAACATTGGCTTTAATTACCACCTCTATGCAGGCAAAAATACAAAGAAGCTATCAATCATAAATTTAACGATTTTCTCCTGTTTTTTTTTTTTTTTTTTTTTTTTGCCTATATGCATTTCACCTCCAGCAGTCTGTACCACTTTCATTTCTTTCCAATATAAATATTAGTGAGAGAAACAAAATTTCGTGTTTTCACAACATGTTTTTGGCAAATGCAAGCAAATGTTCTTTTTTTCATGGTAATTTTGTATCCATTTACAGCATATATGTTTGGAAAAGTTGCTTAACCCCCTCCAAACAGCTCAACTATTGAATTGAATTGGACTGTGGTTCTCTTGAGTATTCCCTATTATTTTTCACTTCATGCTTAGACATACACAGACACAAGGGCCCACAGGTTGAATGATACTCACTTTATTCTGTCTGGCATCTGTGCAGAGGGGACATTGATTTCTTTTCCCTTTCGAGTCATCCCCAAAAGTGATGTGTGGCAATTAAAGCCGTGCCCAACGCTCCGACCTGACACCGGCGTTTGAGAGATGACAGAGGAGAGCATCCCCCGGCCGGGCCCTGGCAGAGGCATGGCTTTGGATATTACATTTTGTGCCGAAACACGAAAATCATCAAGTGGTCTCGCCTCTAACCCTGTAAACACTTTATCGCTGGATATATCTCAGCTTCCATTTAAAGAACTATGGCTCAAACACTTCTCGGCAGCATCACTCTCTGTCAAGATCTGCCGGACTCAACACGGCCAGGCTGTCAGCAGAAAGCATGAGATCAGCTCAGGTATCATTGTGTGTTCAAAGTCAAAATAGACGAACAAGATTTTGTAATAACAAGTCAACACAAAGTCAGGGGATGAGCTTCAGTACGTTGTAGACCTATTGCAGCCATAAATATGTACAGAGCAGTATACTCAGAACACATTATATTTTGTGTAAATGCCACCTCAAAATGGATTGCTTTTGTCTTGAAGGAAGGAATGGTTTGTAACTGCTTAAAAGTATTCATCCATTGTGTTGTTCTGAGGTTATTTAAGGACAAGTTAAAGAAAAAAATATTAAGCAAGTTTGCATTGTTTTTAGGCTTTACATATACACTTGAGTATCATTGGTATCCCATGCTTTAGAACTAACCCATAACTAACAAATCCTCAATTTAAAACTGATAAACAATGCAGTACATTCAAACAATGTCATTCATTCCACTGCAAATGTGAACATCACCATAAGGATTAGGGCTGTTCTGATTTTTGGCATGTAGACATTTTTGATGCACTAATTAAATAATATAAATGTCAATTATTGGTGTGAGCAGGCTTATATGGAAACTGTAAGTCCATGTAAAGGAATGGTAGCTCATAGAAGCTATAAGCAACTGTCCTGTTTGGATGAGAAAAGTACCATATAAATGTAGGCAATTTGCCATAAAGGTCCAATATCTATACTGTAATGGAGACATTAATAAGTGAAAAAACATCTTTCAAGCATCTAATCTCTAATCCTTATTAATGACGAACAGTTCTCTGCGTATTGCAAGTTATATTAATTCACATTATAATAGTTTTTATTTTATTGCATTAGGCCTTTTTGACTCTCAGGACGTTTTGCCCCAGTCAAAACAGATTATGTGCCCCTCATTTATTAAGTGGCAGATTTATTGCTTTAAAGTTTGCACCTTCTATCATTTTTTGGAGATTACGTTCAGCAGAAGTGTTGGGAGTGGACTGCAAAATGCACCTCTCTGCTTTTCAAAATGAATGTGCTTTAGTGATAAGGGCCGGATGAGAGCGCAGGAGATACAGCACAAAGCAGCTGCACATCTGCCAGCACTGCCTGTTTCTCTGTGGAAGTGCACACAAAGATACGACTTTCTGGTGGTGCACAAACAGGCTTCATTTCAGTGTGGTGATCTATGATCATAGTTGCTGTAATAAGCTTTAATCAGCAGTTTATTCTCTATGGAGTTAATGAAGAACATAAACAAGTGAAGAAATCCACTCGCACAACTTTCGTCATACCACCACCACATCAGGTCACTATCTAATGGAAAATCTTGTCAACCTGAATACTGCACTCACTAATGCCAGTGCAGTACAGTACATATGAGTAAGTTGTGTTATACTGACTTTATGTAATGATGTCAGTCATCACGAATGTGCATGCTTTAAATAAGAAATTGTACAATTGCTTACAAAATAAGTTTAAAAGGGCACTGGGTAACTTTTTAAGTGGCATCTGGCTGCAGACCTCCATGAGGTGACCCCTCACATGACTTACATTCAGAGGCCACACATGGGAATACATGATAACTCAGTATAGTATTAGATACTATGCACTTAAAACATTATTTGCGAGACATCAGAAGGAGCTGGTTGGAATACAATTAGTTTACTACTTTGCTAAATGAGCTTAAAATTATTTTTACCCAAACTTTTTTTTAACCTTACCCGTTCTTCTCAACTAAATCACTGTCTCTCCGGACCCGACTATCGTTTACTGCCCCAAGGAGTTATTACAAATTTTGCTATGTTGTTGTTATGTGTTTAAAATCATACAGTGGAAAATTCCAGTGAAATTAATAACCCTACTAATCCTAACGCCATAGTGACAAAAACCCTGTTGGAACAGTTGCATACATTTAAGTCTGGCTGATGAAATTTGATGCGGTAAACATCTTTGAGTGTGAGTTTACAAACTGTAAAAAGATCATATGTCTTGATTGGAAAACATAATTTGCCTCCTCTTATGCTAAACAAACATTCACGTGGCAAACCCGAGTTACCCTGGTGTTTAGAGCTGATTCATGCTATTAACTCAAGAATGAGAAGTAGCACATGCCAGCCATCACCGTCCAACTCTTTGCCTCTTTTCCCTGGGAACAGCTCAGTGCCATCTGTCAGGTTTGGAAAGCCCTAGTGGCTCGTGGCAGGTCTCTCCAAGCCTCTATACATGCACGCCTCTCGTCTGTCAGACCGGGCAGAGGAGGAACGCCCATCCATGACCAGCCAGTGGGAGAGAAAAGTGTGGCCTAAAGCTTCACTGACATCCATGAAGGATCTCAGTGGCCGCCGTATTGAACAAGGATCTTATCGGATCTGGGGATGTACATCGGTCAAAGAAAAGAAGAGCCCATGCCAAAGCCACTTAAATGTAATGGGACATGGTTGCCTAAGTGCTGTTTAATTGGCTGGCTGCTCATTGAATCTTTCATGCCACTCTGGGCTACAAACATGCAACAACATTGGCAGGGTGTGTTGGCAAACAGAAAGTACATCATTTATTTTGAGTAAAAATAAACTTGTATGAAACACTTCTGCTACACTTATTGATACTAAATACTATCACTACAGATAGTGAAAGTACAGGGCAGCCAGGATTCGATTACATGATTCTCTAATTGCAGAGATGTACAATTTGAACACTAGCATTTGATATTCTAAAATTCTTTTCAAAATTAATATTAGATTAGATACATTTATTTCATTCTCACTGATGAATCACAAGTGAGCACCTCTTATGTGATAATGAAACATAAAAAACCTGCACAGTTCAGTCTGAGTTTGGACTGAGGTGGAGTGACAGAGGTGACAACAATAATGCTTAGTTCTGTTTATCAGTTTTGGGACTTAAGGCAACAAATTTTCTATTTGTTGTGTCTATACACATATGGAGTTTATAGGGTATGGTTGCTAGCTCCACAGTTTTTGATTGTTTTCTGGTCTCTACCTTGGAACTTGCTTGGCTTGGTTAAACCAGGGAGAGAGCCTCCGCTAATAATGGCCCCAAGGGTCTTGGAGAGGTCTCTGCAGCAAGGTATCAGCACAAAGAGAGGACTACAAAAATAAGCATAGGCTCTATGCCCTGTGGGCCTAAGCAACCCCTACATTTACTGCCAAGACCACAGATGACAATATCTGCATCTCAGATCTTAGAAGCAAGACAGGGTGGGATGCCACAGTGAGATTATTTACAATTACTGCAGGTGGTATACTCGCATATAACAACAGAGAGCTACTCACTTAACTGCTCTATCGAGTAATATAGATAAAATAAACAGCAAACTCAAGGAAATGCATGTTAAAATCTTTTATGATTGCAAGTTGAAATGCAGGTATCTTTTCCAATTCAATCACGCAATGTGTAAGTATAATATTAGTATCCATCCTAAACCTGTAAAAATGTTGGGCATTTAAGCTGTGGGACTTTTTTTCTGCTCAGGCCCTGATTATTCTTGAAGTCTAAAGACGTAAAGCCAGAAGCACAACCACATTATCATTGGGCTATTCAAATACGGTCTTATTTGTTTGCTTTATTTACTGATATTCTCAGCTGAACTTCTGAATGACTAAGCTTCTAAAAGGAGCTTTTTTCTATACAACTCTCAAAACATGTAGACAAAAAAGTCTTGCTAAACAAATAATTTAAGATGCTTCTTTGGACAAGACTGTGGACTGTTCATATTGCGTTTGAGATGCCACTGATGAGGTCTGCAAGTCATTTCCTTGAACACAAAGAGGACACATCCCGACATGTGACTCCAGACTCCATATCTTATCTTAGCCGGCCTCTACTACGTCTAATAATCTTTGTTCTGAGGGCTCATAAATCAAGTCTATGTCAGCCTAACAGATACAAGGAGATTAAAACAATGTATGATTAAAAATGGGCTCAAATCATCAGGAGTGTATTCAATTAAATAAACCCGTCAAGGCTGAAAAGTGGGGGACAAGCCTGAGTGGTTTTGGGTGGAGATAGACAGAGGAGCGTAATGGAGTGCAGTTAAAACAGTGTAAGAGTCAGTGATGTGGCTCAGGGTCACACAGCAGCTGTGAAAGTGACCTCCAGGGCCACTGACTTTGATGACCACACACAATCCAAGAGACAAGAGAAATGCACATAAAACACACAGACTGTCAATGCAGTGCACATTTTGGGACCAGAATTGGTCGGATAGTGGATATAATATTATGAGCCTATGTAGCCTTTGAAATGTGTCATCAATGTGATTGTGGGGTTTTACTTATGTTGTAGGTTGTAGGTGAGATATTTTATTTATTTATTTATTATTTATTTTTTAAGAATCAGTCATTCTTATTTAACAGATCTTTTAGTTCTGGGAGAAAATTACATTTTCTTGACTATTCATCAACAAAAGCACAGTATTTGGGCCACTATAGTTTTTGCTGCTATACAGTAGCCTATGCAGTGCTTATCTACACAGGCTTTAAAGGATTACAAAAACTTCAGTGGACTTGTTGTTGAATAGTCGCTCTTGGTTTATAAGGTGAAATGACAGGCGTTCAATGAAGGGTGTGTGACAACTTACAGCAGTAACTTAGCATTAACTGCCATCTAGTGGTTCATTGTGTTGGTGCAGAACAAAGGAATAATGGGCATTATACTGTGAGGTGGTTTACAGACTGAAGTTGGTCCATTAATTAACCCACCTACAGTTCTGACACTGTGTTTCTCAGTCTGTGGCCTGTGCATTCTGTACTTCAGCTTCTTCTGGTAGTATATGGACACTTATTCAGCTCTAGTGTTTATCTCATTTACAGTAGGGCAGGCCTGCGTTTTAATATTTATTTATTATTCATTGTTGGACTCACTCATTTTAACTCTTTCTTATCATCAACAGTTCTGTTGTTCATAGGCTACTCCAAAAATTATAATACTGTGGCTAAAGACAAGTAGTCTACAATAATGTGGATTTTAACCTGGCGAGTTTTGTTGCCCTGAAAAACTGCTGACCAGCCAACAGGGGACGCTACGGTGTGTGAATGTACAGAACACAGAGACACGCAGCAGCAGAAGCAGAGCACGTTCAAACAGGCAGCAGCGGCTAACAGTGGCTAATGCTAACGGCGTGAAGTGTTTACTGTTGCGGCCTCAAAATGTCAGGAAAAAGTTTTCGAGTAAGCGACGGAGACTGGATTTGTCCTGATAAAAAGTGAGTATTTCTCACTGAACACACAGCATGTTAGATCTTTGTGTGAGCACGGAACGTAACATTATCGACAAACATTAGCATGTAGCATGTTAGTTTACGGCGCAAAGCACGCAGGCCTCAGTGATTGTTCTGATCACGCCAGTCTGTTTTATATGTCCCACCACTACAATAATATCATAATAGGTCAAATGTGCGTGCCTGCATTGTTAAGCGTGTTATGGAACAACCAGTAAACTATCACCTGACGGCAAACCAGCTAAAGGAGATTCTAGCTCGAGACATTTGCATGATGTTGTTGAACACAGACGTGTCTTAAGACATTCAAGCTAAGAGACAGTATCATGTTGCATGCAAATGCAGTCTGTGTTTCTGAACCACAGTATATGATTTTTAAACCAAATGCTGGAAGTAGAAGATATATTTTTAAGAACACTCTGACTGTGCAACAGAGGTAATAATTTTTACATCACACTTCACAGGTGCGGAAATGTAAACTTTGCCAGGAGAACTAGCTGTAACAGATGTGGTAGAGGTAAGTTTTTATTATGCTGTTTTTTTTTTAATTATTCAAGTTAGTTTTGTTAACTTTCTTCATTTTATTTCTTTTGTTTTTCTTCGTCAGACAAAACTACTGAAGCCAAGATGATGAAAGCAGGTGGAACTGAAATTGGGAAAACTCTAGCTGAAAAAAGCAGAGGACTCTTTAGTGCAAATGACTGGCAGTGTAAAACGTAATAGGCTTGTTATTTAATGCTATTTTAATAACAAATGTTTTTAATGTAATCTGAATTTAAGTGTTTTTTGTTTTGTTTTTTCCCCTCAATTTATTCTCTTAGATGTGGTAACGTAAACTGGGCCAGGCGATCAGAGTGCAACATGTGTAATACGCCTAAATATGCCAAGCTTGAAGAAAGAACAGGTTACTACAATTTACTGATCTTTTTTTATCTATAATGTGGAGCACACACGTTGGCAATACTGAATAAAGCAATACAATGTTGTTTAAAGAGACACTGAGCTTAAAATGTAGTTTCAACTTTCATTAATCTGTTGTGAACCAATGTATTAATAGCTTGAAATTATGCTCTTTAAGTATTGGATAGAGTAGCCAAAGTAATATTGATAAGTAGCCAGCTTAGCAATCTTAAAGTAAAGATTGTGTCTGTATTTTTTGTCAGGTTATGGTGGTGGCTTCAATGAGCGAGAGAATGTGGAATATATAGAACGAGAAGAGTCTGACGGAGAGTATGATGAGGTCAGTGTTTTGTGATCTCCAAAATGTATTTGGAAAAGCTTGCATTTCTTATTTTGCTGAAATCTCTTCTTTTACAGTTTGGCAGAAAAAAGAAAAAGTTTCGAGGTAAAAGTAGTAGCACTTCTTCATCTAAAGAAGGTGAAAAGAAAGAATCAAAACGTGAAGAAGAGGATGATGAGGAAGATGAGGAAGATGGCGATCTTTCAAAATATAAGTTAGATGTAAGTTTATATTTCAAAAAAATAACATTAAATCTCACTTAAAGTCATATTTTTTATAGTTATAGCAACTTTTTTGGAGTTTAGACGTAATTTTATAAGCTTGTATTTCCTTCTAAGATTCCTGTGATTATTTAGGATTAAAATGAAAAATATAATATGCAATCCATTTCTCCAGGATGATGATGAGGATGATGAAGATGGAGACCTCTCCAAGTATGACTTGGATGCCAGTGACGAGGATGAGGATAAGAAGGAGGAGGAGAAGAAGAAGGGCAGTCGCTCGGGCTCGTCCCGTTCACGCTCTTCTTCTCGCTCCTCCAGCTCCGCCTCTCGGTCCAGGTCCAGGTAAACGGTTACAGGTCAAAGGGTAACAACGGGCAAAATGTCAGTATCAGTTCTCTATTTATTTATGCATCAAATGATATGAATTCATTGTCTTGCATTTTTGTTTTGTCTTTTTCCCAATTACCCCTTTGTTTGTTATAGCATTAGATACATTATTTATTAAACATTGTGTAGTGTAGAGAAAAAAGATGGTAATTTTCTGAGATGAGCGCAGTCAGAAGTGGACAGGATACACTAAATATAATTTTGAAACCAGTTGTTAAAAACATCTAGAAAAAATATCTTTCTTCTCCCTTCTGGTCTTTATATAAGTAAGGTATTGTATTAAAAGTGTGATGCAATAATTTACCCTTTACTTACATTTAAAAAATGTTTCCACTTCTGTCTGCTGCATGTTCAAATATTGAAGTGTTAGAAATACTTGCATAGCTTCATATCTATGTACTGCTAGAATAGTAATACATATGTTTGTTTTGTTTCACCAGAGCAATGTAGCTGTAGCTGACCTGTTTTTTTTTAAGATAATTGGAAAGGATTTGTTTTGTGTTCCAGGTCCCGCTCTAGAAGTTCGTCCAGCTCCAGGTCTGGCTCTCACTCCAGGTCCCGTTCCAGGTGAATGAGGTGACATGCACTCTCCCTCAGAGAGTGGATGTGTGGGGCAGATCCGCTCAGTTCTTATTAACTTTTATACCTTTACTGTAGTGACTCAAACCTGGCCTAACAGTTAGGACATTTATTAAAATGATTTTACGTTTGGCAAATTCTTACAACTAAATATGCATAGAAATTAAGAAGTCTAAAACCCTGGGGCTTAATCAAGCAGCTCTCATCACTATTATTAACCCACAAAGGTGTACAGCTGCCATCTTTGTATATTGGGGGATGTTGAGAGCAGTTTGATAAACCCATGCAAGTGGAGTTGATTGTGACCTTACTGACCTCTGCACTTGGTCTATCCTTTTACAAGATCCAGCTCCAGGTCTGGAAAGGGCTCATCTCGGAAGGCCTCCCGCTCACCCTCCTCTTCCCCTGAGAGGACACTCAAACGCAGCCGCTCTCGATCCTCTTCTGGAGGGAGGAAACGCAGGCGCTCTAGATCCCATTCGTCAGAAAGGTTTGGGTTTATGTGGAATACCACAGTGGCACAGATCATACTTAGATGTCTGTTGCCTTCCTTTGGATATTGGCGTGGTCTCATTTGATCATATTAGACATTTCTTTGCTATGCTGGTGTTATTGTGTCATTGTTTATTCTTAATAATGAATGACAAATAATGTGGCTTGCTAACTTTGTACTTCTTCCCTTGTGTTTGTGCTTGCAGGAGACGTGGGCAGTCTTCTGGGTCATCCAATTCTGGCTCCAGTTCTAAAAAGAAATAACTTTAAACAACCTTTGAACATATCAGAAAAGAAAAGGAATCCCAGTGCATGTTGTGTTCCAAGATATCAAATACACCCATTCAGTATACCGCTGATCTACTTTTGCAAAACACTCATCTTTTTGTTCTTTGAGCAAATGCAGTACAACTCGATTTATCAACAAGTCTGTAATTTTAGGTGTCCCTTATAACTGTTCAGATTATCAATTCTACCGTGAAAATGTTCACAAAGTCAAGCTTTGTGTGTATTAGTATCATTGTAAACTTGTCACATTAATGAGATTCTTTCCCCTACAATTATTTTTTGTTTAAAAAGATGTAGCAATGTTATTATTGCCTTTTTTTTTAAGGTAAGTATTCACGTTTTTAATCCATGTAATACAATTTGTTAATCATAGTTTTGTTTTTTGTTTTTTTTTTATTTAAAAAAGCTAACTATTGCTTTCACAATTTAAAAATTCGTGACCAAGATTAGAAATAACTAATTACCCATCTGCAGTAGGCTTCTACAGTACAGTGTTTTATGGTAAAGCATCACTAATGTACACGTGTAAATAAAACTGTCTAAAATGTTTTGTCTGAAGATTTTCTATGAAATTTGAAATGCACTCATGTCCTAATATGGTATAAGTCTCTAGCATATAATGAGTTTTGTTTTTAGCATCAAGTAATTTCGGTGCCCTGTTCACGTTTAATCTTTTAAGAAGTTAATTTTTTGTAGTAGCCGTAGTTGACGACAGATGGCGCCTAAAACTAGATCTGAAACGTGGCTTCATCTCGGCAGTGGTGGAAAAATACAATTACAACAATTTGTTTGAAATAAAACAAGGGCTGTAGCACAGGTTGTGCTTGAATAGAGTTTAAAAGAACACGATAATGAGGTTATTAAAAAAAAAAAGCTATGCTTGTTTTGAGGTTCTAGTTTGAGCTCTCAAGTAAGCTGAATGGACATTAGTGAGGCTTTGTGTGGAAGAAATCTTTGCTTTAGCTTTCATGTAGCTTAAGCTTTATCTATAGAATTAAGACTTGCACGTACTACACCTGCCCTCAAATGTACGCCATTTACAATTCAAAAACTTAGATCTAAAGTTGTAGCCGCAGCTTTCCACAGACCAGACGTACTAGCCTCCTAGTTCTACACCTAAGGCAGTGTTTCCCAACCAGGGGTACTTGGGATGACTGTAAATTTAAAGGAGAATTGCAAGTAATGTAATGTGAAACATTAAATTGGCAAGGGTTAGGGTTAACAGTTATAATTGAAATTATGAGTAAAGATAAAATACCCCTTAAAAGTACATAACATATGGGGGTACTCAAGACGAAAAAGGTTGGGAACCAGTGGTCAAGGCCCACTGTAAAAGATCTAAACTTTGATATAAAACAGTATTTTAGTATAAATGGCCCTACATCTGATAACAAAGAAACTCAGTTATTGACCATATTTTTAATATAATTCTGCAGAGTGACGGTAACTGGTCTGTTGCACGATTATTTTGGGGCTTCCATCCTGCATAGATAACCTCTCGTGTAGTAATGAGCTGTGCGTAAAGGGTCTCTATGTGATGAACGGTCTTGAAGTCCCGCCTCTCGCGCGTAAAGACGCGCAGATGCGCTTTTACGCAGCACATTCAGTTTCCAGCGCCTTGGAGAAGCAGTGCTTTATGTCTCTCACACATGGCTTATCACCTGCCCGCGTGTTTATCTCTGCCAGCAGGATGACAGGGGACTCGTGTGATTCCCTGGAGGACTTTCAAGCGACTTTTGGAGACATGCTAAGCTCCAACATGTCCAAGACTCTGCACGGGGACAATACCACCAAGAACTCCAGCTGTAGATCCGTTTCAGTTGGATTCCCAATTACTATGATGGTGACTGGGATGGTGGGAAACTCCTTAGCTCTTATTCTTGTTTATATTTCCTACAGAAAGAAAGAAAACAAAAGGAAACGGTCATTTCTGCTATGCATTGGGTCATTGGCACTTACAGATCTCTTTGGAGAGCTATTAACAAGCCCAATTGTCATATCAGTTTACAGAGCAGACTTGAAATGGGACAAAATCGACTCTTCTGGCTATCTATGTCCTTTCTTTGGCGTTTGTATGACAACTTTCGGGCTGTGCGCACTGTTCATGGCCAGTGCAATGGCAATAGAAAGAGCCACAGCCATCACAAACCCGCACTGGTACTCTAACCACATGAAAACCAGCGTGACCAAACAGACTCTAGCTGTCATATGGTGCCTAGTCTTGCTCTTTGCGTTGTTGCCCATCGTTGGAGTCGGAAATACACGCGTCAGTGGCCAGGGACTTGGTGCTTCATCAGCACCGGGGACCGAGAGATTCCAGGCAACATGTTTTTTACCATCACTTTCGCAGCACTTGGGATTTTCTCGCTGCTTGTGACAGTTTCCTGTAACGTGGTGACCATACGAGGCTTGGTCCTACGATGTAAAAGTAAATCTGGCACTTCGCATTCCTCGAAACAGTGGGAAAGACTCACTACAGAGACCGTGATTCAGCTGCTAGGAATCATGTGCGTCTTATTGATATGCTGGTCTCCTTTGCTGGTAAGAGTTTACCTTTATAATAAGCCCAAGGGTTTCTTTTAGTCTCTTGAAATGTGTTTCCCAAATAACATGCTAGAATAATTAGTTATAAGTATGTTTTCTATAACCTAATTTTACATTTTGTTCATTGTTAGTTTTAATAGTGAACCTAAAATACCAAATAAAAACAGGTCCACTCTCTTTCTGTTTAAAACTGATAACATTGAACAGTGGGCGGGATAAGTGGTAGTTTTCTTACTCAAATTTGAAGGAATCAAATAAAATACAGCTTTGAGAAGACTAATGAGGAAACCTGTTCTAAAAAATAAATAAACAAAAGCATTTTTACATAGCTTAGAGGTCTTTGTAGAAGGCTACTACATTAATAATAAAAATAGCTTACATGTCTTTTCTTTGAGAAGACTTGACTGGCCACAAATGGGTAATTGTTTGGCCTTGAGGACATGCTTGGAGAAATTGCTCTTTTAGCTATTTTTCGTATTTATTCCAATCAAGAATGCATCAAAGTATGGTTTTAACTTACTATTTTTATTGAATTGTGTAACTGACTTGTTTTTTTAAAGATCAAAGAAAAGTACACATGCATGACTAAAAATACTCATTTGCAAATACAGGTTATGGAGTTTGGAGTTTGTAGGTTTAGATAAAAGCAGTTAGAAACAGATGTGCATGAAGATTTTAAAATCATCTAAAAGTTCAAATACAACTACAACTCAAAAAGGACAATTACTCCTAAAATCCCAAGTCTTTATGTGAAATTGAAATTGCACTCTTTTTATCATCATATTCTCCCCTGAAGCTCCACAGTCCTGAGACAATGCCTCCTTTGAAACACTGCTGTCATTCTCAATTATGAGCCAATCCACTTAGTTGGGTCCTGTTGGAAGGGTCTGTTGGTGATGCTGAGGTCATGCATTGTCAGTTACATATTTATTAGTTCCTCTGTGGATATTAATAGAAACACTGGACATGACTGTATAGGATCAGCATCCACAAATGTAGCGTGTGGAAAGTGTTACTGCTGACAGCTACAGACTCATGAAAATTTAAATCTTCAGGGGATTTTCTTCTGAATAATAAAGAAGAGTAAATGCACACAGGTCTAAACATAGAAGATGATTATGAACTCAGCGAAACATCTGTCTAAGTCTGCAGTTGTATATTCACTGGAGTCAGACTGGGAGAGGGGAACTAGTTTCCAGGGGGAAACAACCACAAAAGCACGTTTTTCTCACACAGATTTAACCCTAGAGCACTATCGCCAGGTGAATTTCACCCGAGCAAATGTATTTACATGATTTTCAATATGTTGCATTTTTCTGAGTGTCATGAGTCCCTGGGTGGCTTCACCATTGTTTTTGACTTCTATGAAGGTGCAGGTGTTTCCCTGCCCCAAAGCCCACTTTTTCTTACAGGCTTGTTTTCGAGTGATTTTCACCCGGCGATAGTGAAAGAGGGTAATGTATGTTTTGGGTGGATTTCACCCGGCGATAGTGTTAGTGTTTAAAATCAAGCTATCCTGCCACATGTCAAGGGTGACAACATTCAGGCTCATCATATTTTCACCATATTTACTGTCCTGGTCAACTCCAGCTTCATCCTTTGCAGGATTAGTGTCTCTGACATCTCAGCTAGTGAGTAACACAGGTTTGCTTTCAGGTGATTTTCACTCGGCAATAGTGATAGAGGGTAATGTACATTTACTTTTTTTTTTTTTGCCAAAAGTTACATTATGTAGTTAGCTATTTAAATGAATTATGAATACATATCACAAAGTGGTGTTTTCAAAGTTAATTCTTATGGTAAAAACAATGTTTTAATCAAGTGGTCATTTTTACACAATGAAAAAAATACCAAGTTTTTGTTCCTCTCCCCTGTAGCTGTTTGCGTGCCAGGAGTCTGTGCCTTCACCAGGGAAGTCTCATATGTCTCAGGAATGGGTGGACCAAACACCAAGTTTCATGTATCAGTATTTTTTTTTTAGGAATTTTTTTATCTCAAATATCAAATTTTCAGTAATTTTCAGCATGTTTGTAGGATCTTCCTATATTTTGAATTTCCATTTTGTTACACACATCACAGTTGGAAATAAAAGAAAACCACTCTAATTTATCAAGTGTAGTCATATTTTGATCTATTTTTATGACAAGTCCTTTTTTTTGGGTATATTATATTGGGTGAAAATCACCCGGAAAAAGTGATGGTGTAACTTTTTATAGCGATAGTGTTCTAGGGTTAAATAATACAATTGTAAGTAAAGCAAGCAGTTATTATGCATGCAATCATCACTGTTATTAAAATACAAATATCAGGTATTTTATTGTCACACCCAATACAATGAGTTTGGGACTGAAATGTAATCAATTATCGATATTATTCGACAGGCTATTCTACAATAATAGAAAACTTTTGTTTCTCATCAATGGAGGAAAAGTATTAATGCACAGTTCAAGAACAGTTAGAGAAAAGAAACATGCCATATCCAACCAAAATAAACTAAAAGTGGACATATGTAAAATTCGGTTTAGCATTTTTATTCATGTTATAACTGTGTTCTTTCATCATTAATTGGATTAAAGTTATATTTGGATTGATTCATGCAAGCAACTTAAAATGTGCTCGTTGTTACAATAACATTTTGCAAGTAAGGCTTGGCTAATCAGTTCTGCAGTTTTGAATTGGAAGTCAATAAGACTGGTTAAATTAAAGTTGTGGTAACTAACTTTTTTAGTTGTAAATTAGTAAACTTTGTGTTTACCACTACAAGATCCACAATAAATGCATTTGTAAAAAAGAAAAAAAAAAAAAAGAAGAAAAAAATGAGACCCCTGAATACTGTTTGAATTGAATAAAGAGTTTTAGTTCTCATCAGGAGAATGCTGCTCTCTGATTGGCTGAGCCTGGGTGGTCTCCTCCAGTTTCACTTTAAGTGGAAAAAGATGATTTTAGGCTGAAATTGCAACCAAAAAATTATATATATTGATATTAACACTGTGTTGAAGGATTTACGAAAGAAAGTTGTCAAATTGAAGTTCTTAATTGTGTTTACAGTGTGAAAATCAGCTTCTCCACCTTTAACATTTTTGATCAGGTTTGTGATTTGATTGATTCTCAAAATGTAAATGACTGATCTCAACCTATTACTAAACAGGCTACATGAAAACATGCATTTCATGTATTAACTCTTGAATAAAATGGGCATTAATATAGTGTATATTTAGTGCATATTATAGTTGTATAACACATTGTATTGTTTTGTATTGCACAACATTAAAATTCCAGCTTTGTTTTCTCTCCAAAACAATTCTACCTAGAAACGCACTTTCATAAAGAGGTTATCTCTGTTGGGTTTATAGCCTGCTGCGTGTGCAAAGCAAATCACATCAATCTGAAGATGTAATACTTTTGTAAAAGGCTTGTGGTTGATGCTGATGAGAAAACAATATAGAGAGTGTTATATGTTAAAATAATGTGTCCTACTGTGTGTTTTAGGTGCTAATGCTGAGAATGATCTCAACACAAACCTCTTCTCACGAGTGCAATCCTTCCAGTGGAAACTCCGGCCGTGAATACCAGTTAGACTGCAACTTCTTTCTGATAGCCATCCGCCTGGCTTCCCTTAATCAAATCTTGGACCCATGGGTGTATCTGCTCTTCAGGGAAATCCTTCTTAGGAAGTTTTGCATCATGGCCAACGCTGTGTCTAACTGCTCTATAGATGCACAGAAGGACACTCAGACTGCTCTCGACGCTTTAAACAAACAGAACCAACACAACCAGGACAACGAGTGTCTTCAGAAACCACAGTCGAGCTAAGAGGGATGTTCACGACTAAATATAGAACTTGAAGATGTTGGAAACTATTGCGGTCATTATTGGAGTAATGTGGAGTGTTAATTTGAGGCAGCCCAGAGCTCCAAAGCTGACCAGCATGTGGACGCTTTCTACCCTTCTGGGATTCTGAAGTGATTTCCTCAGCCATATACAACTAAACAACCTTATTCTTGTGTGCGATGACCACAAAGCCAGCCTTATTCACAGTAATGTTGTGTACTCTGACTTCTATCAGAACCAGCATAAACCTCTAAACACCTTGAGCCATTCTAAAACTCATCTGTGGGATTGCACCACCTGAACCTGCTTTCACTCTCCCGTTTTCTCAAGAGCTGTTGTTGTAATGAAAATGTTCTTGCACAGCTGTCTTGTCACTACACTTTGGCTCATAAAAGTGTGCTCATTTTCACTGCTTCTAATTTAATCACAAACTGTTCTCTTGTTGTTTACTGGCATCATGTAATGAAAAGAAAGTTGTCAGCGAAGGTTATGTCCTGTCTGATCAGTGCACTTTCAATCAAAGCCCATTGTACATATGTAAAAGACTTGTGTATTTGTATATAAATGACAAAAGATGTTTAAAAAATTATAACATGCAATTTACACAGGGAATGTGCAAATGCAATGCAAATTTCTAACTATTTATTTGCCTAAAAGAAAAAGTTAATCTTATTGTATTTATTGTTAGCGCAAGTTTCTCTCTGAACATAAATGAATATCAACATAAATTTCTCTCACTGAACAATTCAAGCTCAAAATAACATGCACCTGTCACGTTTCTGTCTTCTTTGCTGCTGCATATATCACACAGCAGACAATGTTTTGAAGCAAACAATTGTTCTTTTATAGAGCGCTGCTGTTTGTGTACAATAATGGGACGACTTCATGCTTAGCAAATCCAAAGAGAATCACAGAAAAAACATGACGGCAATGACTTCAAAAATGGAAGAAGGCCAATCTATTCTTGACAAAATAAATATTGAAATGTTGATTAAAGCAATAACAAGCTCATGCAGTGACTTTGTGCAAAGACAATTATAGGTCTATTCATAAATAAATTACACTATAATTATGGCCAGTGTGGAAAAACTGAAACCGTTATTTAGATGTTTTTAGTCATTTGCATTTTGCTCGTATTGCCGGCCTTTCCACTACTTCAGATTCATGACTGACATTATGCTCTGTTTAGACAATATTATTACTTCATAATAATAGATGGGTAACAACTTGTACTCCATTCAGCCAGTGTTAATTTAAGTCAGGACTGGACAATTATTTTGACTCGTGGGTCCGATTCAAACCCAGAACAGTGGTTTAGAGGGAACATTGGTGTAACACATTCTGATTATTGTAAACACATTTTTTGACAGAATGTAGAAGACCAGTACAAAAAAAAAGTGTCTAATAAAATCATATATTTTCTCGTAAAATTACTGTTTTAATCTCAAAGTTTCCAAGTTTAATCTATGAAATAGTGTCTTTCTATGGCTTCAACTTTAATCTCAGAAAAATATGACTCTCATTTTAAATAGATTTTTTTTTTCTAGTAAAATTGTAACTTTCTTAAACTTCACTTTATTTTCATAAAATCATTAGCTTAATGTTGAAATGTTGCAAGTTTATTATGGTAATTTTACAAGAATAAATAAACAAACTATGTATTAGCAAATCAAATCAATTTATCTTTGTATTGCCCAAAATCCCAACAACAGTCGTCTTTGAGGACTTCCAAAGATTATTAATTTAGCAAACATGAATGGAAGAAAATAGAAATAAAACAATAAAGATTCCGAGCACTTGGACTTGGACAAGTCAGATGTTTGCATAAAAACACACTATAGATTTGTTTATATATATGAATCTTCCATAATCAAATAGTAAAACGTCAAGTTTAGTATTGAAAAATAGCTTTTTATGGCTTTGACTTTTTTCTTATCATCCTAATTTAATCTAAAAATGTTTTTGTCTCTTAAAGTTCATCATGCATTTCTTTTTCTCAAAAACCTGCCAGGGGCCGGATTGAAACCAGTTGTGGGCCGCATTTGGGCCCTGGGCCGCAGTTTGCCCAGGTCTGATTTAAGTATAGTAACATTTACACATAGCGTGACAAGCCTATATTGACTTTTTTTTTTTATTGAGATGTATATTTGGCTTGGAATGTTTCACAAAATAGAAAAACATTTTGCAATCTCCATGGAAACAAGCAACTGACTACGCCAAAGCAAGATTTATCTTCAAATAAAACAAAATACTATTAAATACAGAAAATGTACGAAATTAATGCGATAATGTGGATTGTTTAATAAATCACACTACAATGAAACAAGCAGGTGATGGACCCTCCACCAGAAAGTGTACAGTGTATGTGTACCTTTTCCCACCTACAGTAGCCTATGTAGTCCATTTGACAGTTTGGCCAAAGCTAAATAGAAGGTTAAATGAATGCAAACTTGTTAATCGCTTTATGATCTTTGTGGTTACAATTGTTGATCTGAGAAATAAACAGCACAAGTGAGTGTGTTGTTTATTTCTCAGTCTGCATGTACCTGTAGCCTACTGTAGCATTTCAGAGCACATTTTGAAGTCGGAGGAGGAAAAAAAAAAACCTGTTGCCTGAAACAGACTCACATGGATGCATTCACTTTGTAAAATGTGATCATGTCACAAGGCCAGATGGTACGCAGGAGACACTTTTCCTATTAATAGCATTATACTTTGCCATATCCAAAAAAGTAATTTCACATGTTTTCATTCTGGTGATTTCAATTAGTGACTAAGCCCATTTTAACAAAACCACATGAACCTTGAAACCACCTCTGATGCAACAGAAAAAAGTGCTCTTTCAGAACAACTTCCTTCTACATCTCAGTAAAACATCAGATATGACATATTTCAGAGCCATATGTTTGTCAAACCCATCTGCTTTTGCCTTTGTTACCATGGAGATGGCGGGTGCATACTTTGCCCTCTGCAGACTCCTGCCTTTCTGTTCAGATCCTTGTCCACTCTTGTCTTCGATAGAGGCGTGATAATTATGCTTGTATAGGAAATCATTATGTAAATGCTTAAGTCAGGATGTTCTGTTCCGTGTTATTGGCGACAACTGGCAGCTTTTCCCCCGTGAGCTTAAAGACAGCGCTGTGGAGTTCCAAAGATTCCAGATGTATGCTGTCGAATAGTAGTTCATTTAGTTTTTGTATTTGTTTTACTTGCTCTGTAAGCTATACCTGTTTACACAATGACTGAAAGGACCACTCATTTAAATATGTCTAGTCTGTCAGTCAGCAGCTTCTTCCTTCAGAAAGTTTTAAGGACTTAAGCAATTATTTTTCCAACTGGCCGACTCGTCAAACCATTCATGTTTAACCAAAGAACAATTATAATATGGTGACAGAATGACTTTGTTATCAAAAGTGAAGTCATGATTGGCTGATTTGTTGTGTCAGAGGAACTGAGAAAACTACTTAAAAGAGTGGCAAAACTTTATTATTTGTTTCATTTTATTTATTTATTTTTTGCAGTTCATTTTAAAATGCAACTTTTTTTTATCCTCAAAATGTTTTTTTTTTGTGTGTGATCATTTATTTATTTGTGTTTCCAATAAACATAAAAACAAACAAATACTTAATAATAATAAAAACTATAATACAATACATTTACATATAAAAAAAATAATTGTGATAATAAAATAAAAACAAACAAATATGCTCATGGTGATTCTCCAAAAAAATGTCTAAAATTTGCATTTAGTCAGTGAAGTTTGCACTTAACCTTTCTAAAGGAGTGTCCATGACCTGTTACCACGGAGATGCTTTAAATGTTCCATTGTATGTGACTTAATAGCAGGTGCATACCCTCCATCATGGACTTGAGCATTTGTTAGGTAAAAGTTTGTGTGTTGCATTGTAATTGGTTTGTACAGTTCAAGCGTCTGTGACTGTGCATTATGTCCTTTTATTTAAGCAGCCGCACATTGCCGTCAGTTAATATAGTCACTTAAAGACTAGCATCTGGCATTTAATCCATGTAATTAAAACTGTGATTAGATTCATTTGTACGAGGCCTCAGGATACGTGGAGTTTACAACAGACTTCATCAGTTTCCACGTGAATGTAAAGCTTGGTAATTAGGTCCAGTACAGAAAATGTTTTTGCAGTGAAAAGCTGTCTTAAAGATAATTAGTGGCATAGATTTTCACTGTGCTGTTACCGCTCCACTGTGGAAACGCCTTAGGTCAGTACGTGACATTTGCTTCTTTCTTGTTCCTCAGTTGGTTCTAAACACTTGGCAAATCTTTTTTATTTCAATGAATCAATATATTTTTATCATTCAAAGGACGTTATTAATAATCTTTTGTGAGATTGCTTTTTCATATGTTTGCCTTCAATGTCCATATCAACTTATCTGTGTTACTATGTTACTGACTGTCATCACTCAACTCACCAGATGCCTAAGATGTAACAACCGTCTGCATTTATCAGACTCAAATATTATATTTATTTGGCTTAGATCACAAAGGCTCACAAAATTACTGCTTTATTTGTGATTAGATCGTAAAGATTCGATGGAAACCTGGCTGGCTGTTTGTGTCTTTAGAGTCACTGAAGAGTAACCTACTTGCCAGCCAACATTTTAAACTGCATGATGGGAATATAACGTTCCTCACCTCTGCTTACAGGAGGATTTTTAGCCTGACTCGAGGGAGGTGCGGCCTGAGTGACATGTCATGTCTGTGGGTTAAGTGCTTCTCTGTTACAACTATTTGTCAGACCCAAAGGTTCAAACCTGTTATGAGGAACTTTCACAGTCAGATAATCTTAAAATTTAGAACAAAAGTGAACCAAATCCAGATTGAATATATTTAAATGTAACGTGTTCTCATGGAATGCGTGTCTGTACCACACTAAGCAAAGAGCCGTCATGGTAACTCCTTTTCTTATACAGGGTTGAGTTGAAATGATATAATATGCGTGGAATAGACACAATATTGTCTTGGCGTCTATTTTTAAAGCTTACTACATTCAGTTCTAGAGTAATGAAAATACGTTTAGGCCTGGGGTTTTGAGCTGGTCAAATTAGCATCAGGGTTTCATTGATATATATGAACATGCCTTTACATTCCCCATAGAAATGAATTGAGACAATAATACATGTCATAGATGCACAGATAGGCTGTTTAAAGTCCTGTAAACAAAGTAAATGTTATAAAATTGTGCCCGCATTAAAATCTTTTAGTCTAGGGTGCTGAAATCTACTGACTGAACCTTAGAATTAAAAAAGAGAGATTTTCCTTTAAGGATGTTGGAATATTATGGTGCCATAAAAGAGGTCTGTGCCATGTTTATTTTCTATTTGCATTTTAGCTGCTTTACAATATAATATAAACATTTAAGAGAAATGATAAAATCTAATTTTGAAGTACTGACTGTCATTAAAAAGTTTTGCAGAACAGGTTTTGCTTTAACTCTTCTTTCCATCTTCTTTCACCTACAAGGTTGAAGCAGAAACACTCTGCCTCCTGTTGTGCAGCCATACAAATATTAAATACAATATGTCATTTACTTTCTCTGGATTTGCACAAGTTTTGCCTCACTGTCAATTCATGATTTAAAATGTCTTTTTAAAATGGTTTTTGTCCTTTGAAGCTTCTGAATGTGAAACTCTGTTCTTGGAAACCTGAGACACGATTCTCAGATGAGGGCTAGTATTTCACCACATTTGTTCTTTTTGACACGCTCCGAATACTGTGCGTTCCTTGGATGTTTGCTACCTTCACTGTAGATTGATACGTTTGTTCTGAATGAACTTATGTAATATGTTCCAGAGATTGGAAACTATTTTACAAAGCTTTGTGTGGGTTTGTCCTGTTCAGAAGAAATGCACTTTTGATTCATTTTTGGATTAACATTTGTGCCAGAAAAATATGTTCTTTGCTAAAGCATGTTTTCCTAAAATTATGTGTTTATAATTGTTGTTGGAGGTCTATTGTATAAATGTATAAAGTAACCTCTACATTTTTAACAGTCCCACCACATTGTAAAGTAACATGTAAGATAAGACCTAAACAAAGGAATGTGACTTTTCTGTATATCTGTGCCTAAACGTTCTGCTTCAGGGACTCAAATGAATGCATTTGTTCTTTGTGAAATTTGTATCGTTTGTTTCTGTTCTTGTGGTTCAATAAAAGATGCAACTGTCGCTCACTGTCTGCGAAATACAAAAGACTGTGATTTTAGTGTCCTGAATCAACTAAATATAAGTGACTCCGTGGGTTGCACAGCTGTTTGCTTCAAATAGAAACATAAGATGTACATAATGTGTGGTTTGGTTCCTTCTTGCCAAGCTAGAATTCAATGTGTGCTGTGCTGTGTTGTGTAATGTAAGATTATAAGGACCCTGGGTTGTTGCTTATGACATAACATAATAGCAATCATTTCAGAAAACTGTATTATTTTCATTTTAATTGAATGTTGTTGAAGTATATATATTTTTTCTTGAACAAAGTTTGTCACAGCAGAAATAACCATCAGGAATTGAAGTGCAAAACAAACATTTTGCAACACCTTTTACAGTCCCACATGACTATGATGTGTCTATCTAAAATAAGCATGAGTTCTGGTTGAAGCATGTGGGGACATTTTCTTAAGTTTTAACAGTTAAGTTTAGGCTTAAAGCTAATAGGTTTAGGGGTGGGGCTTGGGTTAGGTTAAGATTAGGATAAGGATTTCGTAAAATATACATAAATAATACATCTTTAAAACCACCATATGAACTCTGGCTGCAACTCATGGCATATTTACCAAAACCGTGAACTCGTGCTAACCATATAACGCTATTGACATGTCCTGTTAGGTCGTGGTATATAAATGCTTTTTTGTAAAATCGGGTTGATCTATCCCAGGGACACATATCAAACCCTCCTTCACCCACAAAAAAGAAAAGATGCATAGTGGATCTTTAAGCTTTTAGCGTTTACTTCTGATAAATAATGTTTTGAAGCAAACATTTTGAAGTTACTTTATATTTTCCAAATCTCAGTTATTCATAATCAAAATAGCCGCCTATTTATAGCTGAGTCTTAATATGTCAGATTGTTTGTACCAAATATGCTCTCAAGTAATAAACATTTGCAAAAAACGATATTTCTTTACTCCTAATCTCTGAGTCTCCTCACAACCATATTAGGCTTTGCACAGTTACAGTTGTCACTGCATTTGGCTGCCAGGAGTTTAATCATGCGTTCCACATTAGTGTTGCCTCTCTCCAGGCAGCAGGTGCCTGGTGCAGACATGATTTAAACTTCCACCCTCTCACTATCACAGACGAGAGGCAGCACTTGCAGCTATCAATAAAAGCTAAAGAGCTGTACGGATAGCATCTGAGAGTGATTTTAAAGCTCTAATTCAATTAGTCATGAGGAGTGTGAAGCACCTAGCTGATTTTTATAGAAGCCATTTTATTGCTGAGTAAGGCCACTGTCTGCATCTGATAAACTCCAGTGGGCCTATTAAAATGTTATCATCCCATTATTCATATCTGTGGGCAGCAAAGTACCAAACCTGGGCCGATTCTTTAGAGAAAACACTTATCTCACAATGGTTTAAGGGAACGACAGATAAACTGGACTGTGGGGAACTCAGGTATTAGCCTCAACTAAATCAAATCATCACATTTATTTAGTTTGTATAGCCCAAAATCACCTCCAAGGCGGCCATCGGTGGTTGAAAATAAAACAATAAATGTTCATTGGTCAAAACCAAACAGTAATACAGAAAATAAGAATGCTCTCAGGAACATATTTATTCATAAAGCATGTTCACTGGTACAAATGATGTAAAACAAAATGTGTTTGTGGGCAATAGAGTAAATCAAGCTGTATAACTTTTATTTTGATGTGGAAATCTTTAGGAATGTGAAAATACAGGAGATGTAAGTTGTACATTAGGGTTACTGAAATATGAAGAGCTCAGGAATGAACATATATTTAGGGCACTTTGGAGCAAGACCAAAAATGTGTTAAGCATATACATTATACTTTAAATTTACATTTTATGTACATTTTGGCTTCTTGAAAAAGGAAATTGTAATAATTTGTCTTTAATAGATTTTTTTCCACTGATTTATGAGACTATATACTACATATCAGGGTCCCTAACCACCGATCAGGGCCAACCGTACGGCCTTCTTCTATTGGCCCCAAAGAATCTTTTTAAAATGCATTTTATTTTTTACTTTATAGTTTGGCTTGCTTGTGCTTTACTATGAAAATATAGAACCACTTAAACCAATAAACAGCAAATTTAAGCATTAAGAAAGGTAAAAATGTATACATTAGTCAGTTGCATGTATCTCGCGGTGCTGTGGAAAAGAAAATTGTGACTGTACCGGTTCTTTCAAGAAAAAAGGTTAGGGAACACGGCTATATAAGCTACACATAGATAACATAGTTCAATGTGCAGTCTTTATCTGAAGCAAAAACAATCAACAGCTGCTGTGTTTAAATGCTAATATTTTATTGGTAGGACACACAACTTTTTGACATATTTAATTATACATATTTTTTCTATTGCAAAAAAAAAAAAAAAGATTTTGTCTTTTCAAATGTGACAGAAAGAGCCACGTGAATAATCTGTTTTAAAATGACAGGGAGAGCTGTATTTGCTGAAAATTCTCAAACCAACTACTTTTTATCAAGCTAATGCAAAACCAACACTTGACTAAAACTAATAAGATATTTATCTGAAATAACAAAGTGAACAGAGTTTTGTGTAAGATGAGTGACTTTATGTACTTTACACAGCTGACCCTTTCTCTACACAGTGTGCTCTCAGAGATTAATGTCTGTTTACTCTAAATGGTATAATTGCTCCTCCCAGACCTCTCAAAGGGAGTAGAGGCATGACTTTAACTGAATTAATCAGAAGTGATGGATGCTACCTATTACTTCTCCTGTGCTTTTAAAGTAGGCCCAGCTTTGAAGACACAGTCAGAATCCGGCTGCTGTTTTAGTCATGAATCGCCTTTGATCATGGGAACAATGTGGAGAGGTTTTGTGGTCTGTAGAGGTGAGCTGAGTGCTCCTTCTGGACTATAGGTTATTCTAATGTTTAGCTGCACTGTACGTCCTTCACTAAGTACATTATGAACTCCAACAATGTGAGCATCATAGAGCTAGAGAGTCCTTCTGAATGACAATGTCCATAGACGCATGGCTGAGTAAGTCAGCATTATTAATAGATATGTTTTGTCCAGTGGGACCAAACAGCATTTACATTCTGCAATAAAAACTGATGAAAGGGTTTCCGATCTCATTCCTGGATGAGGTTCACAACAGACTCTTCATTAATATTGCACAATTTAAATGCAATGCACATAAGTAAACTAGTCTTATTCTGCCTTTCACCTATTTTACACATGAATAATGCATGTCTCCTAATGAGCTTATTTCTGATTAGAGGATGATGGATTATAACATGTTACAGAGTTACAGCTAGGGTACCTAATTTGTAGGCTGCAAAACATGACTTGTGCTTTAAAGAACTGGAATACTTGTCGTTCTATTCAGTACACAACAGTCTGATTTTGTCACACACGGCTGCATTTACAACATATATTTTTGGTGGAAAAGACATGTTCACAACAAAAAATGTGAGTACAGCTTTAAATAAACAAAATAAATAAACCATAAACAAAATAAATACACAAATAAACAAACAAATGCAAGTCTTAAGTCCCTGAACAGAAATGTCTTCAGTAGTGCCATTCATGGTGTATTGTGGGAAAGTTTGAGTAATTTAATTTGCTTGAGTGAACGTGGGCTTATCTTAAGTTTGTTACCCAGTGAAATGTTAATCTCTAAACACATGCTTCTATAAAGCTGTTTTTTTTTTTTTTTCCACAACGCATAACTTAAAGTAAAGCTAAACACAGAATCAGCATGTTTGGATAGCTAAACTAACACAATTTAACATTTGCATGGCATAACATTGCTTACTACTGCTGAGAGTTTGTCATATCCGGTTAAAGTCTCTAATGGGGCTTGTGTCATTTACTTGTGACATTAGCATGGATGCACTGGATGTTTCTGATCACAAACATTGATGAAACCACTCACAATGCTCCTCACACCCACTCATTTCTTATGCTTTTCCAGCAGCCAGCTCTATTTGAAATGTGTTTGTGGGTGGAGTTTAGAGGTTTGGCATCGCTCTAAAGCATATACATGCTTTTTGTGAGAAAGCTTGTCTTTGCCATAAAATATCCATTGTACCAAATCAAATTGAATAACTTGTTTGGAGGTTCAAGAGCAGAACACCACGCTTTACTCACCCTCTTGGCCACACTTCCAAAAACCCACAAGCTCCCCTTCCAAAAAACATTTGTCTCTGCGTTCTCGACCCCACCCTCCCATGCCATACTTCATCTTCCAGTCTTAAAATGCTGCTATACATGAACATGTCTTCATCAATATATACCCTAACTGCATATGTGGTTTTCCCTATTCGTCGTGCACAAAGATAGACTATACTGTAGAAGGATTATCAATCTACATCTCTAACTACTTTACTGCACATGTCTCCTGCAGAAAAATACAGCTGTTGGTTGGTTGCACAGTCCATTTGGATAAAAACAGCAAAATGTCAATGCAGGCTAGGTGCCGAGCATGAATGCATTTTTGGCCACTGAAGTATCATTTTCACAATGAAATAATTTTCCATTCATCCTGCATATATGAGTCATTAAGACAAATCTCATTCACTTATGTAATTAATCAGCATCACTTATTTGGTCACAGTTATAAAATGATGTTTAAGTGACCATGGCTCTTTCTGTTCTGAGGTGGCGTATGCATCCCTTGTCTTGATATACAAACAATTCATCTATGCAAAGACATCTTAAAGGAGACCTATTGTGATTTTACCATATAATTAGGAAGAAACTATGGCATATGCAGCTTAATAATTCCCATTTTATTCATTGCAAAACACAAAACTGGATTTAAAAAGCTTAGAAATAGAAACAGATCAATTGACTGATCCATGACAATCCATGAACCCTACATGTTTAATCATAATAATATTTGAGTAATCCGAAGTAAATACAAAAAGTGGGTGGGGATAGGTGGTAGTTGAACACAGGGGTTTTCTGAGCACTGGAGCTGAACAATACAAGATTACTCAAATATAAAATAATTGATCCAAATACAACTTTGGGTGAACTAATGATGAGAGAACAATGTTGTAACATGGTCCAGAACTCAGAGAAGTAAATTTATATAACAGATCCCCTTTAATAAAGGTGCATGTTTATCTGAGTTCTTTGCAGACACAACAGGCACAGACTGAGCAACATAGTTATTTACTCATGCAGTGAATAAAGCAAAACCCCAGTGATGCATGGATCTGATGGTTAAACACATGCCACGCCATAACTCAAATGGTCACACCTTGTTCCTGTTGCAGTTACACATCATTAGTTTGTGGATACAACAAAGACAACAGTGCTCTATCTTCCTCGTGTAAAAGTTGTCAGTAGCTTCTCCATCCTGTTCAAAGACAAACTAATGAAGCTATATATCTGTCGCCTGCCCTAAGTAATGCCACTCCAGCAGAAACACTCATGTCTGATCAATACTTCCTGGGAGGTGACTGTGTCTTTTTGAACTACACTGCGGTGACTCCCACATACCTTTCTGATACTCCCAGCTGTGTTAAATGCATTGAAAGTACCGATGATGACCAATAAAACGAATTGATTAGGCCATAACCACAGACGACTGGTTACATCTGAATCCATCACCGAGGAAATGATTAGATAAAAAAGACACTTCCGACAGCAGCGGAGGTGCTTTTGGCCTTGCTCAAACGCCTCAGGCTGAAATCGATCAATGCAAGATATGAGATCAAATATAAACCTTCCTCTGACAGTTGTGCGTCCAACAGGAGAGAGAGGGCAAATATTTACTCTTAATGACGATGGGTTTTATTAACCCTGCATTAGATACACATCTGAGGAGAATATGGGATGTCGTGTTAGGTCTGTTTAAATAAAGTGGCAATAAAAACACTGGACTATCAAAGGTAAAATAGCTCCAAAGTAAATAGAACTGTTTCAATATTACAAAACCATATACGTTTTTGGCAAGCCTCTGGAGTCAGAACTAAGAGGATCAGTTCTTTTGGTTGTGCTAGTGAAGTAACAAAAGGTGACCAGCCTTTTTGTGTAGATTTAATGTATAATTCAAGTCTGAATAGACCAAATAACATTTTGGAGTTTGCATGATCTCCTCGTGTCTGCGTAGGTTTCCTCTGTGTGGTCCAGTTTTTCCTAGCACTAAAAACATGTTGCAACTTCCCTCTCCTCTCTCTCCTCCACAGATGAAAGCTGTAAACTAGAATCTGGTACACACAGCTCTGCCATTGTGCTTAATGAAGTTGTATATTGTTCTAATAAACACTGCCTTACCTTTTCAGTTTATTGAAGTTTGTATTTAGGTATGCCAGGGTTCTCAACTCTTTTAATCTCAGGGCCTGAATATTGGCCTGGTTAAGAATCACTGATCTATGCATGTATAAGTACATTGTGTTTACTTGTGAATCAGAGTAAAGCATATGGTTCAAAATGGTTTGATTTTCCAACAGCAACAAGAAAAGTAATAGTTGCAGTAAATTTAAAACATGTCGCTTGTAACAGTTGCAAGTCTTATCAGTGAATTGACCTTTTCATAAGACATTTCAGATACATTTTGTGTTTTACAAAGAACACAAAGTAATTTACTAATACAATATATTCCTACAATAGATATTGTATGTATTGCAAACTAAAATTGCTATATATTCTTGCAGTTATAGTACATATAAACATATTAGTTCCCACTTATCTCATTGTTTTTATTATATTTACACACGTTTGCTAACATTTGAATCTTTTTATTTATCTAAACTGTTTGTTTCTATTTTTTATTCTCATAGTGTTCTTTAAATGAGCTGCAACCTTGGACATTTCCTATTAAGAGATAAATAAATCCAATCTTACCATGAGTACATTAACAGAAACTGGATGTAAATTTGAAATATGTTAGGCCTTTACAGAGATTTGGATTTAGTCTCCTTTAAACACGTGGCCTGTTACGTGATTACGCCACTCTGTTCTTAAAACACGACATTGATCTTGGGTCCCTGCTCAGTTACCGTGGTTACTGAACACATTTCGCTGATGAAGCTGCTCCTGTCGGGCTCCAGCCGTTCCTTCAGCTAAATGAAACTTTAATGGGTTTGCGTGAGCTTGTAATGTACCATTTAAAATCAAATAAACAAAATTTGGCTCTTTGGGGTTTACTATTTCAGCTGCTGATGATGAAAAATATGGTCAATAACCCCAGGAAATAATGATCTAATCCTGTTTTCCGTTAGTTTCTGATGTGTTTCCTCATTTTCAGTTGTGGCTGTTTCTGGAAGAGAGATTCAAACTGCTTTTTCTGAAGAAAAAAAAAAAAGAAAATAGAAAAAAGAAAAAAGACAGCTCTCTGAAAATACTAGTTTACCCCAGCAATCTGAATGTGAAAATTACAGTGTGTAGCTTAAATATTCAAGACTGGCTGAAACATCCACAAACGTAATAATCCATGCAAAAATAATAAATTCCCACAAAAAAATAATTTTTGGAGAATTTTGTTGCTATTATGTTTGCTAATTTAGTTAATTACATCTAAAACTCACCGCTTTGTTTTTCTCTAACTGCTACTTTGTACTTATTTTGAAGTACTTTTGTTTTACTTAGTGCCAGCCCTACATTTGATGCCTTAAGCAAGATTTCACACCCCCACCAGATACTGTATATCAATTTTGAGTACTTTCTCTCCAACGACCCAGCACCAGCTATACCTAAGGACTCCAGAGTTGTACATGAACTGGGGCTCTGTGTGAGCAGCAACAAGACAAGCAGCATAGACGCCCTGAACTGTCAATAGTCTTACTTTAGTAACAAAACATGATAGAGTAAACATTTGAAGCTAAGTGAACTTTTTTTGAGTTGGTGGAGCAGTCTTTTATAGTGGTTTGTGCCCCCGCCCGGGAAGAATCAGATTGTTTGAGGCCCTAAATTGTAGTGTGCTGAACACAGCCAATAAGCTTCATCCTCATGCAGGATGCAGGATTTAAACAGTACTGGAGCCAAAGTTTTTCTACCACCAAGGTTGTTTGATGTGGTCTCCACTCAATGAATCTATGTTCTATAGATGCAAATAAATGCGTATTAGTGAGGTTTTTGTAGACTGCAAATTGGCGCCACTTTTATTTGGCGCCCCAAGCAACTAGTTTGCTTGTGTTCAAAGCCGCCCTGCTTTCTTGAGAACATTTTGGGAAACTCTAATGTACTCAAGTCTACTATTGTAATTTTGTTTTATGTAATCCAAAACTATCTGCTCTTAAAATTCCACTGCTTCAGCGATGAATTATGCAATAAACTATTTAATCTCCAAATAAACGAACTTAAATGTAGCACTTTTAACATTTACAATACCAAATTCACTAAAAGTTCTCTTTAGCATCCAAACTTTTGGTTCCAAGCTGCCGGCCAGGAAAATGTTTCTGTCAATACGGCCAAAAGCTGAGTCAGCACTTTGGCCTGGTCCATCACAGCAACTCTGAGGTAAACGGACTCCTAATTATCCACACACTAAACGCCAAAGAAAGTAGGTTTTTGTGTGAGAACGTCACACTTAGCTCTTGTAAACATGTTTATTTACAATTCCAGCTTTTTATTACTGTTTTAATTCCATTTGAAGTAGGTTATGGTAAATTATGTTCATATGTTTGTCCATGTCCCTGCTCTTCTTTCCCTGTAGCTCAGTTTAACCAATCTGCATTTTCATGATGCACAAAACCTCTTAGCCACAAACAGATTGGTGACCATGCACTGTATATTGATGCGTGTGCCAAGCTAAAGCCCAGTGCACACAACCCTTTGCCACTCATTTATATTCAATCATAAAAAGAAAAGAGACATTGTAAACACTTGTTTATGTGCCTCTATTGAGCACTCAGCAATAAAAGACAAACAGTAACAGACAGCAATACAACAGACTGAATTTTAATGTGTGTGACCTATAGGAAACATGTCAATAAGCATAGGCTATACATATCCATGTATATGGATACTTTTCTATTTAAGTTGCCTTTATCAAATTTCTAAACTTAATAAAAAGCCCAAATTATCCACAGTTTTGATCCATGTTACAATGTTATTCTTTTACAAAAGCATGCTTAAAGTTGTGTTTTGTTTCATTCACACTTGTTTAACACAAAAAATCTTGCATGTTTAGGTTGTGTTCTTCACTTGAATTGAGAACACTGTGTTCCACGTTGTGATGTCACTGTGTAGTAACACAAGACATGCACTGTACTATTATACCCTAATCACCTTCAGTAGAATCTTGTGTAAATTTCACAATCACAACTGAAAAAAAGTTAAATATTCAACTACAAAGAAGGGATTTTCACACTGCAAACACAATTTAGGTTTTCAACTTCCGCTCGTTCATGTATTCGTTTTGGTTGTAATTTGGCTTAAAAACATATTTTTATAAAGAGCAAAGTAAAACTAGCAAGGACCACCAAAGCACATCCAATTTGACTCCTAATTAGAACTAAAAGGCTTTACTATTCAGTTGAGACAGTACTTTATCATTGACTTTTTAATGAAAAACAGAAAATGTGCTACTTCAAAATGTAAAAAAAGTTGAAGTCAGTTTGCTGATTTAAATTGTAAAGAATTGTACAGTAAACAGTTAAATTTAGGCTACAAAGCTGTTAACTTTAAAACTACCAGTTAATGACATCACAAGGTGGAACGGAGCATTTTCAGCTTTGGAGAATGCATAATTACTCTGACTTTGTGAATGAAGTAGGCACAACTATGTGTATATTTTGGCTTATACGTAGATAACAACATTCTAACATGACTAAAAAAACTTAAAGATGTCAATTCTGTGTAATATGGAACCCTTTCTATGCCCATCCCAATGGTTTGTTTTCTCATGTATCCAGGTGCTCTGAGAGTGGTCTGTTGATGTGAGGAGCGTGATGAGCTGTGTATCCTGTAGTCTGGATGGCGCTGGCTTGGTACTAAAGTCCAAAATCAGACACATGCATCTTTATTATGGTCCTGCCCCTCCCGATCACGCTCCTCTGCTCTCCCCACGTGGCACATTTTCATAGGACTGCAGATGATAGAAGTTTAATCGAGATTCTGTCATTTCTAATCATCAAAACTATGGTGAAGGTTTTGAAATTGAGACTGAAGTCTGCAATCAATCCTCTTTCGGCAAAAACATGAAGTTCAGATTTTAGAGTGAGACATTTGACTTTGTGTGTGTCTTGAAGCAACCATCTAAATGTCAGTGGTGTCTATCTTGAGTAATTTAAAGCTGGAATGCCTGATTTGAAACAAAAGTAGGTTTCATGGATTTTTCAGACAAATGACTCCTTCCTGTATTTGAGAACCTCTCCCAATTCAAAAGATGTAATTAATACAGTATATGATCAACAAAGGATCATACAGTTTCTATCCTTTGATGCTAGTATTCACACGCATTCATTTTGGCCACTTTTACAGCTATGGGCAGCTTTTTCAGGTGAAGCTGGAGTGATTTGGATCATCTTTACAGAACCAATCATCTCTCATCCCAAAGTGACTTGCATGGCTCTTTCTGATAAGTTGGGGATAGTAGGTAGGTATTGTGTGTATACCAATTTAGGTCAAAGATCTAATTTGACAATACAATTTACAAATGAGTAAAACAAAATCTACTAATTTATGTATATTATGTATGCTTGTCAAAAATCAGAAGCTTTGCAGGACAGGAGCTGGATGGGAAACCTTTGGAATACCAGGTGCCAGTGGAAATAGAGCGGATTGTTATTATGTCCTTGGGCAAGACACTTAACTCACCTTCCCTCGGGGTCAGCAGTGAGTGGATCCTTGATTGTAAAGCGCTTTGAGTGCCTCGAAAAATGGATAAGTGTTAATAAAGACCCTTTACTTGACATTAATAATAGCTTTTTACCAACCAAAATTTACAATCAAAAATGCAAGAAATGTGTAAGATGTGTTGTTAAAGGCACATAAATGCAAATACTGAATCTTCAAACCACAGAATTCTTTTTTTTTTTTTGTTATGCTTTCTTTGGCACTGGCTAAAAAACTATATCCATTTACTGCATTTTCTGTATCTATCTGAAGAAACAAGTATTAGTCTAATATTAAGCTGTAAAATAACAACTGGCCTGGATCAAGTACACATTTTGTTCCAACAGTAGATAATGCAGTTTGGTGTGAGGTGAGCTGAACACGAGAGCCATAGCGGAAGCACTTCTGTTGTTTTTCCCCAAGGACTAAATACGTTTAGCTGTAAATGATATTTTCTCTGGAGTAAACATCTTTCAGAGACTACTATGTGCTTTTGAAGCGAGAAAGCGGACAAAAGATGACTGCCCTTTGGTGATGAAAACAAACAAGAAAACACGTGGACAGAATCCTGGAAACCTTTCAGTATTAGTTTTTTTATGAGAGCCTCAAGAAGGGATAATAATCATACAATTGTTCTTTTTGTGTTCTTGTGAGTTTTCATCTGCCTGGCCCACTTTGACATATGCTTCTATTCAACATACATTTATGGAACCAAGTGGTGTTGGGAGCTATTTGACTTCCTGGCATGTGACATCAGGGGAAAAGGTCAGGTGGGAATGAGGGTGGGCAGGATTACTGACAGTTACATTATCTACGCCACTACATATTCTTATCTCTGTTGGTCTCCGCTGCTGACTAAAAAAAGCTGAAACTACTTGGATGAGTCAAAATCTGTTCACTTTTTGGAATTTTGCAGTGACATTTCTTTTCTTGACATTGTCTTTAAATTCACAAGAATCGCCAAGACCATTGATTCCTGTTCAATGAAAAATCTCATTTCAGTCTGTGCTTGTAATACATTTTCTTTAATCAGAATCTGTCGGGGTCGTGACCTCTGCAGCTGTGAGAGAGGACCACCAGGTGAAGGTTAATCTTTGTTCCTTACATGTCCTGCTCTGCGTTATGTATGTGTCCAATAAACAGGGTTATATATGAGCCGCTCCTACCTTTATTAAGTTAACTATAATTCGTCTACCTGCTTTAGGCTATGTGTTGTCAAAAACCTTTACTGTAATTAACACTGTATTGTATTTTCCGTGTAGATTCTATTTCTAGAAGAAGAACGCTGGCAAGACCAAAGAATTCAACCACAGTGGAAAGAGAGCTTGGCATTGGATTTAGCACAATCATTCAACCACATATAGCCAAGACCACAAATTATTTATTTACATCATTACAGCTAAAGAATGGAAACTGGCAGTATATTTCTTCAAGAATTCTATTGGTTAATGTGGCTCATGTTATACAAGCCATTGCAATGGAAAGACCTTGTTGTGAATATGTTTGGAATTACTGCTACGAAAAGCTGAACAGTAATGTATTAAGTGCAATCATACTGTATAAATAAACACTTGAACGGAACTTTAATAACCTTGTATCCATGATATGTTACATCAATATTAGCAAACTTGCATTAAAATAATTCATAGGGTTGTTTGAGTGATTGTTTCTGTCCTGCTGTCAAGGCGTGAATTTTCAGAAAATTCCTCTTTGCACCTTTTTCCCGTTCTAACCTCCTCTCGCAGCGTCTCATTATAGTGTGGACGGGTTAGGTAGTGCCAGGATCCTGTAAGCTGGTGAAGACTGTCACCATTGGATTCATCATGCATGACTGGGCTGGGCGGACTGGGGGCTCTTGCAGCAGCTCATGATGATGGCATGTGCATCTGGGGCTGCAGCAACGACATTGGTTAATTTATTTTTAATCTAAAAATGACTATTTAATGTTTCCAGTTCTTTGCACCTTACGTTATCACATCTGGACTATGAGTGGTTTGGAATTGGCAGCAACTCTTCTCTATAGATTATATAGAATTTTTTTTTTACTGCTCAGCATGTACACTGGAGCAAATTGAGAAAAGGCTGTAAATTCTGCAGTGATTTTTCTGGGTGTGGGCAAAGTGTTAGAGGAAAGGCGAGCCTATACTTCATCAGCAGAAATCTGACACTAAGGAGACTCTAAGGAGGAAGAGAGAGGATAGCTTTCTGTTTGGACTTATTTTAAGTGCTTTGGTATCATTCTGTCTATCACCAGCCCTAATGGAGATAAAGAGGAAATAGACAGGTCACATAGTGGCAGGTAGCACTCTCACCTCAAAGCACCTCAGAGAAAAGTTTTGTGTTCCCAGGCGGCTCAGACCTTTCTGTGAGTGTGTCTGCCCAAGTCTGGTGGGCTCTTTCAGGACTTTCCCACCACAAACTTAAAACTTGTACAAAACTTAAAATAGTCTATTCTTGTTTCTGTCTTTCTTTCTTTGTGTTTATTCTTTTCAACCATGCAATATAAGCACATTGTACAATAGAAAGAGCTCAACCACTGACCATCTAAACGTGTACATATAAATGAGAGACTATAGTAAAGGGTCTAAAAGAATAATATACATATTTGATAATGTATTTGCTCCACAACCTATAAAAACTAAGAATGATATGCTTCAAGGTTGACTGTGATGTAAGCGAACTTCAGAAGGAATGGGTTTGTTCTGTGACATTTCTGCTGCTGTTTGTAAAAGCATTGTCAAGGAGATGTTGTCTTTGAAGTTTCATCTGGCAAAACTTTAGTGCTATTGGATCTGTCATAATCAAAACTACTTCAAAACACTCTTCAAAGCATGATGGATATGTTTGCAATTTTCTCTGACAACTGAAATATGAAATGTCTAATGTTTTGTGTTGAAACTCACCAACAACAAAACTCATTAATTTATTGGAATTATTATGAGGAAGCAGATTGAATCCACACAATAGAAGAGTTGCTGATTCTCCATATGCTAGACATGGGCCTGATGTTCTCATTAACACCTCATCTGTCTCACTCTCAGTCATTTATCTCTTGTTGACAATGAGCTGTGGCTTCCTGCTGTGATTTAATGAACTTGTTCTGTGTCTCGAAGCATGTGCACTATCATAACATAATGAGATCATCCCAAACATATTAAACTGGTTGTAATTTTATACAACAACGTTTACTTTCACATGAGTATTTTATTACATGTACAAGTAGGTCATGTAAACAAATGTCCATGTTATATTAGTCTTCAGAAGTCACCTATGTTATTCAATTCCATCACAATTTGAGCACCCAAGACAACAAAGACTGGAAGCAGGAAAATGGCATGCATCAGGATGTTTACAATACATAGTGTCCTATTGTAATATGTTAACCAAGTTCCACTGTATCCACACAGAAAGCATGTACAAAGGAATTAGTCTGTCTGCTTAGCCTTAGACAAAATTAGCTAGAGTATATGTTTTTAATGGCATTTCTGATGGTGCATGAAGGTCCAGTGATACTTGGAGCTCAGATTTTCCAGTTTCCATCTGTAGTCCTGAGTTCTCACTGGAACAGTTGCCTGACCAGCCAACCCCTCATTCTGTTTGAATGCAGAAGAGTCTGGAACTGAAGACAGAGAATCTTTTTGGCTTAGGACGATCCAATCTCAAAAAGCCACCCCTCCCCACCCTTACCCAATTTCAGAACAGATTTTTTTTTTTTTAACCATTTCAAAAACATTCAAGATAGCACGTAGCTGATTTATTATTTTCTCAGACTTTTGCTTGAGTTTTGATCAGGAAAGTATGAATTATTTAAAACTTGAGCAACAAACCGCATTGAGAGCCCTCATGCTGAAAAAATACTACGCATTTACTATAACATTTCGATTTAGCATGTTGTTGTTTTGACAACATTTTCAGTTTTTCTGTGATTGGTTGACTCTGAGCTCGCTAAGTCTGCCTATGTCTGCCTTCAAAATTGAAATCCGTGGCTCTAATTCCAAACCCTCATCTTTGCAAAGTTGTCTGTCAAAGCATGTAGGGACAGGCTGGTCAGGCAACTGGAACAGCCCTCCAACTCGCTTCCCACTCGAACAAAACTTCAGAGCTCGAGGTAGAAAATCAAACATGTTGTTTTGTTTTATTTGTCTATGCTGTTCACTCTTTGAACCTGCCTGTGCTGCTTATGTGCTTCAGCTGTTACAAATGTGCTGTTATGTGCCTTAGTGCTAACTTTGTTAACATGGAGCTATTGTAAACAAAAGCAATATACTCTCTTGCAATATTTTACAGACTATAAATGTAACAACAAATTCACATAATCTGTATTTTGGATGAAATGAGCAATTTTTAGTAGCATTACTGTTTCCCTTACATGTTTTGCTCACTCATGTAAATAATTCTGAGCCTCTTTGTTCACTTTGTAGAAGCACTTTTAGAGGCCAGTGCAAGTCTTTCCATCGTGGTAAAGACTAACCATGCAAACAACAACAAGGACAGTTTCTGGGTTTCAGGGAAAAAAAGCTCTTTTAACAAAACTGATGCTTAAGAAGTACTTGAGCAAAACAGATTTCAAGTTCATTAATAAAATCGGGTGCTAGCTTGACAGGTGTACATCTCTGTAGTTCAACGCTCTCTGTTAGATATAAATAGTTTCCACCCTTACAAAAAAAAAAAAAAATTAGTTGTGAGCCACAAAATACTGTATAGCAGAATCCCAAAAAGAGAGCGAACCCACAAAGAAGAAAGTGTCTGAAGAAGCAAGACCACACAAACAAAAGGACAATTTTGTGTAATTATGTCATTGTATGAATGGATCACACAGAACTTTTAAACTCTCATCATGAATACATGATAGGGCCAGATAGTAGTATATCATATCCAAATTACACCAGTGTTCTACCAGTTACAGCCATTCCCCACTGCCGGATGTCCTGTAAGTGCTTTGACCTTGTACCGTGACTTCACAGGCGAGACATGGCCGTCGCATAAACATCACCCTTTTAACAGCGAGCCACCAGCCTATCTATTAGCATTTTTATATGTTCCCTTTGTATTCATCTTCCTTTGCATTGCCTTTTCCAGTGGATTGACTTTGCGAGGGCAGAAGAGATTTTTCATCTAATCATATCTGTATCGAAGTCATGATTTGCCTTTTAAAATTCATATCAGTCGACCCTCTAAATTAGCATACATTGCACACTTCTATACATTACCGATCTGCCATTGGGATGATTGCATTTTGCAGATTTGCTTCCCTAAAGCGGATTAACGCATATATAGGCTCATAATGCAAAATAAAACAATATTTCAATTCATTTGAGATTATGGAACTAGACACATGCAAACCATTGATGACTATTTCATTTTCTATAACTATCAGTTTCAAAATAAGCCCCTATGAGAGAAAGGGTTAACCCAGCAAGGAGAAAACAATGAGAGCCATCACTGAAAAATATCAGGAATAAATTAAATCTAGTGCCAGGTTCAGGATGAATATAAAAGATTTTGATTTATTATTTTTAATCAGGTAGCACAATCAATATTATCCGAAGTTTTAAAAGGCATAGTTGGACAAGAAACTAGACGTTAAATAAAAAAGCAATGGCACACATTCTTCACAAACTGCTGGAACAGGGAATGCACAAGCTTGGATTGTTTTCATGTTTCGATCAATCATTGCGTTAGAGCTGGTTTAGTACAAGATTAAGGGTATAACAGAGCAGTGGGAGGGATCACAGCAGGGCTTTCTTTGACAAAGCGTTGCTCTTAATGGAAGTAATCACGTTTGGTTGTGGTAACATCATTAACTCAATGCATCATGTCAGAATCGTGCTGTTTTCAAGGATCATGATGCTTTTAACCTGGCTATAGTGTTCCTCTTTAGCCCTTAAACACTCAAAATATTCAATATATTTAAATACACTTGTAAATATATCTTGATAATTGACTCTATGCACAGAAGTCAGTTGTTTATTTTCAAAAATGCTAACACTGGCATGTTCATTTCCTGTTTTGTTCATTTCTGTGAGGTTTTCGGAACCTCAGTCTAAAATAAAAAATTACAGAGAGTTGCATTAATTTTCTCTGACAACATGCTAAAGACTTTACAAATCAGAAGAAAACTTCACAATGGATCAAAGTGTGTTTATAAAAGGATGTGTTTGGGTCTAAATGCTAAAGCTTGGCCATTTGAAAATAAACCACTCACACCACAATCAATTGTGACGACTGAAAAATCACCATTGCTTCTGTTTTTATCATTTTTGCAAGACCTATTATTCCTATATTCATTCGGAAGTGTTTTTTAATAAGACTATTTGTTCTACAGTGCCTTGAAAAGACATCAACAAGTTCCAATTACACTCAACAATAGCACTATAGCAAACCATGAAAATCAAGTGCTCTATTGTTGCGCAAAGTGTAGATTAGTTTTGAATGTAAAAGGCAGTCAGGGTATAATGAATCAATTGTTTATGATTACGACAAATGCAATGCAAACAATCTGTTCACTCAAAATTTATATTAGTTCCATCTGTTTCAAACATTGTGGATGAAAGCCACTATTTTCACGTTAATGAAAACTACATAAGTATGAGTAGTAGTTAGCAGAAATGTTGTCTATATTCAGTAATGATAATGATGAGGATGTTGAAGATGTTAAGAGTGATGATGTTGATGATGTGGGGGTGATGATGAGGATAAAGAGGATGTTGAGGATGATAACGATGAGGTGATGATGAGGAAAAGGATGAGGATGAAGATGATGAGATTGATGATGATGATGTTGAAGATGTTGAGAATGATGATGTTGATGTGGATGTTGACAAGGATCATTCTTATCATTGAGAATGATAAGAATGATGATGAGAGGAGAATATTGATAATGATGATGATAAGAGGGTGACGAAGATGATTATGAGGAGGTGGTTGATGATGATGACGATGATATGAGATAGGATGAAAATAATAATGAGGAAGATGATGTAAGGAGGATGATGAGAGCGAAGCTGATAAGAATGATAATGAGGAGGATGGTGAAGATGATGATGATGATAAAGATGAAAAGGACTATGATAAGGCTGATGATGATAAAGAAGAGATAAAAATTATAAGTATGAGTATGAGATGAATGATGATGAAAATGATCAAATTGATGATGATATGGGGGTGATGATGGGGATAAAGAGGATGATGAGGGGAATGAAATGATGACGATGATGATGAGGATGATGAGGAGAAGGATGAGGATGAAGATGATGATGAGAATGATAAGGTCGATGATGATAATGATGAGAGTGATGATGATGAGGATAAGAATGAGAATGAGTATGATGAGGATGAACATGGTGCATGGTGGCAACGTAACCCAGGACCCTCAAAGCGTGAAGGTCCTGGGTTCAACTCCCAGGCTGTCCGGAGCCTTTTTTATATACAGTTGCACTAAGTACAACATTGCCATGTTGACTGATGGAATGCTCTACTGTAATTTCGTTGTTAATATAACAATGCAATAAATTATTGAATCTTGAATCTTGAATCTGAATCTATATGAAGTTTGCATGTTCTATCCATGTCTATGTAGTTTCCTGCAGGTGCTCCAGTATCCCCTAACACTAAAACCATGTCTGTAGTGCCTCCTTTCTCTCAGGACTCAGGACTACAGATGGGAATTAGCTGTAAAAGCTAGAATCTGATACAAACGTCTACCACTGTGCTTAATGCAATTGTACGATGTCCTAATAACAATAAAATGAGGACAAAGATGAAAGAGGATGATGATTATGATGAGGATAATGATGTTGATTTTGATAATGATGACGACGATCATAACCACGATGATGACAAGGAGGATGATGATGATCAGGTTGATGATGATAATAGCTGTATCCAAATGCCGCCCAATATACTCTACATGTTGCTATTTAGTCTAGTGCACTATATAGTGGTCACGCTGTTTTAGTGTCTGAATGCACTCAAAATCTCCCACTATGCATGTGGAAAAGTAGTGAGCATCGATGGTCCCTAGAGTGGTCAGTATAGACCATAATGCATTGCAAAAATCAGAAAAACAAAACGGACAGTGTCAGGCCTTTAACTGGAAACAATATAACTGAATAAAAAAATATGAAAAGTCGATTAAATGCATTGTAATAAATAAAACACTGGTAAATGAAAGCGATTAGCTATAAAAATGCTAACGTTACTGTATCCACACATATAATAATTATATATTTGCGCCAATATTTTGCTAGCCAGGCTAACACCATTTCATTACACTTCAGCAACTAGGAGTGAAATGAAACTGGCTGATACATCAGGCTAATATTTTGCAGCATTTTTTTTAGAAGTTGTAGGTGAAAAACATTATTTACATGTTACAGAGCGAGAAAACTAACTATAAGTACTAATAGATTACCAGATAGATTCTAGATTCTATTATGATAGATTAGAAACTTCTAGAATTTTTTTGACGTATAGCAGAACAAAATATAACTCATTAATTGTATTTTATTTTTGTTATAACATTTCTTAAACATTGTGCTATTCACAACAAAGGTTTGCCAAAAATAGCTAGTTTCTGCCTCATTAAAAAGGATTGGTTAGAACCAAACATTTACACAGTCCCAGTCTGTTTGCGCAGCTAAACACGTCACTCCTGGAAGGAAAAATAGACGCTGTTCTTATTACTGACAGTGACAAGTGACCAGCCAGCGTCAAACAGGAGCACGTGTGGGAAAAGAAAAACTATGTGCACAGCAGATTGTGCTGTTGTGATCATGCACTGTGTGTGTGGTGTGAGAAATGTGTTGTGTGAGATAAAATGTAAATATGGTCACTTTACTGCAGAAAGGAATGAAAATTAAAGACGTTTTTCTGTGAATAAGCATTTCTTTATTGATCTGCTGACATCGGAAACAAGCATTTAATCTAATTGTAGATTTAGCAATGATAATACAATGCCATAGCACAGGTTTCATAAACTGTAAAATATTTCCGTGATCCTACTTTATGTCACTTGAATCTCTTCCTGGCTCTGCAAACTCAGAACAGTCCTTCTGTGTTGTATCCTGCCAAGAGGTTGTAATGGTCTCCGGGGACATTTTAGTCCACAAATCGTACAAGCTGATGAGCAAGGCCAAGTCAGAGAATGCTGACTCATTTAACGACGTGAATGTGTGATTTAACTTTAAATATGACACATAGTTTATATTCTGTGTGCTGCACGTCATAGTACAGGAAGCTTTAATTGAGAATTATAAGACAGAGACACAATTGGGGCTGTGGTTTTGTGAATAGTTTGACATTTGCAACAATAAAGTCAGATGACTCAGATCTCTTGTTTTACTGCGCTTTTGTATCTGACTTTTACTTTTTGACTTTTGAGCAGTTTCAAACATGATTTATGTAAAAGTAAAATGTAGTTTTTATTTTGTTAGTAACAGTTCAGCCCACTGTTTCTCAAACTGGTGGTGCTCCGGCTCTTCTGGCAATACATTCTCTAAAGTTTGACCAACTTGTCATCCTCCGTTGGGTGATTTCTTGTTTAGAACTACTCTAGCAAAGAAGATGGCAAGTTATAAGGTTTACTTCTCAAGTAAATGTACAGTTACTGGTGTAAAAAAACAACTAAGCAAAAGTCCTGCTGAAACTTAAGTAAAAGTATGAAAGTACAATCACAAAGTTGGTTTGTAATGCACTGGATATATTCAGTTAATTATAATTGATCTGAATTTTATCATGTGATAAATGCAAAATTGTTAGAAAGTATCCAGTTTGAGACAATTTGTATGTGGTAATTTGTTCACAAAACACGGCACACATACATGGCAGCACAGCAGGTCAACAATAAGAGAAAGAAACAGTTTACTGTTTATGGGCTTATAAAGTAACTCACCTGATACTAAAATGTAGGAAGTAGTGAAAGTACAAATATTTCTTGAAAAAGTAGGAAGTAAAAGTAAAAAAACAAACAAACACTTATTTGTTTTATACTAAAATGAAAAAGGGCCTACAGTACATATACTACAGAAAAAAAAAAAGGTAAAACTTTATAATAACTACACGTTAATTAGCCTTAATAAACACTTAATAAAAATTTTATAATGGGTTTATTCATTACAACTGCTTAATTACACGGTCAAATCTAAATTCTAACCTTAGCTTCTTAAGTAAGCCTTAAAAAAAATCCATCCATTAATTGATGATTTGTCCGTGAACAAATAACTCTTTATTCATGCTTCATTAAGGATTTACTATGGCTAATTAAGGTGTAGGTATTATTAAAAAAAAAAAAGAAAAAAAAAAAAAGAAAAACCTAACACAAAACAATTTGAGTAAAATATGCCTTTAGTTGCCATTCTCTGTCTGGAAATGATATAATCAAATTTGAGTTTAGCCTAAAATAGTCCTGTTAGATGTGACTTAAATTTGGTGGTAGAAAGCGTAATGTTGCTGGTACCTGTGAAAAGTATGAGAATTACTGGTTTAAACCATTGAAAACAACTCCAAAGCTAGTGCACAGTTCAGTGTCATGGTAAATCAAAGTTTCAGTTTAAAAGGCAGGTAAACTTATTTTGGACTTCTGATATAACAATGGCATAACAAAACAGAACAATAAATAATAACTGTCTTGCTTTGCCTGATATTTTATGAGCTCGAAGCACTTCACAGCTCAAAGGATGGATTAAGTTCTGCTCATAAAAGGTCATTGGATTTATTACAGCTTCATGGAAATTAGCAGTGCACTTTAGCTCATAATTCTTCCCTAATAAATATTTGAAAGCCCTTGACGCACTCTTATATGTTTTCCTCACATAATCATTTACTTAAGTAGTGCATTGATTTCTTTTCTGTAATGCTATTAAGAGATTCCAAGTACAAAATTCTTGCCGCAGTCATGCTGGAAATATTCTGGGAAGTTAGAAATTTATTGTCATTCAAGCATTTAGCCACTTTTGTGGGACCACTGCCAAATGCAAATTTATGAAGAACGTGAATCAGGAAACTGAACACAACAAGAAATTACAACCTAGAGACGAGATGATAAAAGGGTAGAGTGGCCTAATGGCTTGTCAGGATTTGGATAATTGTGATAATTAAAGTTATTTTGCCACTAGATTATTCAGAAAAAGCTGTTTATTCTACATAAAGATTTTAGATTATTGTTATCACTTACAACATATAACTACTGTACTGTACACTTACAACTATATTTATAAAATTATGTTATTTAGTGGTCAGGAACATTGATGTGGTTTAATTACTCAATAATTTTGTCCATGTTAATCAATTTCAACATGTGTTTGTGACCTAATGCATTTTCAATGGTTAACACTAGTCTCCAAATCTCAAATAAATAAATAAACCTTCTGGGCCATCATACAGCACAAAACAACAACAAACAAGTCTGCAATTAAAGTCTATGTAGAACCAAGCTAATTTTGCATTATTTTATTTTTATATACAGTATGTCCTGGAGCATTGAGGAAATGAAACATTCCTGAACATGGATTTTCAGTTATCTTGTCGTCTATTTTTATACTTTCTATGTCTGTTCTGTTTATCAATCATTCTTTAGATATTAACCAGGAATTTCCCCACCAGACACCAGCTCTTTGAGAAAACTATAGTCGAAATAAATAAATAAACAACTAAGCAAACACTTTAACTGGTAAATACATTTAAATGCATTATTGGATTAGTCTTTCTGACATGTTTATTCATTTATAATAAATGAATAATTTTCAATAAATTGTATTGCTGTATTTCTCATCATGTCACAGTGTTCTCTGTTCAAATGTCATTAATGTGGCTCTGGGTGTGACTGCAGCACCACTTTTGTCCAAACTTCTGTTCTGGTGTTGAAACAAAAGACTTGTACTGGACAAAGGTTTACCAATGAAAAAGAAAAACATAATATAGGAATGGTTGACTACTGGACTGGAATAGCAATGAAAGAATTAGAATATTCCTTCAAAGAAACATTTAGCAGTTTTACAGTGCTTACAATTTGCATATGACATTATTTGTAGCTTAAGGCCACAACAATGAGAGTTTGAATATATTATATTAAACATATAGTTACAGTGTTCTCCACCACAGATAAAATAGTCTGACTATGACTAATGATTGCTCTTGACACCAGTTCACCAGAGTCAAGAGGAAACATTCAGAATAATTATCTGTGCTATTGTTTGATCTTTGTATGAATACAGAATACATGTCAATTAGTTTCATTGAAATATTTTTCTCTGTTAAACAAGAGAAGCTAACTGCAGGTAATGGGATGAAAAAGCCTAATGAAAATTGTCTAAAACTATAGAAAATAAAAATAAACATCAAATGATGTTAAAAGGAGATTTTAAAATATAAGTTCTTATTGAAAGCTTGCCACAACAATAATGACTAGTTTCTGAATAAAATTGTTAATTTGCAAATTTTTGCTTTTCTTCTTGTTTTTCCTCTTTGAATGTTGTAAAACTCAAATGTATGTTACTGTATTCAAAATACAACTAGATTATCTTTAATCAAATAACTCATTGTTATTTTCTTTATCTGCACACATGGAACAAAAAATATGTATTTTGACACATTTTTGCACCTGAACTATCTTCTGAACTATGTTAATCGCCATGGCAACAGTGATCCCTACCACCCCCCATCATTTTGAAAATTGTGAATGCACTAGGAACTGTTGTACATGAAGTCATATGCATTTTGATTCTTTGTTTTATTTTGATAATAATCTATGCACTTTTTGTCCCTTAAAAATAATCATCATTTAGATCAACCTTATCTTATTTTAGACATGACACTCATGAGATGAGTCTAATTTATCCATTATGAGCTCTATTTCTATCTTGATACAGTCAGGTTTAGTTGAAGTCAAACAATATCTTCTCATTATCCTACTTTGTGTGAAACATTTGAGAACCACTGGTCGATTTCAGTTGCAAAAAGTTATTAATATGCTGAGACTCAAACTGCAGCTTCATATGAGATCAAGACCTTTCTTCTATTTCCTCGACAAACTTCACTAACCTTTACATTATGCGTTGAAAGTCTTCTATCTTGCCCTCAGTCTGGATAACAGCACCATTTACAGTTATAATTAGTTTCATAAGTCTTTGTATTAGTTTCTTTGTGTGTTTCTTTAATATTTATCAGAAGATTTAGCACATGCAGGTGGAATTTATTCTAGAAATAAAGTGTAATAGATGCAAAAACGTCTCTGGACATTTGCTGTGTTTCATTTTATCTGTGATGCGTGTTACCACTGAGAATACTTAATTAACCCCATGGCGTCCTAATTTTCCAATGCTTTCATCAGTGTGAATGCAAATTTCACACCATCACTCTGTTTCTCGTAGTGCATTTCACAAAGAGGATTACAATATCCATCTGTGCTAAAGCATTTCTCCAGTAGAGGGAATATAAATGTGCTGTAGGTGCTGGCCATTACTCGTTGTACAATGATTGATGCAGTGAGGCCACACAAACTGAACTGTATCCATCTCCTGCTCCTATAGGCTCCACGACAATAACATAGTAACACAATGCTCACAATGCACAGGTATTTTTCTCTCTTTATCAGCATCATGCATTTGTCAGCTCTGGTGGGGAATTATGGCACACAAACAATTTCTTTCACGCTTTTCACGATAGCTTCACATGAAAATAACATACTATCATATAGCTACACCTTACCTAGCCTTAGCAAAGACTAAATTCATCATGAATAAACTATTAAAGTAAGTACCCAATTACCATAAATATATAGTAGACATGCAGTCCGAACACTTGAGCTATACATGCACATGAGCTAGTCCGGTATGTTTTGAAGAACTCAGGAGCGTTCTCATTGTTTGTTTTCCTATAGCCGTTAGCATTAGCCCGCAAAAATAGCACGTTATGAAAGATGCAGAGAGTACGTGTCAGCTGGGGCAATTCAACCGACCACATTTAGCAGAGCCTAAGTTAATGTTGAAATTACAAACTTTTTAGTGTTTGATTATAAAGTTTGTGTATAAAACTGCTAACGGCTGCCAAATTCAAATAAAGATTTCTGATTTAATGCATCAACTAAATGTTCTCTTTTGCATGTCACAAGTGAGAACAACAAATAAAAAATGACATAAACATCACCAAATATAAGTTACACATATAGCTTCAGCTCCAACACAGTATCACTAGAGGGCATACATTTACCACAACACAAAAACAGCATATTTTGAGCACGAGTTCACAGCTGTTTTTAGTACTTTTGTTACGCCATACTTTCAATACGATATGAAAAAGCGTAAAAATGACATGAGATTTCACAGCGTTAAAATGACACGAGTTTTGGTTGCAGCCACGTGGGGCATTTTCTTTAGGTGAAACGGGTAAGTTTAGGCTTCAAGTTACTAAAATGGGTAAGTTTAGGTCTGGGGCTTGGGGGAGGTTAAGAATCAGGATTTTGTGAATATTCATAAACAAGAAGACTTCTTTACAACCACCATAGAATGAACTGGGACTGTGACGTGTACTATGATTACACAAAACAGCCGTGAACTCGTGCTAATCATACATAATTTACATGTTGCGTAATGTCGTGGTAAATGTACGCTTTCTTGTGAGATCTGGCTCTCACTTGTTTGTGGAGGAGTGTCTGGGTCGGCAAGTGATGGAGTTTGAATAGCATTTCTGTCTCTGAATGTATCAGCTTGGAAAATATAAAATAGCATTGCCAATGTTGTTAAATAAAGCTTGAAAAAACACAAATCAGTCAGTTTTGTTCATGGTTTTCTGAAATCGCTTGTTTTAGCTTGTTTTATCCATAAAAGTGCAACTTCGGCCATCACATCTACCGGAGGAATATGGTGTTGCGCTACTAATTTAATGTCTATGCTTAATTACCCCAAACCTCCCAACCGATCCTAACATTAGCTCTTTTAGTAAGTAGTTATTAATCCTTAATAATGTTGTTCCTTCATTTATTCACCGTTTGTTCATGAAAAATTAGGGCTTTGTTGATGCTTTGTTCATGCATCAAAATCATTTGCCCACTAATGGACCTCCTAGGGGAAACAATAGTGAATCGAAGCAACTGCTTTATCACTCACTGCTCAACAACTAAAACAACAAATGTAGATACGAAGACATGGCGATGAAGAAAGTGATCCAATGGTCCAAAACTCCACATCAACAACCTCCATTTAAAAGTGGTTGTGACTTGACTTGAATTAGCTGTGCTAAAAATACACTAATTCACCAGAAAACCTCTTTAGTTTAGCTTCCCATGCCGTGCATGGAGCACGTGCAGTAGGGTGAAAAGTTACGTTGACCGAAATCTCTCTATTAAAAATGCATTATTCATTATGACCATAAAGTATGCCTGGAGCACTTCATGTTCTTATCAGATCACTCCATGTGAGTCTTTGGTGACTTTGACGGCAGGACTCTGACACTATTGTATATGAATGAAGAGCATCCAAGAACTTCTTTGTGTCAGGCCACAGACCGTGCTCTGAAAATTGTATTAATCCACATTACACACTCATCTGTATTCCATTAGGGACACCTTTTAGGACGTTCTTTACACCAGAGCATCACCCTCTCTGTTTTTGTACTTTATCTGCCAGGCATGAGGTGTTTCTGAAGCATCTGAAGCCGCTAGATGCATTAGTGGGCTTTGCTGTTCTTTTGGAGGAGATGAGAATGCATTTAGGTTTGTAATAACCCACGAGGAAGATGAGCTCACTTGGCATGGCGCCATATCATCTGCACCAGTCTCCTTGGAGTTACCTTTCTACGGATTTATAGGTCCCTCTTTGGTTTTATCGTATGGCTTGGTGAAGCTAGAGAAAATAGATTCATGTCAAGTCTAATAATGACTCAAGATAGGAGAGATACAACTTTTATTTTCATTTTGTAAAAGTAGATGTACAACTGTCTCAGTGGAATAACAGGGATTCTTGGAGAGAAAAAAGTGAAGAATATAAGTGAGGATTATAGACATAAAACGGAAACATTATGCATATTGTACTCATTTGTTTTCAATACAAACAGGTGTCAACACAAAAGCTAACAACTCTAATTCGTTTCTGTTCCTAAATTGAAGATATAAGGTTCTGTCAGCAAGCAGCAGTGTCTGTTCTACAAATAACAGTGATTAGCACATTGATTTTCCATTAGACCAGCACTCAACAACAGACATTGCTGACAAGTACGGTGGTAAAGGAAATTACAAACAAACTAAAACTAAGCTTGAATAAATAGCTTTAAGATATAGGTTTGTCTTTGCATTGTTTAATTAATTCAGTTCATACATGACTTATCTCTAGTTACAAATAAAAGATCAACATGTTCAAATATACTGTATCTGAGGCACTCCTGATATGTCTTCTATTCTATATTCAAATATACTATTGTGGTGGGAAAAAAATGAGTTATAATTAAAAGAACTGATATCCATTTATTGATGTTCTCAGGATTATTCATACAAAAAGCAGCAGGCGTCTTACATGACTCTCTCAATTGGTTTGCTAATTTGGTTTATTAGAACCTGATGTTGAATCCAGAGTCGGGAACATGTTTGAGTTTAAGCTGATGTAGCACTCTTACACAGACACAACTTTCTGTGATTGTCTCTTTCCCCACACTGTTCTAATCTCTCTGCACTCACTTTATGTCTGAAATTCAAATTCACTTTGAATACTGAGCCATGATAGAGAATCATGTGTCTGAAAAAGTAGCAGGCAGGTAATTACCCATGATTCATGGCAAGCATTGTTCCTTGTAGTCAGTGGTTTCTAATTTCTAAGTACAGGCAATTTCACACTCTGGTAACTTAAGTTCATCTTTAATTGTAGTACCTTTTACCATGTGTAGTGCATCCTACATGTGGTTTCATTAAACCACGTATCTTCCGGCCTATTTTCCTCACACGTCTGACTAAAACCTGTGGACTCTTTGGAGTACAAGCAAATGACTTTGTTGGACTGAAACCTTGTAGTTTTAACTTTTGATGACTTTCTCCACAGACATGTTTTAATTTTTTTTTGGTAAATATTATAATTGGTAAAGGTGGTGCTTGCAGCTGAGACCTAAATGACATAAGAGTTGTCGTATGGGTTTTGACAACTCCTCTGAGAAAGGTGAAAGTAACTGAGGTAAAAACTAGTTTAAGGGACCTAAAACTACACACACAAAAATGTAGGTGGAGCATTTTCAAAAATGTATTTTGGGATTTTTTGTTTTGTTTGTTTTGTAAGTTTTAAAGCAGAAACTGAGTCTGATTCATCTCAGAATTACTTATTTAACTGTTCTTTTTATCTACAACATTCTGATTCATAGTTTGTCTTTATCATATACTGGACAAAAAAAAATATCAAGAAAAAATGTGAGAGTGCCCTCGGTATTAGAGAGTAGAGTTTTAAAGAAGATTTTCTGTGTTACACCTGTAGCTTTGTAATTTACATTTTGTTCTTTGTAAAAACACACACAATGTATCTAAAACAACTTACAAATGTTCACTGACTTCCTGTTTGAAACTACAGAAGCTCTTTTTGGTTAAATTGTACTTTAACAAGCAGCAGAATTTAAATTACTTGTTTTTGCTGGAATTTTGAAGCCTACATGTTCAAGTTGGAATGTGATTTATTTCTGTATTTGTTTATTTATTTAGTTGTTTGTTTGTTTGTTTGTTCATCATCAGATTCATGGACACACCGTAACATGGTTAATACTGAGAAAAGTGGATTTCATATAAGAGATGATGCATTCAGTCAATAATAATTGGTCTATTTAAATGCAAATCGAGGACTTTTCTTTAAATTTAATTAGTAATTACAGCAAGCCAAATTAGCATAAAACAATCCCATGAATATCAATAAAATGTATTCACTCATAAGACTTGCTTCCTTTAGTAGATGTCTTTAGGAATACTTTTTCTTGTTTCATTCAGGCCGGTAAATAAAAAGTGTCCGACTGTATAAATCTTTCCTTTCCCTGACCTCCACAGAGAAATGAGAAAAAAAAGCATTTAAAGTTGCTGCGTGTTGTGCTTTGTGCCTACAGGCTGGAGGTGGTCAGGGGCTTGTTATCTCTTCACGCTCATGTGCTCCGGTGGTCAGAGCGTCAGGGTCAGCCGCTGCGACACAAAGCACATATCAGTCATTCTGGAGCAGGCTGTCTGAAGAAAGAAGCCTGTCAGGCAAAAGACACAACAGGAAGGCCGGGATCAAAGAAATGTTTGACACTGGAGTGGAAAAAATAATATGAATCACAGTTTATAATCACTGTTGCCTGTGCAAAAACAATAATATTCTGACTTCAAAATATTAGCATAAGAAACAACAATGACTAGTTCTCCATTGTTTTTCACTAAATTTGAAAAGGCAGGTCGCAAGTTTCTCACACTGGTGCAAAACACAGAACTTTATTCCAATGATTTCTAAATTAATTTCATGGGTTTTTGAATGTAATGAAGCCTTGGTAAGGTAGAATGTATACTTAACTATATCCAGAACTTTGAATATTTTATGTATTTGACAAACGCTTCTTAGGTAGAAAAGGAAAATTTGGGAAAACTGGGAGACAAAAAAAGGTTGGTAATCCATAACCATTTATCACAAATGTCTAAACCTTTTTTTTTTTTGGCAGCAGCATTGAAGCTTTTGTTCTTTAGCCCTGGAGATGTGCTCTCTTTGCTTCTTATTGACACTGACTGATGTTTATTGTACAGTAAATGTTTTAATTCTGTGAATGTTTTTGTACTTTAGTCTGAGAGACAAATGGAGCGAATGATACTCTACAACTATGACTGTGATTTCTGATATTGCTGAAACTTTTGTCATAGGCAACATTGTTGTTTGCCACGCACAACTCTTTCAGGCTTTATTATATTATTTTTTTTTGATGCACTGTGGCACAAAACAAGAATCAAAATTCAGTGTTTTCACGTTTCCTTTTTCAATATTCTCCACAAATGCATTATAGACGGTCTACGCTGCTGCTTGTGAGGCCCGGTGTGTCATTACTGTGAGAGCTTCTGTGTCGGGTCAGGACCTTGGACAGTGCCGCACAATTCACTTTAGCAAAGCACATTCTCACTGCAAACATTATATCTGGCTCCTATAGCCTCTGCAGCCTCATTTTCTCACTATAGATACAGAGTAATTATGAAAGCTATCAGCTGCATCAGCACATTTACACATTATCAGCATTACAGTATGTGCTGTAATAAAATGAGCAGATTACACATTGTAAAAAACAACTTAGTGGAAGAATTTTCAATTTACTATACTGACTTGGTTAGTGTGGTGTAAATTAAATCAACTGAGCTATTTCAAATGATATTTCTGTAATGCATGAAACTAGTACATAAACCACACATGACAAAATAGTTTACCAAAAGTTGTATAATGGTCAAAACATTGTTAAACAATCAGTTTCAGTTCATTCATGTACATGTGTTTACGTCTACTTAAACATAAACTTTTAGGTAAAAACATGATTCTAAAATGAGCTCTAATACAACACTTTTTACTCCAGACTTGCAATAAAATAAATAAATAATTGACTAAACAAAACAAACAGTGTTTCTCAAACTGCGGTCTAGGACTTCTTTGGGGGCTTTGATGCTCTTCATCAAGTAATATTTCACAGGGTTCTAGTTATTCAGGTGGAATACAAAAACACTAAGCTTGTCTGTGTTGTTGTTGTTGTTGTTGTTGTTGTTGTTGTTGTTGTTAGCATAGTGACTAACTACAATAAGCAGCACAGCTCACTCGTAACAGTTATGTAAAATTTAATTGGTCTCTATTTATAAAAGCGCTTTTTCACCGTACAAGGCACTCACAGCGCTTTACACTGAGAGGTCAGGCTGCCGTATCAACAATTCGGAGGTTCAGAATGCATTAGGTAAGCAACATGTAGAGCAGACTTGGGCAAACTGCGGCCCGGGGGCCACATGCGGCCCTTGGATTGTTTTAATGTGGCCCCTAGCACATTTTTTGAAAATAAGTGTCACTCTTTATATTTCTTTTATTTGTTTGATTTGACTATGGAACATGAATCTTTGTTCGTTGTCCTAAATTATCACAGTAAATTGTCAAAATAATAGATTAAAAACCCTATGATTTACAAAAATGTGTCGCAGTAATGATAATTTTCAAATATGGCCGGGAAAAAATAATTGCCCACCCCTGATGTAGAGTGGGGGGGGGGGGGGGTTACCTTGAAATTAGTTTATCATTCTTAAACTTTAATCATTATAAACTGCTGTTATGTGTTTATATAAACAAAAATGCGTACGTACGTACATACATCATACAACACAATATATTTGCAAGTTTCTGTGTTGAAAATTGAAGATACACTGCTCTGTTCCTGCTGACACTCAAGAATGTTGGCAATTGTTCATGCAGTGAGTTACGGCTGTGCTCAGCTTGTCTTCTCTCTCTGCAGACGAAATAGGAGGTGAGGAAGAGTGGAATATAATGTTCTTTAGGTGAAGCTGAAAACAACAGGCTGACAAAAGTCCATGAATAAGAAGAACCTCATAACAATGATGCATCAGGGAAACAGTATTAATCTTCTATATTAGGATGGATGTAGAATTGTGTCGTAGAACAGGAAACAAACATTGGGTCAGCTGCAAAGAGAGGGGCTGTTTCTCACATCAAAGAGCTATTACAAGTTTTATTGTTACATATGACTGTAACCTTTGAATGCTCCATGGAACATAACTACTTATTATAGTTAAACTGAAAGAGACTCGGCCGTTGTTTACAGATGGTTTGTTAAGTTTGATAGGTTTAGAGAGATAAATACGTTTTTGTTGTACCATATTCAAATTAATGTCAATGGGATGAAATACACTTTATGAAAACAGTACAAAGAGTGGACCTGTGAGAATGAGAAAAGATTTTTTTACTTCATCCATCATGCATAAATAAATTGTGTAGATCAGCTCACTGTTTTTGTGTTTTGTATCTCAGTATGCCAATGCCCTGTCCAACATGCTAGTTTTTAAAGTTTACCTCATCATTGAAATTATGAATGTTTTTGAATTTAAATCTTTATTTTATATTTACAGCAGCTTACTCAATTATTTGTCAAATTCAAATCTCTTCTCTCTCTTCTTAACACCTAGCCCTTTTATTATGTAGTTATTAGGCCTGTTTTTAAAGTCTATTAAGCACTAATAATGTATTCATTTTCCTCGCTTAGTCATGTTTGGGGTCATGGGTAATTATCTCAGTGACTCTTAACTCATCATATTGTTAACACATCAAGACAGACAAGGATAGACAATCATTCCCTCCCTCAGTCATTCAGAATTTATTGCCACCTGCATGTTTTTGGAGGTAACACAGAGAGAACATGCAAATTTCACCCAGAGAAATTAGGAAACGTTGATGTGGTCCAATGTGAACCAATGAAATACTCCTATCATGATCCAGACACTCATAATTTTATTTGACATTTTTCCCACAAAATCATGAACTTCAGATTCAGACCATCTCTTTTTATTGAGTCTTCTCTGTTCAAATGAAAATGTATCAAAAAATACAGTTGGTAAATTTAGAACAAGCTTGTTTAAAGTGCTGATGTATTACTCTATTTTTAAGGACATGATGGCACTTGCATTCACTGTGAGGACAGTGTCTGGGGGTCACATAATCATTCTTTTTCCATGAGCTTGTTCGTTCTCAGAAAGCTACTCTTAATATTTAAACTGTTACAACGAGCCAGAACTGCTCCATGAAGCAGCTGCTCAGACAGAGCTTAGTGACGGGAAATAACAAGGGCTCGGTGGTTCTCTTTTACTGTTAAAGTAAGATATAGGCCTACATAGTAACATACATTCACATATACACATATACATATACATATTCATATTCATACCCATATCCATATATTTATACATACACATACACATATACATTTACATACACACACACATTTACATATACATATCTATATACATACACATACATATACATTTACATATACATATATACTGTATATACAATTCTGTGGGCAGATGGTCTGGTGCAGTAATCAATGGTGCATTACGTTGCACTTTATGAGTCCAAATCCAAAGGACCTTAGATACACAGCTACAAGCCAGAGGCTCTAGGATGTTTCAAAGCACCAGTGTAATTGAGCAGTTAGGGAAGACAGGGCTCGGATTGGTTCTGTCGATATGTTGTTACAGAAGAAATCCCTACAAAACCGAAACAATGATATTTGTATTTACCCTGTTTTGTTATTTGGAAAATGTCTTTTCTACTCAGTCTACTTTTTCTCCAATGACTCTTTTTTACAGTGTTTTCAATGTTTGATTAGAGGAAAAAGCCTTCACTTACACATAATTCTATTAATCATTGTTTTTTTTCTACGCACCTTTGCTTCAGATACTGTATGCTTTCTCCATATCACTAGCCATATGTAAAAAAGAACTGATCTCCAAGGCAGCTCGCTGTTATTCTTAATCTACACTTGAAACCACACTTAATTAGAAAATGACAGGGGGATGCAGGAATATCATTTCAAATTCTCCAGCGCATTGTAGAAGGCGGGCTGAAATTGTACTTTTACCCAAGGGATTTTCAATGTGTTTCAACTACATCTAAGTCTGATTCCTTTGTGCACATTTTTAAGCTCAGTGTGGTAACACTTTAAAATAATGAACAAATAAAAATCATTTGCAAATGTTAGTAAATTATCAATAATAGCGTAGGGCTCTGTGAGATCCTTCACATGAAATGTTCATGAAATCAGGTTTTCACAAAGACTCACAGACATCATGTACAGCCACTTTCACCTGTTAAATATTTCTGCACAGTCTTTGTTCCCAAAAGACCTGTTAGAACAGCAGGTAAAATAGTTGGGGTATCTTTGTTATCCCCACAACAGTTATTTGAAGAATCTGCCCGAAGCCAGGCCCACAGGATTCTATTGGACCCAACACACATCTTAAATCCTGAATTTTCACTGATGCACTCAGGGCTTAGATATCGGACTTTTTTGTGCAAGCACAACAGATACAAGAATTCTTTCGTACCTGTGTCTGTGAAGCTTGTTAATGAGGAAATGAAGACCAGTCAAAGGAGGATAAGACTTTTGTAACCACTGTACAAGTGCTGGTCAACGAATTAGAATAATTTGAAATGGTGCAATCATGAAATTCTTTGAATGCATTTGTTGTGCAGAAAGAAATTCAGGTGTTCACCGCACCTGTCCTACTCGTTAGAGTAATCACAGAACTCGTTACCTGTAAAAAACCTGCTCAGCTGAGCTTTTCCAAAAGGTCCATTTAGGCCATTTAACTGTGACACTGTTGTTCCATTGAATTAAATAATGGAGAAACCGTTTCATTGAATTAGAATAATTTTTATTATAATTGAATCATCACTTTCTCAGTATTTTTTGGCTGCCCCCTTGGCTTGTATGACTGCCTGAAGTCTCCGCGACATCGATTTGACCAGCTTGTCGCAAGTTTACGTACTCACAGCTTCCCAAGCAGTGGAGATGTTCTGCTTCAGTTGGTCCAGCTTAGTCGGCTTTCTGTCGCGAATTTTCCGCTGACGATGGCCCAAAGGTTTTCAATGACTCGGCTTCAAATATCGCGTTCCAGCAGTAAAACCCATAGACATACTATGGTAAAACCGATGCTGAACAAGAACAAATGCAGAAACGGCTGAAGTGGGCCAAACAACACGGCGAGTGACTGCTGAAGACTGGCAGAAAGTGGTCTTCAGTGACGAATCACGCTTCTGCATCTCCTTTGGTGACCAAGGTCTTGGTGTCTGGCGTCGTGGTGGCGAACCTACAACCACGAGTGCGTGAAAAGATCCGTCAAGTTTCCCCAGAGCGTTATGGTGTGGGGATGCATGTCTGCTCGGGGTGTAGGGAAACTCTGCTTCCTCAAGAAGACTGTCAATGCTGCCGTATATCAAGATGTTCTGGAAACGTTCCTGATTCCGACTGTTGAGGAACAGTTCGGCGAAGAAGACTTCATATTTCAACAGGATCTTGCACCGGCTCATGCGGCAAAGTCGACCAAAGATTGGTTCACTAGAAAACAGCTTGAAGTTTTGGCATGGCCGGCCAACTCGCCTGACCTCAATGTCATTGAAACCTTTGGGCCATCGTCAAGCGGAAAATTTGCGACAGAAAGCCGACTGAGCTGGACCAACTGAAGCAGAACATCGCCACTGCTTGGGAAGCTGTGAGTGCGGAAACTTGTGACAAGCTGGTCAAATCGATGTCGCGGAGACTTCAGGCAGTCATATAAGCCAAGGGGGCAGCCAAAAAAATACTGAGAAAGTGATGATTCTAATTATAATAGAAATTATTCTAATTCAATGAAACGGTTTCTCCATTATTCTAATTCAATGGAAAACAGTGTCACAGTTAAATGGCCTAAATGGACCTTTTGGAAAGCTCAGCTGAGCAGTTTTTTACAGGTAACGAGTTCTGTGATTACTCTAACAAGTAGGACAGGTGCGGTGAACACCTGAATTTCTTTCTGCACAACAAATGCATTCAAAGAATTTCATGATTGCACCATTTCAAATTATTCTAATTCGTTGACCAGCACTTGTATATTTCTTATTGTGATCTTGGTGTTATGTTGTAATGTTTGTGTATGTGTTTATCTTGAGCAGCTCATACCTCTGTTTCAAAAAAGTTTCTCCCAACGGGAGACAAATAAAGTAAACTAAACTAAACTAAAAGAGAAGACCCAGTGTCCTGGCCAAACTGGCCAACTTCATACCAAGCAATCTTCTAGCATGTGTAACACCTGCTAGTATATTTAGGCTAGGGTTGAAGTCTAGGCTCTGGAGGAGTAGTATAAATAAGAGAGAATTTAAAGATTGAACAGCTGGTAGATTTATTACAATTGTACAATAGCACAATGTTAACAACAAAATAGAGCTCTTTTGAAAAATAAAATAAAATAGGTGTGGTGCAATGTCTCTTTTGGTATCCTGATGTGAAGGATTTGAAAAGTTTCTTTTCCGACGAATCACAAAGTGTATTGGTTGTTTCTTATCTGGGATCTAAAGATTTGAAGTGGTCAGTCCGAAAGTCTTTCTAGAAACCTGAGCAGCTGCCACACTGCTCCAGGATTCGTCGAAGGGTTCTCACTGGGTTTGGCTCGCCATCAACGTCAGCATCAACTCCAAGATTCAGTCCGGGACCACTAAAAACCAGTCTGCACATGCAGTACAGAACAATGAATAAAACAGTTCTCAACAGAAGCTTCTAAATAAAATGAGATCTCATAAAAATATTCAAATTCAATTACATTGTTGTTTTATGTAATTTGATCTAATGAATTCCAATGAAATGCTATAGCAGCATTGCACAGAGAAATTAGTCAAAGAAATTATGCATGTACCCTTTAAGGATTTGCAAATTAAATATTCCTGTTTTTAACCTAAATAGTTTCTTACAAAAGTTTACATATAAATTTACCCATAAATGAAATAATAAAGTGCTTAACAAGCACTGCATAAAACGTGTGACAACAAAGTGCATCTTTAAGTACAAAAGTGCATTTGCAAAAGTGCTTCATGCATAAAACAAAATAAAACACATTATTCGCTCATTTCAGCACCTAATAATACCCTTTTTGGTTCAGTACTCCGACTGGTTTTAGCTTTTCAATACAAATACACCACGTGTATCGTTAGCAAAGGTGCAACTGCTAGCTTATTACATTTTGTAACTCACCGGAGTTTCCAAGAAAACAAAACACACTCCGCTCGGTTTGGTTGGGAGTAAGACACTGTAAAGGCTCTGTAAATACATAACCTTAAGTTAAAACTCTGTTAAAGTAGATTTGTACAAGTTTTCACGTCATTTAACTCACTGGTATCTTGTTCAATCGCTCTCACGTGTCTCACTGCCGTCTCTAGCTAGGTGCAGGCTGCGTGTGCTCAAGATACGTTCAAGGGAAGTAGGATAAGAGTGGTGCGTTCAAGGAACGTTGGAAATTAAAGTGTTGGACCATAAAATATTAGTAACCATGTGTTTACATGGGTTACACCCTCCCCCTTGAATAATCATGAGTCCCTTCATGTACTCTAAGTCTAAACATCATAGACCTGAGAGCCTTCATAGCTACTAAAAGATTCAAGGGCTTGGTTAAAGTTGTTAAAACCTTTGGGCGAATGATATAAGGTTGACCCAACTGTGGTAGTGAAAACGCCCTGGAGCCCGTCTTGATCTTTCAGATTTTCTCACATTTGGTGTGTCAAGAATAGATTCCGTTGTCTGTGCAGTTTGTTGGTCAGTGATATTTTGGTTTTGTTGTGCATTGCAACATCGATTCCCTTCCTCTTCGCTCAAATCATTTTCTCCAGGGATATTTGGAAAAGGTTCGTCATCAAGGATTCAATCCCATTTTGTACATTTGTGCCATCATCAATCCATCTGAATTTGACTCAACTATTTCGACTGGAATGGCAAGGAATCATCAAGTTGGGATGATGGATTTGATTCCATTTGCTCTGTTGCTTCCATTTCCACATTTGAAGTAGTTGGTTCTTTGTCACAAATCTCAAAGAATGTTTCTGTTTGGATTTGGGGAAGTGTGGGAATGCATTCAAATTCCTCCTCTGAGTCGACATTTCAATGTCCTGAGTATCAGGTGCGCTTTGTCGAGTTTTAGGGCGAGTGGCGCCTTGGGCTTAGTTTTGATTTCCTCCTCAGCGTCTGAAAGATCCCACACGCAAGCAAAAGATCACGATGGAGAGTTCTAGTGGGACCGTCACCTTTCTCTGGTTGGACAACATACACTGGAATATTTTCCATTTTCTTTGTGACAAGGTAAACACTGGTTTCCCATTTGTCGGCAAGTTTATGTTTGTTGCGCAAACGGACGTTTTTGACTAGAACTCTGTCTCCCACTTGGAGGGTGGACTCTCGAATGGTTTTATCAAATCTGTTTTGTTTCTTTCTGCCACTTTCTTAGAGTTTTCAAGAGCTATCTGGTAGCTTTCTTCCAGCTTAGCTTTCAGATTGCGAACATATTGGGAATGGGAAGTTGGTGTGTCTCCTGCAACTGGCAACCCAAAGGCAAGGTCAACTGGTAACTTGGGCTACGACAAACATTAGCTCATAAGGGCTAAAGCCGGTTACCTCGTTTTTTGAGCAGTTATAGGCGTGTGTGAGAGGTTTAACAAAATCACGCCAATGAACCTTTTGATCATCTCTCAGGGTGCCTAACATGCTAAGGAGAGTGCGATTAAATCGCTCGACAGGGTTGCCCCTTGGGTGGTACGGGCTAGTCCTGACCTTTTTTATCCCTGTCATAGCACACAACTCTTTATCACATGCGATTCAAAATCCCTACCTTGGTCACTATGGAGGCGTTCGGGAACCCATAGTGAACAAGAAGTTTTCCCATAGATTTTTCGCAACTGTGCTAGCTTTTGATCACGATGGGCAAAGAGACTGCATATCTGGTAAATGGTCTGTGAGACCAGTACATCTTTTGTGTTCTTACTATCCGGCTCAATAGAAAGAAAGTCCATGCAGACCAATTCCATTGGTCGCGTAGTTTTGATATTAACTAAAGGAGCTGCCTTTTCTGGCATGGACTTTCTCCTAACACAACGCCCACAGCTCTTGATTTTGTTCTCAATGTCAGTCCCATTTTAGGCCAATAAAACCTTGATCTCACAAGTTCATGTGTTCTCTCCACCCCATGTGACCCATGTCATCATGAAGCAGCTTCAAGACAGTGGATCTCAAAGAAATGGGAGTACGAGTTGGTAAGTTGTTTCTGAATCACACTGTATCTTTCTGAACAGAAGTCCATTCCTCATTTCCAAGCGTTTCCACTCACGCAGCATCAGTTTGATTTCTAAGGTTTCAGCCTGGATGTTACGTGGAGAATTTGTGCATGATTCCAACAACTGTATGACACGATTTATGTTTGAGTCTGATTTTTGATGTTCTTTGAGCTCATGTTCAGAGAACAAAGGGGCAGCTACTTGACAGATGCGTCTGCATTACTGTATGCATCTGGGATAGCATCAGCATCATGGCCAAGGACTCAACCAGAACGACTTGAGGTGAGTTGCCATTTGTCTCATTCACAAGATGCTTATGACATACAGCAGTCACAGTGTCAGGGCACAAATGATTTGAGTTTTGTGGGGTTCCGAGAAGGCGCGAGGTGAGTTGGTGTATCCGGTTTTCCTCTTCTAAAGTCACACAATCTGCAGCCAGTGCTTGATGAGGTCTCCTAGATAGGCCATCCGCATCCTGGTTAGCTTTTCCAGCTCTATATTTGATTTGGAAGTTAAAGGTGGATAGCGCTGCTAACCAGCGATAGCTCGCTGCATCAAGCTTTGCTGTGGTCAGAATATAGGTAAGCGGATTATTATCCGTTATGACCGTGAACTCGTTACCATAAAGGTAATCGTGGAATTTTTCCACTATGGACCATTTTAGGGCTAGAAATTCTAGCTGTGAGCTGCATATCTGGTCTCGCTTGGTGTCAGCCCCTACTTGCATAAGCGATGACGCGCATTTTTCCATTTTGCTCCTGATATAAAGCAGCTCCTAAACCTGTAGTGCTGGCGTCAGTGTGCAAACATACTGAAGCTTAGGATCCGCAAAGCCCAGTACAGGAGAAGATGTTAGTTTGTCCTTGATGCATTCAAAGCTGACTGACAAGCTTGTGTCCATCTGTCGGCGAACGGTTCACGGGGATTGTGATATTTGGAAGGGCACCTTTTTTCTGGCCTTTTCTGACAGGTGGGTAGCCACATTAAGTCATTTAAAGGTCGGACTATCTTTGAATAATCTTTAACAAATCGGCGATAGTAGCGGTGAAGCCTAAAAATGACTTAAGTTGTTTCAAGTTCTGAGGCACTGGCCAGGTCTTAATGGCTGCTCCCTTCTCGGGAATCTGTTTTTACCCCATCTTTCGAGACAATATGGCCCAGATATTTTACCGATGTCTGGAAAAAGCGGCATTTTGAGGGAGACAGCTTTAAGCCATATTCACGAAGGCGCTCCAAAACATGTTTTAGTCTCTGTTCATGCTCCTCTAGGGTACTTGAGAAAACAATCAAATCGTCTAAGAAGACGAGCACTTCTCTGAGATTAATGTCTCCCATGCACCTCTCCATTAACCTCTGAAAGGTGCTGGGAGCATTGGTGATGCCTTGGGGCATTCTATTGAATTCATAAAACCCCAGAGGGCAAACGAACGCTGTTTTGGCTTGTCTTCCTCCTCCATCTCTATCTGGTAGTAGCCTGACTTCAAGTCCATGACAGAGAACCAGTTTGAACCAGATAGAGCGGAGAAGGTCTCTTCAAGATTTGGCAACGCGTAAGCGTCTTTGATAGTTTGAACATTGATCTTACGATAGTCCACGCAAAGACGTACTTCGCCTGTCTTTTTCTTGACTACAACGATGGGGGATGAAAAGGGGGATTCTGATGGTCTTATAACCCCAGCATCGAGAAGCATTTTGAGGTGTTTTCTAACTGCTTCGTAGTCATTGGGATGAATAGGTCTCGATCTTTGTTTTATTGGTGTCTCATCTTTGAGCTTTATTTTGTGCTTTACCTTAGTGGCATGACCAAAGTCCAAATCATGACACGCAAAAACATCACTGTAGGTACTCAGACTCTGTGTAATCCGATTTTTCCATTCCTCATTCAGAGGAGAGTCTCCAAAATCGAAAGCTAACTGCTCCTTAGAAGGTGAAGTGGGGGACTCTGCAGAGAGGCTACAACAAGCTGCCGAATTAGCATTAGACAGATTTTGTGTGTCATAAACTTGCTCTGCAATGTGTAGTTCAGCAAGGACGCAGTTGCCAGGTAGCATAATATCATGATCTGTTTCGTTTCTGATCCAAACAGGATGTTTATATGGGCTTTGGCTTGGCACGTTTATCAAGCAACAATCAACAAAGATTCCACCTGGAAGAGCTGATGTAGTTGGCTGCTCCACTAATGCCCATTTGTCTATGAGAGGGGAACTTAAGTGGGCAAAGCTCTCGAGACACACTTTTTCATGAGCTGGAATCATATATGGTGTGTTGCCTCTCAGTGTCATGAAACCAAGCTTCCCTGAACTTTTTGTTTCATATCTGTGCTGAAGGATTTTCAAAATCTGACTATAACCATAAACAGAAGACGAAATAGAGTTATCTTGACAATGTTCCTCATATAGCACATCAAGGGCATTTGTACCAATTAAAACTGGCAAATCTGAGCTGGATCTTAAATCTGGAACGATTAAAGCTAATGTAGAAACTTGAGGTTCTGACTCAATAAACTCTTTTGGAAAGCCAATTGGAACTTCTACATAGCCTACATACGGTACGGCTTGACCGTTTGCACCTTCAACATCTAAGTCGCTAATGGGTTGAATGGGAATGTCAGACAAATGTTTTTGGTAAAACGAGTGTGAAATAGTCGTAACCTGTGACCCTGAGTCTAACAAGGAATTGCAACTTACTCCAGCTACATTTACATTAGCAGTGCATTTCCGGCCAATTAAGCCTTTTGGAAAGCTACAATGCCGTGTACTTGTTAGAGTGTGCACAGATGGCTTAGTTGTAGGTTTCAATGTGGGACTAGTTTCACTGTTGGCTCCAGTTTGTCCCTCAACTGGACCAGAAGCTAGTTTAAATCAGGGTTACACTGGTCTTCCCAAGCTTTTTGTTTTGCTTTTAGTTCTTTGCGCTTAGCATCAACAGCACTGGGGTTCGGCTCATTGTCACAGGAGGGGGCTATATGGCCATCCTCGCCACAGTTGAAGCAGTACCATGGACGAGGTTTTTTGTTACTTTTGCCAAAGCCATCACTGCTTGACTCAGATGTTTGTGTTTTTGTCTCTTTTGGCTGTTGTTTCTTTTGCGCTTTCTGGGGTTTTGCTTGGGGTTTCTTTGCACTTTGCTTTTCCATTGTAGCTTTTAGAGAAGCTAACTGTTCTTGCAGTTGTGCTATCTGTTTTTGAAGCTTCTTTGTGGACATTTGAGCTGAATCATCAACTGCAGCTTGATTTTGTGAGTTGGGATAAACATTTAGGGGGTTCGATTGGACCTTTAACTTTGTGAGTCCCAAATGCTGCTTCATACGAGTGCACTTAGCTGCCTGCTTATCCTCCTCANCGGGCTCGGCTCGGTCCAGAATCTAAACTCTACTCTGTTCATGCTCTCTAGGGTACTTGAGAAAAAATCAAATCGTCTAAGAAGACGAGCACTTCTCTGAGATTAATGTCTCCCATGCACCTCTCCATTAACCTCTGAAAGGTGCTGGGAGCATTGGTGATGCCTTGGGGCATTCTATTGAATTCATAAAACCCCAGAGGGCAAACGAACGCTGTTTTGGCTTGTCTTCCTCCTCCATCTCTATCTGGTAGTAGCCTGACTTCAAGTCCATGACAGAGAACCAGTTTGAACCAGATAGAGCGGAGAAGGTCTCTTCAAGATTTGGCAACGCGTAAGCGTCTTTGATAGTTTGAACATTGATCTTACGATAGTCCACGCAAAGACGTACTTCGCCTGTCTTTTTCTTGACTACAACGATGGGGGATGAAAAGGGGGATTCTGATGGTCTTATAACCCCAGCATCGAGAAGCATTTTGAGGTGTTTTCTAACTGCTTCGTAGTCATTGGGATGAATAGGTCTCGATCTTTGTTTTATTGGTGTCTCATCTTTAAGCTTTATTTTGTGCTTTACCTTAGTGGCATGACCAAAGTCCAAATCATGACACGCAAAAACATCACTGTAGGTACTCAGACTCTGTGTAATCCGATTTTTCCATTCCTCATTCAGAGGAGAGTCTCCAAAATCGAAAGCTAACTGCTCCTTAGAAGGTGAAGTGGGGGACTCTGCAGAGAGGCTACAACAAGCTGCCGAATTAGCATTAGACAGATTTTGTGTGTCATAAACTTGCTCTGCAATGTGTAGTTCAGCAAGGACGCAGTTGCCAGGTAGCATAATATCATGATCTGTTTCGTTTCTGATCCAAACAGGATGTTTATATGGGCTTTGGCTTGGCACGTTTATCAAGCAACAATCAACAAAGATTCCACCTGGAAGAGCTGATGTAGTTGGCTGCTCCACTAATGCCCATTTGTCTATGAGAGGGGAACTTAAGTGGGCAAAGCTCTCGAGACACACTTTTTCATGAGCTGGAATCATATATGGTGTGTTGCCTCTCAGTGTCATAAAACCAAGCTTCCTGAACTTTTTGTTTCATATCTGTGCTGAAGGATTTTCAAAATCTGACTATAACCATAAACAGAAGACGAAATAGAGTTATCTTGACAATGTTCCTCATATAGCACATCAAGGGCATTTGTACCAATTAAAACTGGCAAATCTGAGCTGGATCTTAAATCTGGAACGATTAAAGCTAATGTAGAAACTTGAGGTTCTGACTCAATAAACTCTTTTGGAAAGCCAATTGGAACTTCTACATAGCCTACATACGGTACGGCTTGACCGTTTGCACCTTCAACATCTAAGTCGCTAATGGGTTGAATGGGAATGTCAGACAAATGTTTCTGGTAAAACGAGTGTGAAATAGTCGTAACCTGTGACCCTGAGTCTAACAAGGAATTGCAACTTACTCCAGCTACATTTACATTAGCAGTGCATTTCCGGCCAATTAAGCCTTTTGGAAAGCTACAATGCCATGTACTTGTTAGAGTGTGCACAGATGGCTTAGTTGTAGGTTTCAATGTGGGACTAGTTTCACTGTTGGCTCCAGTTTGTCCCTCAACTGGACCAGAAGCTAGTTTAAATCAGGGTTACACTGGTCTTCCCAAGCTTTTTGTTTTGCTTTTAGTTCTTTGCGCTTAGCATCAACAGCACTGGGGTTTGGCTCATTGTCACAGGAGGGGGCTATATGGCCATCCTCGCCACAGTTGAAGCAGTACCATGGACGAGGTTTTTTGTTACTTTTGCCAAAGCCATCACTGCTTGACTCAGATGTTTGTGTTTTTGTCTCTTTTGGCTGCTGTTTCTTTTGCGCTTTCTGGGGTTTTGCTTGGGGTTTCTTTGCACTTTGCTTTTCCATTGTAGCTTTTAGAGAAGCTAACTGTTCTTGCAGTTGTGCTATCTGTTTTTGAAGCTTCTTTGTGGACATTTGAGCTGAATCATCAACTGCAGCTTGATTTTGTGAGTTGGGATAAACATTTAGGGGGTTCGATTGGACCTTTAACTTTGTGAGTCCCAAATGCTGCTTCATACGAGTGCACTTAGCTGCCTGCTTATCCTCCTCAGTTCTTAGTAACAGTAATAACTCAAAGAAAGGAGGTGGGCTGGATTTCTTTTGTTCTAAATGCAAGTTTGCGATTAGATTATCATCCCAACAGCCCCTGCAGAATTGCTTAAGAAGCTGCCGATCAAAATCACTGTCTGAAATCCCTCCCCCCTTTAGAACTTTGCTTAGAGTAGCCTGGAGCCTATGCAAGTACGCAGAAGCTTTTTCCCCCGCATTCTGATTTGTACTCAAAAATTTTGCAAACAGCTCATCAACATCATCTACTGTTCCATATGCTGATCAAGCAAGCTCAAAAAGTCTTTAGGGCTGGAAATCGGGCTCAGATGTTTGACAATATTGGATGCTGGTGGTAACAGGCTGTCAATAATTTTCCGCACTACTTGTCTTTCAGGAACAGAAGAATCAGCAAGATAAAAGTCTACATGACTGCGCCAAGTATCATAGTCTACTTCCATGTTAGGACATGGAGTTTTTCCAGAAAAGGGCTTGAACTTGGAAGAGCTTGTATAAGTTTGGGACATGTCTGTACTTTTGACAATATGCTCAACAATTACCCTCTGGACTTCGGGCGTGCTCAATCTTTCAGGGCTCAAAACAGGAGTTGGTCCAGTAATAGTTGCAGAATTGCGAATTTCTGTTTTTGGTGGGGAATTTACACTTGGTTGTTGTTGTGTTACACTCACATCAGGCACTGAAGGTGTGGCTTCATCTGCTGAAACAGCCACTTCAGAAAGAGCTTTAACCTCATTTTCAGCTGTAGTTTGCAGTTTAGTAAGTTCACTGAGTAAAACTTTTTCATATTCTACCCCACTTAACTTAGCAACCCCCTTTAACTCAGAAAGGTAGGACTGGGTAAGATTGGTTGTCAACTTAGCAGAGTAAAGAGGAGATAAAAGTTGAATGTTGTGAACTACATTTGGGTCAGATGTAGGGTTTTGACATGGTAGTTCATCTTGAATCGTCTCAATAGCTGTACATTCTGAAACTCAACTATCACTGCATCTTTAAAGTCTGGGTCAGAACTATTCAGCTTCACTGTTCGGGAAATAGAACCGTATTGTTGTAAAAAATTAATAAATTCTTCATCAATCTTGGTACCTGATAACCCACTGACTAATACAGCATTTGGTACTTTGATACCTTCACTCACAATGGTATCCATGTTAACTCAGTGAAAAGGTTTGTGCAAAATTGTTATAAAACTGCCAACTGTGTGTCAAATGATAGATTTAATTTTTTTAGAATTAGCCAAAAACTCCTCCTGGCTGGCTCGCCAATTTTATGTAACACCTGCTTAGTATATTTAGGCTAGGGTTGAAGTCTAGGCTCTGGAGGAGTAGTATAAATGAGAGAGAATTTAAAGATTGAACAGCTGGTAGATTTATTACAATTGTACAATAGCACAATGTTAACAACAAAAATAGAGCTCTTTTGAAAAATAAAATAAAATAGGTGTGGTGCAATGTCTCTTTTTGTGTATCCTGATGTGAAGGATTTGAAAAGTTTCTTTTCCGAACGAATCACAAAGTGTATTGGTTGTTTCTTATCTGGGATCTAAAGATTTGAAGTGGTCAGGTCCGAAAGTCTTTCTAGAAACCTGAGCAGCTGGCCACACTGCTCCAGGATTCGTCGAAGGGTTCTCACTGGGTTTGGCTCGCCATCAACGTCAGCATTCAACTCCAAGATTCAGTCCGGGACCACTAAAAAACCAGTCTGCACATGCAGTACAGAACAATGAATAAAACAGTTCTCAACAGAAGCTTCTAAATAAAATGAGATCTCATAAAAATATTCAAATTCAATTACATTGTTGTTTTATGTAAATTTGATCTAATGAATTCCAAATGAAATGCTATAGCAGCATTGCACAAGAGAAATTAAGTCAAAAGAAATTATGCATGTACCCCTTTAAGGATTTGCAAATTAAATATTCCATGTTTTTAACCTAAATAGTTTCTTACAAAAGTTTACATATAAATTTACCCATAAATGAAATAATAAAGTGCTTAACAAGCACTGCATAAAACGTGTGACAACGAAAGTGCATCTTTAAGTACAAAAGTGCATTTGCAAAAGTGCTTCATGCAGAAAACAAAATAAAACACAATTATTCACTTATTTCAGCACCTAATAATACCCTTTTTGGTTCAGTACTCCGACTGGTTTTAGCTTTTCAATACAAATACACCACGTGTATCGTTAGCAAAGGTGCAACTGCTAGCTTATTACATTTTGTAACTCACCGGAGTTTCCAAGAAAACAAAACACACTCCGCTCGGTTTGGTTGGGAGTAAGACACTGTAAAGGCTCTGTAAATACATAACCTTAAGTTAAAACTCTGTTAAAGTAGATTTGTACAAGTTTTCACGTCATTTAACTCACTGTGTATCTTGTTCAATCGCTCTCACGTGTCTCACTGCCGTCTCTAGCTAGGTGCAGGCTGCGTGTGCTCAAGATACATTCAAGGGAAGTAGGATAAGAGTGGTGCGTTCAAGGAACGTTGGAAATTAAAGTGTTGGACCATAAAATATTAGTAACCATGGGTTTACATGGGTTACACATGTATTTTTGCTAAGGATCTGTTTGAGATGTGCAATCTGACCTGTTATTTGACCTGTGTACAGACCATGGTCAGTGCCTTCCCAAATCTCCAGAGCTTGTCAAATCTCTTTAAATCCTAGCTTTCAATTGCTTCTTGGGTTTCTTTCATTGGCTGAAAGTACGACCTGTTTGAGAGGTCCGTGGTGCACCCCACAATGTGCGCTCTCTCTTTCATCTCCTGAGATGTATCTTCTATTGTCCTGCGCACCACCTCTGCGAACTCGAATGGCAAGATTGTTCTGCAATGGGAACATGCTCTGTTACTTTTATTTGGGCCACCCTACAGCATCCCCCATCGCTTTTAGCAACCCACCTCCTCATAATAGTGTCACGGGGCGAAAGCCCAACCCAATTCACCAATGTCTTATGGGGAGTACACTATTGAATGAGACATACAACCAGGAAAGTATAAAAATATAGTTTATTTAAATGGATAAAAGTTAATTAAAATATGAATAGACTCCTTCTAAAAGCTTAAAGTCAAGACTGCAGGTGCGGGTCTCCCTGGGTCGCTGCTGCGGTCGGTGCACTCTCCAAGCGCGCTCTCCAAGCGCGCGCCCGAGCCGAGGATCAGGCCGGGGACCAGGCTACAGGAAGGACAAGGGGCCGTCAGTCAAACATCTAGTGGTCAATATTTAGCAGATCGGAGGCAGGGCATAGAGGCACCGCCATAAACAAGCCCTGCCACCGGAGAGAGGAAAAGCACTTAGCTGGGCGGAGGGGGTTGCCGTACTTTCCCCCTCCAGTGCTCCAACGGGGCGTCTGGACAGCAGTCTCCTCCGTGCGCGCCGCTCCAAGACACTGTGCCAAGCGTGCGTCCTCTGCGCGCGTTCTCTGAGCGCTCCCCAAGCGCGCGCCGAGGGTCAGCTGGAGTGGGACAGGTGACCGTCAATAACGTCCTTATGATCAATAATTGTATGGCAAATCGGTTCAGGGCTGGCTTCCTTCACACTTCAATCCAATCCACTAAACAGCACAGCAATTTTGAAGTTGCACCAGCCTTGTACCAACGCCCACAGAGAGAAAGGAAAGGCACTTAGCTGCGCGGAGGGGGGTCGTCGTACTCTCCCCTCCAATGCTCCAACGGTGCGTCTCAGCTGTCCCACTCCAGGTCCTCTTTCCTCCGCCTCGGTCGTGGTCACCTCTGGAAGTCGGGTAGTCCACGGCTGCTCTCGTGTCCCCCAGTCCTCTCCACTGCTCTGCTTACTGCCCTTGCTCCCCTTATTGTCGCACCTCCAGCACACCTGTCCCCAATTAGTCCTCTGCTTCCCCTCCCCCTCACGTACTCTCACACCCTCTTACGTTGCCCCACTAGACAAGACAACTGCACCAGTCACCCTGTGACACCCTCCCCCTCTAATAGGTTCTAGTCCCTGGAACACCACACATACAAGTCTCAGTCCATATACCTGCGGGGCCGTACCCCCATATTGGCCCTCTGAGATCTTCTCGGTTCTGGTGGGGGTGCCAGTTCTTCTCGATCACCCCCTCCCACAGGTACCACTAATCCCCACATCGGCTCGGAGGGTCTGCTTTCGTTATGGCTCCCGAGATCAGGCTCAGAGAGTCTGAGATGAGGACATGACGAAGGTGATTACGATGCACAACACGCACTGGTCCATCCTTTCCCTCGGGGCGTATTTTATAGTTGGGGCGCTCCGGGTGGAGCCTGCTGATGACAACATAAAGCCTGGATTCCCAGCGATCGCCAAGTTTACCAGCTTGCCGCTCCTGTGGTCTTGTACCAGCACTCGTTCTCCAGGCAGCCAGTGGGGCCTCTTTTGCAGTACGATCGTAAAGCCTCTTATTTTTTTGCCCAGCCCTGTAAAGGCAATCGGCGGTCCTTTGATAGGCATAAGTCAGTTGTGCATGATGTTTGGCCACCCACTCTGCAGTGTCCATGGAGGTGTCGCTTCCCAAACCGCCAACCAGCAGTCAACAGGAGTCCTCATGTGCCGACCAAACATCAGGTATGCGGGTGTGTATCCTGTCGATGTATGAACAGTGTTGTTATAAGCTTGAACAAGTCCAGTAAGTACTCCACCCACCTCTGCTGCTGTTCTACTTCTAATGTGCCCAGGAGTTTCAACAAAGTCTGATTGAACCTCTCGCAGGCTCCGTTTCCCATCGGGTGGTAAGGGGTTGTTCTACTTTTACACACCCATAGATTTTACAAAGTTCTTGCACTAATCTAGACTCAAAATTGGGGCCTTGATCCGAATGCAATACTTCAGGGCACCCAAATGGTTGAATTAAGTGAGTCCACAGAGCACGTGCCGTTGTAAGTGCCGTTTGGTCTAGGTAGGGACAGCCCAAGCAAATTTTGTGAACAAATCAGTCATAACAAGTATATTTGAAACCTATCAGTTGGGCGGCTTAAAGTTAAGAAATCAATAGCTATAATATGCATAGGACCACTTGCAGTAAGGGGAACTAAAGGTGCTTTACCTTGGGGTCCGGGCTTATGCAACAAGCAACGCGGGCACGCCGATAGCCAGGTGTTAACCAGGTCTTCCATCTGTGGCCAGTAGAAGTTTCTCCTCAGGAGGGCCAGCGACTTCTCCAATCCGGGATGTCCCATCCGCTCATGGTAGGCTGTCCATAGTAGCTGCGCCTGTGATATTGGAACAACAATCTGATGCAGGGTCTCCAGTGTTTGGGGTCTTGAACAGTCCTACATACAACCCCGCTCCTTAGCTCTAGCTTCTTCCAATGTCTGAGCAAAGTCTTAGCAGGTGGCATTAATGACTGTCTCTCTGTGGCGTTCGGCAGCATACCTTGTTCAAGATGTTTCTTTATCTTACACAGGTCAGGGTCCTCAGCCTTAGGCTCCTCCAGCGATCCACATCCCATCCCCAGCTGCTGGGAGGGTCCGGCAGGGGAGCGGTGGCCCCTACTGCTCCACCAACTGTTCTCTTCCCCTCGAGGCCTGGTCTGGAAGGACGGGAAGTCTAGAAAGGACGTCAGCATTAGTATTTTCCCTCCCTGGGCGGTATCTGATGGTATAGTCAAAATTTGCCAATTGTGCAACCCACCGTTGCTCTACTGCCCCCAACTTAGCAGTTTGCAGATGTACAAGGGGGTTATTGTCCGTCACTACACTAAACTTCATTCCCCAAAGATAGTCCTTGAACTTCTCGACTACTGCCCACTTCATAGCAAGCAGCTCAAGTTTGAACGAGCTATAATTAGCGTCATTTCGTTCAGCGGGATGTAAACTTCTGCTAGCATATGCAATAACCCTTTCAACCCCATCTTGTTCTTGAGCTAGCACCGCCCCAAGCCCAGAATTGCTAGCATCCGTGTAAAGAACAAATGGTAAGTTATAATTAGCATAAGCTAGGATGGGAGCTTGTAAGAGTTCATGTTTTAATCTTTGAAATGCCGCCTCACACTGCTCTGTCCATTCTATAGGTGGGGAACGTCGTCCTCTGCTGCGCCCCAAGTCCCAATCAATAATCCATTTAGAGGTTTTGCAATTTTTGAAAAGTCCTTAATAAATCGTCTATAATACCCTACAAACCCTAGGAAGGAGCGGACCTGTCTTACAGTAGTGGGGGGTTGCCAATCTGATACAGCTGCCACTTTATCTGGGTCAGGTGAAATCCCCTGGCTACAAACCACATGTCCTAAAAATTTCACCTGCCTTTTAAGAAACTGGCACTTTTCTGGTTGAAGCTTGAGACCATAATGGTACAGGGATTGGAAAATAGTCTCTAGATGATGAAGATGGTCTGTAAAACTTGCAGAGTAAACGATTACATCATCTAAATAGACCATGGCCGACTCTGCTAGCTGCTCTCCAAGGCATCTCTGCATTAACCTCTGAAAGGTTGCAGGGGCATTACACAGCCCAAATGGCATTCTTTCAAACTCAAATAAACCAAATGGAGTTGTGAAAGCGGTTTTCTCTCTGTCCCTTTCCTCTACCTCCACCTGCCAATAACCGCTGGCTAAATCTAAGGTGGAATACCACTCTGCTTTAGTCAGACTGGTTAATGAATCTTCTATTCTAGCAGAGGGTAAGCATCTTTATGTGTCACACTATTTAGCTTACGATAGTCTACACAAAAACGCCAAGCGCCATTCTTTTTCTGAACAAGGACAATGGGGGCTGCCCAGGGGCTGCAGCTTTCCCTAACAACTCCCCCATCTAGCATGTCCTTTAGAAGACTACGTATTTCCTTATAAAGGGTGGGGGGTACTGGCCTAAACCTCTCACGAATGGGATTGGCATCACCTGTGGGTATTTGGTGTTTTACAGCACCCGTCCTTCCATAGTCCTCTTCATGCATGGAAAAAACATTCCTCCATCGATGCAGCAGTTGGTTCAGCCGCCTCTGTTCATCCTCTGTAAGCCCGTCTCCCTCAGGGGAAAGAAAGACCAGCAGTCGTCTCGCCCAGTTCTGGTGGTTCTTGCACAGCGTCGACCAGGCCCACCTCAATGACTCCAGGACCCACTTCCGCCATGAACAGCTCCTTCCCGTTCCGTACACTGTCTGGGTTGATGGCGGAGACGGTTGCAGCCTCTGGAACCTGCTGAGCGTAAGAGCATAAGGACGCACATTCCTGACCCTCACAGGGATACGTCCCCTCCCACAGTCACTAGGGCTCTAGCCACTTCAACGCTTTCGCCCCCTCTAGGGGCTCTACTAGGCCATAACATAGCTGGTCTTGAGAGGGTCGAGGAATTCTAGCCCAGACAGTCACTTCACTTTGTGCCGGTATAGTTATAGGGCAGCGACTGGCTAATCTCGCTGTAGACTGCCATTGATCTGAATTTGAGACAGCCTGGATTCGTTGACAGTCAATGAAAACAGTGTTCCATTCCTTACCGAGCAGAGGTGTTGACTGTTGCAAGGAGGCCTTGTGTTTACTAAAAAGTTCTTCCCAACAGTCAGCAATAACATTCATTCCCAAGATGGCTTTATCAGCTCCAATACTCTCGTCCTTGGCCACTACAATGCCACGTGCAGGCACCCGGACCCCATGAACGACAAAATCTGCCACCATATAACCCACCCACGGGATATTTAACCCATTTGCAGCCCTCAAGGTTAACCAGGGGACCTCCTCACTGCTCTTAAGTTGTTTGTTTCTAAGAAGCTCCTTACAGACACTCTCACTGAACAAAGTCACTTGAGATCCGGTGTCAACCAAACATTGACATTTACACCGTCCACACCCACATCTACCAGGGGGCAATTACCAGTTAGCTTAGCTTCTGAACCGCTATAAGCTGGGTCGTTTAGAGGAGGTCCGGACACTTGACCCGCAGTGGCCGGGGTATTTAAAAATCCTGACTAGGCGGCTTGGAGGGGCACCTACGACTGATATGACCAATTTGTTCACAAAAATTACAGATGGGACGGCCCTGAGAGTCCCACTTAAATTTTGTATTATTGGGTGGAGTTCTAGGCCTTGGGCTTCGATCTGGGTGACGGGGAGAACGATAAGTTGGTGAATTAGCTTGATTTACTCCATTTGCTCCTCTCAACTCTTCTAAAATAGTCTTTGTCATGGTGGCCATCTGTTCCTTTACATCATTCATAATCTCTGCTCGCAGCTCCTGTTTCCAGTCGGTCAACTTTGAACTCATAGGGGTGGGTCTACTCACCGCTGTGCAGTCAAAAGTTGTCCCATTGTTCCCCTTGTTCATCTTCTAAGGCCAAAGCCTCAGTTTTTACCTCATCGAAGCTGAGCTCTGGTGACTTTCGTACCTGCCGTCGGAGCTCTTGACGAATGGGCCCTTCCCTGAGTCCCATGATGAACTGATCTCTTAACACCACATCCTCCCGCCCAGGCCCGTGGCATCCTTCTGCTTCAGCCTGAAAAACAGTTCACGAAGCCGCAGAGAAAATGACCTTAGAGACTGATTGGGTTCTTGTCTGCAATTAAAAAATTGAGTCCTTAGAGTAGAGACATGTGTATTGTCTCCATATAACTCGGACAGGGAATCAAAAATCTTCTTGGGAGTATTTCTGCAACCACGATCCAATGCCAAGATTTCCCGCTTCGCCTCTCCATCTAAAAGCCCAATGACAAAGTCTGCTTTCTGAGAGTCTGCAATTTGTTGAAAGGTAAGCATTGTCTCTATTTGGGACTGCCATTCTCCCAGCTTCACCTCTGATAATGTCCACTAATTTTGACACCCAAGGTCCACCCATAAAAAATGGCATCATCATCATAGGCTGACTACCTGCCCGTCTTTCCTCAGTTGACATGTCTATTCAATAGAGACTCAACCCAATAAGACAAATCCTGCCACAACAACGCCACTGTCACGGGGCGAAAGCCCAACCCAATTCACCAATGTCTTATGGGGAGTACACTATTGAATGAGACATACAACCAGGAAAGTATAAAAAATATAGTTTATTTAAATGGATAAAAGTTAATTAAAATATGAATAGACTCCTTCTAAAAGCTTAAAGTCAAGACTGCAGGTGCGGGTCTCCCTGGGTCGCTGCTGCGGTCGGTGCACTCTCCAAGCGCGCTCTCCAAGCGCGCGCCCGAGCCGAGGATCAGGCCGGGGACCAGGCTACAGGAAGGACAAGGGCCGTCAGTCAAACATCTAGTGGTCAATATTTAGCAGATCGGAGGCAGGGCATAGAGGCACCGCCATAAACAAGCCCTGCCACCGGAGAGAGAAAAGGCACTTAGCTGGGCGGAGGGGGGTTGCCGTACTTTCCCCCTCCAGTGCTCCAACGGGGCGTCTGGACAGCAGTCTCCTCCGTGCGCGCCGCTCCAAGACACTGTGCCAAGCGTGCGTCCTCTGCGCGCGTTCTCTGAGCGCTCCCCAAGCGCGCGCCGAGGGTCAGCTGGAGTGGGACAGGTGACCGTCAATAACGTCCTTATGATCAATAATTGTATGGCAAATCGGTTCAGGGCTGGCTTCCTTCACACTTCAATCCAATCCACTAAACAGCACAGCAATTTTGAAGTTGCACCAGCCTTGTACCAACGCCCACAGAGAGAAAGGAAAGGCACTTAGCTGCGCGGAGGGGGGTCGTCGTACTCTCCCCCTCCAATGCTCCAACGGTGCGTCTCAGCTGTCCCACTCCAGGTCCTCTTTCCTCCGCCTCGGTCGTGGTCACCTCTGGAAGTCGGGTAGTCCACGGCTGCTCTCGTGTCCCCCAGTCCTCTCCACTGCTCTGCTTACTGCCCTTGCTCCCCTTATTGTCGCACCTCCAGCACACCTGTCCCCAATTAGTCCTCTGCTTCCCCTCCCCCTCACGTACTCTCACACCCTCTTACGTTGCCCCACTAGACAAGACAACTGCACCAGTCACCCTGTGACAATAGCACCTCACTTATATCCCAACACCACTTTTGGACTAAGTGAACAGCTCTTAGTGAAGAAGACCCATAACTTTCTTCAGTTTGTGTTAGGGATGGAAAATCGATCGAAAACATCGAAAATCGATCGAAGTTCGCAGAAATCGAATCGAAAGCCAGAATCGATCAGTTTTTTTATGCAGCCACTGACCTAAACACACCCTCTGTATTTGTATATTACACACATTAATACAGTATTAGTCACAATGTTTGAAGAAACAAAGTGTGAACTTGTGCCAGACCAGACTGAATGTGCTTTTTTTTTGTGTTAACAACTGATGGGTTAACGACTCCAAATACGGACACTAAATATGACTTTAATGTTGACAAAAACACTAGTTCTAAGCTCTAACAACAGTGGCTTTGGGTTTAAATGTCATATATTATGGTTTATTTTGTGTCTTAAGATAAAAAATAAGTTAATATCATAAACTAACAAAATCGAACAAAATCGAAAATCGTGGCTGCAAAATCGAAAACTGAATCGAATCGTGGCTTAGTGAATCGTCCCATTCATAGTTTGTGGTGTAACATTAGACTTTGACCTGGAGGTTTTTTGGGTGGAGAATAAAAGAACAAATATAACGACTTTTTGTAGCAAATACTAGAATCTGCAATATGACAGTAAACAGAACAAGAGATTATTAAAGTAAATAAATGAATGACTGAATGTGTGCTCCCAAATATTCTTTTCAGATGACTCGATAAGACGCTGTAGCAGTATTGTTTTCCATGTTTTAATTATGTTAGCTGCTGAATATAATACCAACATGCAGGTTAATGAACGCTCGGTGGTGGTCAGAGGTTGAGTGTGTAGGCAACTTACTTCTGCTGAGCTGCTCCAGGGCTGCTTGCTCTCACTGAGTGGGGACAAAGGGGGTTTGCTGTCACTTTAGAAGACATCTGTCTGTGTAAATGTGCTCCTTATCATACAGGCTATTTCTTTTCTCTTAAAGCTGCCTCTTCAGAAATTTGCCTAGTTGGAAAATGCTTCTGTTTGTCTATGTGTTGTCTTCAGTGAGCTTTTACAATTTCTTAGCAACAGTGTTTGCAAATGTTCTCCTCAGGACATAACACACAGATGCACTGGCTCCAGCTGTAATGGAGCCAGTACCAGATAAATCGATAAAGTCTATAGGGTCGACTATGCGTGTTGTAATAAACTTTAAGGTTTCCTAAGCTGACCGTGGCATTGAACTTAAGGCAGGTAAAAGCTGTTAGTGACTCAGAGTTTCGGTAAATCATAAACCAATTACACTGGAGCAGACTGTGCACCATGAACGACCCTTCCTCAGATTATTGTGTTACCATTAGTGACAGACCTGTGCATGCCACGTCTGTCCTGTCAGCCAGCCATCATCAGACGCATAGTTGGCATCAAAGTAAAATCAATACAAGGCGTTGTGTGAAGTATAAATAAATAAGTAGGGTAATTATGCTCTGCAGAAAACTTCATTCAACCAGGTCAGAGGAAACTGAGCAGAATGCAAACAGTTTTTTTTTATTTTTCACAATATAAATACTCATTCATCATTTTGACACCAATTTGCTCCTTCTGGTAGAAAATGCCACTACAATCTTCAGTAGGTTATATCAATATTCAAATGCTCTGTATTTTCCAGCAGATGTCCACAGTGAGTTGAAAGTCTGCAGACTTGCATTGGCTAAAAAAGAGAATAGCTGTTTATGTGCAGCTGAAAATGTGGGAAGCGAGAGTGGCTTACTCACTACCCACAGTCACATTTGTGGTAGTGAGTAGCTCACAGTGGCACTGAAGTAACACGGCTCTGAGCACAACCACATGTTTGGTTTGTTTGAGGAGCTTCCTAACTCTACCAGGGGAACTGTTGGAGCCACAGAATCACTTTATTTGCAGCTTTTAGATTTGTTTTAGAGGAGTCCCTAAGTAGAATTTAGATAATAATGCAGTGTTCAAAAGGCTTGAAGGTGCAATATACTTTTTCTTTTCTTTTTTTTTTTTTTTTAACTAGTCAACTTAGCCATCACAATAACCATTAAATTCTGTAGTTTAGTGCTGAGGTCAGCAGAGACATAAAAGTCAAATAAAAATGTTATACAGCTAATTTATTTGGATTAGAGTTTGACCGTGGTGATGCAGAGAAATTCAATATAAAAAAATAAAAAAATGAATATGAGGTCGAGGTGTGTAGTGCAGTTAATGTGGAAATCATAAAGCAGCAGTTTGCAGATTGGTTCTTGTTCCGTGGAACCCAGTGACAGAAATGCTGACTAACTCATAGAACTGAACGTAGTAAAAAGTCCATGAAAGGAAAGCTCAGCACAATGCTCATAAAACAATAATGAAATCACATCTGGAGGACCTGGCTCACATAATGTCATGTTTACAAGATTCAAGTCCACTTGTCAGGAGCAGACTTTTACACTTTACACAAGAGGGTGATTTTGTGAAGTTCTAGATCACATAGTAGGTACACCTGCAACGACTGTTTGAAAAGTAAATGTACAAAAGTATCTTTCATTGGATTTTGGGTTATTTTAGATTTTAGTACTATAGATTTGGGTCAAGGTCTAATTGGTCTTTGAGAAAGGTGGAATATTCAGTGAAATACCTTAATGTGATGATTGGAGCAAGCAGATGAATCTAACTTGTCCCCAGTCTGAGAGAAAATGTCCCATCCAACAAATGCACAAAGCACTTCTCTTTGTTTCAAATACAAAATAGTCTGTTTTCTGCAACTGAAGTATTTACTCTGTATTGTTTTTGTTTTTGTTGTATTTTTGGATTGCTTGGACCTTTCACCGCGCTTTCCTGTTGTTCCAATCGATAATTTATTTTACAAACCCTCAATATCAACACAAGATGGAAGTAGCCTTAACTGTAGTCCTGAGATTGTTACAAAATGAAGACTAAATTGCACTGTTTGCTGACTAACCTAAGAACTCTGTTGTCTACTCTGGAAAGTGCTTGAAAAAAGGTTCACAAGAAGATTGTTTATTATTTTTGTTAAATATAGGTTGTGTGAAATGTTGAATGTCACCCTCTAAAATAACTCCTCCATGCACCAAACTATCAGGAACTGACTAAGATTTTTAAGAACTGAATGATTTTTATTGCTCTCTAATGCAGTTTTGTTCATTTAGCAAATAGAAATGAAATCAGAAAAAGTCATTGGTTAAAAATCCAGAAGCCGATTGAGCAAATAGATAATATTGTCATCAGTCATCGGAACCAAAAAGGAGCATTTGTGTGACCTGTGTAGTGTCTTTCTTAAAACAAACCCTTCAAATATGTTTTAAAGCTTGTTTTCTTGCTCGTAACATTCCTGTTAGCACTTGAAAATTCTCTTCCACAAATATAAAAAGAATAAAAAAGGAGCTGTGAATGTGAAGTGAATGCAGGCATCATTATCAGTCTGCCCATGCACCAGCCACTTGAACATGCTGCAGAGGGTTAGTTTTTGCCAACATGATTGCCTCAGAGCCTCCAGGCGAATGGAGCAGGGTTCACGTGTAAATCATTGAGTTTCATTGAAGTAAATGCGTGTTGAGAGAAACCCTATTTGAATTCGCACTGAGAGTATCTTTTTCTTAAATAGATTTGACTTTTCACATACATTTCCGTGGAGGAGACGAGCTGTGGTTTAGTGGGAAGACTTTGAAGTGCAATTGCTCGGTTCACACATGTCAGTGGGCTCAAGCTCGTATGTTGTTGGTTGTTGAACAAACTAATTAGCAGTGCTTGTTTTGTCATCAAGTTTAATGTGGTGGGTGAGTTTAAGCCGCAGGTCTCAGAGCCAGTGAAGAAATCATCCACCTTTACCAGCTCTGAGTAAAACCAGCTTGGATTTGTCCTCTGTGCTACAGCTGTAGACACATATCCTCCTCGGGTTATATTCACAGTATACTGTACGTTGTATGTGCAGCTGCTGAATATTTCACCTCAGCTATGCTTGCATGAATAATTAGAGTCCAGGGCGCTCTGTGGAAGAACCCAGATTGAATTTATTATTTAGCATTACCTTACAGAGTCTGATTTACAAATAACAGACAACAACTTGCCTATTGCAGTTGTGTCTCTCTGTAACATGGGAAGAGCGAGAGGTTGAGGAGGCTGCCTAAAGTTTATGATTTTTCCAAACTTATACCCTTTACAGACTGAGTCATTGAAACAAGAACATTACATTCAGTTACATGCAGCTTACATTCACCCATCTCCAGATCTTCTGTGAGGCTTGGCCACTAAGGATTCAGGCAGACACAGGGAGAAACTCACAACCTATTCCAGTTGCCACAGAAGTTTTGTCCTATTTTGTCTTTTTGTCCATGTGTGTGCTATTTTAAGAAGCCACCAATTATTAATTATGAGGATCAAGAGGCTATTGAATATTGTTGTGGAGACTAAGACGCTACGAGTCAGATCTGCACAGAGGCATTCATTGAATGATTCTCAAATAAATGTTCTTATTTTTGTTTAAGGCTGAAATGTTACACACTGAGACTTACATTGCCAATTTCATTGCATAATTGTGTGTTCTGAGAAAAAAAAGGAAGAAATACTCCTACACACTTTATCCCATGTCCACGTGAGCTATACAGCACTGCAAGTGAAATGGTCATGGAAATGTAGCACAATTTGTCTCCAGGCCTGTGTGCTTTCAACAGCAGAAAATGAAGTGCATGCTGGAACATCCAGTCAATCACATTAGTCACGTTTGCCTGCAATAATTTGAAGTACTTACTATTTTATTTACTGTCAACAACAGACTGTCTCTTGTCTCATAAAACTTAAGTCAAGGAAAAGCACCTGGAAAGGTTACACAATGCAAACTAATAGCAGCAAGAGTGACCACTGCGCTGGACGTAAATCACTTTTTATTGGATGGTCAGACTTTGGTTTATGTTTCTACACACGGCAGTCATTAAGAAGAATTTACAGCGCTGTTTGACTTAACGTAGCCCGCCTTTTACAAGCTAGAGGATTATTTTGACCCCGACACAAGGTAAAAAGGAAGAACAAACAATTTACGTCTCTCTCACGACGAAGCAGATGAATTTGACAAACAAATCATCTCTAAATACGCTTTCTATTGCCCCTAACAAACTCCAACCCCGTTTCTGACTCCAGTGGAATAAGCTGGGGGCTCTTAATGGCACTGTAAATTGGTGTTGTCAAATGTGGGGATGAAAATGTATATTCAGCAGTAATAGAGAGACTGTAGTGTTGGTGAGGAGGTGTTTTCTGTGTGTGAGAGATGCTATTAAGGGAATTAAATGAGGCCCAAGGTTAATGTAGAAAAATGCATCTGAATTTATCGAGTTTAATGTGGCCTTTTATGTGGTTATAGTTTTATATTTAATAGGTCATGGTTTATTCAGCCGCATAAATTAAATGCTGTGGGTGGATTATCCTTTATACACTAGTGGATATATTTAGCAAGTATCAATAACAATGTTTTAAATGTTTTTAAGTATCTGCACTTTGTAGCTCTAGTATTAGAGTGCTTTAATAATATTCTGGTTGAAGTTTGAAGAGAGGGTTTCACACACAGTCTGAATCATTGGTCTTGTTTGCTGTTGTACAAATAAGCAGATCGTTGTTGATTGACTTTGTGTCTATTGATCACAGGAGCGGGAACCACATTGTAATCAAAGAAGCATAATCAATTATTGCTTATTCATTCTCCTGCTGTCTTTCATCTTTAATATAACGTTGACACTGTTTGAACTCAACACCTGTTGTCAGCGGGACTTTGATTGCATTAAAGTCAGTATTTGTTTGGTTTGCGATGGTTTGAGTAAATGATGTTCACTGTCGGCAAACAAGTCAGATTTGTTAAAGATCATTGGACTTGGTTCTTGTTAACTGATTTAACTTATCAGCGTGATCAGATGGCCTTGAGTCTAGCAGTCTGTTCAAAGATTTTTTAAGACGCTCTTCACAGACTTAAAAAGCAATACAAATGTAAAGTTATTACTAAAGTTATGTAAATGTTTTGTTCTTTTAAAGTTGGGGTTGGGGTGAAGTTGTAAACTAGTAAGCTTTGTATTTTCCACTAAAAACCAAGTTGTATGCAACAGTATGTGAAAAAATAAGACCACTGTGTACTGTCTGAACTGAATAATAAAGAATTTTAGTAATCGGAGCAAAGAAATGAATGTATGACAATATTAACCATGTGCCAAAGGATTTATGAGAGGAAGCTGTCAGATTTAAAACTTGAACTATGTTTGCTGTGTGAAAATAAACTGCCCAATCTCGATTAGTTTCCTTATCAAAAACACAATTGGAGTTATGTTTTGTTTCATTCAACACAAAAATTCTGGGTATTTAAGTTGTATACTTTTCTTGAAAACATGTCATTGTGATGTCATTAAGTGTGCGTTTTGTTTTTAAAGCTCTACACTTCACTAAAATAATTTGATTTGCCCGCCTTTGAAGTTACAACTATTGTTTTAACCCTGCTTCATTTCTGTGTGCCATAAAACAAACTGGAGACTCTCTGTGGCATTATCAACTGAATCAACATACTTTAAGAATGCAACAACTCAAGTTATTTGGTGTTTTACAAGTTGTTCAACTAAATTTAAAACATCCCATTGTGACATTGCAGGGTGGAACACCACACTTTGTGACATTTGAAGATAAAAAGCAAAATTAGGCAAACATTTGTGTAAGAAACAAAACATCTTGTTTACGATAAAGTTATAATGTTACAACATGACTAAAAGCTTTCTTGAGCTTTGATCTTCAAGTATATCAGATTGGAGGAGAGGTAGCTTTATTGTGGCCTCATCTTAATTGTTTTGAAAAGGGCTGGCCACAAATAAAATAAGATACATTTGTTCAGTTTAGATATTATAATCCAAACAGCAGAGGAAAATAGCAGAGGAAAGTAAAAGTTCATTATACATTGATGCTATAGTGAAGTCATTAGAATGACAGCTGTGTCACTTTTAACCGGTGTTAGTGCACTTCTCATACATAATGTATGTTGGTCAAGCTTCAGGTGTGTCTACTGCACTCTATTTAATATTCATGGACTCCAAGCTTCATAATTAACCACTACTTCACCCTTCTGTCTGTCAGTCCTGTCCATAAATCCTGTCACTTTACAGCTTAGTGTTGCAACAGTAATTCAATTGACAGTGATTGTTTTCCACATGTCATTGCTTCTCATTCACCTACTGTCCGAAAAGATGCAGTGTTACCATCTGACTCATCTCACCAAATGGCTTTGTTTTGTCCTAGACCTTGACAGACATTATTGAATTCACTTTGAGGTGTGAAAATTTAACTCATTCTCTGTCATGTTTCCTAGTTTGTTTTTCACTCTGACACAAAACCAGACCCATGAATCACATCTGTGTTTGTGCAGCCTTCAAATCCACCACAATAAATCCAATCAGTCACTCAGCCAGCGACCAAAATATGACAAGCCAACCTGACCACTGATTTATTTTTTTAGATATTAGAATGAAATGACAAAACGACAGGCAGACACACAAGTGGCAAAAGTCAAATCCATAAAGAAAAGGACAAAGGATGATTAGGACTTTTGCCACAAACCATCAGCGAGCTTGTTCCACTGGCCATGAGTCAGTTTCATTATTGTAATGGGCGCAAAATTTAGTTGTTGCATGAAAATGCACTCAGCTTCCATCCAGCAGAGTCATGTCCTCAGTCATCTTCTGACACTTTAATATGGGCTATTTTGAATCTTAATATTGTTAACAAAAAGCACTGCCTAGGTTGCCAGTGATGATAAATACATGCTTTGCACATTTTTGGACAGATACAGCCTTCTTTTAAAGCTTTGAACCTCTGGAGTTCACTCACTGGCACTGTGTTAAGATTGTCTGCTGTTGGCTTTAGTCGATCAGGACAGAGAGAGTGCTTTTAGGTTTATTTCCAAATGTGTTTTTATAGAATCTGGCAACACAAAGTGAAAAACTCATTCTGCTGTAATTGGCTTGAGAGCCAAAGTACAAAATGGAAAGATTAACAACTTTACCATCATATAGTGTTCTTGTAAGAATAAATTGACTTCATAATGGTCAGGTGCAAGTAAAACTCTTCATTTTGAAAGCAAATCTTTTATTAAAATGCGTTACACAAGACGTGGCCTTTACACGTTGGAAAACTGAATGCCAAAGTCCTGTCCTGCCGAAGATTTTATAGATTCTCTTCAAGAGAAATTCGAGGCAGAAACAAATCGATTTGTCTTAAGGTCATGATGAGTGGAGTGGAACTTTTTGGAAACAGCTTTTTACAATGCTTTCCTTCAAAACTAATTCCATACTCAGAGTAAATAATACACTTTAACATGACTGTGTAGGAGGCAGTGTTGTAAACAAATGTATTCTGCCCACATGTTTGCACCTGGTGTTGTAATTAGAGTGAACTTAGCGTTAAGTGTTTTCATAGACACTCGACATGCATGTTGAAGAGGCACGTACATGGTTACTATTTTCATCTGCAATCATGTCTAATGTCAAAAAGGACACATGGCAATTAAACTAACCCATTTTCTATATATTTTTACCCTTTCATTTCTCTTGCATTGCCAATAGCACTTGTTATGGTTGTAAAAAAAAAAATTTAAAATGCATAGGCTACATTCAATATTTATTTATATGAGGAATGAAGTTGAAAATTATACTATCATGATGGCTGTATTCATGAAAGAAAATTGGACCTTTTACGCTGTGGCTAGGCTAGTTCTGGTTTGTGTATTACCTTTGAAAAGTTCCATCTTGTTCCATTCAATTCTTATGGGAAATTTGCAGAGATGTGTTAAAACTATTCAATATTTAAAAATCACAAAGCAAAGAGCAGGTTTTAACAAGATCATCATCACTGGCAGCAAGTTCAAATCTTCACATACGAGGTCAATACTTCAGTGTGTATTTTTGCACAATGCACAATGCTAAATGCTAACAAATAAATAAACTTATAAAGTAAATGATTTGATAAAAATAGATTAAATGCCAGGCCGATTGTTTTTGTAAAAAGCTAGTTCAGTTTGTGGAGTTATTTTACTTTTAAAAATGAAAGTTAGCATCAGCTTTGAGACACAAAATGTTTTTTTCCTGGTGAAATGTTTACCCTGCGTGTGAAGGTCTGAACATGAGAAAAGTGATTATCTGACTGTTGTCTGCGTTATGTCAATCTAATGTTTAATTCTTTTGAGGCGTTTCAGATAAATCTCTATAGGGAATGAATAGGACGAGAATAACTTTCTACAGGTATTTTCAGAACAGAAGTAGCCTAGCCGCAGCGTGAAAAAGGATCTGCATCTGATCAGTGTCAGTGTGGATGATGCCTAAACAAATTGTTCACTGTACTTATACCACAGCTACAAATTGAAAAACTTAAAATATTGTTTACGGTCTGAAAGAGTCTAAGATATAAGTTGTTTTTGTGTTTGAAATAAAGTTTTTATTATTGAATTTACTCAATTTTTCCATGATATGATATTGCAAACAATAAATGTTATAAATGTAATTTTAAAATAATCATATGTAAAGTTTAATTAAATAAAATGTTTAATTCCAATACTTTATTAGTAATCATTATTTAAAAATAATGATTATATCCAAGGAGTTTCTCCTCTGTTTGTCTCATTGTCGCTCCTGAGGTTCCTTCAGCAGTCTCCCATCCAAGTCCTACTGCCCAGGCCAAACATGTTTAGTGTTGTTTAGAGACCTGACAGAATCAGGCTTTGGAAATCTACACTGCCACTTACAGAACTGAGGTGTTTGTCGCAGCTTTCTGGAGCTTGTGCAATAAGTAGATATTTGCACTTACACCATTTTTTATGTAAACATTAAGCAAAGAAAATGCACACATTTAAACTTCAGGTGGTTAGTGTCATTATTAGTCTAATTTTATGTGTAAATAAAAAATAAATAAAAAAATCTAAATAAAATATATATGGTACCTTGAATAAGGGCCAGATTCATTCCAGTGCAGTGATTTGCCTAATTTTTTAACCCAACTAGTTTTGTCACACAGCATCACATTACTAACCCTAACCCTGGCTGTGCTACGAACAAGTTATTATTTTAAAATATTTACTTAATTTGTGAACAGTTAGGTTAAGGCTTAGGTTAAGTTTAGGGATCTGTGAAAGGTGTGCTAACCAGGTCACGACATAAATACTCGGAGGAAAAGAAAGATGTGATATAAAAATGTGATTTGGACTGTTGCCAGAGCTACTTGTGTGTTGAACATTTTTAAAACTTGGCGATTAGCCTTGGCATCTCACTGACTATGGTATAGGCTATATTCAACAACCTTACACTTTTCCTCTGCCAACTTCTCACTTTCTAAACCATTTCTATCACACTTAAAGTAGGCCTATACTTCAAACTTTAAAATGTACCTCCCAAATCTATTATACATGTGATGCAGTGAAATGCACCTCCAATTTGTGTCTGCATTGAAGGTAATTTGGAACATCATTTACGAGATTTTATCAGCTGAGACACGGCTCTTGCATGGTATTAGGTGAAAGTGAAGCACACAGATCAACAGCAAGCAAAGAGACCATCAAAACTGCTTAAAAGTACTGTCTTCATTGATCTCAGTAACACCAAATAACTTTCAATAGGTGACAAACTTGAAGTCATAAAGTTGTGTAGTGTTCAAACTGTTTCATTTGCATGTTAGAACTTTGTGGAATGTATTTAATAGGCTTGTTATGAATAATTTGCAGCTAGTTGACGACAAATTTGTGGCTAGAAATAATTATATGGCATACTTTTAAACTTAGTTCTCCGAAATGGGTGCTTCAGTGTTTTTGGTGGTATTTAGAGACCATTGACACAATTGGCTACCACAATTTTGTTTGTCTGCCCCTGGTAACATGGCAGCACCAGTAAGTGAATGATTAATAGATGCATTTACAAGCTAAACTAAACTAATGTTAGAATCACTCCAGTTGGACCATTTAGACCCAGCTGTTTGCCAGAACTAACGTTACGCTCAATTGAATCCACCCATAAAAGATAATGGAACGTTGTTCTGTTTCTTAGGGTCAGGTGCTCATTTATGGCCGTCACTTGCATCAAAAAGAATGCTGATTGTTGCCAAAAGGTTGCGGATCATTGTGTACTGAATAATATTCATTGGACACCTTCCAGATGTTGTTCATAAGCTTTAATAGGTAAGTAGAGGGTTCAGTGCTTTGTACACAGTGTTATGGATCTTAGGCTTATTTATATTTGACTTGGCTGGTCTGTTCTTGCACAGAAGTCATTTTTTATCGCGTGTAAACAACATTAAAGCGCCATCACTGTCTGGATGTAGTGTCTGAATGTTTGCAGGCCATTCACAGCTCCAAGAAGGACTGTTGTTCTTGCGTGATGTGGATTTTACTGGAAAAAGAAAGTACAAGCAAGAAAGAAGCTCAAGGGAGATGAATGAAACGTAGATGGATTCTGAAAGAGGTAGGGCCCAGCTCTGTCAACCGGCCTGTGAGTGACCACTATACAAAACTGTAGCAGCTAGTAGTGAATAAAAGATGTGACTCTTCACTCGGATAGGGTCAAGACCAGGCAACATGTCGCCTCCAGCGCTAACAACAGTTTTTGAAATGCATGTCTATACACCAGGATCTGACATGTTTGTGATGTAGTCTGTAGGAGTTCACATATGGCATGGACAATATGCAGATGGAGGTGTTAATGGAAAACAACACTCATTTTCTGCATGGTTTCCTCGTAATGTCTCACTTGCACCACGCTGTGTAAAAGCACTGTGCAGCGCATGCTTGGACTTGAATTGACCACATGATAAGAATGGATCACAATGTTTCAACACATTGCCAATACAACTGCCTTTAAATGACAATTCTGGACAAGTTATGTTTTGTAATATTGAACAATTCAAGAACGATCAATAGTAAAGTCAAAGATCACATTTTAACTGCAACAGTAGATCAGAAATGGCATTTTTTTTTTCGATTGGAAATCTTAATACACACAGTGCTTTTACACAATGCATGTATTGTGGATGTATTTTAAAACTCACCAGCAAATTAAAAGGTAACACACAGGCGTCAGACAATATACACATAGTTTTTTGTCTTTTAACATGCTCATGAAGACCTTTAGTGTGGCATTTTATTTATTAGAACTTCAAAAAAGTGCTCCATCTACTGGCTTCAAAGTAAACTGCATAGGGGAAATAATCAAATGGATTTTCCCTGATATGCTAATGCTGCAGAAATGCCCCAAAAAACGAATCTGGGTGGTTTATGGATTTAAAAACATTGCCTAATATTTCAGAGAATAATTTATGGCATAAAAGATCCACGAACATTGTCTTCTGAGGCTCAGAAGGAAACATTTCCTGCAGACAAAACTTCAGCTCTGTTCTTAAAAAGGAAACAATAGGATGGAAAAAGTATAAGTACAGAAATTCTGCATAATATGTGTCTCTCTCTCTCCTAATTGGCTCATGTGCACATTTAGGAGCTTCAGTGCTGCAAGGCTTGTGTAAAATAGTGTCATAAATGCTGTTATGAACTTGTTGTATTTATAAACTGCACTGTGTTTATTAAAGCAATATGTTTGCTTTAGTGAACTTGTCTGCATAATGTTACATCAAGCCTTTTTCAGAACAGTGAGGTTGTATTGACATTCTGCATCAAGTCATACAGTTTAATCAATATTTGTTATCAATTATGCAACACAGATGTTTGGCACCTCGTTCTAAAGGGAAACATGTCTATAGAGAATAGAAAATATGTCTTTGTGATACATGGATTTATTGACAGACACCTGTAAATGTCCTTAAGCATCACTTAGGCTTTGTAAACTGTTAAGGACATGTCCTGATTGACTGTTACAGTATCAACATCAGAGACAATATGCTTTACGTTGGTTAGCTCCATTGTATAAATTGAACATTTATGGGCTTACTTCAATTTTGTTCTAAGCAGGTATTTACTAACTGTGAAGAAACATTTTAATTCAAAGAAAATGGTGTCAAAGGCGTTCGTGTGTTCTCAGTATAAGTGGTAAATGGATGTCAGAAACAGCACCCAGGCTGTTCACAGTAATATTCATGACACCTGAAAGGTAAGAGGAGATGTGCTTTGTAAGATGATCATTTGATATTGTTTAGTTTATACAAAAACAACAATGAGTCATCTAAAATAGAAGAAAAGATGACCATGGTTCAAAGAAAAGCCAAATCCAAACATCTATATTAAAAATGTAAGCTAATGTTGTCTAGCTCTCATCAATCAAAAAAAACTGTGAACCGTTTAGTACCTGGCATGTAAATTAAGACTACATTAAGACTGTACCATCTTTGAGTGATGACATCAGCTGTAATTACTGACCCAATTATGCATGGGCAATATAAGATGCAAAACTAACACAGTACATCCCCTCCGGCGCTCTGCAAACACAGGTTTCACAGTGGGGAGTTAATGGGTTCAGAGAAATGCCATTTAGGCTGTTGGACAAATACAGACTGGTGTAGAGTTTTCATATCATTATGCTTCAAAGAGAAGGATACATCTATATCTGTGTGACACTGAGGAGCGGAAAGAGCAGCTACTCCAGATGATACTTGATACCGAAAGGCTGTATGCCTAGTGACTATACTGTATGCCTCAAATAAACCGATATACATAATAGTGTTGTAGACTGTTTCTCCAACTGCACATGAGATCCTTTAAAATATGGGACAATTTCCTACTTAAACTTTCACAGCAACGATGAAGGCTTTGACAGTTTTCAGACCTTGTTTAGTTTAGCCTTAATTTAGAGATGGAACTTGCTTTATTTTGGTAATGTTCAGAAAGCTAAACGTTTTCTTGTTGATGTGATGTATAACCACTGATTTAAAATACAAATTTGACATAAAGGCAACAAATCGATTTCGAGAAAACGCTGTACTTTAGTCAATTTCTATCATATTTCTGTATCAAAACATGTTCGAAATAGTAGTATTTAATTTTTGGTTGTGGATTTTTGAACAAGCCTTATGCAATACAAAACAATACTTAGATGTGCCACAATGCTAGTTCATGTGAAATACTGTAACTACATCTTGTGCAGCTCTTTTGAATAACATGTTAAAGTGTAAAATTGTAAACTGATTTCAGTGTAGGGTATTTTATTATGACTGGGAAATATTGTTTGTCTGTGGGAGGCAGTGCAGATTTGCGGGAATGATTCCTGATGCAACCTTTTTAGGATTTTGTAAAAAGAAAAAAAATATTCTTCCGCTTACTGACAAACAAGAGTCACTTTGTGTTTATTTTAAAGATGTTTTTGTTAAAAAAATAAAGTGTCCGGATCAGTGAATAGAGCAGCGGTCACATCACAATCGAGCTCCCAAAGCCCACGCTTCCACTGAGTCACGTCTGCGTTCTCTCTCAACTGACAGATGTGTTCCCCAAAGAAGGATGTGAAGAAGCTGTGTCTGTGAAGGCTCCACAAAACACTGTGGAGGAGCTCACTTGTGCCAAACCTGCTGAAGTCACGGCGATATTAATAACCTGTGCACATTTGCACACAAAACAAAGTGTGCAGCTGTTCAAGCTAATACATGTTGAATACGGCAAAACTTTGGTTCTGTTGGCATCAAGTGCTACGAATATGTTCTTCTCACGTGACATTTATGCAATATACATTATATAGGCCAAAATCATTTCAATTAGTCTATGTGAAGGGTGGCTAAAATTTACTTTGTTTAAATGCAGTTTATTTTTGTATTACAAAAGATTAATAGATGTAGTTGCCTCAGAAATGACCAAGTTTTAAATTAGTCACATATTGTTATGGTAACCTATGGAACTTGGGATCATGACATCATAAATAAATACAATTTTTAGTTGAACAATTGAAATTAGCACTCTCTTAAATATACTGTATCCAATTTTACAGAGAATGATATATCAGTAGTGATTCTTCAGTTTACATTGTTTTGGGTGATGCTGTGTATTCCTAGAAGTTTTAGCCCACCTGCTGCAACATCTCCATGGTAACACTTGACGTTCCATCCCAAATTGAATACAATTTATACAAATAGAGGGCAGCTAAAATGAACATTGTTCAAAACCAGTTTATTGTTGTAATACAAAAGGTGAAAGCTTGTGAAATTACCTTTTAGATATTTAACGGAAATGTGCAGTGTCGTTTATAGAAAAATCTGTCTCTTACTCAACACATAACCTTATGATATTGTCACATTTCAGAACAAGAACACAATCTATTGCTGTCCAGATGTTTCACAGTTAAAAAGAATAGTTGTCCTTTTTTATTTTTTTCCCTCCCAAATTCAAAAACAATCTAAGAATAAAAATACATGTAAAATACTAAAAGTTCAGCTATTTAAAATATTGACTATAGAGATTGTCATGGCCACAATTGTGACTGCTAAAATATATTAGATTTGAATGAAATTTTTATTGTAATTACAAAAGTGTAGTTTCTATTTGGTAAGTCTTATGATAAATATGTCCATTCAACAAGAGAAACCTGGTGTGCCCTAATAGATTATACAAAACATACAAAATCTGTCTACTTTAATAATATTGCTGCTGAGAAATGTTAGGCCTTAGAATTAATCAAGCAAACACACAATTAGTTAAAGAATATAAGACTGCACTTGTTCAATCAATGTAAAGAGTTCTTGTCGGGGTCTTGCTTTAATCAGTCGCACACAAGCTGCTCTGACGCTACATTCAAGTGTTAAATCATTACACGCTTCTAGGTAAGTGCAAATTACTCCCGCAGTGGACCCATGTCTATCCTGAAAACTTTAGCCCTCGTGGAAAAGTTAATGGCAGTTAGTCATTATCTGATCCATCAAGTTAAGAGCCATCTGTGCGAGCAGGGCTAAACTGGATGTGACTAGTTACGTTTCTAGTTTGTTTAGTAAGTGACACAAACAGTCTTCCTAGAAACCAAATGTAACTGATTGTCAGGTAAAAGAGCATTAATAATGAATGCAAAAACAGGTATTAAAAGAAAGCGCAAACAAAAGCTGTTTTGTTGGTTATTAGAATTGTCTGCATTTATTATTATTTCATAAAGTTGGCACAAGTTAATATTGAAGATGGCTCTTTGGAAGTTCAGAGATCTTTGTTCAGTTTTTGTTGTTCTTCTTTTAAACAATGAAGCTTTTTTAATAAACAATCACAGGCGTTTACATCAGCACAGATGAATGTGTTAGCAAGTATATTTTCATGATGTAACTGTACAGTTCCACTTATTCTGGTATAGATGCCCCAGTCCATTTAGAATGCAAATCTATTGAAGGTGCACTGAATGACGTTTCTGGGACAGGTGCCACGATTTGGTTATTAATGTCAATGTACAGTAGATGATACTGCTCTAAAAGGAATATTAAATCACTGGTGCAGGTGACGAAATGCAGTAAAGCATTTGATGGAAACAGAAAGATTATACAATGCACCTTTTAAAAAACATGCAGAAGGACAAATTCATTGTGTGCTTTTGTACTGCCTGAAGATTATCAAGTTATAACCATCTTTATGTAAATAATTTAAAGCCCTGAAATTGAGAAAAAAGTATAACATAACATATAACATAAAAATAAAAGATAAATAATAAAGCAGCTGTTTATCAAGGCTTATCATTTAAAAAGATTCCATGTAAAAATGCAAGTACTAACAATTAGGATATTCTTGTTCCCTGATATTCTATGCAGCTCACAAGCAGACGTCCCAGCAGCAGGAGCACCATTCATTACTTCATTTGGATCCAGAGTGGACGAATATGTTCGTTCTTGACAGGATCCTCTGCAAACATTTCACTTCTTCTCTGGGTGCTATGTAAATGGAACAAGCACAGAAATAAACAGAGAGATCAATATGCCTGTACTTGCATGCTATGATTATATTATTTTTTCAAACAAACTTGGTCTGATAGTAACTATATAAAAGTTATGTGACTAAAACAAACCTAAACTGACGACTAGAATTTTCTGCCCTGGCCCAGAACAACCTGCTGTCCCTAACAATTAAGACTCACGGTCCATCACACATACATTTTCCGGGGACTGCTGGGAGTCTATAGGGCAATCTGTCTCCATTTCATTTCCATTTGCTAGCATTTGGCAGCTAAACATTTTAGATTCAGCCTGCACGGAAGCTAAGTGGGAGATGAGGCACAAACCATTGCTTTAGTACAACAAGTAGCAAAAAGACTTCTTAGAAATGTTTGTTTCTTTGGCTGGGTAAAAGGTGGTTAAAGTGGAATAATTGCTAGTGGGTCTATTGTTAGCCTCGGAAAGTGCAACAGTTTCAAGTACGGTATGTTGAATGCTGATTTCTTCTATCATAGTAGAAAAATATTGTTTGTGTAAGGATAAGATAAGATTAAAAAAAACTTTATTTGTCCCACAATGGGAAAAGTCAATTGTGCAACACACAAGAGCAGCAATATAAACATGCATAAACCCCCGTTTAAAAAAAAATAAAAAATAGAGTTAAAAATAGACTTGACATGGTATTATACAACCCTGTTCTATCAGGTGGATTCTAATATTTGCAACTTGCTCTGTTGCTAACCTACAGAGCAAAACTCTGTAGGTTAGCAACAACTTTAGTTTGTGACTTTGGTTTGTGAGTATACGTATAATAATTATAATATTAAACCATATATAACAAACAAAACAATTTGTTGCAAACACTCTATCCTGACTCATCCTCCATGTTTTACAGTGCACCTACAGTAGGTTTATAGGACATTCAGATAGAAGTTGAATGCCAGGTCAGAATTTCCAGTATTATTGTTTATTCACTTCACTGCTCATTTGTCCTCATTGTGACAGTTGTGGCTTTTACACAAAACCAGTGTGCATTAACCACCTTCATCTTTCCAATTACAATCACAGCTTTAGCAAAAAGCACCGAGCCAGAGAGTGCATTAATTCTTTGATTAATGACTAAAACTCAGCAGGCCTCATACCAGAGTCACCTTGTTAATTTAGCTAGATTTACTTGTAGATGTGGACAAAAACAGTATTTAGCGCAGCAGTGGCAAAAAGATATGCAAAACGAGTAGTAAAAATATACATCTTCATTATCAGAGGTAGGTAGTACATAGTTAATATTTCTGTGAAAATTTGTACACCCTACTTTACTCCTTGAGTTTTTGCTAGTAAACATTTGGTTCCTCTTTTTACTACGAGTAATTCAATTTCTGACAAAAACTCACAATATTAAATTATTAATATTGCGTGTTTCTTAGAACACTTAGTTTTTTTTGCTTGCAAAGTCATGTCCTAGAACAATATTGTTAAGTGGCATTACTTTGAAATAACTTTATACTTAAGTACATCTTTTGGCTACCCTCCTCACCTCTATTATACTGTTCACAGAGCTCAAATACTTACAGCAGCAGCTAGTGCCTGAGCAAGATCTTCAATGACGTCCTCTTCATTTTCCAGTCCAACTGAGAGTCTGATCAGAGTGTCGCTGATTCCAAGCACAGCCCTTTCATTTTCAGGCACCGAAGCATGGGTCATTATAGCCCTAAAAATGGACAACAATATACTGGATTACTTTGGAGATTTGAACACCACAGAATAGCAAGTAGCCATGACAGAGACCATGCTTTAACTTGCTAAACTCTGCTGCCCCCATGTGGTAAAAGGCTGCAGCACAATGAGCTTCACTTACGGATGCTCTGCTAAACTTTCATATCCTCCAAGACTCTCAGCGACCGCGAACATCTGAAACACAAATAACAGCAACGTATAGACTCAAGATCAGGTGAAATGAAGGAAATTTAAAATAACTTACTTTGAGGTTGCTGAGGAAGGTGGTTGCATGCTCTAGTTTACCCTTAATGTAGAAGGTGATCATTCCGGGGCATCCAGTGCATTGTTTCTTCATTACATCATATTGAGGATGGGAAGGGAGGCCTGTTGCAAAATACAGTCTTACTTTAAGTAGTCCAGGTAAAGTCCTCTGCTGTCTTGTACAAAATAATAATTAAAACTAGAGATGCAGTGGTCCAATATTGGGATCGGGTATCGGCTGCATGATATCAGTCCAGTCAATATCATGGTTGTGCCTTTAATCGGACATAATGAGACTTATTTACTGGTTAAGGTTGATTCAAAATGTTTCATTATGTTTGAAATTTGAAATAGAGAAGTTGTGACTTTAAGTTGTGACCTATTTGTTATGTTGTGACTAAAAAAATTTACATATTACAGATACATAATGCTAAAAGATCAAAGTTCTTGCTTTGAAAAGATAAATAAGCTAATTCCGTTCTTACACTGGTATCGGTTGATATTGGATATCGACAGACACTTAAAGCCACAGTATCGGAATCAGTATCAAAACAAACATCTGGATCAGTGCATCCCTAACTAAAACATATATTTTCATATGTTATGAAAACATATATTTTTCCCTCTTCATTATGTTGTTAAAATGTGACTACGTTTTGATTGTGGCTCAAGTTGACTGCAAAACTTTAAATACAATGCTATGAAAACAATTCTTTAAGTATATTTATTTGTGTTTTGATCTCATTTAAAGAAAGTACCTAAGAAAATAAGGTAAGAAATTAAGAATAAGAGTAGATTTCATTAAGCAGGGTTGAAATAATATTTTCCTTCCAGCATTTTACATTTGGCCTTTAAAAGCATTGCGTATTTTATAAGCCATTAGTGACTTTTTAAAGCAGCAAATTACCTCTTGTTCATGTGCTTCTGTTTGGGTAATTACAGTAGATGTTTCAGTCTTCTTCTTATGTATTTTTAATAGTGGCAATAATAAACCATATACTTGAAAACTTCATATTCTAACTTTGCCTATCTCCAAATAAACAATTGCATACAAGCCTTTTCAACAGACAAATTTTTCAGTGTGATTTTAAAACATTTTAGTAGTACGTAGTGTTCTGCCCTCTAGCACTTATTTTCTTTTGTTACCTGGAAAGATGACACGTTCAACTCTGGGATCCGCCTCCAAAAATCTAGCTGCAGCCATTGCATTTTTGAAGTGTCTCTCCATGCGAATGTGAAGTGTCTTGAGACCTCGGTTGCACAAGTAGCAGTCAAATGGAGATGGTACTCCACCAAGTGCTGAAGAGAGAAAGAAATAGATATTTTATGCTACAAGACATAACAGCATAAATGCAAACTGAACTTAGATAGAGAACTTTACCATTCTGAAGGAATTTAAGTCTGTCATAGATGGTCTCGTTGTTGACAGAAATAAGACCCATCACTACATCACTGTGACCTGTTAAAGCACATAACATAAAAAAATAAATAAATAACATGGTAAAGACAAATAAAAAACAAAGCACTGTACCGTTCATGTATTTGGTGGCCGAATACATGCAAATATCAGCTCCAAGTGCTAACGGCCGCTGGGAAAACACAAATTTCAGTCAATGAAATATGTCACAACAGGAACAGACAGTACACAACAAATTATCAGGTTCAAAGACATAAAAAAGATTCTCACCTGAAAATAGGATGACATAAATGTGTTATCCACCACTACAATTATGTCTTTGTTATGTTCATGAACTAAATCTGAGCAGGCTCTGATGTCCACAACTTTCATTGTGGGGTTAGTTGGAGTCTCAATCCACACCATCTGTAAAAAGAAAACGTTTTTAAGCATATATTATTGAACTAAATATAATAAAAGTCAATTGTGATTACCACACACATGTCATGTAAAAAGCTGAAAGACAGGAAGTAGTGCTAACTTCTAAAAACGCTGTCACTACATCAGTGTCCACAGTAAATAAAATTACATCCAAAAAGCAACAAGAATGTAAACATCCAAAGCATTTTTTCTGTCAGTTTAATTATTCTTTCGGAAAGGTATTTGTTAAATAACAACATGGGTGACTCTGTGAACAGACGGCTTGTTAATATTAAAAAAGCTAATATTTTATCAACATGTTCCTTTCCTGTTCAGTTTATTTTTTATAGGATTTCTATAGGTCTTTTTTTTTTGGACCTCAGTCTAAACCGAAAAAATAGATCAGGCAGTGAACAGTGAGTTGCGATTGGTTTTCTCTCACAACATGTTAAAAACTTGTTAAAATAAATTGCATTCAAGATTAATTTAAGCTGCCTTCCATGTGGTTGAAATATTGATGGTCAATAGAAAGTTATCAACTCACGTGAACATTTTACCTTAATTAACCTATGATTCTAATTTTCTGAATAAAAACTGAAATAAGCTGAACTGAAAACATACTAGAAAAATTAGACATTTTGCGGCAGCAGTGTCAAACGTACATTGAGATGCATTAAGCACTCATGACTTCATGACTTATTACAGCTCATAGATCAACATGCACTGTAACAATCGGAGAAGCTGAATGTCACTTTGATTTTGAAATTCTTGTGTGAGAAAAAATTGTGTCAAAACTGTATTACAATTTACACAGTTTCAGCCAGCTTTAGCCAAAACAATGTTACAAAATGTAAACAACAGTGGAGCAACCGATAAGCTGCTGGTACACTGGTAGTAGAAAAAAGATTCAAACTAGAGTCCAAAAATGTATCGTTTTGTTTTTAATACAACATCTTAAAATCGTATAAGTCTATGTAAACACTTTTGATTAGGTGTGACTAGCCACATAATCCCCAACAGAGTGTTGGAACACTCCCAGTTAACATGCTTATTCATGCTGATGGAAACTGTTTTTCACTTACTTTTGTGTTGTTCTTAAGAGCAGCTTTGAGCAGCTCAGGTTTTGTACAATCAGCAAAACTTATTTTAAGACCAAACTGAGCAGCAACTTTTTGGAAATAGCGATTTGTTCCTATGAAAAAATGAATCACATTTGCAATAAGAAAATAACATTTTCATTCTGGATACAATTATTTTGTTTCAAAAAAAAGTGGCTCACCTCCATACACGTCATCCATGCAAACTATCCCATCACCGGCCTTGAGCATGTGAGTAATGGTAACAGTGGCAGCAAGTCCAGATGCAAGAGCAAGACCTGTAATACATAATAACATGTCATTATCCTAAACCTTAAGTCAATATGCTTCACTTATTGTTTTAACAGTTCCTTAAACATAAAACTTGTGCTTCCTCCTTTGATGTTACATGTTTTGCATCATATTCAATTGATCCGTGTAATGATTACTTAGTTGTATTTTTTATTGGAGACAAACTAAGATAAGATAAAAGGGCAATATACTACAAACATTGTTCACTTACAATACTTGGCTCCATCTAGAGCTGCTACAGCCTTCTCGAGGACATTTCTGGTTGGGTTTCCACTTCTACTGTACTCAAAACCCTAGACAAAGCAAACAAAAAGTTAATGGTAAATCTTAAAAGATCTAAAGTAAAGCTTGATGGATTGTTTTGTTTGAAAGGGATTATTCAACATCACTGTTTAACTTGACCAAAGTTGCCTGGTGCTATTTTAACAGACCTTAGATAGCCTTGAGCTTGTGCAACACTGTGTGAACAAGACCATATGTAAACATCAATCCGTTTGTTGCCTGATGTGTTTCTATTCACATAATAAGTAATTATCAGAGTATATGCATTAGCAAGGATAGCTAGCTGTCTGCTCATGTTTTCATATGAGAACAGGAGAAATAACACAGATTTATACTGGAATGGTTATTACAATGTCAAAAATGGATCATGGAGAATCATAAGAGAAAACAGATCGATCAATAGCTGATATTATCCTTTTTGATCTGAGATGCACATTTATGGATGATATAAGTCAGCACATATGCTCTTCCTCTTCACAGCTCACATGGCAGATCACTTACAGCGTGGTTTCCTGGCCCGTTCTGCTTAAACGTGGTAGAAAGAGAAATTGGCGGCACCACAGCCATTGACTTCCACTGCTCCGGCTCCTGCCCGATGTGAATGGCATCTGTAGCAAACGACTTAAACATCGTGCGATAACCGGCGAACAGATCGCTCTGGTCCTCCTTTTTGGGCTCCATTACACAGCATCCTGAATAGAAAGAAATGGACCAAAGAGTGTGAGCAGCAGCTGTACGAGCGGCTAAAGGGATGAGCCATTTACAGGAGCCATGTGTCATTGGGTTGTGAGCCAATCAGTGCGCATCAACAAGAGCAGCGCGTGTCTGATTGGCTGATGAGCGGGGGCGTCAAACCATGTGACGCAGGCACGTTGTTTGCGTTCCTATGTAAAGCGTAGTTCTGTGAGAAGCACTGATGCAATCCTGCACAGACACAGTTTGTGTGAAATACTAACGTACAACTACTTTGTACTACATGTTGCCCCCAGGCCAAGTGTTTCTTAAATTGTGGTACATGTACCACATACTGCCTCTGGTAATAAGCCATCTGCAGTTTCAAAATTTAGCTTTAGACAACTATGTTTTGTTCTTGATTATGGCCTAAGAGTTCTTCAGAACTGCCTTATCTATCACTGCTTTTAATCCATTTTGAGTTTTTAGACCTGCCTTAATGCTTTGATTGTGGTACTGAGCCATTTAAATTGGGCGATGCTTGGCGTGAAAACTTTGTCAAGTAAATGAGCCAGGCCCGCGCCTTCAGGCATGAGTTGGCAAGTGGGTTGGGCAAATTACATTCATTGCATCATTGTAATTAGTCGTACTGTAATACAGTGTTTACTCCATAGAGGGAGAAGTTGTTCTTTTACAAGTGATGTGAATGTACAACTTTAGAAAAAAAGGAAAGATGTATTGTTATAATAATAATATATTATTTTTTTGTCTCAGCTTTGAGGAAAAAAAACAATAAAAAAAAAACATATGAATAAAAACTATCTTGATCAAGGCATTTTTTCTTATCTTTTCGAGGAATAACATATTCAGAGTGTGAAGAAGAATTCTAAAGATCGGGGTGAAATGTCTGTGACACAACCCATGGACACAACCTGCAGCGAGGACTGGACTGGACATGGCATGGGTCACTTCATCTGAGGCTCCAGTTCAGAGTTTGTCCGACAGTAACCTCCAGTCAACTCTCGCGATAGTTCACGGCGGAAGACTTCACCCTGCTCTGAGCTGGAGCCGCTTATGTGGAGCTGTGACCGGGGACAGTTTGTGGGAGCGAACTGTATATGTTTTCCTTTACAAACGACGTAGTTATAACATTTTATAGGCTTTTAAAATGTCCTCTTGACTTTTGAACGTGTTGTGTTCATGTGGCGGCGCATCGGTCCAAGTCTCAGCACAGAGTTGCAGCAGGAGGATCCGAGCGGAGGGTCCTCTTTCACGGCGCGGGTGTAGAAGATGACCGGGGAGAAGATCCGCTCCCTGCGCAAGCACCAAAGGCCCAGCAAGGACGATGATCTACTGGAGCCCGACGAGGAAGCTGCCACTGGGACTTTTACTGCCCCCAAGGCGAATAACAAGAGTAGAGCGAGTAAGATCTTCAGTAATCACAAGTTACCCAGGTCTGCCTCCTCCACTCAACAGCAGCAGCAGCACAACCAGCAGATCAACGCAAACTCCACACTGTCCAGCACCGAGGTTATAGATGACAACAACAAAAACCCAGTGGTCCGAGCTGGGCAGGACTATCCCGTGCATGAGTGTGTGTTTAAAGGAGATGTCCGGAGATTGTCTTCTCTTATTCGTACACAGAATATAGCCCAGAAAGATGTCCACGGTGAGTTTTACTGCTGTGTTTAGACATTGCCTCTTTTATTTGACTTTATTCTATATAAATCTACATGTGGGAGTGGTATGTCCAGCACCACAATAAAAACAAACCCACCCTCTTCAAAACAACAGGCTTGGCGTGTTCACGTGCTGAGAGTACAGGGGATTATGAATTACTAATTCTCCATTCAAAGATCTAGTTTCAAGGCCAGTCAAGAATACACACTTTTCAAATTCACACTTGTACCAAAGGAGCTGAGCAATATGGTGATAAAAATGGAACTGAAGTTGAAAATCAGATAGTAATCTCTACCAAAACTACAATCCAAACTATACATTCATTTGAGAAAGTATCAATATTGAACATAAAAACTATTAGTCTTTTCCTGAATAGTTAGAATAATTTGATCAGAACTAATACAAGACCACATGATTAAATAAAGAAAGTGCAATTTTTTTGTGTTAAAACTGTTAAAATCTGAAACATATATATATTTTTTTCAATCACAATGTTATCAAAAAAGTATGAAAATAAAGTTTGAAATTTTAGTATTGAGACAACTACACAGGCTGCTACATTTTATTGCCCTTAAGGTGCCTTGTGTGTCTTAGCACCTTAAAATCGCACCAAAGATTACTTTAGAAACAGTGTAATAGCCATTATAATTTGGTCAGAATAGTGCTTTTAATTTGTGGATACTATTATCACTTTCCATGGAAAGACTTGGAGGTGCTGATTTAGCACTTCAGCTTTCCTGCAGGACACTTCAAAAGCTTGTAAACCACAGTCCGTGATGTAAAGTCCTCTAACACTAACCTTTGTCAGATGCACAGTTTAGATTTTCTGTGCATGTTAAGGCAGTGAGTTACTCACAAAAATGAATGTCTTGATTTGGTTTTTGCATATTCCAGTGACCATATTCAGATGATATAAGGTCAATCCAACAATTGTATTAAAACATGCCTTTATTATATGTTTATTTATTATTTTAATATCATTATTAGGCCTAGGTTTTTAATAGTTTGTGATCGTGCTGTACAACATGATCTCGTATATCCAGATGATGGACAGAAGCCAGTTTTTCCTAGTAATACCAATGCACTTTGCCATGAAATATGAAAAGTATTTTTATTCATTTTCAACTCTATCAGCGACTATATCCATTCACTTTTGTATTACAACAAAAACTGCATTTAAACAATATTAGTTTTAGCTACCAAACATCTGTAGCGATTATTATTAAATTGTAAAATATTGTCAGACGAATGTGAAATGTTAGTTAAAAGTATGCAGCATCACTTTAGATTTTTTTGTTTTTAATTCTAATTGATTCATTTTCTTGCATTCAACTGTAAATTTACTAGATTGGACATCTTGAAAACAATATTCACAAATATAAAATATATTAAATATAATATAAAAAAAAACAAAATTGCCCACTTCTAGTGCATGTTTATATTTATGCCCAGATAAAGAATCTTGAAAGATTTGCAGTTTTGTCCCAATTTTCTAGTTATGTTTTTATTTGGTTCCAATTGTTGCTCTAAACAGATTTGTCTCCTCTGCAGGAAACACACCCTTGCATCTTGCTGTCATGATGGGACACAAAGGTGAGCAACAAAATCAATGCCTGTCACCCTGGTTTATTTTTGCATCCCTTTTAATGTGTGTTGTTTGTGTGTTTCTTTTTTTTTTGACTCTCAAATGCCACACCTAATATATTTTTGCTGAAATTACCACCAACAACATTCTTTTGCAAAGCGACAGATATATGAAAAAGCTAACAGGAATAACATTTGTCAAAATTTCAGATTGTTTGACTTCTTAAAATACATCTCAAAGAAGCTCATGTTAGATAGGCTTATATTGTTACATGGTTTTGTTTGTAACTTGCACTTGGTGAACTAAAAGCACGAAGATAAAATATTGATGCCCTGTCCCTTTGAGAATCCATGCATGCTTACATTGAAGAAGGCTTCGACACTCGCTTTTGAAAATTTAATCTGGCTTTTTTGGCAGTGGACCTCTGTGAACAAGTCGAGCGTAGAGTTACTCGTGTTGCTTCTGTGTCTATTTGTTTAGCGTCTGCCACTGGAGCATAGTTTCGATTGATTTCACATTTGCGCTGTGCGATCCTTGTCACCGGAGTGGAGTGCGTGCCCATGAGTGCTGGTAATGCAGACAACCAGGGCTTTGGCGGATGGGACACAGTGGAATTGATTGTGCTAATGTGGTTGCCTGTCTTTTGCCACAGCTTTGGCCCAGTGTCCTCTAGGGACTCACACCAGACCTGCAGAAGGCTGGAGAAGATGAGATCATAGTTTTGGGTGTGGCAGTCCTGCTGGGCCGAAGACAGCATTGGGTTTTTTTGTTTTGAGTGCTGGAAATGGGACAGATGTATTGTATAATCTGACTTTGATTTTAATCCCTGAAACTAGGGCTGTGTAATGGAGTGTAGTATCATGAGCTAAATATTTTGAATGTCACTAAATGAATGATGATATTTTAACGGTCATAACAAAAATCCTGTTAGTTAATTCTGTCACAATTTATCAACATGATCTGATTATAAAAAACTGAATGTAAATTGTAAATAGCTTGAGATTTTTTCACTGTTAAAGTGACACAAAATGGCTAAAAACTGTCTACAACCACGTTCAACCAAGGTGTCAAACTGGGCAGTGCTGGAGAGCTAAACATGAGAGAGAGGAGTGGAATCTCAAGGTATAAGGAGAAATCTAACTGGTCAGAACAGATATCTGCAGCTGGTGTGTGTGATGAGACACGTTTCACCATAATCAGGGCAGCCCAACATGATATCATGTATGCTAGAATGTGATTGGTCACTAGTGTGAGCATAGTCAGCTTTTCACTGTGACTGGCTGAAAGCGGGGAAAAATTGCCTAGTTTGCTTAGTTTGATATTATTCTGACAAAAAAAGTGTCATGTTAGTTGAACCTGAACCAGTCAAGCTGTAGAGGTAATTTCAGTAGACTTTGTGCTTAATAAAGTAAATTTAAGGTACACAAAGAGCAAAACAGGGAGGTTCATGTCATGTTCTGATATTTGATACATACATACATTTACAGTATTGAGTTATAATGTGTTCTACGTTTCCTGTTTTTGTCCTCTCATATATTTGCACTTGTATTACATTTGCCAAATAATGAAATGTGCTAAAGATATCTTATAACACGTCAGTTGGATTGACTTTAAGTCTGTCATTATTGGAATGGTCCCAAAAATATCGAGATATTCATTTTTGTCAATATTGCCCCGTACTAGAAAGAACTGATTCAGCATCAAGTGTATATTGCCTGCTGCCCTGGAAGCTGTAGGGGAGAATCATTGATTATAGCTCTCTGAACAATGCGCTTGTCCATGAAATGAGAACACTTGATACCACACTGACTCATTGTTAGTAATGCAACTTGAACCCTCCTTAATATGATAACAATGCAACCATTAAAGTTAAACATAGTGTAAGCCAGACTGTTAAGCTATAAGACCAACAAATAAATGCTGTTTTAGGGACTACACTTCAGTATACCTCATTAATAACACACCTATTGGAAAGACATAAATTACCATTATATTTGGGCAATATTATTATGTCAATTCAACAGAAATTTGCTAAAACAATAGATGTGACAAGAAAGTACAAGCACCCATAAAGAACACAGTATTTACAAGAAGAGTTTATTATTCATTTTTTTTATTTATGTTTATGCATAAATGCCTTTATCGATGTTCAAATTTTACATATTGGCAAAACGATGACAATATTATCATATTTATGTGTTTGAATTTGCAATGTTAAACTAGTTGTATGGACTAACTTGGAATAAATGTGCTGTGTTGTTAAGTATTCACAGAGCCTCTTGACTAGAGCCCCATCTGGAGCACGTCCTGGGGTATTAGATGAGCACTTAATTTCCCTGTCCTGTTCTGTCCTACTCTTTTTCTCGGCTGGAGTTTTCTTTGCAGCTGATGCACATGGAGTCAATCTGCAAAGCTACAGGGGAATTGATAGATTCACTACAGCAAGTGGTTCCAACAGAACTCAAAACTGTAGCCAGTGGTATAAAGAATAAACACAGAATGCAGTAATCTTCTGCAATTGTAATTTGCTTGAATGAGTAAAAATAACATGTTGCCTAAATTAATTCATCATTTTACTACCTTCTATTAAAGATGCCTGTGTGTTCTTTCATCCAGATAGCGTAGAAAAAGAAATAGCATTCATCCATCAATATCTCTAAAGAAATACTATTGAATTGCTTGAAACATTCCACTGTAATGTATTAAACACTTGTATATTAACATGTTTTTTTCTTTACATTGGTTTGTTGCTTGAAAATAGTTTAGAAAAACATGTATTCATATTGTGAGCGTAGCCACCTCTCCACAGATCTTGTTCGTGACTTGGGTTAGTGGTGTCAGTTACATAGTGTAAGTACAGCATAGGTGTTCTTTCTGTCTTTCTGTAATATTGTGCAGGCTCAGTTCAAATCCTGATTAGATCAGATGTCTGCTTTTGTACCTGCACTGTAACAGCTTGCCGGGAAACTGGGATGAACACTGCTCCTGACTTGTGCCCTCCTGTTCTCGGCGCATGATTACATAATGTATATCAGCTAAATGTTGTCATTATTATTATGCAATCATTGGATTTAGCAGAGTGAGATATAGGCCACAGACTCGAGGGAATGTGAACTTGCGTCAGATGCTAAGTATCGCTGCACTTTCCTATTTTCCCGCTTTTATCAGATTCTGTCTTCCTGGATTAGGGTAATGCATTTAGGACAGATGCATATTGTGCAGTTGCAGTGCTCAGTGTATTTGCCTGTTGTGAGAGATTTTAAAATGATGTGCAAGTCTTTGTTTGTTCTCTGTGGAGGTCAGTCTTTTGGCTTCATTCGTGTTCAGAATAGCAATTTCCAATGTTAACCTCAGCTGCTGCTAACCACATTGTTGTACACAAGTTATTTAACCCTTTAGTGCCTGTGTTGTTAATTTGAAATACAATCCAGTAATATATTAAGGTTTGAAACTTTAGCTTACAGAATCTAAACTATCTGTATTATTTAACACAACAGCTGGTACAGAGTTTAATCTGGTTAATCTTCTAAGTCACTGAAAAATAAAGAAGATGGTGTCTTGCGTACATTCCGTTCACAGTCTAAAATTTGATCATGTTATAAGTAGACCTGTGGTCGACCAAAGACATGCCCCATCGACCGATTCATCGACTAAAAGGGGTTGTGGCTAAAGCTCTGAAGCTAAAAAAGTATCTTTTTAATCTAACGATTTGTCTGATCATAACTGCTCTAAAAGACAAAAGAATGCAAAGAATGCACATTTATGCAAAAACTAAAATTTGCACAGAAGATTGAGGTATCTATGTTTTGTACTTATGGCAGATTAGACAAGCATTCAGCTAACTGAATTCCCTTCTTTCTTTCTTTTTTGCTGTTCAAAATAAATCCTTATATTGACTGTGTGACTCCTATAGTTGCCCCATGTGTAATACCATACACTTTTCCTTCTGTGGCCCGGGTTTAATTCATGCACACTTACTTTTAAAGCCAGCTCCACATCAAACATTGCAGGTCATGATTAATGCAGCGCAGAGGGAGGTCAGCCAAATGTCACTGCAGAATATTAGCTTATTTGTCTCTTTCAGTGCGTTTACATGATCAGGGAAATCAGACAGGCAAAAAAACAGACTTTATTTGGTTTTCCCCTCAAACCGGTTGGACCAGTTTTGTTCCAGTTTACATGAGAGAGAGTAAGCTAATTAACCTAGAGAGACGTGGTCCTGCTGTGACAGGTTCACTACACTATAATACAGACTGCATCATTATTGTTATTATTAAAACAGTTTGTAATATTGTCTGTAAAGTTACACTTTCTGGGACTTATATTATTGTTTTAAATACTTAGAACTGTGTTAAACATGTGGCTGTATTGTGGAGCAAGCAGGGGTTGTGAGCATGGTCAGTTACATTTATCCATCTGCAGACTGATTGTCTGTTTACATGGCATCTGAAATCAGACTACAATCCATCTGGACCACGTGCGCCAATTGGTTTTCCAAAAAACGTTTACAGCTCCTCAATAAGTATGCCTGGGCTTACATGCGCTTTGGAGAACTGGTTTGAATCTGACTAGGTTAGCTATCCGGTTTTCCTGGCTTCCTATTTGTTGGAGTAGTACGAGTAGTATATAATTTGGTAAATGTTTCCAAACTTTATTTGTTATTTTTTGTCAGAAATTATTTCACAAAGAACAATAAACCACAATTAAATCCATTGCCACAAAACACAAAACCAATTAGATTTTTTGTCACTTGGGTAAGCAAAGAAAGAACAAGTAAAAACTGTAAAATTGAGAATTGTATTTTTATTATTAGGATTGAGTGATATATAGATAGTATTGAGCAGTATCAGATAGTGTTGTAATATTACATTAGTATCAACATTTTTCATTCAAAAATGATTTTACATTCATTTATTTTCACTTGTTCACGTTAGGGGTCTATCAGAGGTGAACATCCTCAACAGTGGCCAAGTCGTAGGGTTAACAACACATAGAGACAGACAATCATTCACTCTCTGCCAATAATCTAAACATGCATGTTTTGGAAGTGGGAGGAAGCCGCACTACCGGAGAGAACCTACAAACTCCACCCAGATAGATCATGTGATGTAGATTTGGCTCAACCTGGAAGTCGAACCCACAATCTTTTTATTGGGAAGCCAGAGCTCCAGCCACTCCGCTACTGTGCACAATTATTTTACCTTAAATACATAAATACTAAATACATACTAAATTTGATATTACTGAACAGTTAATTGTATCTTTTCTTAAACCTGCGTAGATTTGTCAGCCTAGCCTTCGTTTTTAGTAGATAGCACCTATTGGTCAGAGCTGCAATATTACCAATATATACTGGTTTGGGCTCAAAAATCCATGCACACTCGTTCTTTTCTAGTTCTACAGAAGATGTGTAAAGCAATGTTAAGTGTCTTGGTAGGAGTTCATAAACTTTGAGAATTGGCTGCTTATGAAATTGCTGGAAATGCTTTTTATAGAATTGCAGAAGAACAGGTCTAAACTCAAGTGCAGGCCTGTCTGGGTTTGTTTGGATGACTCACAAGATGAACTGACTCACATGGACAGCACCTGTGTGGGATTGTGTCAGCATAAACGATCAAAGACAAAAAAATCTAAAAATCACACTTCCTCAAAATGCATCCTGTATGAAGAGATGGTTAGTAAAGGGGCGCTGTCCAGCTTTTTTTTGCTTTCGGTTGATTTCGAGTTGTCCATGTGCCAGGGTTTTAATGAATAATGTCATCCACAACAAAACTGACAAGCAAGCCGGAACAACAGGCTTGAGTTTTGGCAGGCGGTAGTTTGCTGACGGGCCGCCCCAAACTGTAAAAAGGATTTGCTTCTGCACTTACTGCTGATGTAGTCACAGAAAGCGGAAAAGGCTTTTTGGCTGCTAGCCTTAATTTGAAATGTGTAAAGGGGATCAAAAGTTTAATAATTATTTTTGCTACATTTGTTAATAATGCTATCCCGACAATATTTTAGCGATATAGAAGTAGACACGTGCTAAAATGTGCCTCTAAATGTCTTGGTATGTATCACACAAAATATGATTAGACCATAAGAGTATTTTTAAGACTTTGTATTTTTATAATAAAACAAGACCAGTTTTGTATTTAGCCTGCTAAACTTTGTAAACGAGGGCTGCACCAAATAAATGACTAATTTAGACTTGTTGACTATAAAGAATTTTATTATTTTGACAATCGTAATCTTTAGCAAAGTTTTACTGCACAAACTCTTAAAACACACAAACATAGCTTTTATCAATAAACTTTGATTGATCTAATGTTCATTAGTTTTACTCTTTATTTGTAAAAAAAAAAAAAAAAGATTAATATTTGTACACATATATAAAAAAAATTGTGTCCCAAAGGAAATAGTCGTATAATACTGTATAGTCCGAGTGTACTTTATCTAGTTCCAGCCCTAGTTGAGACTTTTAGAAAACTTGTGAATTATGCTATTTAAACATTCACAGTGACATATTTTAGCCATACTGTTGAACAAAAATATTATAACAATAAATTATTCTATGGCTTAGGTAATAATTTTCTATACACACATTTGCCCACAGATAATTCCAGTGTAAAATATGACAATGTCAGAACCAGTTAACTCACTGTATAAATTTTGTTAATCATTTTTTATTTTTTTATCATGTTAACAAAAATTGGTGTTCTGTCAGTGCTTTGTATTTATTTTTGTGTCTAAATGTGTTGTTTGCAGAGTGTGCCCATCTCCTGCTGGCCCACAATGCCCCTGTGAAAGTGAAGAATGCTCAGGGATGGAGCCCCCTGGCAGAAGCTATCAGCTACGGAGACCGGCAGATGAGTGAGTTTCTGAGTGGCTCAGTTTTGTGCCAAACTGAGAGGCTGCTTTGCACGTCTGCCAACACATCCGCTGCACACACTCGCCTCTCTCTGGTCCAGCAAATGATTTTCAACAAACAATGTGACGTTAATGGACTTCTGTTTGTATTTGTGTGAAAACTGACGAGGGGACAAAATGACCAAATCAACAGATGCAAATCAGCACATGTCCGTGCCCACTCTTCCATTCTGATGCCTCCTAGAAAGGTCATGACGTGGGCCGCGCTCCTTTGTGGTGCTGAGAAGAGACATTCCTAAAGGCCCTATGGCTTTGTGTTCATGTGAAAAGCTTAAATTCATGCACTGTTGCTGTAGCTCCTCATAGGCTGATCAAGCTCAAGCCCCTGCCTCGCCCAATTCACATGCAGTTCTCATTGGCTGCCACATTCGTTACCAAGTATAGGGGTAGTTTGTTTAAATTTGAGTTCTACATGAAGGAAAACCAGAAAGTGCTTTTATTTTTTAATTACCTCAGTTATTTCAATGTCCAAAACAAAAATAAATATGGTGCATCATTTGTTTGCCACCATGTAAGTTTTGTCTACAGTGTAGCTTTAATAAATCACAGGTGTTCTATTTTATCCCTATCTCATCCAATGTAACTGAGATAATAAAAATGTAGTTATGAGCTCATCCCTGTTATTTTGAATTTTGATAATAATGTCTTTTTGCCACTTTTAAATGCAACTGTCCGCTCAAACATGTGAATGATTGATAGCTGGATTTAACACAGTCACATAGAATAACTTTTTAAATGAGCAGATTACTGTACCTCTTAAACTGAAAGTAATTACACACACAAAGTAACTCTGATTAAAAATACAGTAGACTGAAATTTGCATGGCCGAGATTTGCTATTTTCAATGTTTTGACTGTCGACATAATTTCCTAGTTTATAGTTTGGCCAAAATGCTGCCTAAAGCTTCATCAGCTGTGCTAAATGCAATGAATGATGAAGTCACTCAGTGCTTTCAGTCGCCCTCTCTGGCAATAGGATTCATAAAACTGTAGTCAAATTCCTAACTTACGTTTTATGTTTGTCACTTGCTTGTGTTTATCAAAGTCAAAGTGGTCTTTAAACAATTTGAACATCAGGATAGTTTTTATAAAGCATCAAAACAACATGTCTATGGGATTCTTGTACACTTTTTAAAATTATGATGATATAATGAAATAGAGTGTCATTTTTATATTTGAGGATATTAAATGACAGGATTGCAAACTGAGAGTCGTCTGCTGTCGGCTGAACAGGCTGAGTCAGCTTTAACCTGGAACATAGTAATAGAACACTTTGTTTTAGAGAGGGGCAAAAGTCTGACTATCCTCCTGACCTCACGCGCTCCACAATAGGCTCCTGTTTTTCAGTGGAAGCTTTGAAATTCACCTTTATTAGTTTTCTTTTTGTTTGAACAATGAGCGCAGCTTCAGTAGTTCTTGTTTCTGTCCTGACACGTTACCATAGCCTCATTCTGGAGTTTGAAAGGATGCAACAGTCGGACATAACTGTGCTGTTTCTATGTGGGTGGCAGACAATCGCTAATGATCTCGGCGACTGGAAGTGTAGCAACCCTCAGGCCAACAGTGACAAAAATACACGTGCTTTTCGTTTTCTCAAAATGTAACTGCAGCAACACCGCTATTTATCCTCACTGGTAATGTCACAGTGTCAAGAAAAGAACCCCAGATTTAACGAATATTTATCATTTTTGATGAAAACATTGCGTAGGATCCATAACGCACTTCTGCAATACTATAAAAACAGAACCTTCATCCATACTACTTTAGTCTAGTTTTGGCCAACAAAATATTTTGAATAATAATAATAATAATCTCAGATCACATTTAGGTTAACTTTTTTTAATTGTAGCATTTCACATCAAGTTCTAAGTTATATTTGGCTCCCCAGATCTAAAATAAAACTAAGACAGAGCTAATATTGGTTTGAAATAATACTAAAACAGGAGCAAACTGTAGGCAGTTGATTAACTCAAAGGATTACAATAACATGACTAAATTTGCCTCTTGAGAATCCTGAGTGCAATCTGATAATCTGCCCTATTAGTTTGAGAAGTTAAACTAAAAACCAATGCATAAAATGTTCACATATTGATGCTAAAACCAAGCTTGATTGGCTCCTTGCACCTTGACTATTCCGTTAGTCTTTTACAAACACAGTCGCTGTCACAACTGGGAGACACAACGATATAGAAAGAAAGAAAATCACTTTTAGCTCATCACAGTTGTTAGTATTGCAAAATTGATTCGGTACATCAATATATCGTGCAGCCAAGCAGTCAGTGGTACACGAACCACAGTTTGAGAAAGAGCATAGATTAATCTGAAATTACTTTTGTTTCCAATAAGGTCACTAAAATACCAATTTTTAAATATCTAATTTTGTGACCTGAGTAATCACAAGTATTGATTAAGCTTGACATCGCTCATCATCATAGCTGTATGTCAGACGAGAGTTCCTAAATTAATTTTTATTGCGAAGCATCCATTGTTCTGTTTTATTGTTTGACAAATAGCTGCACGGTGGTCTGTGGGTTGATGAATCTTTTTGGCCTGTGAGGTGACACTGGTGTTGTTTAGGCCTCTGCACCGGCAGTTGTAGTGTACTAGGTGGTCTTGTTTTGCCCTCTGCGTGTCCCATTTGTGCACATATTAGGAGAAACCCCATTAAGATTTGTTCAGCACCCATTAAATCACTGGGTCTTGATGTGATCTCTGAGTGTGTGTGAATGGTTATGCTGACCTACATTTAGAATAGAGGCCTCTGATCCCTCTTCAGACTTAAGCTGTACCCTGAAAACATTTGTCCACAGGAGGTAATAAACTCAGTGGACTTCATCTATGTGAGTTTAAATATGGGACCAAATCAGAGCTAGCATTAACATTACAGTTACTTTATCTATTTATGTGATTATTACTGATTGTATATATGTTGATCCTTATGGTGCTTAACAATTCTGCCAAAAATGATTGTGTATGTACATTTCTCATATTTTTTTCCCTTAAGCTTTATGTAAAATTTAAATATTATCAGTTTAGAGCCTATAGCAGTTTAGGTCTCACTTTTTAAACCCAGTGTTTATAAACAGTGAAATAACCATGTTTTAACACATCACAAATCTCATCACAAAATCACCAATCAGCAATTTCTCAAATATTCAGCCACACTGTTGGTCGGGTGCAGAAGGTGTGTTTTGTGCTGTGTTTAGCCAATTTTAAAAGCGTATTATAAACTGCACCAGTATTGGCTGAAATCTCCAATGACTTTGCCTCTCTCAGGTCACGATAGAGGTTACTAGCACAGCTCATTAACTTTCACACAGGCTGTATCTTTCACGCTTGTTTCGTCTGAAGTGTCAGGCAGGCACTGTGATGATCACTGCAGGCAATGTAACATGAGTGATAGGGCTGCCAAAGGGTGAATCCCGTGTGACTGTGGGAGGTGAATGTAACAAAGAAAATGCGTCATTATCACACTGTAAACCTGCCTTTTTTTTCTTTTTGCTCTAATTATAGCAGCAGCATCACACAGTCAAATTCAGATTTCAAATAGTTGCTACACTTTATTTTGATTTAGTAGTGAAAACATTGTATTCTCTCAGATAAAAGCTGGGCAATATGGAATCAGAAGTTGAATGACAATTTGTGATTTTCTATAAAGACAACTTAAAAGATTTGTTTTGTCACTAACCAGGCTGACCATTAGGGAAGGTTTGTGGAATCTGTTTTTTTTTTTTTTTTTTTTTTTTTCACCGATTTCACAAATAAGCAGATTGTCACAGGGATGAGCTCACAGTACCATCTCTCTCATTGGACAGACTTTCATGCTGTGAGCGAGTGACAGTTGGATTTTGTCTATCACACTGAAGCTTGAACCTTCTGTAAAACCATATTATTCTAACTCAAAGGCACTAGAAATGTTTTGATGAATTGTGATAAAATCTAAATCATCTGGCTCTCAGAAAATTGTCATATTATTTCTTGCCATATTACCCAGCCCTATACTTCTGATAATGTATCTGAAGTTCCAGTTTGAAGTGGTTTTATTTCCGGAAAAGTAGCCTACATTACATTTACGGTAGCGGCTAAGAGCACGCTCATATCACTTCCGCCATTGCCACTTTTCCCACACGGCCAGAAGGTCATCTCTAATGCTGTTTGTGTTGCATGTGCTTCTAATCTCCAGCTCTTTCTCCTTTGTGCCCTCTTTAGTCACGGCGCTGCTGAGGAAGCTGAAGCAGCAGTCCAGAGAGAGCGTGGAAGACAAGCGGCCCAAGCTGCTCAAAGCTCTTAAAGAAGTATGCAACTTAGATGCCTCTAACTGTGATTTTTAAAATGGCATCAAGCTTTTGTTAAGGCCATGTGTAGTTCAAGTGTCTTAAAATAGTGTTTGCACAGATAAACTCCTTCATATTTAGTGCATAGAAATGAAGCGAGGTGCTGTTCATGGTGTATCAAGTGTATCATGTAACCTGATATTTTAGCACAATGTTTGACATACATCTTTGGTTAGGGTCTAGATCTAAAGTTTTCAGTATTAGAGTCTGATAATAGATTCAAAATTATCTAGATTTATGTTCAGCTACTCTGGGCCTTAGATTTGGTACACAAAGGATTCTAGAGACTTTCGTAATTGTGTTGCCTTTGAATGGTGACCAGAGCCAGAATAGGGGATCTACAGTAACAAACAATGTGCATACTGTTCATGACTTTGACACAAACGGACTGTTTAGTGTAGGCAACTATTTTTGAGACATAACTGATTGACTTCTCTGTTAGGTGATGGAACAGAGAATCTGATTAGTTTTTAGTCATTTTATTTATTATACTTTTAATGCTACTGCTTTGTTCTACCTTGCGTATCATGAGACCTCTACAGAACTCAAACTGATTCAGTTAGATATTTCACAGGAACAACTGTCACGTTTGTGCTCTTCACATTAAAGAAATGCTAAGGCGGGCTGCTGGAGCTTTCGAAAAACAGAACACTCCCAAATGTGTCTTAGGCTCCTATGGTTACTTTTATTTTTTCATGTCCGTGTCACTTTTTAGAAGAGCCCTTTAAGTCAGGAGTCTCAAACTGGCTGCCAGGGGGCCAAATGCGGCCCCTGAGATGATTTCCTGCGGCCCCCAGTATGATTTCTGATTAGTATTGCTTGTGGCCCACCAATAAATTGCTCATAACAATTTGAACCGAATTTGTGTTTTAGCATATTGTGTTTATCATACTGTTACAACTCTAGTGTCTATAAAACCTCAAGTTCACTGGAAATGCAGCAAATTATAAAAAAAAATGTTCCAACTTTTTCTGACAGTCTGACCCTAGTTACCCATTTTTATTCACTTTTTCTTTCATCATTTGGAGGCAAAAGAAAACAATATAAAAGAATGAATGCAAACATACAGTTTTTTTATGCTATGTAAGATAGTCAGAGCTATATTTTAAAATGCGTCCCTTGAACGTCTCTGACTTTGAACATTTTGACCCATGCTTTAGTTTAAATTATGTTCACAATGTAAGTAAAACCTTACCATACCATGCAATGTCTGTAAAACTTTGCCTGGTGTACAGTAGGTTATGCCAAACAGCACAGGCACTCGTTATAGGGACTAGGGAGTATTGTCTTACTTAGCTTAGGAGATACTAGACAGAAGAAGAGATTGGGAACCATGCTCTAACTCACAACATAATTGGCCTGTATTGAGCTGTGGCAATGAGGCGTGATTTGTTTTCAGCACTTCAGACATGGGCAGCTGCTGAAGATGTGCTTTTGCTTGGGCCTAAAAGAGTTGTTTGTTAGAATGTTTGAATAACTTGTTTTTTTATGTTCTTCTCTTGTGAATCATTAATCATATTTAACATTTACTTTTGTTGTATTTTATTGCAGCTTGGAGACTTTTATTTGGAGCTCCATTGGGACTTTCAAAGTTGGGGTGAGTTTTAGGTTTCAACAATATGACAAAAATATATACACATTTGCGGTAACATTCTCATGCTGTTATATTGTTTGCATTTCTTCTGCTACAGCTGTATCTGTTAATGAATGAAGGCAAAGGGCGTAGATTGACCTACACTAATATAGGTCCTTACCAAAATAAGGAAAGTTCGAATAGTGGCAAAGCTTATAAAAGGAAACACAAGTCTTCTCTACAATGGATACTAAATTGTCCTTGTTGAAAAGAGATTATGATAAGAGAGCAAAAATGTTCCCGGAAATTAGATGGAATACATCACTGTCTAGTTTTACCTTGTGCCAGGGAAGACTTTCAGAACTGATAAACATTCCTTATGTTTCCAACTTTCAAATGACATTCAGTAACTGTTACTTTATACCAATAGCCTACATAATCTCTGCTGAGATGCATAGCGGCTGCATCTGACTTCAACAAGCATATTATAGGACCTGACACTGTCTACTTTAGATCATGTCAGCGCATATCGATGTAATAGTTAAGGTAAAATTCAATTCAATCTGACAATATTTGATTCTGTCCATATACTACTCCTTTAGTAGGACGATAGCCAAAATTAAACAGTAATGAACAATTTGGGATTTTATTTGCTCTTTTCGATAAGTATTGAATAGTTTTGCTTGCCTCTGTCATGCTACTGTTTATTCAACTGAGATTGATCAAGAAAATTTGGTGGCACAGCGGTTTAGTTTACTGACTAAATCACTTACACTCAAGAACATCTTGAGTTCAGACTGTGTGGCGTATTTCCAATTTTGGACTTAATCTCTTTGAAACTGATTCCTGTACCTACCTCTTCCGTTTGGATGTTGTTAAAGCAATAGTTAGTCTTCATTACTGGGCAGAAGTTCTAAATTTAGTCTGATTCTTGATGTTTCTTCTTATGTTCTTATCTTTTTATATCGCAGTGCCTTTGCTCTCCCGAATACTGCCATCAGATGCCTGCAAGATCTACAAGCAAGGCATTAACATCAGGCAAGTCACAGCAACAAATGTCTGTCTTTAGAAATACTTTATGGGAAGATTGCAGAAAGCACAAGCATTGATCATGAAAGCTTTTATAGCGGCATCTTGTGACAACCTCTCATCGTGTTTTTTATTCTCTTTGCTTTTCCTACCTCAACTGTTCCAGCTTCCTTCAGTGAACTAGAGTGTGAAATCCACAGCTGCAAAGGGACTTGTCTTTGTTGTGTAAAAATACAAATACACCAGAGTTGAAAAGTTAAAGCATGTTTTATTGAAGAGTCTCGAATTTACTACTTTATGGTCTATGAATTATTCCCCACATAAAAATAGAATTCCTATGATTAAACTTTATTATTATTATAGTACACTATTTAATCTCAACACTAAATTATTTCTTTGCTACAAACGGTGAATATGGTGCATAGATTAAATTGCATTGCGTAGTGCAATTTTCTTTTAATTTTCAGCTATTTTTAAACTAACTAGGCAAACTTGCTGCTTTCAGGTCAAAATAGTTTCAAATGTACAGTGACTGGTCAAGTATATACTGTATGTGACATCATCCTGGACTGCTCTGAGTGCAGCCATGTGTATCTGATTACAACAACCTTCTGTTCTGACCAATCAGACTGTTCCTTATACCTATGCCTTTTTAGTTCTCCAGCACTGTCGGGTTTGTCACCTCTGTATCAAAGTTGGATGTAGGCAGATTTTAGAGGTTTTGATGTCACTAGACTGATTTGTTTTTTCCCCCAAATCAAGCAGCCCTTTAATTTAAAAAATAGTTACATAGCCTTTGAAGACTAATCTAATTGGATTGCAAAATACCCTTACATTACATAAAGCCCATACATATTTTTTCCAATAGTTCAACTCAAAGACAACTCTAAAATCAGCAAAAAAGGGATGTTGTTTGTCTCAATGACTGCCTGTAGCTGCTGGGTTTGGTATTCAAAATGTCTTTATTGTGTTGTGGATTTACATAGTGGAAATAAGCTTTAAGTCCTGTTTTGTCCCTGCTTTTTCATTTGCATTCAGACAATGCCATCAGAGCTCTGGCTGGACCCTACACACACTGCTCGATCTGCTATTCTCTTCGCTGTCACACCCCATTCCGGGACTATGACAAATAAAGTGCTATTAGGCTCCCATGGAAATGATTTGCACTGTCTCAGAAGACCCACTATTAATAAACCATTTCTCATGTTTGTGTCTGTCCTCCTTGTGCTTTCAGACTAGACACAACTCTCATAGACTTTAGTGATATGAAGTGCCAACGCGGAGACCTCAGCTTCATCTTCAATGGCAACGCTGTTCCCTCCGAATCTTTTGTAGTGCTGGACAATGAACAAAAGGTTTACCAGCGAATACACCATGAGGTTTGTGTGGAAAAAAAAATAAAACAGTGCAACTTGAAAAACTAAATTGCAAAAAAATAAAATAGGCCTCCAAAAACATGTATGTATAGGTCAATTGGCAACACAGTACAATTTCTACGTGAATGAATGAGAATGAAAGAACTCAAGCTAAACAATAATAACTTTTATTGTTACATGCAGTGGTTCTCAAAGTAGAGGATTGAATCATGCTGGTGGTCACAAGATGATCTACACTTCTGAATGATAACACTGTATTATTTTATTTTATTTGTAAATTATTTCCATAGTCATTAGAATCAAATCATATCTAATAAAACAATGAACTATTAAAATATATATTGCTAAGCTTGTTTTTACTTTTTAAATGATTGTTGTCATCTTAATTTTGCTTGGTCCTTGATAGTTGCAAAGTTATTTTCAAAATTAGAAATACCTGACATAGCACACCTATTAATTATGTTTTCTTTCAGAGTAGTCAATGACAAATGACAAATATGTACTTCACAGTTTTCTTGGAGAATTAAAGATCACATTTCTGGTTATTTCACAAGTCATGAACATTTGTATTTTTATGTTGAGTGTTAGGAGTAAATCCATCTTTAACTCTCTCAAAACCTTGTCAAGGCTGACTTATAAGAGAGTGTCTGTGTTTGTGCATAGAGCTGCAATAAAGAGAAACAATAAATACAATATGACCAAAATAGCAGATAACAATTTAGTTTTTATGACCATAACACCAGCCCTAATTGGATTTCTGTATGAGACTTAAATAGTTTCAAAATTGGTCTGAAATTTTGGGGTTTTCTGGGTCAAAACTACACATCATACTTTCTTTCCACTTAAAGTAATTTATTAGCTACTTCCATGTACCTGCTTATACAATCTGCACAATCTACAAGCCTCTTCTACTTAAGGGCACTTGTAGCACCTATCTAACATCTGATTGAATTTACTGCCAGTTTAATGCACTTAACCTTATTGAATTGCTTGTTGCATGTATTTTTCAGGAGTCGAAATGGAGACGGAGGAAGAGGTGGACATTTTGATGAGCAGTGATGTTTATTCAGCCACATTATCGACCAAATCCATCACCTTTTCAAGAGCACAAACAGGATGGCTTTTTAGAGAAGACAAGACGGTAGGTTCGATAGATCGTGATCATAGCCACCTCTTAATATTTTCTGTCTAGGTCACTCTGAAAAATTTCCGGACTTTTAAGTCCCAGACAGAAAGGAAAGGAATTTGTCATATCCTCTGAATTATGAAAATATAAACCCCAGCTGTGCATTTTTTACCATGGCTTTTTCCTCTTTTGTAATCTTGTTTTATCCATTGACAGAAAATTCTAACAATTCATACCAACTAAACATTAATCATGTACAAGGTTTATTAGAAACAACTAAAGTAGGTTAGACTATAAACAAAATTGTAACAGAATTTGAATAAACATAACTACTAAATTGATTATTCAGACTCTGAAATACAGACAAAAAGTCCTTTAACAACAAGAAGAAAATGAAATAACTAAAATGCTGTGACACTGTCTAACTACCTGGAGATAGAAAATCATTTGCAGCATGATGCCTCTGAAATAGGAAGTTCAAACCATAGTTGTGTATGGATATACAGTACATCAGTTTATTGCCATATTGTGGAAATATATAGCTAAAGGAGCAACATTTGTATAGAAACAAGTATGATAAGGCTTTCTTCTAAGCCACAAAAGAGTTGATTCTGGGGTAATATAGATAAAAGTACCAGCATTCACAGCCAGATAAAAACAAGCTTTGTTCCAGCCTACTTTCAAGATAAAAAGTTACACTGTGGGCTTAAAATTTAAATACTATATACATTTTATTGTTACATTTTATTTTATTAATAATAAACTTTTTTGGTAAATAATCTCATTATAGAAGCCCTGATAAACAAATTTCAACATTTTAGGGGCATATACTTAAAATGGAAAAAATTCTTACTGACTAGTCGACTACTAAAATACTTGTTGACTACCCTTCTGTCCACTTTGTCGTGCCTTTGGATGCGAGTGACTGTCCGAGAACTTATTGAAGTATTTGTTTTTCAATTTAGGAACGTGTAGGGAACTTTTTGGCAGATTTCTATTCTGTAAACGGTCTTGTGCTGGAGTCACGCAAGAGACGAGAACACCTGAGCGAGGAGGACATCCTGAGGAACAAAGCCATCATGGAGAGCCTGAGTAAAGGAGGAAACATCATCGAACAGAACTTTGAGGTAATAATACTCTCTCATTTGGACTTTTATATAGAAGCTTTGCTGTTGAAGTTAATTTTTCAAGATTATGATTATTTCTTTATCTGTTTGGTAGTCCCAGTCCAGAGCTTCAAAATATATGGAATTTATGATAATATCGTGAAAAAATATATTGAGTATATGGTTTATGTTTTGAAAAAATAAAAAAAAATCAAACCAGTTCTTGAAATAATTATTTCATTACTAATTTAGTAATGAAATAATCATGAACTGATCTTTGTATAAGGTTCAAACCATGTCTTGAGCTGACATATCTAAACCTCCTTTTTGTCTGGGTCAATTTAGTAAAACACTTTCTTATGTTGTTGCATTTATTAAAAACCAACACTTAATAAGGAACAATTGCCTAACTACTATATTTTCCAGACTATAAGATGCTACTTTTTTCACTCAATTTGAAAAGAAAGATTCTCATAGGCCTCACTTGTTATATTAAGTCTAAATTTGTACTTTTGTATCTGGTTGGTGTGGGTTATACTCAAGTCCACTGAATGTGCGAACACTATTAATTAATTACAAAATAATTGTTGCAGCCCTAAATAGTATAAAAAGAAAGAAAAAGTTAAACCAAACTTTCTCAATTGCAAAGTGAACAAATAATTAAAATGTTGTCACATAAATGGGCCAATAAATTGTTACACATGGCATATACTATATTCACACGAAGAGACTTTTGACATCTAATTCTATGTTTAATTTCAAGGCCAGCAAAAACACAGATGTGGTCATCTGAGACAGCGAATGTTATTAAATGTCTATTCTTATTGTGTTTACCATGTCAGATTCCTTTTATTTTAGGAACAGGATACACCCTATAACTCAAGCTAATCTAATCATGAAATGCAGACATCCTCACTTATAAACTTAAAGTGAAGCATGTCAGATGTATAAAGCAGAAACACGAGCAAAAGCCACAACCTAAATAAAACAGTATTTGCTTTATACTTCCTATGATGCACCACCAGTGAGTTATTTGCCCTCGTTTTCATACAATTAATTTTTGCATTTTGCAGAATAAAGCTACTATTTCGTCTTAAACCACAGTTTATGTCTACATGGGGCTGGCAATATTGACAAAAATAAATATCTTGATTTTCTTTGGAGTATATCGATAACAATATTCAGCTGATATCGTGTCAACTCAGTGTGTACAAGTATGTCTTTAAGCATACTAAGTGAGGTTTAATTATTACACACATTTAAATGTATACAAACATTATTTAGAAATTTCAACTTTGTAATTAAATTCAGAAACAACTTTATTAATCCTGCGAGGAGTAATTAGTTTGAGCAAAAAGAAAAAAGAAGCACATACAACACATAATAGAGCAATTCTGAACAGAGGAGTTTTGAGGTTGTTACGCAACCAATACAGTAAAAAACAATCTACTTTATTCTTCAAAATCTTAAATTTAAAAGACAAATAGAAGTAGGAATAAAAGGTTTAAGATACCCGTTTGTTTTTGCACAAGGCACACACAGCAAAGCGTGATGGCAACAGAGAAAACTCACTTTTTAAATTGTGGTTCTTTTTTAAATTACAAACTAAACACTTTATAGACAACTTTCACAGTATTCTCTACAATTCATATGATCCTGTACACAATTTGAAGTTGTAAAATGTTCAGGTGCAGGCATGCCCAATCAAAGCTTTACCAATATCTCTGTATCTGCAGCACAACCATCAGTCTAGTCCTGAAACTGTCCTGTCCCGGTGGAATCTTGGGGTAGGTTTTGCGTTTAAATCAGACCTCACAATCCTCACATTTGTTCAAAAGCACATCCAGCTTTATCTCGCTAGGACTGCAACTAATAATTATTTTAAATTACAGATTATTTTAACACATTTCTGGAGTAATAACTGCTTTGATCTAAGTCCCTAAAAATTTTTGAGTTTGTGATATACAGTAGTTTTGTAATTATTTGTCACCATATTTATAGTGATGATGATAATTCCAATAACTGATCAGTGATAATAACTGATTAACTTGTTGCATTCCTACTTTTTCTACATTACTTTTGCCCAATGCACTCTAATTATTGATCTTTGTTTATCAAGCTCACCCAGCCACTGCCCCTGTCACTGTGTTTTTGAGACACTCCACACACTGCCCTCGTGTGGTGACAGACACAGACACTTTTTCAGTGTGAATAGCTCTTTCACAACAACAGAATGTTTCTAGTGTTTGTCTGAGCACAAAGACACTCTCACTGAAGCCTTTCCAAACCTCTGGATGTCATTGTTGCCCCCCTTTTATCTTTGTTTGCATTGTTTGAGGGTATTGTACTTTTTTTTCTTTTGTAGTGAATAAACATTTCTATTCAGTTTTGAAGAAGTCGATTTGTTACAAAAAGAGTCCACTAGTTTTAGAGGACAGTAGCTTTAGTCTAGATGTGCTTACCACGGACAGGCTTAGCTATTGTGACACTTTGAAACAGGGCTTCAAAAATTGATCGCACGACTGAAGCGTAAAGCTGATGGTGCAGGGGCATACCAGCCGCTGAGACCCGGGCGGTGTTTTCTGTCTGGACCACAGCACCAGTCAGTGAGGAAGCAATTAGTCAAAGCCCCAAACATGTCTGTTATGGCAGCCCAAAGGCAAGGTTTAAACAGGGTTGTGTCTCTCCAGAAAGTTCTATTTGTCATGTATAGAAGAATGGCTCTGGGGCACAAGTCTGTCTCTACACCTTTCTGTTGGTTTTTGTCCTAGTTGCTTTATTTGACTCAACAGAAAGCAAGGTCAGTCAGTTCAAACTCATTTTAGACAGGCTGTTAATTTTAGGAGCTCATTCTGCTGCAGATATTAGGAGCTATCTTGCCTATTTGACGGAGAAAAACTTGAAGAGGTGGCTTCACAAAATATTCAATTCAACCATGAAGTGAGAAAATCAAACGTCAACTCTTGAGCTCTCAAAAAAAAAACATCACATCTTTTTTAATGTTACTCAGATGAAAAGGTATTCAGCCATTTTCTGATTATCTTAAAACTTAAAATTGTGATACAATTTTGCCAAATGTGAATCTGTATAGAAATAGAATGGTGTGCTTTGTATGAGCAGGTAACTGTTTTTGGTGAGCTGACCCCCTCTAGTGGCTGTTTGTTTGCAAATGTATGACGTGTGCTGACTTCATCTCTAACTTTAACATGTTTTGCAGCCAACACGAAGGCAGTCTTTAACCCCTCCAACGCCGAACACTATATCTTGGGAAGAGTACATCACAGCTGACAATGGAAAGTGAGTTACAATTTCTTCCTGTATTTACAAGTGTTGGATTGTTTGCCTGTTTTTTTTTATTTTATTATTATTCAGAGCCCCGCATCTTGGAAGAGAGCTTGTCTGTAAAGAAAGCAAAAAGAACTTCAAAGCTACAATAGCAATGAGTCAAGACTTCCCCTGGGCATTGAATCGTAAGTACAGTATTTGGAGCTTCAATATTGTTTTTTTAATGTAGGCTTATCAATTTCTGTTTAATTTTGTCGTCTACACTCTCATGCTTTATGTATTGTAAGTGATAAGACCTCTCTGCCACAGGTTGCTCAATGTTCTGGAAGTGATTGCACCGTTCAAGCACTTTAATAAACTCAGGGAGTTTGTTCAGATGAAGCTCCCACCAGGCTTTCCGGTCAAGCTTGGTAAGTGAACTTTGATCAAAGAAGCAAAAGTGCAGTTGTAGCTAAAACGTTGTGTATGTTTTCTTTCAGACATCCCTGTTTTTCCTACAATCACAGCCACAGTGACATTTCAGGAGTTTCGCTATGACGAGTTTGAGCCATCAATTTTTACCATTCCAGAGGAATACAAAGAAGATCCTAGTCGCTTTCCAGATCTTTAGCTTCTGAAAAAGCATGAACCTCGCAAAATTCTACATGGAAAAAGACAATGAAGCATTATTAAACAATCTTAACCACTTAGGCCTGTGAAACAAAACTTAACACATTGGGCATTGAATATTTATATTTGATCGCAGTTGTTCACTGGGCAAAGATGAGCAGTGAGTGAGTCACTGCTGTTTGTAAGTTTGTATGTACTGTTCATAAAGGGACTGTATTTAAGTGACTGTAGTCAATCACTGATGTGTATAAGGGAGGGATTCCACTGTTTTCAGCAACAACATTGTTACACAGATCATTTCTAGGGTTTTTCCGGGAAAAAAAAAACAAAGCTAACCTTTTTCAGATTTAAATTATTTGAGTTTCATCTATTTTTTATTATAACTATCTGAAAGTTAATGACGTTCCAAAGATGCGTCAACTCTTTCAATGTTGATTATTACTACTTCAGTGAAGTAGATACTTCATAAATAACATAACAATTCACTACATTAAATTGGACCTAGGTTTGTGCCTGGACACTTGATGATGCACTGCAGACTGACTGTAGGGCTTCACCAGTTTGAACTTGTTCTGAACTTTACAATGCCAGTCACTTACAGCAACTCAAAAGTAACATAAAATTACATGTTTATTAACAGTTGAGTCCAAATGTAAAAACAGGTCATGGATGTTTGCAACTATTTGTTTTACATACTGCTCACAGTATGTATAAACAGTACATTTTGTGATCGATACCTTGTATTTGGTTTTATTTTGGTGAGGGAATTCTGTGTAGGATGTTTACTTTAATAAGTAAGCTGTTGCTATTTTTGTACAGACTTGTTTTGTTTTCATATTTGCCCCTTTTTTTTTTTTTTTGAAAACTTTGTCATAATCTTTTATGACAAACTATGTATTTACATAAGTATGAAAAGCACAAAGAAATGCCATTCTAAAGTCATAGATAACATTGGTTCTGTTGTGTCCTTACATCTGCTGCTATGGCATTTGAGCCTCACTGTGTGGACACAACATTCCTCTTCAGAAGCTCTTCTTTAGGATACATGCACATTTGTAAAGAACAAGATATCTAATGATTTCTGAAAGTATAAAAACTGACCTTTTATTTTTCTTTTGTCATTCTGACCGAGTCTGTGCCTCTCCACTAATTTGAAATTTTGTTCATTCTAGCTTCAGCTTATTACATTTACTTTAGAATGAGTCACCATGTCAATTGTACAGCAAAACTTGTGTATGCTACACTATTTTTATATATAAATACTAAAAATAAAACCCTATCAGCAACTACGTTTCATCTTTGTTTTTACCATTGTTTAAAGAAGAGGCATTATCTATGTTTTTTTAATTTATCCTTTATATTTAAAAAAAAACATACATTTGATTGCTCAACAAGCTTACATGGACGATACAAATGTTTGTGCACAAAGCGAGCTGTAATACAAGACAGTGCATTACAGTAAAGCAAACTTGTTCAGCAAACAGAGAAGGTACAGTGCCCAAACTTGATACAACATAACTCTTACACCTTTATTGTGTGTAGTATGCTCTGACAGGCAGACAAAAGTAACACCAATTGGTTTATTTATTTACATAATTTAAAAAAAATTGCATTCTCCAGAACAGTTTAAAATTTTTTTGAGGTTATCTATTAAAAATATGAAAGAACAGTAGTAGTGGTATGTCAGTCACTCATGTCCATGTCCTCTTGCTGGTGGTCATCGCCATTTACTTTGGACTTTGTAGAGACTTCAGCTCTTTCACTTGAGCCTTTGGGGGAGCAGTTTGAGTCCGAATCACTTTTTCTCTCGTCGTCTTCCTCTCTTACTTCTTTTCCACTGTCGTAACCTTGTTCTTCTTCATCATAATCCCTGGTCACCTGTCAAACACTGGAAGTTTAATGGTTTGATCTTAGGGGTGTCACAATATCAAATTATTATGAGACATTCATGACTTAACCATTATTCAAGATGACTGAGATAAACATTAAAACTTTACATTTCCTATATTACTTCTAAATTGTGTGACCAGCTTCATATTATCAAGTAAATGAGACCAATACAACCAGATAAAAATTTTCTTATATTTGTTTCAATTCAGTATAAAATGCAGATTAAAATGGTCATTTTCCTAAAGATTTGTTTTTAATAGTTACAGTACTTTACTGTATCCTGAATAATCACAAATATCAGTTCATCTAGACATTGATACTCATCTTGCACATTTTTTCTTCGGTTAGGTGGAAACAAAATTTCAGGTAAATTCTCATACAAACCTTTACGTCTCCCTTCTCACTGTCTGACTTGCGCTCCCGATCTCGTTCCTTATCTTTACTTTTCTTCTTTTTGCTGTCGGAGCGCTCTTTCTGGTCTCGATCCTCTCTCCGATCTCGTTCTTTTTCACGGTCCTTATCCTTTTTCTTCTCTTTTTTATGGCTGATGACAAACACAATAGGGACAAAGATCTTGTATTTCACATTAAATTAACCAATTTAACTGCTTGATCTTGTACTATTGAGATAAAACTCACCGTCGGGGAGATGGGGATCTGGAATTTTTTTTCCGAGGAGAGCAAGATGCACTGCGGCTTCGTCGGTGCCTCCTAAACCAGAAAATATACATTTTAATCTAAAACACGCGCTCTCTTTTTAATAGTTGTCATTTTATTTTTTACCACTCACCGACTAATACTGCGAGACCTTCTAGCACTGCTGTAGCTTTTAGGGGGCGTCTTTGAACGCTTTTTTGACTTCTCCTCTTTCCTTCTATCTCTTTTGAGATAACATAAAATGAGTTAAATCATGCCATTCTGCAGACAAAAACTCAAAAAAGGTGAGCACCTGGAGCGACTGCGTCGGCCTCGGTCTCTGTCTCTGTCTCGTGAGTGGGACCTTCTTCGTCTGGGACTCTTGGACCTCCTCCTGCTTCTTGAATGAGACCTGCGCCGTGATCGACTATTAGACCGCCTGTCAAAAAACAAGGAATATATCTTTTGTTTTTTTACCTTTGGGGGGAGTCAGCACTAGTAAGCACCAATTCTTACCTGTGCCTCGAGCGAAGATCTAGATCTTCTGCGGCGTGACCGTGAACTTGATCGGGAGCGCTTTGCGCTTGTCATCTTTCTTGCCTTTAAACACAAACATGAAAGTAAATTTGGCAAAAAGTCCAGTTGAAAAGTTTTTTAAAAATCTATGAAAAAAATGGCATTTACTTCCTGGTTCAATGGCGGCAGATATTAAAGACTGTGCTTCTCGTACTCTCTTCATTGCTTCTTCAATCTCCTTGCTGGAGGCGTCTGTCTTTAAGCCTGGAGTTAAGCCCAACCCTGCAGCTAAGGGATTCAATCTGCAAATAGCAGTAGTTAGTTCTTTTTTTTTTTTTTTTTATCAAAATTTATTTTTGGAAGATGACTAGGACTTACTTTGGGTCAATTGACTGCATTAGCTTGAGGAAGTCAGCAGACAGACCCTGAAAAAAAAAATTATATATATTATATATATATTTTATGAAGCATGTAATTACCATCCACTTAAGTGGTCTTTACCGGAGGGTTCATATTAGGACCATGCAATCCCATGGCAGCCATTTGTTCAATGGTTGGTGCTCCTAAGCCAAACGGCGTAACTCCCATCTAAAACACATTTTGTTAAACAATATTAAAAAAATAAATAAATATATATGATAGTGTAAGGGTAAAGAGAACTCACGGTAGCTAAAGGATTAGGTGTTGGCAGAAGACCTCCTCCGGGCATCATTCCTGCCACAGCATTGGCTGGAGCGAGCAGCGACATAGCTTTAGATTCATCAGGAATCACTCCTGGAGAACAGATGGAATAATTCAAAATGTACTCAAGACAACATAGGCAACTTTCAGACAAGACTTGCAGACAAGCCACTCCCATCTAACTACTCTATTGTCAAATATTAAGAACATCCATTGAGTCTTGTCTGTAAATCTTGCTCCCTGACTTCTTTGTGAAATCATAATTGTAGGATTAGCAGGTATGTTTTAAAATCACAATACACATTGTGGTCAACACTGCCAAGATTTTATCACCTGTACTTGTTTTTTAAGTCATGAACCAAACGTAAGCAAGCACAGCCAGTTGTCCCGCGGGATGTGCTCTCAACTTTCATTAGATGTTTTATGAACAATCGACTCACGCCGGCTGCTTCGCTATAAAGCACACAAAAACATTGAGATACAGAAAACAAAGTTGATTTAGGTGGAGACATAAGGGAACATTTCAACATTGCTTACTACCAGCATAAAAATAGCTAATGTTTTGGTGGATTTGTTGATGGTAAAAATCTGTTAGCACTGTATATTTTTACCACATATATAATACTTCACTGTAACCAAACTTCATAACTATAGAATTATAGAGCTTTCACTGTTACAGTGACTATGATATAAAAGTACAATCCATTAAAAAAACAAAAAAGTATTTTTGACAATGAGTATCATATGCAATCTGAAAATGGTGCATGACATTTTGGGGGCTAAAGAGGGAAAGACCGATGCACGCACGCAGGCACACACACAGACACGCTCAACAGAAAAGACACGAGAGAAACAGGATAAACTGCAGTAGAAAAAACTGATGGTGGCAATGTCAGCGGAGCTGGCTTTTAGGGTTGGCTGAACCAGGAAAAAGAACTGTAAAACACAACAACAAAAAGAAACACCACTGTTAATTGTCAGATTTACTTTTTTCTTTTGGAGGCTCAGTAAAAACCTAAGAGACAACTGTGCCATACAGTTAAGCTAATATCTTCTGTAAGTTGTTTTTGTGTCCACATATAAGTGCACACCTGATACATGCCACTCTATGGATGATGCTTAGTGTTTTTGTTTTGTTAAGCTGTATTTTTCAATTTATATGTGAGTGAAAGTGAAATACAACTAGTGAACACAGCTAGTGAAGCACTAAAAATCAATATTGTGACAATGAAGTACCAGTACTGATAATAAAAAAAAATACAGCTAATGAAGCACTACAAATCAGTATTGTTATGTGAATTTTACTTTTACAGAAACATTTCTAATATTTCAATGACTTCATCAATTGGTTTGGGATACACAAGGTTTACATCTTTATACCTTTCTTGTGATCATTATTCTTCAAATTTAGAAAATTTACCATTCATACAAACCACTGTACTTAGTCTTGTGTGGCTAATTGTGTTAACAAAATTACATTGAAATATAAATTTTTTTTTTGTTTGTTTGTATGTATGTATGTTTTGTTTACTGGAGAAAACCAGAAGGCGGGTGCAACCCTGATGGAATATTTTTGTTCTAATCTCCTGTTGGCACCAGAGGACCACTTTCAGCCAGCAAGGAAGGCCTCTCTGCAAAGGACTTGTTCACTATGAAAACCGAAAAACAAATAACAGAGAGAGAGAGGTTTACAGCTAATCTGCAACATATGGACACAAATATAACTTTCTGCTAATTAACAACAGAACTAATAATTAGGAATGGTATAGTAACTAAAAATGTAAAAAAGTAACTAACTAAATAGAGAATATTGTGTTTGCTTCTCTTACTGTAAATTGCTACTTGCTACATATTGCCTGCCTTATTCAGAGGAAAAAATAAAGTACCCACCTTCCGCAAAAGGAACCACAATGAGTGCTCTGTCCACAAAGACGGTGTTGGTCAGATGCTGCGACACTCCCACCGACTCCGACTCAAGGAACTTTACAAAACAGACACGGGAAGTCACAGGCAAGGGAGAGTCACTGAAAGACAACACAGGCAAGTTGGGCAAAGAGAAGCATAAGAAACAATCATGTCCTTTTGACAGTGAAGCTGATACACACTAATAAGCACTTCCAGTGACAGCTTTTAAGTAATAGTCAAAAGTTTCTACATTTGGTGACTCAAGGCCATTTCTATCAATTCATGTGAGTACTCTAAAATGTCTGCAGTCCACTTGCAAAGGCGCTATGCACAGAACGTCAGTTGGCTTGTTTATATGCTAACTTATGTACTTATCACCATTTCCAATTCAGTTCATTTGTATTAGGTTTTCATCACGTCAATCTATAATGAATAACATTAAGAAGATGAGAGTGAAAAGCGAGTTGTAGTGGATGTCTCTGAAAACAATTTAGGAGAATTTGTGTGTTAATGAAGAGACATTTTTGTGTCCAAATGCCAACGCTAAAGTAAAGACTCATAAGTTTTTAGAGTTATGTCGCTACCCGGTTAGCAAATCCTTAACCTTAATCAAATGAACTTAATATAAACCTAACCCGAATCCTAACCTTACCCAAATCCCTGAATAGAAACTTGGCTGGCTAACATAGCCACCATTGCAAAATAATGGTACATGACATAACTGGGTTGAAGAAAAAAAATCAGGCGTACAAGATAATAGCTCACTGGTATAGAACTAGCTATTTTGAATATAAACAAGCCAACTGAGGCTATTAAACAAATTGATTTTTCTGCCAAAACACAAATGAATCTCTACTAACTCGCATAACCCCACTAGGGGACTTCCTAGCCCACTGCCAGTCACAAATCCATGGTTACAGCTCTTTGGGATTTAGGCAGGGGCAGGAGGTGCTCCTTCCAGGCTACTGCGGTGCCCGTGCTAACAGAGAGACAGCGCTAGCTAGTGTTAACAGTTAGCGTTAACTAGTTCAATTCATTCAGCCTTGGTTGCATTTTACTCAAGTTACATGACGAATGACTTTATAACCCCCGTCGTAATAGATCACAAACAGTTATGACATTGTAATCAACATAACACCACTGAAGTCCTTCGGTGTCAATACACGAGGACTAAAACAAACCGAGAAGGCTAGCGTTAGCAAAGTCGCAGAGCTAATGCCAACAGGCCTCACAAGGAGCCGGGCACATTTTTGTGAAAACTTCAGGGTTTGTCATACTCACTCCGGTGGAAACAGCTTGAGCTCCTCTATAGTCCGAGGAACCCGAACAAGGTCCTCATTTGTTCGGAGGTTGTGCTTGGTGACACATTTGTCACTTGAACGACGTGCGTGGACATTCTCGTGTGCTTAGCTGTTGGTCCAAAACAAGTTTTCTGTTCATAAAATTAAACTGGCACCACGCTGTAAAGCAAATGTTACCAAATAAACGTATCAAGAACAAAAATCATTTTCTCAAACGATCAGTGTCGCTGGCTACTGCAGACGTCTTTGCTGTTGTGCCAGGGTTGCCAAGATCGTGTGACAACTTTCAGCCACGAGACGGATCAAGACGATGGCTTTTGAAACCAACCTGGCAATGTTTTTTTTTTTTTTTTTTTTTTTTTTTTTTTTTTTTTCGTCAAATGAATATATGGACCATATTTTTCAAAGAATTTACACTTGTATTTGGATGTGTATGTTTCATGAATATGAATCAATTTTATTATATTAACATTTTTATTAGATTTTAATATACGCACATACATAAACATTATTTTACTAAGCGGTATAACTGTTAGTACTCAATGAAACATTATTAATATAATTTTATTTATTTTTTATTTTTTTGGGAAATAAAGAATGTTGCTCATTGACCTCTGTGGGCGGAGTCTAGTTGGTGTCAGACAGAGCCAGAGCAGAAGAGGTGCTAGGAGGCTAATGGTGTGTTTTTCTTATGCAGTTTGCCATCGGTGGGATTTCTAAAAGGAGCATGCATAGCTCGAGGTCAGTCTTCTTTAGGTAAGATGCATTTGGCTTCATTCTTGTATTTGACATTGTACGAAATGACTGGTGATAAATGTAGGTGCAGATCCTCGGTTAGCATCCTTTAGCTTCTTGGTGAGCCTGATGTCAACAGGTTGCAGTGACTTTTTTATTATCTATAAGAAAGGTGAAATATCTTTGTCATGTTGCGAAGATAAAAAGTACGTATTTCCAAGAAATGGCGAAAACACTGTAGGAGTAGTTCAAAAGCAATTATTACAATCCATTTAATTTATAGTTACACATTGTCTTAATTGTACTTTTTTGGATTGTAGGCACAACAAAGCACATTTTCAATGATAAACCACCATAAAAGTAAAAAAAAAAAAATAAATAAATAAATCAGAACTATGAATTTTAAGTGTAGAAATCTCCATGTTTACTTTCTTTCCTTTCAACGCATTTCATTAAAAGGACAGACTGTAAATGAAAATGCTATTGTACCGGAATATATCTTTAATAGTTAAATTACATATTTTTTCAAAGGATGGAAAACCACTATAATTTGCATAGTCACAATTCACCCATCACAGGAGCAAATGATTGGAAATACTGTTTAAAATGTGTTTAAAGTGAAGTGTTCATTTGCCAAAACAATTTCGAGGTTCAAGGTTTCTTTTTATTTGTCTATTTTGGGAGAAATTTCAATGGGCTGCTGCATACACCAAAGACATATCATCACAAGAAATGATACACATAAAATTGGTACAATACATCCCTCTACACATTCTTACATTATTTATCATGTAACCACTTTACTTAAACAGGTACAAATGAATGCTTGCATCTGTTATATTGTGAAAATAACAGATGTCATGGCAAATATAACAGGTGTCATGGCACAGTGATACCCTGTTGGATATCAGTGTGTCATGAGCCTGTGGAACTTCCTCTTTCAAAAAGTTCATATGTGTACAAGTTGTGTGTTTGTCTAATTACTGTTACTAACAATAGCTTAAGCAACGGCTTTTAGACAAACAACTTCAACAAACACATATTCACAACAAACAGGTTTGTATGAATATGATAACGTATTGTAAATATGTACTGTGTAGATGTGACAGTGCTTTTTTAACCCTAGAACACTATCGCCGGGTGAATTTCACCCGAGCAAATGTATTTACATGATTTTCAATATGTTACATTTTTCTGAGTGTCATGAGTCCCTGGAGCTTCACCATTGTTTTTGACTTCTATGAAGGTGTGGGTGTTTCCCTCCCCCAAAGCCCACTTTTTCCTACAGATTTGCTTTCGGGTGATTTTCACCCGGCGATAGTGAAAGAGGGTAATGTACGTTTTGGGTGGATTTCACCCAGCGATAGTGTTAGTGTTTAAAAACAAGCTATCCTGCCACAAGTCAAGGGTGACAACATGCAGGTTTACCATGTTTTCACCACATTTACTGTCCCTTGTCAACTACAGCTGTCATCATTTCGCAGGATTAGTGTCTCTGACATCTCAGCTTGAGAGTAACACAGATTTGCTTTCGGGTGATTTTCACCCGGCAATAGTAATAGAGGGTAATGTACGTTTCCTTTTTTTTTTTTTTTTTGCCAAAAGTTACATTATGTAATTAGCTACTTATATGAATTATGAATATATATCACAAAGTGGTGTTTTCAAAGTGAATTCTTATGGTGAAAACAATATTTTAATCAGATGAGTCATTTTCACACAATGAAAAAATACCACATTTTTGTTCCTAACCCCTGTAGCTGTTTGTGTGCCCAGGAGTCTGTGGCTTCACTAGGGAAGTCTCACATGTCTCAGGAATGGGTGGACCAAAGATAAAGTGTCCTGTATCAGTAATTTTTTTTTAAAGATTTTTTTGTTCTCAAAATCCAAAATTTTCAGTAATTTTCAAGCATGTTTATTGCACCTTCCTATATTTTTATTTTCTATATTGTTACACATATCACAGTTGAAAATAAAAGAAAACCCCTCTAATTTATCAAATGTTGTCATATTTTGATCTATTTTTTATGACAAGTCCTTTTTTTTGGGTATATTATATCGGGTGAAAATTACCCGGCAAAAGTGATGGTGTAATTTTTTATAGCGATAGTGTTCTAGGGTTAAATGGATGATTAGATAAGTGATATTTATTCAGGAACCCCATGAAAACAGACTTATCATCTCAAGAGGCATTTCTTGAATAAAGACGCACACTATTGACACATCTGACTTTTATAGGCCTACATATTGCCTACATTTGTTTTTTATTGACATTTTGTTATTTTTGCGTCAACCTATCCATTGACTTGCAAATCTAACTTGGCACAAGTATCTTTCCTCGTGTCAATTTTTTTATATACAGTACTGTACATCGTTCCAGATAGATACAGTAGATGGACGTACAGACAGACAGACAGACAGACAGACAGACAGACAGAATAATGTAAACCAATTAAACTAATCCAATCCAACTCTGACATTTTATTGTGTTTCACTTTGTGTTTGCCCTTTCAGAATTTATGAAGTGTTATTTTACTCACAGACCTTAATAATACTAAATTAAATGTTATGTATTTTGCAGGTGTCTTGGTGGAAATATCTGCAAAGCTGACTTAAACAACAAGGAGATACAGTCTACTTTCATTCCACCTCTCTCATGACATCTGTAAAGAAGGAATGGGCATCCTCAGATTTGTGGCCAGAATTATGGGCAGGATCAGTGCATTTAGATCCTATCAGTTTGTGGTTCTTCTGGCTGCAGCTCTGGCTGTTGTAGCTTTTTATTACTTTGGCACAGAGAGGCAAAACTTTTCAAGCACCACCAAACGAATTAAGCAAACCCAAGCAACCACAACATCAACAGGAACGATGCAGACCTGACTGTGGACACCAAATTTATCCCCTCACCAGATTATACTGAGCATGATGCACTTCAACACAATGAAGTTGTAGGAAATATACTGACTGAACCAGGAAAAAGAAACGGTGTGGCTGCAGGCCAACATTACCATGCACTGATGATGTTTACTAAAGTGGATAAGAGTCAGAGCCTGCAGGATAAGTTCAAAGTAGCAATGCTGTCAATGGTGAAGCATGCACTCTTTCAAGATGATGAACTGCTCGTGCTACATTTTGTCTGTGACCCAGCGAGCCAGGAATTAGGGAAGAGTATGTTGAAGGAATTTCTTAAAGATGCTACATTCAAATATGAGGTAAGTTGCAAATATTTTCTATAATTTAATTTTGCTTTTCACGTTTCACAAAATTTGTATTGTGTGTGAACATAAAACCCTATATTTAAAATTGGCCTGATTTTCTTTCATCTATCAAATTTAATTTTAAACATGAAGTTAGTTAAGCTGTTTGTGTCTAAGCTAGCATAGACTAATTTTGTGTTTTGCAACGGAAAAAAAGTAAACTACTTAAATTTGCCTTTCCTTCTAAATACATTAAAAAAAACGTCTTCTTTAAACCTTGTTTAAATATAATTTAAATATATACTGTATATTCCAAGACCAAGTTCAAGCACCTCAGAGAGATCGACAAGTCTTAAAACCAAGGCCGGTTTCGAGCACGACTACACTACTGTCCAGTTTCTAGTTCATTAGGTGATGAAATTGCAGAGTTCTGCTGTGAATTTGGGGTCAAAATGACTGGAGGAACATATGAGGGTTAAATCAAACTCTTGTCAAGTGTATGTGATTTGGTCTTCTTAACTGTAGTAATTAAAATCAACACAAGAGGGCAGCTTCTGTCTTCTGTTCCACTGTGTTGGCTTGTCAGATGAGAAGATTAGTAGCCTCCTGCTGCAGCACAATGCCCTGTCCCAATTCTCTTCTTGAGTGTGCATCATAGAGCTCAAGCTCATAAACTTATTTAGAGATTACTTATCCCACCTTATCAGCTTCATTACCAACACTACTTCTGATTGTTCTGTTGCCTAAAATGAAACCATGGTGTAGTGGTAACAATAATAACAACAACAATAAAGTAGTATTAATTATTAGGTCTGTTCTAAAACATAATATCGGCCAAGACTGAAGAATTCTGGAAGGTAACACAGTATTTTTCCTACCTTTCTACAGGCCTCTACCCTCATAAGATATTTATAACTGTTTTGTTGCTATATATAGAATCAAAAGTCACCCATTATTACCAATAATGTTAAACTTGGGTTATAAAAAAATAATAATTTTAAAAAACTTAGACAAGCAATACTAAATGACCAAAAATATCAGATTTGGACTGATTTGTTGGTCACACAATATTGATCTGTTTTATATCTTCACTATTAAGGAATGCTTGATTCTCGATATTGCATTTTTAGATACCACAAAGCTTGTGGTTGTAGTTTTCTTTTTAGATTGTATTTGTGTTTCTTTTTATCAGTAATGCTTTAATGCTTTTCTATATGGATTATCATCAGCTTTTTAGCGAATTTGGTAACCCTAGACATTGTAATTCTCAAAGGTTATTGTTCATGGAATGTCCATAACTGTCTCTGACCACTGTAGGCTTGATACAACACAGATGTCATTCTGTGGATGCCACTGTGAGGGTCAAAACCAGTGCCTCCAGCAATGCTTAGCAATATTGTTTTATAACTCTTATACAATTTCCTGCTCTTACATAAAATATAATATGTTTGTAGTGTGAGTACACATTTTTAATCAGAACTGCACTGGTGAGAAAAGAACTTAAGTCACAAAAACAGAATTTAAAAGGTCAATAAAATAAACACATCAGAACACTTAAAATTTAAACAAGACTAAGCCGAAAAGAGCCTCACTTTTGTTTTTCTCAGGAACAAAAAATTTGTGTTTCAATGGTTGAGATTTTAGTGCTTGCCAACTTTCTCTTTAGAAATTCTCAAAGTGCAGCCCTCAAAGTCAGCACTTGCCAAAATCTCTACAAAAGGCTTTGCTTAGTACTCAGAGCATAAACTTTTTCTTCGTCACCAAACTCTGTAACAGATTTGTTTAGAAAAAAAGGAACATGGTTTATTTTGATCCAAATTTGTAATGAAATTTGTAGTGAATTTTATTTGCAAAAATAGTTACGATAGATTCGATTTTTCTCTCATCAGTTATTCCTTTTTTTTTTTAAACTGTTACTTATAAAGACAAGACTAGTCCTGAAATACATTTGCTCAATGTCTGGAACTAACTCAAGAGCAATTTATGTTTTTACAACCCAATTGTGTTCCTTTAATAACAACAATAATCTGCCATTATTTAGCATTTTGATGACAACATATTTCTTTAAAAAGGCTTTACTTAATTCCACATGTATTTGAGCTCGAGTGTGCGCAGGTTTCCACTGATGATGACCAGAGCAAGTGCAAGTGCAAGTGCTGACCTACTTTATAAAATCACATGCATATTGTGAGGATTATCTAAAGCCCTTTACACTTACTGATGTTGTCGGACTTATCCAGGAATGACCAGTAGCTCTCAGCACTTCTTTAGGCTCTGAACATGTGTTTTCACTTTTCACACTTTGAAAGTCTGTGCCTTGTTGCCTTCTCTCATAAAAAAAAAAAAAAAAAAAAAAAAAAAAAAAAAAACAACACACTCTCCTAATCTGTAGAGAATCTGCTACAATCTGAGGTCAAACTGTTATTAAAAGGTCAACTATGGTAGTATTTCTGGAGGGTTAGGGTTAGGGTCCGCAACTACTTTTCTCCAACACAACCAGGCCTATGCAACATACACATAACATATGCTCCCTTCTCTGTCATACAAATAGTACTAAATCTGATAAAAATGTAACTTGCTGTCAAAATCAGTCAGGTAATAAATCATCTCTGACCTACATTTGTCAGATAAAGAAAAAAAAACCCTCCTGCATTGTATTTAATATATACATGTAACTGTACATTCATAGTACACACAACATTTCTGTATGAAATACTTCTATCTGTAAATGTTCTAGGTAACGCAACCACATTGTCAAAAGATATTATGTTGGGAGTGGGAGTAAATAAGTTCTTGTCACTCCCTTTCGAGCTTGATAATTACATGTAGTTGTTATGGATGTTATATGTTATTGTTAGCTAAACTGAGGAACATTGCTTGTTGAAATTACATGAGCTTGAATAAATAAATAAATATTCCAATAAGACATGATGAAGAGCCCTAAAGAGTTTGTTACATGTTAAATCCAGATCTCTCATATAGGAATGCATGTTTTGAAATGTTATTTTTGAGCCATAAAACACATTAATCTGAATTATGTGTATAATTCTGTGCAACATAGGCCAAGCTATAAGGTGTCCTTAGAGACAAGGAGGTAGCAGATGTATCATACAAAAAATTGCATACCTTAAAGGCTTGCATAGAAAATGTGAATAGAATAGCAGGTTAAGCTATAAACCAAAATGTGTCATCTTCTCTACCAGTTTTTCATATGGCATCATCTTCTAGATAAACAGCAGAATGTAGGTGTGTTTGGAGCGACTGATATAAAAATGATGCAGCAGAATCACTCCATGCAGTATGAATAATGTTCTTCCTTCCACAGGTGTTATTTCATGATGTGGTGGAGCTCACACACAAGCTGTTTCCTATTGTGGAGGCCATGCAGAAGCACTTCAGCGCAGGATCTGGAGCGTACTACAGCGATGCCATCTTTTTCCTCTCTGTGGCCATGCATCTCATCATGCCTGAAAGTAAGAATCCTAATAATAATGTAGGTCTTCCTTATTTGCTCTTTAATCTCATTTACAAATTTAATTTAGAGTTGTTACTAAATGTGCACCGATGGACAAATTCAAAGGTACTCCAAAGCTGCATTCACATAAGTTACTTTTTGGTTCTAAACTGAGCCCATTTTATACACTTGGTTTGATCCTGTCCTAGTCCTTGTTTAGAAATATTCTAGCTTAAGGAACAAGTTTCCAAAAAGTCAGGAAGAAGAATGCTCTCCTCTAGGACACAAGAGTCGATTTTTGGGAGATGCAAGCTTGCTCAAAGTGAAGACATTTTTCTCATGTTTTTAGTTAAACAAAAACATCAAAGTAAAAACACAAACAAACAAAAAAATGATGCTTTTTTCCAAGTTTATTTTTTTCGGGGTTAGAAAGTTACATGGTGTGTCTTTAATGAGCCTCTGCACCTTTAAGACAGACCCTGTTTTGAGCAGCTCAGACTGTCTACTGTCTTGTCTCTGAAACCCCAAATAATCAAAATTCAGTGTTTGCAGACATGACTACTTTGTTTGTCAAGTTGTCTTGTTATAGATCATGTCACGTGTGAAACATTTTTGTGAATGTCACCAGAACTGCTTTCCAGTGTCTATTGTCCCTTATTTGGAAAAAAAAGGAGAAAAGAAAAACTTCCTTGGCATTTACCAGTTGTGTGGTAGAGGGTAAGAGGAGACAAGATTATAGATTTGTATTTGAAGTAGCATTGTCAAAAGTTTTAAAAATCAGATACTATTTAATACTAAAACTGGTACCAAAACTAGTTACTGTCATAAAAAGTATCTAAACAAATATTGACATTTTTTAAAAGAAGTTTAAAAACAAAATGTTTAGTAGAGGAAGTGCTTTATTTGCATCGAAATTGTCAGTCTATTGTATAAAAATGTTTGCAATAGGAGCATTTTTATTTATCATTGGTTAGTACATTTTCTTAGTATCAATTTTGATACTAAGAAAATATACTTATTACTTATAGGATCAATATTGAGAATCAATCACATTTTGTATTGCAAAGTAATTTTTTCTTTCTTTGGATAATGAGGCAAACATTTTTGTAGCATCACTATTTTTTCTGAGGTCATGTTTGTGTTTGTGCTCTCTCTGGATGATGCTGGCGCACAGCTGGACAGCAGCAGGATGGCACATCTCTAAACGGCACGTGTCTGTGTGCAGAATCCCCAGGGATTTGGGCAGAAGGTGACCTGCTGCTGCCCACATTATGCCCCCTGTGTGCTTGTGGACGAATAGAAGCACCTCTCTATATTGTTGTTTTTGCTCCAATCCAGTGGGTGTGCGGCAGTGTTTTGGACCACAAACAAGCATCACAATTAGGCTTTGGAGCATGGATCAATAGTTACCTACAAAGCATTGTTATCAGAAAGTTCAGATGGCTTCAACAATTTTATTTTTCTAGTTTGAAATGGTAGTACAAGTTATTAGATGGCCCCTTCTGACCACTTGTCTGCATTCAAACTGTGTCACATCATAGTCATAGTCATAGTCTTAATTTGCACAAGTCTAAGCTAAAGTGACTTTTCCTATGTAGTGTTGGTTTTGCCATTTGTTTAGTATTCAAAGGGGATCTTGTTTAAGTACTGGCTCTGACGTCTGCATCACTTTGAGCTCAAATCCCACAACATGTGAGTATTAAATCCTTATTGATCATCCACGTGTGCCACTGGTCGGCTGAATCCAAATGGCCACACATTTCTATTAAAAGACAGCTTTTATCTGCAAAAGGGCATTACGAAAAAGCATTGGCTGCTGCTCACGCCACTCCTATATTTTTACATTATTCTATACTATTCTCCTTCTAGCAAAACACACACATCCGCCATTTGTATTCATGTTTAATAACTAAATGGAATCATAAGGGAGGACACTGAAAGGACAGCTATAGCTACAAAGAAACCACAAACATACAGTAATGTAAAATACAATACTGTCATGCAATTGTTGATAAAGTACAATCAAAGTCAGGAAATTGTAGAAGACATACAGTGGGGAAAAAAGTATTTAGACACAAGCTATTGCTCAAGTTGTTCGATTCAAAATGATGAGAGAGGTCTGTAATTAGCCAATTTAGCAAATTAGCAACTAGCAAAAAATAGCAAAGTTCAAATGAGTCAGTATCTATAAAATATCTTCCACATCAAATCTTTCCATCACTGGTTGCTGTTGTGGTCATGAAGCGCTCGTTGCACTCCCTCTAGAGGTGCAGCATGTCTTGACTTGAACCTCAAGAACATTTTCCAAACATAATAGACATGAGAATGCTTCTGTAGGGGAGCAAAACACATCTATGTCTTCTACAGATATCATTTTAACAGTAACAAGTTATCTGATATTAACTGAAAAAAGGAGTGTTGGGATTATTTCAAAATCTCTGAATTGTACATTTTGTTTAATCAATTTGTCTAAGCTCTGTAGTATAATAAACGTAATTATACTATATATGTGTATTATATTAGTTGAATGAACATTTTGTGTTACCCCTCACTAAGTTTAAATTGTAGATTATTTGTATATTTTATGCAGTTTAACTAGTGTTTTCCCATTTGTCAGTGCACCTCTGGTCTATAGTTGGACCTGACATATGTATTTTTGTCTCCTGTAATTCACATCTCACTCATTGCAGGTATACTGTAATAAATGTATTTTAGTCCCAAGTGTATTTAGGATATTTTTTCAGTGCTTTCACAATTTTAATTTTCTGAGCATTTTGTACTTCTGTTTGCTGATTCCTGGAGCTCTGGTGCAACCTTAATCAGATGCCCTTTAAACTTGATTAGCACTAAAATAGATTGAGAACTTACAAATAAAATTAGAATAGTTTTTGTCTTCTACAACACAGCAAGAACAAATTTATAGTTAGGTTTTGTTTTGGCTTTATATTATTATCACATTTATGTAACTATTCTTCATGTGTTGTTTCTACTTCCTGTCTACATAAAATGATTCCCCTAAACTGCTGAAATTAGTGAGTAGAAGCTTTCCTTTTACAGTTCATCCGAATCCAAGTCCCAGAACAGCCCTAAAGCCCACCAACTCACAGTACAATAACACTATGAATCCCCCTTCCTGTTTTACCGGCACATGATAAGCCCTGGATGAAAAAAGTGGTCTCACACCCTTTGAAAATACTTAGCTGAGCCAGTGTGTTGCTACAGTGCATAAAGACACAGTGACAGCAGCTTCCCTGTTTGGAGAGTCAGGCTACTGTCGGTCATGGCTTATTTTCTCCTTTCACACATTTCTGTGTCACTGATAATTGTCTAAAATGTGTCAGTGGTAAAAGATGTGTGCTGATTGTTTGTTGTTTAAAGAGGTGTTAAGATTGGTACAAATAAAAAAAATCTTTTTCAATTCTTTTTAATTTAATTTGAATCGATAGAGGGATTATTGGTCAAGATCACATTCCGCTCTACTGCGCATGTCACCTGGAGAAAGATGTGCCGTTCGTCTATTTTACTGGGGAAACTTCTTTGATAAAAACAGCAAAACGGGACGACGGCTAGCGGTTTCGATCAAGTCTGAACCAGTGTGACGAACATCTGGCTCCGAAGCTTGAATTCCCAGCGTTTTTTTCTCTTAAATGAATGTGTTAGTCGTAAAGAGAATTTTATTCACAAATGTTGATCTAGCAGCATAATGTTGTTTTTGCCAGTGATACTCTTGTATTAGTTGACAACTACGTTAGCTTGTGACAATCAGTCACCGGTCTTTCTGATAGCAAGTTGCGGTGCATTCTCGGTGTTGATAAACAAATAATTCCTCTATGCAGTGGTCTCCTACCTGTAGCTTGGGAGCTACCAGTAACTGGATACCCTGTCTTTAGGTTTACCGGTTTACTTAAAGATGCATGAATCAATCAAATATAAACTAAATAAACTAATGATGAGCAGTGTCATAACTAAGATATTGTGACAATACATTTGAAATACAGCAATGGTGGTAATCATTATACTGGTCAAGCCTAATGAGTTTTTGTGAAAAAAGTTCACAATGCAAAAATTTCTTTTTAAACTGACAATTTGAATGATCATAGATTTAAACTTTGCTGTCATAGTATTTTGTTTTTAATAATAGTGTATGAGCAGATGAACGCCACCGACTTGTGTATAATTTAAAGTGTTGTAACCCAAGTGTTATTGTTAAGTATAACTTGAAAACCATGCATTATTATGATTTTTTTTACCCAGACCAAAGGTACATACATATTAAAATGCTACAACACGTCTCACATTCAGATTATGATTTATAACAATATAATTTGACATCATATTCTGCAGTCCAATCTAGAAATTCTTAACTTTCTAACTTCTAACTGAGATTTCAGAATTGAGGCAGAGAGACATTTGTACCAGGAGAACAAGCTAGTGTTTGTTTGTGTATGCAGAATTTAATACAAAGTGTTTTTTTAAGTGACCCCTGACGTGCAGTTTGTCTCTGGTGTCACTCACCCATGCCATACCTCGTGCACGTTAAATTTACATGTTTGATCCGATTAAAGTTACAAGGATCCAATTTGTGTTTAAATAGAGCTTAGCAATGTGTGAAATTCCACATCTCACTCTGACTTATATGATTTTTGTCACATAATCAAAAACTCTGCCTCCGCACGTCTCGTTTTCCCACAATTGTCAAACCTGCTGTGCTTCATTAACCTCACAAATGATTAGCTTTGACTGAAGAAGCTGTATATTGGTCAGATTAAGCTTCTCCTCCTATGTCTGTGCTGGTTGGAGTATTCCATCACCATAGCAACAAGTAAAACATAGGAAGCTGGGACAATGAACACATGAAGTCTGCACATCCTGGAGGTCACTATTGTTGGGTATTGTAGTGTCACAGACTAAAACCAGAAACAGCAGTTCAATGGCTTTTTTAATATCACATTTTACTCTGAGGTCAGTTCATATTTTGTGTGGCATTGCTCTTTTGTTCTAATGACTTAGAGGTTTACTGGGATTCTTACTAGTAACTCAACTAAAAAGCTCAACTGAACTCAATTTGCTACAGAGAATTCTTGGACTGACATGGCGTCGTTTTACTTGTAGAATATTACATGTTTGGCATTTGGTTGCTAAAGGTTGGTTGTACGAATTCGTCTGTTTTTCATTCAGTTGCAATTAGGGCTGTGCAATTAATCAAATTTCAATTTCAGTTACAATTATTGCTGTAATCGTTTGCAAAAATTGTGTTGTCGAGCCATTGTGAATATTGACCGTAACTTGTAAGTCTGTTCATAAGCCCTCATTTATTTCCTTGATTTGGAAAAATAGGTGGTTTCTGTTCAATTGTAGATTAAATTTACAGCAGTTTATTCCTGTGAGACCTTTTATCGTTTGAATAATAGTGTTTTCAATTATGATTCAAATAATCGTGATTATTTGTTTCATCATAATCGAGCAGACCTAGTGGCAATATTGGCAAAAATGAAAAACTTTTAAATGTCGCTCACGTGTGTGTGATATATAGATGGGCTTAACTTTTATTTTACTGGTTTAGAAAATAGAAAATTGTCCTTGTGGTCTGTTAGAAGTCATGTAAGCTAGAAACAGATCATGCTGACTGTGTGGTCTGAGAAACCCTTTCATGCTATGTTCGAGTACACTGTGCATCTTTATTTGTTGAATATTTGTTCTTAGTCAATACATTTTTCTGTTTTCATAATCATTTATAATTTTCAGATCTGGTTTTCACAACAAAAAGATGAGAACAAATGGTACAACAATGTCATGCAGTACTATAACACAGAATATTTGCAACATTAATTTTACAAAGACATTAAGGTCACTGTATTCAAGATTTTTCTAAAATATTTAGCAAATTTCATCCCGTTTATATTTTCTGTGTTTGAAATGTTACTTTGTGATGACATCACACTCTGAAACAGTCCTGTAACCATGTTGTACACATACATCTATTGGAGCCATATTGCCCTTCTGTTCCTCCTGCCACTGCGGGGCACTGTATGTATTGCTTTAGTTATTGGCTGTCTTATATAAGGGAGGAGTAATTATATGCAGTGTAAAGGTGAACAGTCTTTTGACCGTGTCTATTGTGGTTCGTGAAAGACGGAGATCTGTGTATATATGTGGATGGCAAGAAATAGGGCCAATAAATTTATGGAACACAGTATTTTCTGGACGCTTTACTTGGAAGACGCGTCTGAGACGCCACACACGCTGCCTCCATAGCGGACCTTGCACAGGGCAAGTTTTAGCCACTACACAGTTATATTTAAAAATATATAGGCCTACACATTAATCTTCAGACAGGCCCCTTCTCCAACTCCGCTCTCTTATTTTGGCAAGTACTGCAAATACTCTATTACAAATGTGTTTTTTTTTCTTTTTCTTTTGCCAATTACAGATCTGACTCACATTGTGCAGCTTGACCTGGACCTTAAATACAAGACCAACATTAGGGACCTTTTCCAGGAATTTGACCATTTTCCTCCTGAGGCAGTAATCGGCATCACCAGAGAGATGCAGCCCGTTTACAGGTAACTTCAAGCAAAAACAGTTCTTCTATTAATCTCTAAACAATTGATTTTAAGTATGTTCATGTTGTCCCAGTCCCAGGTATTTTAAAACTTACTTTCTTCTTGCTTGATCGTGTCTATTTTGTATATATACTACATTAAGCCCAAAATTCCATTGTCAAGGTAGTTTCATAAAGAAATGGTTTCAAAAGGCTTGTGCAGCAGTAAAACATTGCGTAACATTGCCTTTATCTTTTCCTTGACCTTGATGATATTCTAAGAGAAAAATGTTTCTTAATACAGTAAAAAGTTTGTTTTCTAAAAGTACAAACGTTGTCATGGAGATTGCACAGTGACAATGGATCATTTATCACGCAAAGATTAAACTATATAATATTTCATCTTTATTTGTAATAAATCATATTGATTATCTTTTGCTCACGTTTGGAAAATTGGTGTAAACAAGCAATTAATCGGAAGCCCTTGGTGCCTTTGCTATTTTTTTTTTCTTCTCTAAAATATACAAACAAACTTGGCTGCTTAGATTTCCATTCACAGACACCAAAACAGGACGTCACTGCGTGTGTGTGTTTGGGACAGTGGGAACAGTCTGCAGAGACAGCTTCCTGCAGCAGCTGTGTACCAGTGAACAGACAGGTGTCTTCCTCCAGCCTGATGCCTTTTGTGTTTAAAGGAGCACAACAAGTGCTAGTTATATTTAATTACTGGTTAAGGTCACTCTAGGACGGCATACGGCATTTGGACTGTAGTCGACTTGCACAGCTTTGCTCCTTGGAGCTGATCTTCTCTGGTTTTCGTGGTAGGGTTCTTCAGGATCTGAATAATTTCCATGAGCTCCAACCCAGTGTCACAGAAGTCCACTCATTCTAAGAATGACTAATGTTTCCGTGCATTCAAAAGTTCCTTAAAACAATGTTAATGTATAATTTCAGACAGTCTCCCAATGTCACCAAAGCTTGTGCTTCCATACTGAGCAGTCTTTGAGAAACACAGTTTTCCATCACATTCCTGGATTTTTAAGGAAATTAAAATGTGTTGACAGTGATATTGTTGGGTGGGTTTACGTCACTGAAGTATTGAAGGATATTGCTTTTTTTCAAGTGGCCAGAGGAAAATGAAATTATTAAAAGTGCGTGGAGAATGGTTGTGATTTATGATTACTTGTTGCATAATGCATTCATGCAGTGAATTTAATGTTTGTTTTCTTGAATAGTTGGTATTCTCAGCACATTTAAGCAGTTAATGTGATTGTTTATTGACTGTCACATACTCACAGATAAGGACCACGTACCTTTTCCACTGCAGTGTTTCCTGTCACAAGTGCTGCAGGCTCTCAGCAGTTTGGGTGCTAATGGACAGAGCATTATGCAGCAGAACACATCCTCCCACAGCCACATTCAGAGCACATCCTGCCACTGAAAAGTTCATTATTGGAAAAAGCCCTCTGTCTTCCCCTCCAGCTGCAGTGAAATGTTTGAAAATCCCACAAGACTGGACCCACTTACATAAGCGTCGCCACAAACACATCACACACTACACAATCTAAGGCTTTAAGTCTAGACCTCACCAAATGTAATGACAATAATGAAAATGAAAATGTAATTGTGTTCCTCAATGATTCACATACTAAATAACTGAATGCATTTCTGACATGAGTAATAATGCATTCATTGTTCATTCACTCTTGGTGAACTACTCATGGAGTGTCTTTTTATTTTCAACATTTAAATAAATTAAGCAAAAAAAAGAACATGCAGACATAGATAGTACAAGTCATATAATCCTTCTCTAAACCATTAGTTTAGCATGTTTTCTTTCATTAGCTCAGTTTCGAAGTGTCCATTTTCAAATTTAGTCTAAAGTTATTTCTCTCTTCCTGAACTTCCTTGTAATCGTGTTGCTGTTGTTTTTGTTGCTGTTGTTGTTATTGTTGTTTAGCTTGTTAGTGAAGTAGTTGTTTATTTTTGAATATGGATAATTGTATAGATTCTGTGCATGATTGTAGTGACAGTTTCTGTCCATTTTTTGTTGTGGCTTTGTCCCTGACACCAGAAGTCTGCTCCAAAGTATCCATTTATTGTGCTGATAGCAGAAGTTTTGAAGCCCAGGAGTCTTTTTGTTGTTGTTAGTTTATAAATTGCCAGAGTGATCATACCAGCTTGTCAACGCCTGATCCCGTCAGATCTCAGAAGCTAAGCAGGATTGATCCTGGCCAGTACTCAGATGGGAGCCCGTGTAGGAAACTCAGCAACCGAGGAGAAACTCGTTGTTGTGTCTGTAGGCAACTGCATACATAAATAGTTTAAAACTAAATTAAATCCCTTCCCTTCCAAATCTCTCACTCATTAATGCAACATATGACTAGAATAATGCAAATATTACCCAAATGTATCTATTACTATGGCATTAGAGAATGGGTGAATTCAGTGTTAAAAAAACAAAAACGTAACAGATGCTGATTTGATTCTCAACAATATTATGTAATATTAACAATGGTTTTCAAAACAGAACATAAACAGCTTGTTCAATAACGTCCTGCTAGCTTCATCCATGCTGTTTTCTAACAACATGAGAAAACAGTTGAATGTACGCGCGTCATGCTGACTGTGCTTTGTCATTGCAAAGGAGAATAGCAGACATTTCATCCAGTCGTGTTTGAACCAGCTTTCCTCTGTCTCCGTGTAGCTGAGAGCATCGTGTCACTGGACAAAACAAAGCACACATTTGGCATGGTATGGCAGCACAGAATGTCCCACCACCTCCTAATGCTCCTCCGTTCTCTCAGAAAGGCTCAGATGGCGAGGGAGACAGACTCTTGAGTTCGAGGGGTGGTAGTGGTGGAGATGGTGTAAATTGCTGGAAGAAGACGATGAATGTGTGAACTGCCACCGCTGAATATGAGGCACTTGAGGGAACACTGATTTACGGCTGGATTTACTGTTCTACACAAAACACTGAGAGATGCTTTGTGTTCACAACTAAACTAACAGTTAAAAATGTCACATGTTAGTATTAGGGTTAAAGTGAGACAAGACCAGCACAATGAAACAATTCAAGATAACTGAGAAGAACACGACAAAAAAAAAAAAAAGATTTTATTTATTTATTTTCTTTTTATTCTAACAGTTTCACAGATAACTATTGTGACCGATAGAGATTTTTAATGTTTTATACACGTGTTGTGGCACCAGAATCTAGAATAGACTGCAACCATTTGCTTTTAGAAATAAAAATAATTATATGGCCTATTTTCTTGTAAAGTACAGTATATTGTATTCTTTCACAAGACAAACATTGACAGTTGACTGCTAAAGTAATATTTCATAGCCTCCAATCATTGTGTGGTGATGTCATTGGTCTTGGCTATTTACTCAGAGTGGTTCTTGTAGTTAAATATACTGCATTCTTGAATATAAGTAGCGTCCCTCTTGTTGCTTGTCTCAGTAGAAAACATCTGTGTTGTTCATATTGCTCTGCACTTACTCGTGGAGCGGAGCACGTAGTTCTGGTTTTGTCTTTGAAATGACAAATGCCCTTTGGAATAATGTGTCCCCTGTCACCAAATCAGAATAAAAAACAGTGTGGACGGTCGTGGTCAGCTCGCAGCTGCTGAATATAGGTCAGTAATAATATGAAAGCATGACTCAGAGGATCTGCCTCTCCCACCACATCTGATCATACCACACAGTGAGAGGTCACATGTGAAGTACAAGCTGTCATTTTCCCACAAACACTTCATCTGCATTCATGCTTTATGCCGCTGTGAAGTCATCCCACCAAGCTGGTGCTATCTATAGGGGAGGTCACATAAGAGGTTATGCAAATGACATGACAACACCGCATTCAGAATTTTCATTTCTAAACATTCTCATGTAAGAGCCCGAAACAACAAAAATGGGCAACGTTGTCACTCCAGATTTAGTCTGCCATCTAAAAAGGAATTTATGCAGGTGTAGGAAACCAAATGTACAATTGGAAAAATGCATTTTTCACTGTGATTAAGTAGTGATTACATTATTTTCTATTGATTACATGTTAAAAAAGCAAAGAAATATCTCTGTGCGTTCTATAGATATACTTCTTAGTCAGAATGCTGATCGGCGTTCTTGTGTGTCATCTATTCATTGCTTAGATTAGCAATAATAAATCAAAACTTTAATGTTTTCATCCACTTGTGCATAAAGTGTCTCCAGACACTTTATGTAAAAAGCACTTTCTGTAAGGGATCCAGAGCCCATGTTTCACCAAATTGCAAAGAGTGGATCTGGTCAGCCATGCGTGCGTTTCAGATCATCTCAACAACAAACCGGGCAATCAGATTACAGTATATGGCACACATGAAGCAAAGAAGATCACTTCACTCACTGCATATTTTATTTATATATATATACTTGTATATATATATATATATATATTATATATATTATATATTTTTTTTTTTTTTTTTTTTTTTTTTTTTTTGCCCATTGATTCTGCAGACATCAGTGTAAAAAGCACATCTATAACTTTTGGCAAAATGTCCTAATAACTTCATAGTTTATAAAGAGGCAGAAATGTATTTTAAACAAAAATGTAAGTCCTATGCTCCTGACTCAACACAACTGATTTCTCCCAGCGTTTTCAAACTTTTAATATATACATTTTTTGAAACCTCTATAAAAATTTAACAAGGGGTCAGAGTTTGTCGAACCAGGAAGTGGGCAGTCACTGTTGAGCTTAATTTGGATTGATTACAGTAATGCATTTTTGAGTAACTGCGGGCTCACTGCACCTTGTTCAGCTCCTGCTGCTGTATTGGGGTGTTCTTCTCGTGAGGTATAGCTCACCTTAAGCCTGGTGTTCTTATGATGTTTTTGTTTTGATCATGACTCTCTCAAGCCTATGTGCTCTCATGGCAATTGTATATTTGTGAAGGGACAGGGGCTGCGGCGGTCCAGTGCACAAGAGCAACTCCACAGGCGGCGTTGGACAGCACGATACATCAGCTGAGCTCTTCTCCCTGTATGCAATCTGAGAAGGATAATCTTGTATTGTCCTGCAGCTGATGCTCAAGTGCTCAGAAAATCCGACTTGTCTGCATTTGTTTGTGATTACTCAATATTTCTGATCCGGACCTTGTCCACACAAAGCCAAGTTCAGACTTTTCAGCAAAAATAGCTGACCTAAACTATACATCATCCAAACGTTTCTGAAACCAGGTCCCAGAGTGAAACAATTCCAAAACTCTAGTTTAGCGTCTTGGCAGTTACTCTGTATCCTAATTTTTGAATTTTTTTATTTAATTTTTTTTTTACATTATGATGTCACTACTTCTTTTGCCTCAGTTAAATCTTTTTTTCATTTCAAAGACGTCTGAAGCATAAATCCAATTTCTTTGTCTCTTCTGAAGGTTTTAGGTCCTTGTGGTTCATTCAGAATATTTATTAAGTTTCAATTCTCAGCTAAACTTCTGTTTATAATCAGCAGTTTTTCTTTGCATGCTTAGTGTCAAGTCTGCCTCTAGTTTTGTGACTTTTTGTGTCAGCTTTAAAGTGCCACTACAGGTATTACAGCGGCTTCAGGCTGGTTTACTGATTCGTGTGGACGCTCACAAATCACAACTCTATGTTTATGCATTTAGTTTTTAAAATCATCATTGTTTTTTTCTTCGTGAGGACAAGGCCACAGTGTAGCAACAAATGTGGATTATGTTGTTTTAATATTACTATAACTTTTCCATAATTGGCCGATGTTCTCCACAGGCACACATTTTGGCAGTATCGAAAGGAGAACCCTCAGACCAAAGTGGGTGAGCCCCCTCCTGACGGCCTGCCGGGGTTCAACAGTGGTGTGATGTTATTGGATCTTGGTGCTATGAGGACTTCGGCTCTGTACAACCAGCTCCTGCGGCCTTACAATGTGGCTAAGCTGGCTGAACAGTACCGCTTCAGGGCCACCTTGGAGACCAGGACTTCTTCTCTATGATTGGGATGGAGCACCCAGAGCTCTTTTATCCTTTGGCCTGTGGCTGGAACAGGCAGCTGTGCACCTGGTGGAGGGACCATGGCTATGGAGATGTGTTTCAGATGTATTATCGCTGTGAAGGGCCAGTCTACATCTATCACGGCAACTGCAACACGCCCATACCAAATGACTGAACTTCTTAGCGCATGAATTTACCACAAAAGCACAAACGTGTATATTTCCAGATATGCTCCTTCTTTCATATACATTTAGGTTTTTAAAATTTGTAGCAAAACATCAAAAAATTACTAGAATTCATCAGTGTCATGACTCAATGCATATATTTGTCTTTGTTTGTTTTTTTGTTTGTTTGTTTGTTTGTTTGTTTGATGCCCTGAAGAAAAAATATATGCACAGACAGAGGAACATCTCCCAAAAATGATCCCAAAAATCGACCAATGATGATTTTGAAGAAACTTGTCAGTATCGACCATACTAGAACCAATATACTGCCAATGTCTACAGTTGTTTCTTTATGTCTTGAAATTGTTTATTACAGTGAGAGACCACTTTTTATTCTATCTTTTAATGAACACATGTTTTTCACAAGGCTGTAGCAGTTCTATCTTTGATAACCCAGTATAATAGTGTGGAGGCCTTTCCTTTTATTTCCCTCTTTCTCTATTTCTTCTTAGTAATCCATTTTCAGCATCCCATTTTCACCCAGCAGTACCAAACAAGGTACTAACAAGGGACTAATGTCATTCTGTGCTTCTTAGCAAGCTTGCCACATGTATTTATAAAGACGGGATTTTGATGTGCTGTTTTTCTACTCCAAATGGACCATCAGATTTCCTTTTTTCTCTTTTGTAAACAAAAAGTCACCCTCTAAAAATACCTAAAAATGTGGCAGAAGTAGGTAAAGGTAGGGTCAAGACATTTGCAGACAGATTTTTTCTATTCTATCTGTAGTTACTCTGAGGTTGCCAATACAATGGAGGAGCAAGCGCACGTTTTTCGAACGAGTGACACAGTCATTGGTGTGACCCACTTCTGCAAACACTGGCCTTGGTCGCTAAATGAAGACCACAATTCCAAGAAAAGTAAAGCATCAATATGGAAGGAGGTGATGCTTGACAAACACAACAGAGCAAACTCAAACAATCGAGAGAATCAACACTGGACTAGGCAAGAATACATGTTCAATCCAAAATCTATAATTAAATCAATATGAAGGAGCTCAATGCTGCTTCAGATGTCAGCTGGACTTTTTGAATGTAACTGTACCATAGATACCTGTAAACATGATGTACATAGAAGATATTTTAAAAAAAACAACAAAACTATATACTTTTTAGTGATTGCACTTTGAAATTTTATAAACAGTATGTTTGTTTTTTACTGTTATGGGATTGTACTATTTGTATATGTATTCTGTAGCGACAAGCAATGCCAGTTCTTTATTTTTATACCAAGTATTACAATGGCAAGCAGTTGAGTGTAACAAAGTTACAAATACTTAGTTTAATAATTAGATTAAGATTCTAAGTAGCCTCGTACTTAGAGTCACTAACCAAATATTCAGTTACTTTAAGTAAAAATCCACAAACATGACTTCTGATCCTTTTCAGGTAAAACGGCTCAGAAACACAGCTGTAACAAGGCTGAGTCATTTCTATTGCTGATTTTAGATAAGTAGATGTTTAAGCAACTCATTTGCGGTTTCCTTCTGCTTAAATGCCAAAAGAAATCTTATTTTTAATTGATGTATGCGATACTACACACAAAGTAATCCCAAAGTAATGTAACTAAGTTACTTACTTGGGGCAGTTTTAAGCAGTGGAACTAATTTCATTTTTTTTACCAATACCAAAACCAAGTACTACAATGCATTAAATTAAGGTTATTTTTAGTCCATCCAAGACTTAACTGATCTAAAAATAAAATGTGTGCCAACAAGGTAAAACAAACATTCATTTTAAAAATTAATTTTAAAGAAACGTTTATAGTTAGAGTAAATATCCACATCTGAAATAGTTATCCATAGTTATATTTTTCTATTGGCAATTATTATCTTAAACAGTTTTTCAATGCACAATCCAATGACAGAAAATGTGTAATTTCTCATTATCAATAAAAGTTTAGAAAATACTAATTCTGTTTTATTTGTGTTTGTGCACTTGTTTTGTCACAGTAGATGACCCACTTCTGTCTCTCAAATCTTTGAGTGAAAACATTCATCAGTTAAAACCCTTTACCTCAATAATAATCAAATCAGCTGTGTTGCTGTGAAATCTACATAACCGGTCCATTTCGCTGAGCTTTGTCCTCTTTTATAGACTTCTCAGAAACGCGAGTTACCAATAAAGATTCATGGAAGGGTGCTGCATACATTAGAAGCTAATTTACCAGAGGAAATCCAAGATACCCCACCCTTTCCTGTGAAATGCAATTGAACACCAATAGTTAAGGATAAAAATTGTAAAGCTATGCAAAGTTTACCCATTATTTATTTTATGACCAAAAAACAAGCTACATCAGCCTGAACTGAAACTGTTGAAATGTGATGTTTTTTTGTTTGTTTGTTTGTTTTTAAATATAATACACAAACAAACAAACAAACAGACAAACAATGTCTGTAAGAGAGAGTGGGGACAAAATTCAAGCTCCTAATGAAACTAATACATGAAAGCAAATTATAACCAGAGCCTCCAGCATATGGTTCATAAGGTTCTTAATGTCTGGAGAAATAAAAGTCTTGTGCTACAGTGTAATTCTTCAGTGATTCTTTACCAGAGAAATGACAAAGAATTGCAATGTACCGTCTTTAAACTCTAATATATTGTTATTGACATTAAATGAATCAGCACAAAACCGGATATTTCTGAACCAAAATTCATTTAAGTATTGCCACAGGCAGCTCATTACCGCCAACTGCCAATTTCCTTTCCAGAAAGGAGCAAAGCAATAGTACATATTCTTGTTTGTGATTTGACCAAGCCGTGTTGAGTAAGCGTCATTTTAAAAGCATGCACTGTCCGACTGCCCTAGTTCACATTGTAAATGCACTCATAGTTAAAATTAAGCTCTGCTTTTTGTGGCTTTCCATTTTTGTCTGTATACAAATTGAGCTTGACATACTTTTCTGTTATACACTGCTAATTCTTGCTTTGTGTTACTGGAGAGAATGGTATTATAAAACAAGTTGCCCTTTTCCCTTGTTATGGACATGTTGTTAGACAATGTTGGCCAACTGTTCGTGTCATGATCAATAAAAGTAGAACACATTGTACCTGTGCATAAAATATAGGCCGCCATCTAAATCCTAATTTTCTCTACCTGTCCTGTCCATGCAGGGACGAGACAGTGCAGTCAACCAAATAAGAGGCTTACAGCAACTGCTTTCATCTATTCTAAACATTTTCTCACATGGCTGAGCTTATCACACTCTTGCCTTTATGAGAGGCATCATCTGCTTGCTGTTACATCTTATCCATGCATGTAGGCAATTCATCTGCATAAGCTTGACTTGATTTTTGACTATTGACCAAGGGTTCCTAAGGTTCCTGTTAGGTTTTTGTTGCTATTTACTTTTGTTCTGGTTGGTAAAACTACACAAAATCGAGGACAAAAAGTGACACGAGGGCAAAACTTTTGCAAAGTTTTCAATACAGTTATACAAGGCACACTGAAGTCCTGGAAAAAAATGGAAATGTATTTCAAGAAAAAGTGAAAGAATTTAATGGACTCAAAATTTGAAAGAGGTGTTTGGATTTCCTCTTATATCATCACTAAACTTTTTTGTCATTGCTGCAAATGTTTCGTAATAGTTTGGTCATTTCCTGTAACCAGTCTGACTCAATGGTTCACATAATGTTTCAGAACCTAGATCCAATGATAATCTGGCTTTATTTCTTTGCTTTTTAGAATCTATAATGCCCCCACCTCTCCCTTTTTTATCAAATGTGTTCTCCAACAAATGACTTCAAAGTAAAGTCTAGGTTATTTCTTATTACAGCTCATTCAACACATTTTTATGGCAACTGCAGTTCCACATTTGTCATCATTCTTTTGTGCTGCTCCCTTTCAAGGCCGCCCCACAAAAGACTCAACTGAAGTCGCATCATTTCTTGACAACTCTGCACTAAAGTTATCAACAATGGTCAAAGAAAACAACAGAAGACTGCTCACATGGAAAGCTCTTTCACGTGTCGGCGGATCTCGTGACTCACACAAACCAACTGAACTGCCGTATCCTTCAAAGGTACAAAACAATCCCAAAATAACACAATTTGTGATTATTTAACATAATAAGGGAAGTGACTGACATCAATGAAATGGCGTATTTAAGTTTTTTAGTTTGGATGTGAAGAAATCTGTGTTATTAGGTATGTGACTGCTAAGGTGTACTGTGTACTTTCTAGAGGTGAAATGTCAACTACACATTTCATTAGAAATATACAGTTTAAATCATACTTTGTGACATTCCGAAGGGGGATAAATACAGTATAAGTGTCGAACCATTGGCATCATGATTGTCTTAAAAAGGCCGGTGGTTACTATAATAAACCACCTACTACTTTTTGGCAAATTACAAATAATAATCTCTGTATCTCTGAAGTTACAAATACAAAATCTTTCAGTTTCACATAAACCACATAATTAGGTTAAAACACATTTATCCTTGTGGTTATAGCAACACAGTCTTCGTTGAAAACATCGATTTACGACGAAATGTCAAAAACGTATATTTTGACTTCTTTTTAACGTCAGTCAATATGCTACGAAAAAACAAATATAAAATAACCAATAATTTTGACAAACTTTTTCTTTGGGTTTAACATTATTTTGCAGGTTGCACATTGTCGTAAAAAAAAAAAAAAGGTGTGAAAACGTACTTATTGTATGTTTTTGACAATTCGTTGTATATCTACATTTTCTCCAGAGACTGGGCTGGGATAAGCCTAAAATCTACATTAATAAAACCTTGAGGGCTGCATAAAAAAATGCAGGAGGCCACTCACTGCCCCCGGCCTGACAAATGTGAATTTGGGCAAAATAACAATCAATTCGTCATGCAAGTCTGCTAAAAAAAAAAAACAACACTAATTTATAATTTATTTAGTGCAAAAAAAATTTACGAAAACATGCTCTTATCAAAGACAATATTTGGTCAAAAATAATGCATATAGTGCATGTGTAAAGCAAACTAATAAGGATCTGGTATTTACAAAGGTAATTGTAATATTGTTGGTTCATACAGGAGACACCCTGCGGATTTTCCCTCTGTTCTGTGTATTCAGAGTCTATGACTTATACAAGGTACATCAGGCTCTTCTGTGTCTGTCATGACGGCTGCTGGAGATGATTTTTGAAGAACACCATAGGCGGTATAGCCATTGGAAAAGACAGAGAGATATGAGCATTTCCCTTCACTCACTTGACATGTAATTCAGACAGAGAAGATGCCAGCTGTGAGAACTACTGGCCTAACACATTATGCAGCACAAGAAGGTCTTTATCATAACTTAGGTCAGTGTGTTACCCTACTTTTATGATAAACCAGGCCAAAATACAACCCCAGTTACAGTAATGTACATTATCTTGCACTAGTTAGTGATTTTATCACTTTTTTTACAACCCTCTCTCTTTTATGCATTTTAAAAAATATTTTGGCTGTGTGTGTATTTTGCCAGGGAGCCAATATCAATGCTTCCTCAATACTTAATGAATGGGTTTGGTCACATAACATGCATGTTAGGGAACACTTGGTGATAGTCGGAGGTTGAGGCGCCAGGTGTTAGGTGAATCGCCTCTGCTGAGTTGCCCCAGGGCAGCTTACTGTCGCTGAGTGGGGAGGGGAGGGGTTCATCTCACTGTGAAGCGCTTTGTGACTCTGTGTCTGTGAAATGCGCCATACAAATAAGGATTACTTACTTACTACTACTACTGATTCTGTAAAAGTGCAATGTTTTTCAGTTTTGAGAGAAAAACATACCTCCCTTGTTGAATCCACACATGAATAAAAATTTCATTAGCCTCATTGTTAAACCAATAGAAATGTTTAAAACTCTGATTACTGAAAGTGGCATTAATTAACATATCCTGACATGAGAAAAAGAGACACATATTTACCAGTATTGATTCTGGTAATTGTTTTGGCTTGGTATATTTTGATGGAAGTTTAGCACATTTGCTGCAAACTTGTCAAATTCCACCCCAAATTACAAATTTGAACATTGCATTTGAAATGTATAATTCAAAATAATATACATTTTTAAACTCTCAAAAGTCTACAAAATGGTGCCAACAAAAAACTGAAATCCATCAGTATATTTGAGATTTGCTTTTCATCTTTTGTATTTTTGACCTAGATCTCTTTCCATTGACAGGACAAATTAGTGTTAGATTAAATTATTGTGCTAATCTGTTTATTGGTTCTATGGAATCATTGTTTCTGTCTCCTCTAAGAATACTCAAGTGACCATTTTATTAGGTTACAAGATCTGTGCTTGACCTCAAGAGACCACTAGAGGAAAAGTGGTCTGGTCAATATAGATGCCATCCTGGAAAAATAGAAGTTTTAGTAATATTCAAATATAAGATTTACTCGTTGTCTGCTTTAAAAGACTAAGATCATGTTCTTTGCGTGACCTTTACGTAGTTCACTCTGTCGGCTGCGTGCGCAGAGGAGAGGATGACAGACATGGGCTACAGAAGGACACTTAAAAGTAGGTCAGTGTGCTACATCACATGCAACAGGCTAACAGCAGCAGTCTCTGGAATATGTACATGCCGTGTGTAATAACAGGCTGACAGGTTCTGAACTACACATGGATATGATACAGACAGACAGGAAATAAACAGTCACACACAAAAGAATCTGACCTTGTTTTAAATGACTTCAAAAATTTAAACTAGGTTTTATTTAGTTTGACATAAAATATTTAGGCTTTTGCATCAATTAAAAAAAAAAGAAAAGAAACATTGTCAAAATAAGTCAAAATAATTCATTTTTATTTGATATTCTCACTTAAAGTAAAGCAATGTGGCTTTTCAGGCTTGAAAAATCCAACACATTATCCCATTGAACTAGAAAGTTAAATATTAAGTTTAAGGCGTTCTTCATTGATAGTTGATATACATACCTTTTAAGTAGTAGTAACCAATTCATTTATTGTCGTGAATACAAAGGGACATTGCTTAGTGACAGGTAAGCTGCTGCAGTTAGTCTTTATGGTGACCTTTGACCTCTACATGTGTCATTGTCTACTATAGGCCAAACTAATTGCTTTAGCTAATCAGGTAGATTGGTTAACCTGCATCTTCAGTGAAGGGCCTGACCTTTATTCAATAAAACAATATATGGCTCATGGGATTGATCTTTCTGCAGCAGATAAACAACAGATGTCGCTTCTTTCTGATATTTATGTATTTATTTATTTCACACTTGTTTGTTAATGTGTTTTGTTGGGTCTGAGCAACACTTACTAAAAAACATGTTCAAAATGTAATTTTGCAACAAAATCAAATTACTACGATTTGTTCATGTCACATCCGAGTATTCAACAAGCCAATAAAATGTTAATTAGGGGGAGAACATTTAAAATGAAATCAGAATATACTAAAAACATACTTCCTGTTTGTAAATTATGACATCACACTTCGAAGGTACTTATAATACATTGGGTCAAAACCCTTCAATTCTATATCACAACACACTCATTTTGTAAAATATTTACAGTTTCATAAAAATGTGTTTCTCCTGAGAAAATGTAAAATGCACTAGTCTCCCTAGTGTGAAATCAGAACTGTGTCCTACTTCCTGTCGTTTTAACATGTTTTCAAACTTTTCTTTACAAACTTGCTTTGATTCATGTAAAACTAACATTTATGTTTACAACAGCTATTAACTCCGAACTCTTTGTCACATTGTAGAAGTCTTCAAAGTAGTCATCTGGACAGTGTTTCCGAAGATCAAGACGTTTCGACTCTCATCCGAAAGTCATTTTCAATCAGATTGAAAATGACTTTCGGATGAGAGTCGAAACGTCTTGATCTTCGGAAACACTGTCCAGATGACTACTTTTGAAGACTTCTACTATGGATCACTCCTGGATGAATGAAGGACTACACCGTCTTTGTCACATTATAGACATTTTCTTTGTCCACTAGCATAAGTTTACTACTCACTCCACAGCCAGTCACTTCTCATGCCTAAGAGTCAGTCTGTGACTGATTTGACTCATTTTTTTTTTATTTTAATTATATGAAGACGTCTTACTTTTTTTCCATAAAGTTTTTTCTCTCACACGAAAACTTAAAGAGAGAAAAACTTCTAACTTCTACTTCAACAACATTAACACATTTATGTGTCTGTCTCTGTCCGTCTGTCTCTCTCTCTCTGCCTCTCTTTGCCTGTCCCTGTCTCTCCGTCAGTCTCTCTCTGCCATTCTGTCTCTCTGTACAATGACAGTCAGTTGTTAGTCATCACGACTTGGCCAGTGAAAAAAGCCTCAACAGCTCACATGTGACTTCTGTAAATTACTTTGACATGTGCTCTTTACTTTTCAAATCGCATTACTCCTTTGACATCATTTCTTTTATCACTAGCACAAAGGCTCCATTCCTCACAAAGATGGAAAGCGCTTTGGAGTGTTTACTCCGAAGAAGTGGGCCAACACAAAAGGGTCTTTACACAGCAATGACATTTTACAACATGGGATTGGGCTAAAAATATTGATGAGTGCTGTTATGGCTCCAGTCTTTAACCTTTAACTAAGCAATTTATCTTTTGTGATGAGTCAGCCTGCATGAAATTATTAAAAAAAAATAGTGGTGCGTCGTATCCACTGACCTCAATATTAAGTGGTGCTTCAGGCATAAGTGAAGCTAAAAATGGTTTTGCATATTTAAAGGGATGTGCTAATTTTTTATTCTTGTTTTAATGTAGTTTTCTCCATTAAAACATACCTTTTAATGTGTTTCAAACCAACACACCATGCATAATTAGACTGTGTTCTTCGTTTGACCTCTAGAATCATTTTGATCATTTCCGCCTTTAAATTGTCTAAATGGGGTTGTTTAATGTTTGACCCTTGTGAACATCTGGCCTCTTTTCCTTAAAATGAAAATTCAAACTGAACAAACAATTGGCTGTACTCTCTGTGAAGATGAGGTTTTGTAGTTTTGGCCTTGTATACTTGATTCACTGTAGTTATAAAATATAAAGAGATTACAAATGACTGATTATAAATGAGGCCAACAGCTGAAGGTAACTGAAAATTTGTTGTAGTAACTTGCAATAAATAAATAAACATGTAGACATAGTTCCCTAGAAAGTCATATTTACACATTTGCACTGTCCAGAAGCAGGAAGTGAAGATCTATTAAAAAATAATAATCTCAAGATTATTCTTGTGTGTTGAGGATTGAAATTCCAATCCAGTTACTGGAACCATATATTGAAACAGCATATTCTGCATTGAAAGTGTAATGTGGTAAATTTTTGTTGATCAGAAGATCACCTCACATTCTCATATCCTGTATCTTTCTTCTCCTCAACATAAGTTCTTATTCTACTTTTATCTTTTCGCACTATTTAAGTCATTGCTCAGTTGGTAGTAATGTGGTATGTTGTTCTTAATTTAGGAAAAAGTTGTACCTACATATATAGGCTACTTTTCTCTTTTTGACCCACAAAAGAGCAGATTGTGAATGACTATGAATGACATTTTGTGTGTTAAGAGTATGACGCAGCGCAAGAATGAGGACACGTTTAAATGGCAGGGCTGTGTGCAGGTGAGCATTTGATTAAACTCACGGGCGACACAGCTGAAGAGCGCAATCACAAAACAAACTCACTTCTGCGAGTGAGGAGGGAGGCCTGCGTTGACGTGGCTGCTGCAGAAAAATGTCACCTCTTATAATTTTGACCCACATTCTGGAGACAAAGACGTGGCAGGTGCTGTACTGCTGCAATCCCAACAGTGGTCTATTTTATCCAGCTGAATAGAGGAGGACTAATGGGGAAAAAATAAATTCCTCTCAGGTGAAGGTGTTTAGAGAGGCACTGACACTGTTTCTAAAGTATTTTGTTGTTTATGAACCCCACAAAGAATTTTTGGTTCCAAGTGTGCCAGTTTACCATAAAAAATTACAGCACCTGTGTAAGTGAAGATTTTTCTATGAAATGTTGAGATGGTTGTTTTGTCTCAATCATAAAACTTTCTCAGTTTGGAGCATCAAAGATGTGAACCCAAAGCAGGCCTTCTATCATACAGTCCATCATTGTACCTGAAAAAAAAAATCATGATAATAATGATGATGATGATGATGATGATGATAGATATTCGGATATGGATGATGATGATGATGATGTTGTTGATGATAATGATGATGATGATGATGATGATGATGATGATGATGATGATGATGATAATGATGATGGCGACAACAATGATAATGATGAATGATGATAATTTACAATGCTGGTGACTGGATGATGATTGTGATAATGTTGATGGTGTGATTATGATTATGATGATAATGATGAATAATGATGGTTACAAAAAATATGATGATGATGCTTGATGATGGTGGTGGTAATGATGATAATGGTGTTGGTCGTTGTTGCTGGTGCTGATAATAATGATAATGATGATGATGCTTGATGATGGTGGTGGTAATGATGATAATGGTGTTGGTCGTTGTTGCTGCTGCTGATAATAATGATAATGATGATGATGCTTGATGGTGGTGGTGGTAATGATGATAATGATGGTGGTCGTTGTTGTTGCTGCTGCTGATGACAATGGATGATGATGACGATGACAATGATGCTTGTTAATGGTGATGGTAATGATGATAATGGTGGTGGTGGTGGTTGATGTTGCTGCTGATGATAATGGATTATGATTACGATGATGATGATCATGATAATGATTATGATGGTGGTGGTGTTTTTTGTTGCTGCTGTTGATGATGATGATCATGATCATGTTGATGTTTCGATGCTTGTTTGCTAATGACAATGGGGGATAAAAGACACTTGAACTGCTGCACAACAAAATAATTCACTCATCAACTCAAATCTTAATTATGGGTAGAAAAATCATGGGTTCAGCAATGTGCAATCCTAAAACTGATGTGAGTGACAGATGTGAGAGAAGCCTTCATATATTCCTGTGGTTTCTCGGCTTGTCTACAACTAGATTTTTTTGTTACATGTCAGATACAGACTTAATAGTTGATCAGAACGTAGATGCTTTTTAACATTTTAGTTGTGTTCTCTGAGCTTTTACAAGAGAAAATGTCAATTCTAATCATTGATGTACAAACCATTGATGTTGATGTTGTTTTTGCCTTTCACTGCTAACATTAGGAATATTGCTACATCACCTGCATTAATAGACATAATAAATAGCTCATGGTTTAAGACCAGTACTCTATTAGTGACATTTGTAATAGTATTGTTCAAGTGTAAGAATGGGCGCTGTTTGCCTGCACTTGTTGCTTATTGTGTTATGCAGTGGCTGATTATTTACGCCTATCACTTCATGGAGTAATTTAATTTATCAAACCTTTGTAATAAATGTGTTTGTCTATTCTCTGCAGTGTGATATGCATGCTTCTGTACTATTGTAATTGGCTATAGGAACGAATTGGTTTCTGCTGGAATGTAATCTTTATCTTTGTATAGTATCTGTACAGTTTTAGGTATAAAGTTACTAAGTGCTGCATCATACTTTTATTTTCCCACAGTTGTATAAGGTTACCCTTCCAACCAGCACCAAGTGAATTGTTTTGCTCAAAAACATTACATTAGTGGCATCTTTCCAGTTGCACGTGGTGTATTTTTGTTGTCAGTTTTGGTCAAACTTTGGTCTTGTATAGATTTACAACAGCTTTGTGCTTATGGGAACCTGAAAAGGGAATCACAAAAAATATATAAACAGTGGATATGGTGAGGCCATTAAATTAAACTTATTGGCTAAGAGGCTAATAGAAAAAGAATCATATATATTAATTTGGCAAACTTTTTTTTTTTTTTTTTTTTTTTTTTTGCTAAATAAGATAAAAGTAGAACATAAGTTTACTACCAACACCAATGGTAGTAAATATTCAGAGCATTTACAGTAAGTCACTGGCTCCTAAAACACAAAGACAAACATGATCCTCAACATCTGCTGAGTGCTGTACATGATGTCCTGTTCACACGCTGCAGCGCCACAAACACTCTGATCTGACCTATAGGAGGCGCTGTTGTCCTCTGAGACTGAGCGGGACAATTTATGCAGTCACACTGTCAGTAACAAGCACCATGCATTCCCATAATAGTATATTTATACAGCGAGAGTGCCAGGCAGATTTAGTAAGAGGTTTTTGCACTTTCTATGTGACCAGTATTAGTCAATGCGACAGTGTTAGGTTTGACTCAGAGCCTGCGTTTTGTGTCTGGTCGTGATGTTCAGTGTCAGTTTAGCTGAGGCACGTTTGTTCAGATTGAGTAAAAGTCTTTTTAGTTGTGACTGTTAAAAGCTCAACATATTATAGTTAAACACAAAAATACACAAATATTTCTAGTATACTAATACAGTAGGCCTATACAGTATAATAAGATGTTTTAATGGAGCTGGCCTATTTTGTTTAGAACACCTGACTAACATAGCTGAAAATAAAATCAAAGTTCTGTGTATAAACCTTTCAGCCAAATGCACAACCAAACAGCTGTTTTGAGCCTTGATTTCACCATTGTCAGACTAAAGACCAGTCTATAAATATGTTTCCAAAATTCTATTTTGACTTGTGTTTAACACACTGCCCTATTTTATTCAATTAGAAGCCTATTATGCATTTCATGATGACTGTAGGGTTTTGCATAGTCCTTAACACAATGACACTCATTTATTATAAATTGCTGACCTGCTTTAAAGCAAATTCCACTTCATGTGCACTTGTCAATGAGTTGTTTTAGATAGGGGTTCACAATTTATCTGAATTCTCATATATGAAAGTTTTGTTTGTTTGTTTGTTTTTTCATTTTTATTATGAATTATATTGTAGACTGACAAACTTTTAGGACTGATTCGACAAACATTTCAATATTGCCCACCCCTAATCTTAAATCAATTAGAAAGAAAAAATAAATAAAAACTTTTGAATTTGAGCCTTTTGCATTAAACATAGTAAACATGTTTCAAAACAAGACCTAAACATTTACAGGGATTGAATTAGTCTAAATGAGTCAATAGCAATAGTAAATTCAAGTCATTTTCATAAATCTTTTTTTCATGTGGAGATTATACAACATTTGATAAAGAATGGTGGTTTGTCAAGGTTTGTTTATGTGATGGCTGCGATAAAGGCAAAGGGTCAGAACAAAAAAGGTCCAGAAGAAAGTAGGTCAGTGTGAACCCCAGGTGAGACAGAGGAAACTGCAGGTCAGAGCTGAGCTGGAGCCTGTGTGAATTTGGTTCACATTCAGAAAGTGGCAAAAATGAAAATACAAACTATTTCTGAAAAAAGGAGACACACTGGTCCAGGCGTGAAAGTCCAGAGTGACAGTGAGTTCCTGCTCTGATTGGTGGTCACTTTGGCTAGAACAAGAACACACATTTGACTGAGGTGAGCGGAGAAAGAGTGACGTGAGCCGCATGATATATTTTAGTTTAACAGAAGAAGTAAACAGGGTTGTGTGGAGAAAGGAACAGAAAGTACAGAGGTGTTGAGTGCTGTTACATGAATAGACCTTTACATGGTTCTGTCTCATTTTTTTTATTTGTTACATGTTCCTAAAACTTTCAGCCTAACTATTTGTAGAGGAATTGTTAAAACCCAAAATATAACCAATGTAGTGTCATTCCGGCTCTAACTGCACACACCTGCTTTATTGCTCTGCATATTTACCAAAGAATTTTTAGGCTTCTGTTTTTCTTTTGTGCAGAGATTGTTCTCACTTATCATGAGAGTCAATCAAAGACTCAGCTTTAAAAACAGTCCAGCCAATTATTTCTGCTCCATAATATTCAGAAACCATTCTAGTTTGAATTTAGACAATTTTAGTCAGCGTTTTATGGAAACTTGTTTTATATTTCTGCTGAGTGACACATACTGTATTTAAGTCTCCTACAGTGCTCTCACAGGAGTAAATGGTTTGGTTACTGTTTCTTTGAGAAATTCCACAAGTGACAAAAGCTTTATGTACACAATGATAATGTGGAATGATATGAACTTTGTTTTTCTTACGACACTTCTCAAGATATGGATTTTGTTTTTCACATGGGTTTTACTTTGGAAAGAACAACCTTTTTAAGGTTTAGTCTTTCAAATTGCTTTTCTTTCTAATTTCTAATGAAACAGGACGTTTTTTGTTTTGTTGTTTATTTGGCTGAAGACTGTTACAAGTAGTCGGGGAGCCAAAGTCTGAAAAAAAGGGATGAACCTGACATGGCCTTTCATACCTTTTATTTGTCATTTTTGACTCTAAGGGTCAATAATAATAATAATGGCTATTTTGATGCATAAATCCACAAATTTTGTATTAAAAAAAAGAAAAATATCCTGTATCTCTTACTGGATTGGGTTAGCTGTCAATAAATACATTCCTCATGCACAAAACACACGTAGTAATAAAATTCAGTGGAAAAAAGTCTTAAAAATAATGTGCATATTATTTTTATTAATTAAATGCCAAAAGAATTTGTGGGTTTTTTTTCACTTATTTCCCATAAATTCATCTTTACTTTGTTGGCAATAAACAATTTCTTCAGGTTTTGACAATAACCAATACACTATTCTTTCAACAAACCTTAAACTTTGGCGACACGGTGCCATGTCATTATGCCTCCCCTGACCTTCCCAGGGCTCCCTGCAAAAGAGATTCTGAATCCAGTGGACTTCCCTGTTAAATAAAGGTCAATTAAAAAAAAAAAATTAAAAAAAAAACTCATTCCACTGAAAAAAATATGAAAATCTAGCTGAAATTAAAGAAACTATGATGATTTCACTGCTACTTGGCCATCAACAGGTTCAGAATCCCAATGGAATCCTATGGGCTTCTCTCACACTACAAAAGGCTGACATTAGAGCCTAAGAATTTTTAATTTAAACATACTGTAACTCTGTTTTCCCATTGATATTATGTCACACAAAAATAAAATACTAACAATTTCCTTTATTATATAAATATTATATAAATTTAGAACTATTAACAGAAACATTGTTTAGAGTATTAATGTGCTTGTGAAGTGGGATGATTAGGTTGGCACATGGCAGTATACTTCAAGGATTTCTCACCACCTGAGGATCCAGCAACAAGGTTGTTTACCAAATAAGCTAAATAAACATTTAAATAATAATAATAATACATACATGAACCTTGAACATCTGTTAGGTTCTCGGTGCACAGACAATGCCACACTTCATATCGACTCTTGCACAGAAGCTTTCTCAGGCACACACGCTTTTCTTGCAGTGACAGTATTGACTGAGTTCTGGCGTTTAGTCTCTTTCAGCATTATGACTAGCATCACTCTGCCATTTACTACTTCCCAAAATCAGTGGCAGCTGGGTAGATTGGCAGAGTCGTATGTGCCGCTTATATGGCAGCTGACGCAGAGCTCAGAGAAGGTGTAATAAGAAGACATCTTCAGTTCTGATGTTATGACCTCTTCTATACAATCAAGGCTTTCTTCTTAGTCACCAAACCTGCACAGTGGCAGTCACCATAATCTTCGATTACGGTGACATCATCTACAGGTCAGCATCCAAAACTCTCCTCCATAAACTAGACGTCTTTTATCACTCCGCAATCCGTTTTGCTACTGGTGCCACTTTCACAACCCATCACTGTAATCTGTATTCATTATTTAACTGGCCATCACTCCACTCCCACAGACTGATCAACTGGTATTCAGGTCTGGAGACACGTCACAGTCAGGTCCAGGTCTGGAGACACGTCAGGTCCAGGTGTAGACACGTCACAGACAGGTCCTGGGGTCTTATTTATAAAACTTTGCTTAGAATTTTTACTGAAAGTGAACTTACAAACAAAACTCAAACTTCTACCAACTTGATCATCTCTCGTCTCACTACGAACGGATCTCTTTCTGCCTAATGTCTGAAACATTGTATGTAACATTTTTGTCCTACGTATGCTTTATAAATGAGACCCCAGCTGGAGACACGTTTCAGTCAGGTCCAGGTCTGGAGACACGTCACAGTCAGGTCCAGGTCTGGAGACACGTTCAGTCAGGTCCAGGTCTGGAGACACGTTTCAGTCAGGTCCAGGTCTGGAGACACGTCAAAGTCAGGTCCAGGTCTGGAGACACGTCACAGTCAGGTCCAGGTCTGGAGACACGTCACAGTCAGGTCCAGGTCTGGAGACACGTCACAGTCAGGTCCAGGTCTGGAGACACGTCACAGACATGTCCAGGTGGAGACATGTCACAGTCAGGTTCAGGTCTGGAGACACGTCACAGACAGGTCCGGGTGGAGACACGTCACAGTCAGGTCCAGGTCTGGAGACACGTCACAGTCAGGTCCAGGTCTGAAGACACGTCACAGTCAGGTCCAGGTCTGGAGACACGTCACAGACAGGTCCAGGTGGAGACACGTCACAGTCAGGTCCAGGTCTGGAGACACGTCACAGACAGGTCTAAGTGGAGACATGTCACAGTCAGGTCCAGGTCTGGAGACACGTCACAGTCAGGTCCAGGTGGAGACACGTCACAGTCAGGTCCAGGTCTGGAGACACGTCACAGACAGGTCCAGGTGGAGACACGTCACAGTCAGGTCCAGGTCTGGAGACACGTCACAGTCAGGTCCAGGTCTGGAGACATGTCACAGACAGGTCTAGGTGGAGACACGTCACAGTCAGGTCCAGGTCTGGAGACACGTCACAGTCAGGTCCAGGTCTGGAGACATGTCACAGACAGGTCTAGGTGGAGACACGTCACAGTCAGGTCCAGGTCTGGAGACACGGCACAGTCAGGTCCAGGTCTGAAGACACATCACAGTCAGGTCCAGGTCTGGAGACACGTCACAGACAGGTCCAGGTGGAGACACGTCACAGTCAGGTCCAGGTCTGAAGACACGTCACAGTCAGGTCCAGGTCTGGAGACACGTCACAGACAGGTCCAGGTGGAGACACGTCACAGTCAGGTCCAGGTCTGGAGACACGTCACAGACAGGTCCAGGTGGAGACACGTCACAGTCAGGTCCACGTCTGGAGACACGTCACAGTCAGGTCCAGGTCTGGAGACACGTCACAGTCAGGTCCAGGTCTGGAGACACGTCACAGTCAGGTCCAGGTCTGGAGACACGTCACAGTCAGGTTCAGGTGAAGACACGTCACAGACAGGTCCAGGTTTGGAGACACGTCACAGTCAGGTCCAGGTCTGGAGACACGTCACAGTCAGGTTCAGGTGAAGACACGTCACAGACAGGTCCAGGTCTGGAGACACGTCACAGTCAGGTCCAGGTCTGGAGACACGTCACAGTCAGGTCCAGGTCTGGAGACATGTCACAGTCAGGTCCTAACTTTTATTAAAAATAAATTCTGATTGGTGTCTCAGCAAAATGTCGTCCAGCATTTAGTAAGTTGTTTTACAGCAGTGTTTTACAGTGATAAATAACAGTACATCATAGAACATGCGCTTTAAAATGTTTATTACATTTTCTCATGCCAAGGTTGATGTAGTCCTAATGTGTCCCACTGTCCTCTCCAAGGTCTCACACAGTGCTCATTGAAATTTTAATCATTCCAGCGCGCACTGCGCAGTACAATCAGTAACTACTGACTCAGGACTAAAGCCTGTGAGAGCCACTGTGTGTCCGCAGATTCAGATGTTACCAAGTCCTCCATCAAAGCACTGATGGAGTTTGTGGGACTTTCTTGTGGGACTTTCTTGTGGTACTCCGGGCTCTCACACAGTGCTTATTCCAGTGCGCACTGAGCACTACAATCTGATTCAGAACTGAAGCCTGTGAGAGCCGCTGTGTGTCGGCAGATTCAGATATTACCCTAGTCCTCCATCAAAGCACTGATGGAGTTTCTGGAGCAGGAGGCTGGTTCAGAGCTTGTTCTTTCTCTTGTACAACAGCAGTCTGCTGCAGCCTGTAATATCCACTCAGAGTCTGAAGATGTATCTAAATCTGGTGACACAAAGTCCTCCTTAAAGGCACTGAGTTTGTGGGACTGTTGTCATTTAAATGTTTATCTCTAAATGTATTTACTCCATTTTGTTTGTCTAAATCAGCGGATGGTAAACTTTCCAGGTTCACCTGTCCTGGGCTTTCTTCTCCCTGTTCTAACTCTGCATTTGTATTTGACACCTCTGGTCTTGTTTTGTTGACGTGATAAAAGGGTGTCTCAGAGCTTCAGATGGAGTGATCCGTTTTTCTGGATTCAAGTGAAACATTTGGTTGAGCAAATCAACAAAATCCCCCCTGTCCTCAAAGTCTAATCTAGACATGTTTTGTTGGACATTTTGAATGAAATCCTCAAGGTTGTTGGCTGCTATTACATTGATCTGGTTCAGTTTGGTCTTTTTTGTGTCGTGTTTTTATATTCCTATGGAGTTTTAAGTCTCCACTGTGATGCCTCCTGGATAGTCAGCTCCACTTTGTGCCTGGTTTATGACGTCACCATCAGGTCTTAAAAGGTGAACTATCTGTCTTATGTGATCATATGGGGAGTCCGGCAGAAAAGGGAAGTATTGAGTATACCAATGTAAAAGACAGCAGCCCAAACCCCACATGCCCACGGCCTCGGTCAAAGGAAGCCCCAGGGTGACTTCTGGAGCTCGAAATGCAGGCGGTTGCATGTTCTGCCGAATTCTTGTGTTGGACTTAAACTTGGCAACTCCAAAGTCTATTAGTTTGACTTTGAAAGGCTGCTTTTCTTGGTCCACAAACATGATTTATCCGACTTAATGTCTGTGTGCATAACCCTAAGTCTTCTCAGACCGTCCAAAGCTATCATCAGGTCCTTGGCCATTATCCTTATTTCTCCAAAGACAGATTTAGCTGTTTCATGAAACTCTTCACACTAATATCAAGTCCTTCAAACTCTAAACAGTGAACCCCCTTCACGGGCTGGAAGTACTTGTTAAAAGCCACAATGTTGTTTTCCTTTGGGTCTAGAGGTTGTAGAGCTTTTAGCATGGAAAGCTCTCTCCCTACAGCATTCTGAAGATCTTTCCTCCTCTTCATAGTTTTTACCACCACAATTTCACCCGTCTGCATATTTAGGCATGTACTTTGCCAAAGCAGCCCTCTCCCATATCTGCTAAGCAAGAGCAAGCTCTGTTTTCAGGTCAAACCTTTGGATATTTAAAGCGGTTTCTAAAGAACTACTGGTCAAAAGAGATAAATCACTATTTGAAGACTCAGAAGATGTACTTGTAGACTCAGTAGTTGACCTTGTAGACTTCTGAGATGACCTTGTAGACTTCTGAGATGACCTTGTAGACTTCTGAGATGACCTTGAAGACTTCTGAGATGACCTTGTTAAAAGACTCTGAGGACTTCCTTGTGCTGAAGACTTGCAGGAGGCTGATTCAGACTCCTTTTCCACACTTTCGTTGGTCCTACTTACATCATATGTTTGATTTGGTCTGTCTGAATTTTCTGCTCTCTGAACTTGCAGTTGATCTTCTTCTGCTGCGATGGCAGTGACTTACTGAAGTCTGTGATTCAGATGTTAATGCACTGTCATTACCTGTCTCTGTGTTTTCCCCACTGTAACTGAGTGGTGACTCAGATCTTTTAACATTGGAGAGTTGACTACAAAATCCTTTTTGTGGCTTCTTGTTTCTATAAATGTGGCCATTTGCATCTGAACCTAAAGTTGGCTTATAGGTCAGTAAATGGTAGCTGTGCTCAATGTAACTTAAACAGCTGCTGAAGTGGCTAGCGGTGACAAAAGGGTGGCTTAGAGCTTGAGCAGGCGTGATTCGATTTTCTGGATTCCAATGGAACATTCGGGTGAGCAAATCCAGAAAAGCCTTTCTGTCCTCAAACTCCAGTCCAAATTTGATTTCATAGTAGTTTTTAACCAGATCCTCGAGGTCCTTGGCTTCTTTGAGCTTAGTTTGTTTGATAAGAGGAAGTGCTCCTTCTGCCCTCCTATATTCATAAGGATCCTTGAGTTTCCACTGTGACTCTTTCTGGACAAAGTAATCAGTTCCATGCATTGCCTGGTTTATGACGTCGCCATCAGGAACTCCCATCAAGTATGATCGTAATAGGATTTTGGTAGAAAAGGTAGTAATTCAGATACCATTCTAAGAGACAGCAGCCCAAACTCCACATGTCCACTGCCTCGGTCAGAGGAAGTCCCAACATCACTTCTGGAGAATGATAACCAGGAGGCTGCATGCTGGTCCCAGTCCTTGCGTCACCCCTCAGTCGAGCAACCCCAAAGTCTATTAGTTTTACTTTGAAAGGGCACTGTTTATGCTCCACAAACATGATGTTGTCAGGTTTAATGTCTGTGTGCATAACCCCAAGTCTTTTCAGACCGTTCAAAGCTATCAGCAGGTTGTTGTCATTGCTCTTATTTCCCCCAGAGAAAATGGACGGTTTTGTCTCGTCATGAATTCTTCCAACGACACATCAAGGCTCTCAAACTCTAAACAGTGAACCCCGGGCTCAGGTTGGAAGTACTTGTGGAATCGGATCACATTGTCCTCGTCTGGATCCAGAGGACGGATCGCTTCTATCAAGGAGAGCTCTCTCCTTTTTCAATATTTTTTCTTTCTTTGATGATCTTTATGGCCACAGTTTTGCCTGTCTGTGTATTCATACACTTTATAACTGTGCTAAAAGCGCCTTCTCCTGAATTCCCCAGCCGACGGTAAATGCCGGGGAGGTTACCTAAACTGCTCATTTTGTCTTAGTCTACAGAACTGTGTAGAGCGAAGAAAAATGTGCAGCTGAAGTCAAACTTTGCTTCCTAACTTGTTAATTTCAAGTAATTACCGAGCACTTGTATATATACTTGTATATATATAACAAGAACAAAGATAAAACACCCAAAGTCAACATTTTAAACTGTGTTAAAAGTGTGTGTTTTTAAAGATTTAAAATCAGACAGTGACTTTGTTTATCTGAGGCTCAAAGGAGCTCATTCCAGAGCTTTGGGTCCGCTACAGAGAAAGATCGGTCACCCCTGTTTTTTCATTTTGTTTTGGCCTCAAGAGTTTAAAACTGATCAGCTGACCTGAGAGAGCGAGCAGGAACATAAGGCAGGTCAGACAGAACAAGTCGACCCAGTGATGCCTGACTGAGCCCAATATAAAGTGCATTGCAATTATAATCTTAACAATTTTTATAAAAGAATTCATTAAAACCTCATATTGGTGCAGAGGAACAAAAAGTTTGGCTTTAGACATTTTCTCGGGTTTACTACAGCACTGATTTGACTCTCAAGTTTCAGAGCATTGTCAAACTTTACAGGCTTGCACTTAAGTAGCTGCTTTGAACAATGACCATTTTCAGAGTTAGGTAAATGTTGCATATCAGCATATAAATAGAAGCTAATGCTGTGTTTTCTCGGAATTGACCCAAGTGGGAGGAGTTAAAGAGCAAAGACGAGGGGACCGTGACTGGATCCTTGAGGCACTCCACACTTAAAAGGCACACTAGAAGACTCTGCATCCCAGATTTTTATATAAAAACTCCAGTTTGTTTTATAAAATTTAAACCAGCTAGGAGTTGTAGTCCAAACCAGCTCTCCAGGCACGCTGGCAGGATCTCATGGTCCACTGAGTTGAAGGCTGCTATTTACTGTGGCGACTTGTCAGAATGAATCATCAATGCTGATGTAATGCTACAAGTATTAATTTTTTAAGTAAGTTTTGTAACTGACCGGCATGCTTTGTAATGCTAACACACAGGAGCACTGGAGGGGCATAACATTATTATTATTTCTTTTGTCTAAGCTTCTGGAGCTGTTTCAGTTGGACGTGGATTTGGATCCGAATCTGGATATTTGCCTAACTCTAATCCTTAAAACATATCTGCGCTAGCAGGACTTCCGGAGCAAGGTTATGGACTAATAGGGGGTGACACCAGGGAGTCTTGAATTGTGTAGGGCCCAGTTATTATTTTTTTTTATATTTAGCGCAGGGTCAGATATTTTAAATCGATATGGTCCAGTGGCGTGCTGGGATCATTTTTCAGCCCGGGAAAATCAGACGTTAGATTGGCCCATTTGTTCATCATGCCACGTGATTTAGCTGGTAGTTGAATGGTTAAGAACTGCGTGTTTAAGCTTTTGCCTTTCCAGCACCCACGTTCGAGTCCCGCTCAGGAAACCTCTCCTCTGATTTTTTTTTTTGTCTCTTTTTACCAATAGTATCTACTCCACCTCTCACACATTCTCTTCTCCAGTAGTAAACTACCTAGTTTGAGACACGACATGGTCATAGTCCGGCTTTCCTCCACCTGACCTCTCCTCTGCTGCACAGCAGTGCGCTCTTGGACACACACATGAAGCACGCGCTCACACAAACACAGAGCGTTCTGGCCCACAGTGTCTGAATGAGGAAATGCGCTCCGCCGCGGTGATTCGCGCATATAAATCTGCTGAAGTGTTTGTTCATCAGCCGTTTTTGCTCGTAACTCCTAGAATATTGAACGGATTTACTTGAAACAAAGTTTGACTGAGAGCTTATGAGATGTAGAGCATGTTTTTTGGCTCCAAATGTGTCAAGAGTCTTTGATTATGCGCCATGTGCTGTGAACCACATCATGGACTTGAAGCACTGTGCTCACATTTGTTCCGGATTGTCTGGCGAAGCCGATCATCTCTCTTTCTCTCTCTTCAACCACGGAGCGGAGGCCACCGGCCCAAAAGTCATGCGGCCCACCGGGAAACGTCCCGACTCTCCCGATTAGCCAGCACGCCCATGATATGGTCTGAGGGCCACACTTCAAACTGAATTACAAAGGTGTTTTACATCCATCATACAACAAGTAATTCACAATGGTACTCTTTACTAAAAAGATTATACAAAAAGATTCTACAAAATAAAACAATAATGCACTGTCGTAGAAACAGGGATAATACAGGACTCAGCCAAAACAAACCCAGTGTCCAGACTTAATCTAGAGCAGATCTAGAGCAGCGGTGGGACTCAAGTCGACTGAGTCCCAAAGCAAGACTAGACCTGGTCCACATAGGATACAGACGTTAATCACATCTTGAACAAAACTAGTGACCAGGGACTAAACCACGACTAATGTCATATCTACAAAAATTGCACAGAAAAATAATGCATATACGAGGCTATTGAATAGTTAAGACCAACAAATAGTCTATCAAGCTGCCGCGGTCATGGTCTATTTCAACAAGCTGGGCCAAACATACTACATAATGGCCAAATTTGGACTATGGCCGTCACTTGAATAGCCCTGCTGTTGGGGGATTGTAACCACCGTGTGCAACAAAAAAATCTGTGTGAAAATCCGTTTTGATTTCACAGTTAAGGTTGATTAAACACACAAAACCCTCATAGCACCATTGACACGCTAAAGAGAACCAAGATGACCACCGCATTTCTCGTCAGCATCCATTGGATACATTTACCCAATTCAAACCAAAGTAAAGTCAGAAAGAGCTGCAATTGTATTTAGTCCAAAAATAAAACATCAGCATCAGTACAAGAGCAAAATGAATTCATAGATTTTACTACACTCAAAGACGCTCTCTGAAAATGTTCATTGATAGTTCTGATCTTTGTTATAATTGTAAAAAACATAGAGGTACATTGGTACATTTGTTTTGCTAATGTGAACATATTCAATAGTTTGGGGCAAAAGTACATTCTGTGATTCAAGAAATTACAGGTAAACTCTTTGGTATATCTTCATCAATGTATTTGTTAAATCCAGTCAATCTACTCAATCTATGCTAATGTTTGTTATATCATTGGCAAAAAAATGTATTCTTTTAAAATAGGCAACTCCTTATGTTCCTACTTTATATACTTATTATATAATAATCCACTTTTCTGAGTTTAGATTGCATGTTATTGTGTACCATGACCACATTTCTACAACTTTTTTGCGTGTCGATTAAACAGCATCTCTATTTGACGCTGTGAAAAGCATCAAGCATCTACCCACATGGAGACATTTTCTTTGGATTTAACAACTAGGTCGGATACAAAATTATAAGTTTAGGTTAAGAGCAGGATTTCTTTAATATTTATAAACAATAACACCTTTTTGCATCCATCATAGAAATTAAATGGACCTGCAACGCGCATCATACTCAAAAAACAATTGTGGTTTCAATATTTTCAGGTTATCTCATCATTAGTTAGTACTAGATGGATCCCTGCCTGTTCAAGTTCAGGTAATATGCACCGGACCTGAACATGCAGGATTGTTGCCATTATTCAGATAATATTTTTTTCTGCCCTCTACTCTGCTTGATTAATATTATTTCACTGTAGTATCGAGTAAATGTTTGGGGAGCTCTACCCAGTGCTAATCATTCACAAATGATGAGAAATTACAAATATCTGCCGTGGATGTTGTGAGCCTTCCCTTGTATGGCGTCTTTGTTTTGCACAACTGTACATTTTCTTCTTTTGCCAAATTTGGATCTTCTCACCATCCTTTGAGAGGCCGTTAGGTCTGTGTGTACAGATGGGCTCTTTTTATAGCAGCTGCCACAAAAAAATCTTACATAAATAATACTCATCTTCACACTGTCTGTCCACTTTTGAAGAGGAAGAGAATTTATAGCTCATCAACACATTCCCTCTTGTGCATTATGTAATTTTTTTGTATCTGGTTTCCTTTGTTTTGTACATTTTTTCAGCATAATTGAATCACAAATGTGTTACTCATCGGCTCACACAGACAGGCCAACAGTTTGTGAATGAGATTTGGAAAAACACAGCCAGGATTTTTCACATGTTCAAAGCATAATATCGACAGGCGCTATACCCAATTAGATATTTTGTTAATGTATCTATTCTCATGAAAATTAGTTTGCACCTGAGTCCTTGTTGTTGTTGTTGTTAGCCTTATGTTGTTAGTATACAAACTCTCGCTCCCTAAATCTTAACTATAAAAATATAAGCAAAAATTGAGTATAGCCAAAGAAGCCACTCAAATGACAAACTACATCTCAAGAAAAAGGGTTAATGGAAAAATACCCTTTGACTGTTTGAGCGTACCTAATTTATAATTTCAAAGTAATATAATTTAAAATACAGAGCAATAAATACATTTAAATTAATATTATGTGACTTTCTGGAGGTAGAATGTCACCTGCATGATTCCATAAAAATAAAAGTCAAATAAAGTCATATTTTTAGTTTTATGTCAAGCTTTGGATGACTATAGCCAAAGGAACCACATAGAAGCAGATCTCCAGCAGGTCGAGTACGAGTCAAAACCGATATGCATCATTTAGCATTTATGTGTGAAATGCAAATGTCAGCTGTGTCAGGGTTTTGCTCCCCTTTACATGTTTTACACTTGTTCAAATGTTTGATAAATACCTGTACGAAGCCCAAAATGTTTGCCCAAGTACTATTACATTGCAAAAACTGCATTTTTGCATTTGTAAATTTGTACAGCACATTTATTTTTAGTTAGAGTTAGTTTTGCTTGTAAATACTTCAACTTTATCTTTTCAACCAAAGAGTGAACTGCAAAAGACCTAAATCAGACTGCTGTGTCTGAATCTAATAATATACAGGTTTATATCTCATAGATAGCTGAAAGCAGAGTACTGATTGACTGTAAGTGCCACTGCCGTTTGTAGTTGGTTAGCCAGCCAAGAAATGCTTTAGTGGACTAGACTTGTATAAAAAATAATTGTCCTATGAAATGAGTAGCGCAGTAAAATAAATTCCTGTTTCATAGTCAGATGGCACCACAAATTACTTGAGTTTTACAAGGAAGTTTGTTTTCACTAAAAATATATTAGCATTTTATTTTAGGAATTATTTTGTCTCACTATTTACCGTTAGGACAAGACCAAGTTCTATACAAGGTTTTAAATGATCAATTAGAATATAAGTCCTTGTCACACAGCTCTCTTCATGTTACAGGTCTTGAGTAATGCAATAAACCAGTCCAGATCATTTGCACAGAGACATCAGCCCATATCTCGTGTATAGTGTCGGTGTTGAGTGGGTGATCTGAGAGGCACGTGTCATGGCCGCCTGCCCTGGGACCTCAGCGTGTGAGGAGAAGAGGATGGATCCCCCGTGGCAGCTATCAGTCAGGACTGAAGAAGATTTATGAGAGGTGTCCAGCTGAGAAAGGAAGTGCAGAGAAAACCTGCTAAAAACAACTAGTGTGATATGGTGGCCAACGATGAATAACAAAGTTGCAATGGAACAACTAAGAATCTCATTTTCAGACCACAAAATCTGAATTTTTTATCTGTCCAGTTAGTTCAAATCTTTGGCACATGGTTATTGGCATTTAGATTTTGATTTCAACCATGGCTTTAGAACAACGTTTTACAGACAGCAAGAACAAACTAGAGTAGACCATCTACAATGCATTACAATAAAATATATGCATTTTTTTAGGGATGGAAAAGAGTTTGAAAGTCATTCGGATTATGCCGCGATCGAATTGAAACTTCAGAATTGATCAGTTTTGCTGATGCAGCCACTGACTTACTGATTGTGGCTGCAAAATAGAAAACTGAATCGAATCATGACCTAAGTGATCCTTCCCATCCCTAATCGCTTTTTATTTATTTATTTAACATTTAAGAGAAATAACCTCTTGAGATCAATCATCTCGTTTTCAAGAGGGTCCTTTTAATTTTTTATTATTCATCTGACCCAACTGCATTTTAAAAATATAGTCTTCTCGATAAACTTCCTGTTTGTATGTCACCATTATATTTTAAAAATGCTTTTTTTTTTGTGGATAACAGTTCTATGATTTGTTTGTTTGTTCCATCTTTATAATATCTACCACTATTTTCCTTTTGACATAATAATAATAATAATAATAAGCAGTTTACACCCTCAGACAAATGTAGGTCAAATATTTTGTCTTTGTTCAGATCAAACTCAGTGTAAGAAGTTTGCCATCGCCATAATCCTCCCGTTAGTTTGAGCTGGTCAGATGGACCCGAGTGAGAGAGTGTAATGACAGCCTGTCAGTCCCGGTTACATTTTGCACCACTTTAGCACCTTTCGTCTCCATGGGATCTGCCTCTAACAGGAAGATACGGTTTCTTCATCTAACTCAAAAGACACAGGGCTCTAAAAAAATCTCAATTAAACAGCTAACATTTAAAATAGATTCAAAACTGACATATTTACTGAAAAATACATGGTAAAGGTTCAATATGTAACTATAAACTAATAGAAAGAGTTAAGAGAGAATTGGCTATCTGATCTTTAGTGTGGATTTCTGAAATCCTGTACAAAAGGCAAGGACTGAAACATTAGTAAAGTGAGGACAAGCAGCAGATGATATCTTGAGACTTGGCAGCGCTCTGACCAAGGATTGTGTGTGCTTGAATTAGACGCATCTTCCTCAGGCGGACGCCATGCAATGTGTTTTACAACAGAAACTAAAATATATCAATCAATCATACACTTCTGCAATAGTTCTCAAACCACAAAAGAATTACTGCTTTTGTTTGTTTGTTTGTTTGTTTGCTTGACTGATTGATGATGATTGATTGATTGATTGATGATTTGTTTGTATGTATGTATGGTTGTTTGTTTGGTTACTTGTTTGGTTATTTGTTTGTTGGGTTGGTTGGTTGTTGGTTGGTTGTTTGTCTGCCTGCTATGTAAATAGGAATGAAGAAATTGAGTAAAATACAAACTGTGACGTTTTAATTTAGCTTTATTTTTTCCATTTTTCAGACAGTAAAGTACAGCACCTGTGCGACTTGTAAGATTTATGCCACTGAGCCAAACTGCAGATCTAACCCACATTAAAATAATTAGTCCAAAGGAAAATTCTGAACTCAAACTTCAACTTTTGTCTTGTTTACTCGTATTTTATTTTCAAACTGTCACACTGTATTTGCTGTTGAGGTAATGGACAGATCCAATTGGACAACATTTTTCTGTCATCTGTGGTCTGATAATCAGATTTCTTTTTATTATTTTTTTTAATTACATTTTCTTTTTGTCTGTCCCAGAGCAGTGCTGAGTATCATTTCCTTTCACAATTGCACATACAAAACCTCATTCAAGGCTGTATATTGATAGCCAAACAAAGAAGTTTTCTTAATGCTGTGAACCTCAAAGAATAGGCTTGACTTTGAATCCAAGGCCAGGTGAATTGTCTTTAATCACACACATAGTGAATTGTAATGTCTATGGATGTTGTTGCTCATCGAGAACACTCAACACTCAAACTAATATGCTCATTTTTATTCTTACATACAAATAAAAAAAAACACATTTCTCTGCTGCATCATTTTATTTATGTGTATTTTATTCACTTCTGTTTGGACACTTTTTTTTTTAATATTCACGTTGGTTCCTCTTCTATCGAAGGACTTCATTAAAAACCAAAGACAGTGAGAGGGTGCACACCAAGGCCATAGCGCCAGGGGAATTGGACGTTTGGACAGACTGTGCTTTCTGTTAAAGGGACTTTGATGGTGACAGGTAAAGGAAAGCAAATCCCTCTTTTAAGTGTCCTATTATTGTTCAGCATTATCTTTTTATTTAACTGTTTTGTGTTTCTTACCATAAGACTAAGGACACCTTTTTGTGATGCAATACCTGCAATTTGAGATATTTTAGCATGTGTTGCAATGGCGTCCCCTGTTACCAGTGCTTTAAAAAGAAGTGCTAGACTTTCATTTTCATTTAGTCGCAATCTGTTAAAATGAATAGGGACAATGTGCAAAACTGAAATGTGGTAGATTTAGAAGTGGGTAAACTGAGTATTGGTGCATCCCTGCCCACTTAAAGCATTGGATGTTACCTCTGTATGTTTACGTTGGGGCTTCATTTGATTTTGGCCAGTGACAGCAGACTTCTGATATCATTAAAATTGTCAGATGTGAGGACTGTGTCTGGTCACTAAATGCTACTTTCTTTCGCTTAATTAACACAGTCAAACCTTAATGTCAGTCACGTTACACTGAGACACTGATTGGAAATTATAAAAAAGATAATTAATGGATGAAGAAGCAGTTATGTTATCTGGTGCAATCAAATGATGGATAAATTGTTGCACATTTCACTTTAAATTATGCGGAAAACAGATTCTAAGATTCTACTCTTCAGTATTTTCATTCAGTTATTTCCTATACTTACAAGTTTTATCTTGAATAATCAGAGACTTGGATGCAGTCTTCTTTTTTCTTCTTTTGATGAATGTATGACACAGTGTCATGGTCATCTAACATTTTAGAGATACAGTAATTTATTTTATCCTTACAAAACAAAATGAAGGTTGCATAACATTTATTTCTTGTAGTGCATTGCTTTGAGCTAGATAAATATATAATTGAAAATCAAAGATGACATTTCTCACAAAACATTCCAACATTTATATTAGAATTAAAAAATATGAATTAGTTTCACATAGATATTTGACACAAGTCTAAAAAGTGAGTGTTGCTTTGACAAGAAAGGTTAATCCCTTCAGAGGGAATTTTATTCTCTGCTTTGCACACACACTACATTGAGGAGGACATGTCTGGAGCACAGACATGTCCTCCTGGTGGGCTGTAACAGCTGGAGAGACGGCAAAGAGAGCCCTCAAGATCATCTGCAGCACTGGAGCTTCCATCTTTGCAGAGCAGGAGAGAGCAGGCTGCAGTGCACTAGTTACACAAATGGAACACTGTGACCAGAACAGAGAGCTCTCAGAGGAGACAACATTTTAGACAATATTTTAAAATATCTGTACTACCAACAGCAGTCAGGCTTCATGAAATTAAATGTAATGTAAATATTGTATGTAAATTCTCCTAAAAGCCGGTTTTCAAACTGCAAGCATGAATCTAACAAATCAAACTTGGCTTGGTCAGGACAGCTGAAACATTCTGTGCAGTTGCCGAGGGAAACTGAAGTAAAATGTACTTTTTGTAAAAAGAACAAAGGGAACAGCAAATTTCCCAGTGAAGAGAAACTCTCTCATGACTGGAAATGTTGTTGCTTAACCTGAAAAGTAGAATACAATATACTCTAGCAGTAAATGTGTCAATCTCCATGGAACAAGCAGGGGATGGCATCATTTAAGTTACAAGTCAGATCTGTGGAGAGTTGAACCCTTGATAAGAGAGCACATTATTTGAATAAATCAAAAATGTATATCCTAGCAATTAATGAGAAGATTTCTGGCTCCTCAACAGGAAAGTAATCATACTGCTCCTTTTAAAGCCTTTTGTAGCTTTTATTGTTTGTTATCATGTCTCTGTTTTAAAATAATTTAACAACATAATCGTGCTTCCTCTGGCCTATACAATGTACAATTTGTCATCTGATTAAAGGCTGTCATCTCCTCTGCTGCTCAGCACAGAAGGCCAAGTGCAAAGAAAATCTTCTGTCAATATATTTTGAAAATAATATCCTTTATTATGACTTTTTCTCACTAATGATTGTACAAATTTGAATTAGCCATGTTAAAGTTTTAGCCGGTAGTGGGTTAAGATGAATTTCCTGGATTTATATTATTTATCATTTTAATTTAATCAAATTGCCACAGTGTGGTGGGTTTTTATTGAAGATTTATACAGATAAAACTTCATAATTTGATATAGAATCGAAAAAGAAACTAAACGTTCGTTCAGGGCACCACTCAACAAAGTGAGAAGTAATCACTTTGTTGAGTGAATTAATTAACAATTTAATGAATACTTAGTTTATTAGTCTAATCTGAAGTCTGTAAAATCTCTTCACATTTCCACTGAATTCATTCTGAAAATGTATTATGCACTTAACTAAAACAAGTTGTGGTTTATGAAGATTTATTGACCTGAAATGTACATACAGTGTATCAATTAAGTTGGCAGATGACTTTCCTTAAATGCACAAAAAGAATCTAAACTGTTTGCATTAACTATGTGTATACCAGCCTAATGTGAAAGTTTCCTTTCACATGACTAGAGCTGAAGAATGTTGATGTCCATCTTTGCTCAAGGTTGTTGAAGTCACGCTGGACAGATGTCTTTGTCCTTCCATGTCTGGTGTGTATGTTGTTGAGGCTTTCCTCAAGATCCTCAAAAAGGAGCAGTGTGGCTCCATGTGTCTTTCTGGCTTCTTTGCGAGCTTACAAGAACCATGAGTCCAAAATATTTGAACCAGGGGCCTAGAGTGTAGTACTGTCCCCCTTCTCCATTGTTCGTCACCGAACCCTTTAGGCACACACCTCTAGCAAAGGAACTCCACGAGAGAACTTTGTCAGGGAAACAGAGACTCCACAACTGAGTTGGATTCCACTGGGCAAAAGGTTCCTCCCACTTTGGCGAAAAGATTTCCCAATCAATCTGAAGTCTCTGGTTGATATCAGAGCAGTTGTGCAGTTTGTGCTTGTGAGGCCTGAAATTGTCCCTAGCTTTCTTACAAAATCTGAGCAGTAGGACTTTACACATGTGCAGTATAGACACACTTTTACATGGCAATTCATGAAACCAGTTCTGAATTAATTATAGAGTTGTATCTTGTCCTGTGTTTCAGAAAACCAATCTAGCGAACAATAACTGGGCAAAATGCTGAAACTTGATGTCAATGATCACATAATCTTTTACTAACAGAATAATAAATTAAAACAATCTCTGATAATTACACTTGTGGTGAATAGGAGGAACAAGTAATGGATTTCTGAGGAATGAGGAAAACAGGAGATTGACCAGCATGTTAAAATCAAAAGCTTTTTCTTTCGAATCTCGACTCAAAACGTGAAGTTGCCTAGATGCAAGTGAAAGTCATTTTTAAGAAGAAACATTGTCCGCCTTTTTAGTGTTTTGAACACCCACAGAATAATTTATTTTGGAATCACAATTAGAGGACTTTTCCATTTAAGTAGTATATTGTAGGAACAGAATAAGAATGCAAAGTATTGTTGAAATGAGTTTCATAAAGTGACAGCTGTTACGAAGTGTTCAAATGGTCAGCAGGAAGGAAAACAGTGGAGAGCAGTTATGAACAGAAGAGTGGGGGAGATTAAAATGGTTTTGAATCTAAATTGTCCTGTGTGAAGGGAACAGCTCTCCATAGGGTGGGAAGGATTCGCTGAGATTTGACCATCTGAATCCTGGAGGCGCAGCGCAAGAGATGCAAATATTGCAATTGTGATTAGATTTGACGGTGTATGTTTTAGTAAGTTCGATAAAATTATGTTGCTAATAGAGTACATAAAAATTGTGAAACCCATTTTTAATCCCTATAGACTTGAACCTCACACCTCATTTTTGGAGTTGAACTTGGGCCACTGCCCACAGAAAATTTGAGCTTCAACAAAGGAACACACCCTGCACCCTGGAGCTTCTGGCCCAACCCAACAACACAGTAAGAAAAACAGGGTTGTCCTCGAGCTGGGTTCGGGCTTAAGGCAAGGATCAAAACTCTTTAATCAAAAACATCGCAATAACAGGCACCAGTCAGTCAATATCAGTAAACGTACGCTTGTAAAAGTGCCTGAGCATGGATGCTGAGTTTGTCCGTGACAAAAACACCTCACAACAAAACATCATGGCCATGACTGCGACTCTGAACGTGAGCTGAACTCACACTCCCCACTCTGACCCCTGTCCTCACACTACAGCTCACGCTTCACAAAGCCACCACACTTGGGTGCACTGTATACAGTATGTGCATTCAGTTTAGTCCACAATGTTGAACTAGTCTTTTTTGTGTGTGTTTTTTGCGATCATTTATCAAAATAAGTTGACAAAATCCACATAAAAAAGACAGTATTATTAATAATCAAGAATGATTCAAATTTAGCTTCTATGACACTTTGTTTACGATCTGTAATAGTTGTTTTGTAAAACAGAAACAGCCTTATTGAAATGTTTCATGTCTGAATTTAGTCTATTAAACAACATGTCCAAAATAGAGTAAATTGAACCAATCATGTCAGAGATTGTGCTCTGGGCGACAACACGTGTCACCATCAGCCCTGGACAAGTCTGACAAAATGAGTTTGTTTATTCACGTGGTCCAGTGTAACCCTAGTTATTACCGTCAACTCATCTCCTCCCATCTCAACAAAGAACACTGCAGAATGGAGCTGTTAAAACTGTCAGACATCGCAGGCCACGGGAAAATGACCGGAAATTAAAATAAAGAAATAGGCCATGTGAGCCCATAAATGTTTTCAAAGATTGGAGTTTACAACACATGTGCCTTGTGAATGTATACTGGCACAGACATTTATAAATATTTTTATGGGCAGGGTAAACTGTTGTGGTGGGGTGAACCAATCCATATAACGGCACCTGATCAGACCTTGATAAATCAGTAATGCAAAAGGATTGATTTATTTATTATTTATTAAACTCCGAACAACTGCTATCACATAAGCTTGATCCAATTATTTGTAATTCTGCAGTGTTTTCTTTAAAGTGTTTTTTTTTTTTTTTGTATTAGTAAGGCTGTTATTGCCAAGAAGGCTCGCTACAAGAAAATCTAGGCCTAAAATTACAAGTTTGACAACTTTAGCTAAATCGCCACGAAAAATCTGAGGAAGTATAGAACACTTAAAACGAGAAGGCCACAGCCCGCCTACAGAAAAGTAGGAGAAACAGCTGTCTTGGACTTGTTAGCTGACCACCACAAAAGTAACTTCCTGTTTAGAAAATAACTTTGAACAGACCTCATACATTCGCTCCTGCAACTCCTTTTGTGCTTTTCAGAGCAGCCTTGAGCCTCAGCAAAGAGTCAGCCAGCACACATTCACAACAAATACTGATAGAAACTCTATCTGCCTTTATCGAGGAAGTATCACATGAATACAGACATAAGCTCTGCTTCTGCTCGATGGGATTAACACAATATATCTTACAGACAGAACTTTTGTGATGAATGAGCAATGTTAAAACAGGGTTAAAAATCAAAATTCTATTTATATTGTATGTGTCTTTTAAAGAGCACATGACATTTTAAACTACTTCAGTAAGTCATAGCAAATGAGATGCATTTTAAAGATTTCGCTAAACATGAACATTTTTCCCAAGTTTGACAAGTTTGGTTGCCATTCCTGATTGAACATGACTCACAAATAAGACATAGATGTCTGTTTTTTCACAACTGCTACCTAGCAACTATATTAGAAACAAGGACCGAAATAGATATGATTAAGCAAAATAACTATACATTGCACTAGATATATCTATGATGATTTGACAAAATAAGTGACTGCATTTTTGAAGGAATGTTTCATTTTTTTATGACATGTATTTTTAAAACTTTCTACTTTCTAGTTATCACTGAGACTGTCCAATAGTTAGAAAAACATGAGAACAAGTTGCAATTATGTATTTTATGTAGTTGTTTTAATGTTTGTTGGCATTTGAAAGTTGCACTTGCTCTTACTGTGCTGTGACATTCAATCAAACGATCCCTCTCCACCTGAAAAGCTCTCATCATGTGGATTGTGTCCTGACTCAGGTGGGAGAACACTTATGTAACACCCTTTCTGTTGTTTTTAAATCACTTTGGGTCAAAATATCTATTCTATTACAGTCATTACCTGCTAAACTGCGCATGGCTCCCTGCTGTGACTTTCATTCAGGTTCATAGTGTTTCTGCTAAGTCATAATGCTCAGTGAAAAATCCATTGGTCAGAGCCACGTTGCTTGAACTGCTGTGGCTCCTCTTTATTGCACATGGATCACATCAGCGCTCAAAAGACATTAGACTAACGTTCTGGCGTCTGTAAGCAGCCACGGCTCGGGTCTGATTGCATTAGTGCGTGAGGATCAATAGCCTCTAGGAAGCTGCTAGACTTTTGAGGAATCACTACTGCACATAATGAGTTACCTGTGTAGCTTTAATATTTATTTATTTGTTTATAAAGAGCTGTGACCTCAGTGTGATGCCCAAGATCTGACCTGTTTTTTGATCAAAGTTTCTACAGTTTACAGTTTTCCTTTAAATAAGAGCGTTTAGGTGTAACCAGACTGATGCACGGATTCATAATCCTTGAGACAGCCTGATTAGCTTTGGTTAGGTGTCACATGAAACCCCTCTTTTTAAATGCACAAAGAACAAACGGTCCCTGATGTTGGAAAACATTCAACAGGCCCAGTTACGTAAGTGAACTTGCTAAGTTAGTTAAGTCCATGCACATTATTCACGCTCTACAAAGTGATGAGCACCAATACAGCAGAATGCTCTTGCGTAACGGTGGAATCGACTGCTTAGCAATTAACTTTTAAGCTTTGTGTGTCAATTAGCAAATGCTCATAAGGCAGTTAGGAAAATGTGTTAATGGAAAGGCACAAATGCTGCAAGTGCAGCAGTTGTAAATATTGTCAAAGTGAACCTAAATCAATACAATTCAATACAATACAAAAAAATATATATTTTATTATGCAATTTATGAAGTATTAATAGAATTTATTTGCACATATATACAATTTTGATCAGTTTTGTGGCAGTACTTTGGTAATTGTCACCAATCAGAAGTGCCAAATGTAACATTCTACATTTTTGGATTGTCGCATGTCATTGTCGTTTCCAGTAGCGCTTCAAAACAACAACCTTTTATTTAATGGCGCCTTTCATGACAACCCAGGACACCCAAAATATGGTACATAAAACATTAACTAAAAACTCAATATAAATTTACAATACAATTGTATTTACATTGAATAAGCCGATCTGAAGAGAAATGTCTTGAGTTGTGATTGAAAACATCCAAAGAGTTCAGTTAACGAAGATAATGTGTAAGTTACTCCAGAGTTTGTGGGCAGAATGATGCAGATGAGTGAATGGGAGAGTGTGTAAGGATGGAGCAGTTCACATAGATGGGAGAGGGCCAGGTTATGGACTACCTTGAAAGTCAAGAGGAGGAGTTTGAACAGGATTCTGTTGGTATGGAGAGCTACTTGATTTGGATGAGAACCGGTGTTATGTGATCAGTTGATTTTATGTCGGTAAGATCCTTGCAGCCGAGTTGTGGACATGCTGAAGAGTTTTAGAGGAAAACCGGAGAGGAGGGCGTTACAATAATCTAACCGTGATGTGACAAATGCATGAACAAGAACTTGAGGGTATGCTAGGTGAGAGAGGGGCAGAGACAAATGGGAAAATGTGATGGGAACAGTTTTATTTATATGAGCTGAGAAAATAAGAGTTAAATCTTATGTAGCGCCCAAACCTTACGGAGAATATGGGAACCAGACAGCCATCAATGTAAATATTGTAGTATGAGGATTTGGAAGTATTTGCTTAAAAATGCAACATGAAGACAGACAAAACCAGCAATTGATAATGCTGTAATCTTATCAAAAGTGTAGAACCAAATCTAAAAGCCTAAATCTGTGTGATTCAATGTAATTTGCAGATATTCGCACAGTCATGGTGTTACATGGCAAAGACAAAAAAGTTAAACTTAGAATCCGATGAAAAATATTCACTTTCACACATTTATTGCTTTCTATGCACTAATTCAGTGTGTCCTTCAATACATTTGTACAGTCTTCATTTTTTCTCTAATCTCTCCACAAAAAGCAAAGTGGTGTCTGGCTTTTCTCAGCAGCTGTAACTTCCTTGTGTCTTGGCTGACTTCTCTCTGTGTCGGGACAAGGGTTTACCTGCTCTGATCCTGACCAGCCATCTAAATGAACCTTTTGTGTCCCCTTCCTCCTGCCGTCTCATAACATCTTCAGGTTACACAGGCCACTCCTGAACTTTGCTCTGGGAAATTGCATCTACAACCCTGAACAGACCCGCATGACCCACGCACACAGTGGCTTTGTGGATATGTTATTCAAGACTCCATTTCTCCTATAGCGTCTGAGGATTAGAGCGAACTAATGGTGTTGTGTGGTGAAGATCTATGCAGCGGCTTATGAAGGCTGTATTTCAAACTGAGAGTCAAGTTTAATTCGCAATACTCCTCATGTGATCGCTTGAGTCATATTTCAGATAACGCCGGCTATAATTTGATTAGCTGTAGAAAACACTGTGTATCACAAATATGAAATCAGATGCAGCATGTCTCTTTGCTTTTGGTTATCTGAGCCGTCTGTGCTGAGAGAAGAAGTGATCGCTCATATAGAACCTTTCCAGATAAACTGCATAATCCTTAATGCCTTTAGTCATACACTACAATAATGAATTGCTGACCCCATTTAAAATGAATTATGTCCCATTTTATGTCATTTTTCTTGTTGATCCAAAGCAAATAAGCTAATGTACATTTTAAAGATGACGTGTTTAAAATATATAGATTTTAAAATCAGAGAGGGCTGCTAGTACAGAATGGCAGATATGTTTCCATCAGTAAGGTTCCAAGGCAGCTGGGGCTACATATGTAGTAAAAAATCTTATTTTAATAACTTTGCACAACTTTGCACAACATTGTTAATTATGTCAAATTATTAATTATGTTAAACTTTTGTTGATAAAAACAACAGGAAGAAGCTGTTTTCTCTGTGTTTTTTCACTCACCTGAATGTAAAGTGCAAAAAGATGAGTTTCATTCACAAATGTTGTATTGTATTTGCAGCATAACAGTCTTTTGTTTAGTGATCTTGTAGGTAGCTAACAGCAGCGCTAGCTTCTGTCAGGCAGAAGCTGTAGCAATTTCTAATCGCAGGCTGCGTGCACATCCCCTGTGTTGATAAACAATACATTATATGATGAATTTCTGTGTTAAAAAATAGAAACAGTCTTATAAAATGCTTTTTTTGGAGAGCTTTTGCCACGCCCTCTTTTTTCGTTGATCTGCAGGACATATCTTTTCTTTAGCTGACTATAGCTCTAGCATGTGCATACATATTATTATGTAGCATATCTGTAAATCAAGCTTGAGTAATCTACTTCTTTCTGCTGGGTCCTATGATCAGATTAAGCAGTTTGTCATTTGAATAATTCTAAAGGTCCAGACATCAGATAATAATCAGATTTTATGTAACAGTGTGAAGGTGTGAAATGGGCCCAGTCAGGCAGACTCCATAGTGGGAGAGTCTGCTAACAACATGTTTTTGCTGACACATCACAGACTCGCTGTACAGTGCACTCCTTAAATTAGATGTTTTCAGACACTATATTACTGAACCACTGGGGAGGTGCATGTGAGCTTGTGCCTGACCCAAGAGAAATGAGATTAAGAGGTGTGCTGCTAAAGATAGTTCCTTTTCCCAAAATAAACCCACATAAGGAAAAACACAGGAAAGAACACACTCTGAACCGTGTGCAGGGCAGCGAAGCAGCATCCTGTCTGTTTACAGAAAAGGAGGACCTTGTGTCCTGAGGTGCTACACTTTTATTACACACTAATGACCCACTGCTCTGACGGACCAGAGCCGTGTAGAGCCTAAGGAGCAGAGACACCCTTCAAATGAGTCACAGCTGTACATAGCCATCAAGGTATATTTAGCTCCTGCATGTCTCATACTAAAGTGAGAGCATCATTACAATTAAATGTTCTCAACCATTTTCTACATTTAGAAACAAACAATAATGCAACAGATGTTTTAATGCTTAGCGGTCCTGTGCCAGATTTTTTAATTTAATAAAACCAGTGTGGATACAGTAGCCTACACCTTCAAAGCACCACTTCCCAACTTTTCACCCTAGTAAATTGGTAGGTTTATCCTCATAAAGTTTGTTGTAAAAGCAACACATGTCAAAATAATTCTAGGCTCAGATTGCACTCAGTTTGTTGTGTGTCCTCTCACAAAGAATAGCTCACATTCAGTGCTCTTGTGCTGATGCTGTCACTGTATTCCTTTATTTGAGAAGGGTAGAGAATGAATGTTAATGCAGAAAAAGTCTGAGCCCGGGGTAAATATGTTTATGGATGCGACTTGTAGTGATTGGCTGTTTTTGGTGACACACACTTTTCTGTTTAAAAAGCTGTCCTAAAGCTTCACGAGTGCCCATGCATGTGAACATGGATGTGGCCAAAGTATTTGTGAGACTTATTTTTGAACTTGTAGTCAATCTGTGTTACCTGTGTTATCTGTGTAACTTTTATGAAGAAGCATCTGTGAATTGTTCTCAGTAGAAGGATGACGACCAAAATGCTATTGCAATTCCTCTTACAGACCCAAACCAAACAAACTCGACCAAACATGATATGACTCAATTGTATGTTAGTGAATTTTGTATATTTAGCGAATCAACTATAACTATTATACAACAGTTTGCTTTAAACAAAACATGACCTACACAAAGAGAAAATTGTTTAAACTGACCTTTAGCCAAAGATTTAAAATCAAGCAGTGCACCTATCCACTCACAAATCTTGACACTTAAGCAATGACACATCAATACATCTTCTGGCTGTGGAGAGAAATATTTAGTGGGCCGTCAATACCATCAAAAGCTTTGTGATTATTGGTCTGTCTGGGTCAAGAAAATAGATGTGAATTAACCTTTTACTGAGCTTGTATGTGTTTTGTGGAGCAATTATTGCCCACTACCTTTTAAATATTTATGAGAAACTGAGCTGTCATTCATATGAAAGTTAAACGCACGCAATATTCTTATTATTGAAGTAGCAAGATGACAGTCAGACAGAAAGATTCAAATAGGAAATACAGTAGATAGAGTTCAAATGGTAAGTCTATTATGGCATATGAGTACTTGGATATTAAAGGTGCACTATGTATCTCTTTTGTTGAAAGGCTTGTTTGTCTCCAGATGTTATTGTTTTGTCTGAAAGTTGCCTACATGCATGTTTATGCAAACTAAGCTATAATAAAATAACTAAGCTATATAAGCTTCTCTGTCAACTCAAGAAAAAAATTGCTACCTCTGGCATGTGATAAAACTGAATATTTCAGAGTGTCCTTTTATTGTGACCAGCCGGTGCACACATGTGCAATATTCAAGCTGTCTAATTAGCATCTTCATATGAGATGGAAGTTGAAACTGTTTACCATAAGGTGTTTTAAACTTTTTAAACTTTAAATCACAGCTGTTAGGACCTAGTGGTCAGTATGCTAACAACAGTTAGCCACAGTGATAACAACAATGGCAGACAAACTTTATGGAAACAAACTGTACATTGTTAGACGGGACAATGTGGACTACTTTTCATCTGAATAGACAAAAGTGTCTGTGCTGAGTTATTTTAATGTAAATAAAAAATATGCAAATATAGAGCAGACAAATGTGTTTTTGCATTGACAATGATCTGAATGGATTTGCATGAATTGTTGCGCTGACTCTAAAAAACACTGAACGATATAATAATAATGTTTTGCAGCCCATCATCACTGTCTTATGCTACATCTGCTGCTGGTGTCTCCTTTTGACAGAGTAGCAGCACAGATTAGCAGTCAGGACAGTGGGTGGTGGGTGTGTGGTGCCTGGGTCCACTCTCACTCTGGGTGACATTGGAGGGTGATTCTTAGGAATGCTTGGCGCTGGTATTTGTTACATCATTTAACAAGGAACTCACTGTGAAGTTTTACTGTGCACGAGAAATCAAGTGAGGAAAATCACTCAGCAGCACATCTGCAATAGATTTTGAGGTGCCCCCTAAGCACTGACAGTTTTAAGTTGTACGTGTGTTTGCTGCTGTTGTTATGACCAGCAAGATGTGTTATTGATTTATTGTACAGGGCCCATTAGACAACTGCAAACCCAGCAACATTAGCAAAACCACAAGGCCGCACTTTTACTTATGTCTAAATAAGTTCTTTTTATGTTTCATTTCTTTACATTCATTGTAAACATTCATTCTTAATATTGGGCCCTATCTTGCCCCTAGTCTGTGTCTTAGCATTGGCGTGAAGAGTTGTTTTTTGTGTGTTAGCCACTATGAGCTCCAGAGCCCTGCAAATGGCACAAGTGCGTTGTTTTGTCTTATCCCCGTTTGCAGAACTATATTACACATTTGCAGAACATTATATTAACGTATTTGTAAGAGTGAAGTTTTTTTTTTCCTTAACAACATGTCAGCCTAAATACGTAATAAAAATTATCCAGTGTGTGACATGAAAATTACCGAGAATCTTGATCTGTGCATAAAATGAAAAAAAAAGGAAGCTCACCTGGCCTCTATGTGATGCGTGCAGAGGGTCCTTCGTCTGTGCTGTTCTACAGTCCCGGTACAGACCAGCACAGTGTTCTGTCCACTTCGTCTGGCCTCTGTTTGCTCGCGATGCGCTCTTCATAGTCAGCAATGAAGCACAGCATGGGGCTCTTCCATGTGCTCTTCCTCGATGCTCATCCCTTTAAAGGGGCACTGTGTAAGAAAAACAAACAAACAAACTAGAGATTTCCACTTTTGAACACCAGAGGGAGCCTTTCACATGCATTTTGCCTATTTAGCATGCTGACATCTAGCGTCAATATTCCACATTCCGGCCCGTAATAAAACATTTCAAATACGTATAAATGTATCACAATTGATGTGGATTGTTAACAGTGCTCTCTTAAGTATTCATGTTGTAAAGAATAAATATGATTTAAATGTTTGTGGACTAATATGTGATAATTAAAATTCCTCTCAATCTTACACAGTGCCCCTTTAAAGTCCGCAGCAACTCTGGTCAACGGCCATGTTGATCCAAAAAGCAGAAGGTACTGTGGCTCATGCTATACCCTCTCTCTTGGTTTTATCTAATGTGGCACAGTCAGCAACTAGCGATTGGACAGCGACTGGAGTCTTGGACTGTTGGGGAACAGTGCGCACATACATGAGCTGAGGAGCCTGGCTGTCTCTGCTTTTTCCTGGGAAAAGAAAGGTTAACTCTGCTTCTTGCTTTTTCCTGCGATCTTAATGCACTGTTCACTTGTCACACTGGCAGATTTGCACACATCTCATAGAGGGGCACATCTCTCCGCACAGTTCAAAGGATCAGACCTTAGTGCTATGAGGGAGCCGACTAGCGGCCAACAGAAGAAAAATCATTGTCACTGCCAGCGCTAGGGGAAAGCGAGGGCTCAGACTTTGCCATGTATGTATGCATTGTTATCGAAACTTTATCATGGATTTCCAAACAATAATTTTACACATTATTTCACTTTTCTCAAGGACCAGCATAAACAAGTATCAAAAGTATCTGACATCTAATTTTTCAACATCATCAGACGTAACTTTTCTTCCAAATGTATAAGTTAGAGCTACTGATTTCACCAGTAAAATTACAAACTTCCAGATTTATTTTACAATGCTGCAACTTGTCAGAAAATTCTTAATAATTTAACCCAGTGGCTGTGTTTTTCTCTGTATGTTACTTGGTTGATAACTGTAGCAAAATATAAAATATTTAAGAAGCCCTCTGAAAAAGAAGCAGCATTGTGAAATAGAACACAACTCGCGAATAGATCTTAATTTTATTGTGGCGTTAAAAAGGTTTTACATTTGATTCTCAATTTCTGCAGAAGTCCTAATTTTAGCTGTAAGACTTTTTCTTAATTTGCAATCAGAGGAACCATAAACACACTATGTGTTTGTTTGTCCATTAATTTATCTTGCTAACAGACTTTAAGGCTCCCTAAATCCAAAACCAGAGATTAATGAGGAGGTATGCTCGGTGAGAGAGGGGTAACAGAGTCTCCGAAACCTGCTTTTGGATGCTGTTTTTATAGGTCAGAAATATCCAGCCAAAATTAACAGATTCCTCCTATTGTTCCGAGAGGTTCATCTACTACGGCTTGTTAGAAAGCAAGGTCATGCAAGTGCAAACCGCTTTCAGAGTCATGGGGCTTGAAATGACATACATTGTGCACAGACAAAGAGCTCAACACTTGTAATTGGTTAACATATTTCTGAATTTTGCATGAATGAACAAAGTGTGTTTCAAAAGGCTTACCGGTAATTAGACAATCTATACAGTATGAGAAAAACACTGAACAAAAAATGTGTTTTAAAAATGCCAACTATGATGAAGACACCTTGAAAGCAGCTTTTATTTCAAACCACTTTTCATGTGGTAATGAGCAAAGAGAGAGAGAAAACAAACTGTGCTCAGACTGTGACCTTGCCAAGAGTGTTCCCAAACTCCAAGCCACATTAGAGATGCTGTGTTACATAACCAGCACAGACACATTACAACATTTGCTGATGAAAATATGCATTCAGAATTGTGAATATGCGAGAACGGCAGCCAGTGATTGAGCTTGTTTTTCAGAATGAGGCTGGGATTTTAAAAGTTGCTCGTTTCTCCATCATTTCCCTCACCGCAGTCTCTGAGAAGCCATTGACATTCAGAAGTATTGTATTAAAAAATATCACCTTTTCACTGAGACCGGATTTTCTACTTTGCCACATCCGCTTACTAATGTTTGCCAGGCTACTCAAAATGTGCTGGTGGTGAACAAAATATTCTATTCGAATGAAAAGGAAAAAAATGTTTCAATAATCACTCTTTGGAAGTGACAAATGGTAATTCTTTAAACACCTGCCGCAATAATTACTTTTTTTTATTCATCATCCCATTAGCACTGCATGTTCTCCTCACGATCACGGCCATCACGATCCATGCAATAAATACATTTTCCACTTTACTATACTATTATCAAGCATCTTACAGTTGTTTTAATGTTTTAAGCCTGATAAAGGTCTACTTTATTTAGACACCTCTCCACCATTGTAACCCGATCTCACTGGAATGCATGTAAATAATGTAATTTCTCCTTTTTATATAATATGCTTTGCCATTCAAGTTCATATATATCATCATTTATTCATTTCAAGCTCTAAAATGATTTTTGCATCTAAACTCAACTAAACTTAACTAAACTTAGCATTTAATCCAAATAAAATGTTCCACATGGCTTTAACCAAAACACGCATCTTTGGCGCTAAGAAAATAGCGTCAAATAGAGACGTTATTTTCACAGCGTGAACTAGAAATGCTGTATAATAAAAGGACTATGTGCTCATGATGCTATTAACATTTGATATAGATAGGCATTTCTCTGAGACTGTGTTGCTCTTTTATATTTATTTTTTTTTTATATGCCTATTGATGAAAAAAAGTTTGTTTTTCTTTTTTTATATATAGATTTATAGATATATATATATTTTTTTTTTAATCACATTTGTATAAAATGTACTGTGGCACTTGGGGTTGTTTAAAATAGAACTTCAGTTTGATAGTTCAGTCTAAGGATTTTACATTTTTTGAATAAAGTTTGGGTGTGTGTTCATTTGTGTAATTGTGTGGAACTATTACTAATTTATAAGTTAAACATGTTAATAATAGTTTTAATGTGATTTTAATGTGATGTAAATGCATTTAATGAGACTATGTCAGTGGCATGAAATGTTTTCTGCTGCAGTGTTTATTGTAGTTTCTGTAGCATTAGTCATCCTTTAAAATGTCTTAATGTGACAGACATAGAAGTACTCTTAATGTCCAGGTCTCTGATGGCAGTTGCTGAGTGAACAGGAGATTTTAAATGAGTCATTATAATTTCACACGGATATGTAAAAGGACAAGCCATGATGCAGTGTTCCCATGGTAAAGGTCGCCACGGCTGCACCTTCACGAGTCTATGAAAAATCACTTTTCAGTCTCATCGCCCACGCACAGGAACAAGGGGAATTACTAGGTATTTGGCAAAAGAAGTTTGCACTTAAAACACCTCTAATCCTAAACATGCTCAGGTCTAACTTTGAATAAACCAAATCAAATAGAGATTGTGGGTTGTTTGTTTGTTAACATTTTTATGTAATGCAACATTATAATGAAATTAGTTGTAATTTTGACATAAACCTGTTCAAGATTGCACCTGAAAATTAAAGGTGCATTGTGAAAAGTAAACTTCACAATTCAAAACAAATATGACGATAATATCATTACTTAGAACATTCTTATTGGGGAAGTAAAAAAAATATAGTAAATAAATGCTTGGCCTCTTCCTGGCCAAATAATAGATCATTTTGTGACCATGCAACCCGTAAAATCACACATTTAAATTTTATTTATTTATTTTATATTTATTTCATGTCACAAAAACATCTAAACTAGAAAAACATGTTTGTATTTATTTTAAACATGTTTGTATTTATTTTTACTTTTTGTATATATCCCAATGAAAGTAGTAGAAATGCACAAATAACCTTTGTGTGCACATTTTTCAAAAGTCAAAATAGTCCATAATTATTTCTAAAATGTGATAAAGTACTTTTGTCTGCACTAAAATATTTGTTTTGATTCAAACGAATGCTTTTATTGAATTCTTAATATTTTTTCTACATTTTTGCTCATCTCCACTCTTACCCTCTTCTTCACCTCATCCTTTACTACATAGTTTACCTGTTTATTTGAAATATGGTTGTTGTTATTTTGACAATTCCAACTCTATTATTGCGTCACATGAATACAGTAATACTAGTTCTTTGAAGCACACATACACAAGTAAAGTCAAGTTCAACCACGTGTAGCCAAAACATATTGAATAGAGTGAGTCAGAACATTTATTTCATTCCTAAAAATCCACTGTGAGTCACAAACACCTCCACAAACCTTGTTATTTTCTGCTCTTTGCGCTTCATAGTTTCAGAATAAAAAGACTTCAAACAAACAGTACATGTGCTCCCTAGAGAGAGTGAGCCTGTGTTCTTCTGATGATAGCAGGGAAATGTTAGCCTACCATTGTCTGTTTAATTAGCCTTAGCATTCACACAGGCCACAGCAGTTATATAAGTCTTATATAATACCATGGGTTTAAAGTTGATCAATTTGTCACACCTAGCCTCTAAAACACTATTCATGTGTGGACACTTTGTTGTAGTAGTCAAACTTGCAGGGTTAAGTAAAAGAACGGATTACTACCTGCTGTGAGATAATCTGCTGAAGAGATTACTATAATTTACACTTATTCACAAGAATGTTCACAACCAGAGCTGCAGTGTTTCCAAACATAGTCCAAAAGAAGTACCCTTAAACTGCACTGTCTGACTTTTTTGTTGTTGTTCCACCAAAAAGTACGTTAAGACAACTTTGTTCTGTCTTGATCCAATAATTAAGTATTTTATTTCTCAAGTTTTGGTGGTCAACTTCAATTTGCTGTGTGTAAAAATAGGTTGCTGTAATTGTAGCTAAATGGTCTGTGTACTTATTGGTATTTAGAATTTCAAATCAAAAAGAAAAATAGAAAATCAAATTTCAAGTCCTTTTTTTGTTTTTCTTTTTAAAAGAGAAATTAAATAATGGAATATATGCATAATTTGTTTACTCATAGTAAAAATCTGAAAAGAAATATGACAATACAGGCCTATTGACTGAATACAGGGCCGTGAGTTTAGAGTCTGTTCCTCGTGGCATGTCTCACGATCTCTCTGGTAGTTTGCATGTTCTGTCACGTGGTTTCTCCGGTACTCGTTACTCCATCAAAACTGCATGTTTAGTTAATGAGAGTTATATTGTCTAATGCGCAATTGGCACTGTCATTTCCGTAAGCCAAAGATATAGTCACCCGGACCTAATGGATAAGCGTAGAAATGATATCTCAGTAAATAGATTGATTTTATTATTTTATCGCTGACCATCCTGAGCTCCAGAGAAAGTGCCCTTCTGGCTTCTCACTTTACCTTAGACAGATCATCCTGTTCTGGGGTTAGTGTGCAGAACCACCCCATGGCACTAAAAGCTCCAGAACCCATCTCCTGCGAGATAGATCCTCACATACCCCAGATCACGTCTGTCCACTGGGAATTTAAAAGCTTGTATCCCTTTGGAGCTCTCAATGCAGGTTAGTTGCACAAAACCATGAACAAAAGATCTGTTCAAGTAAAGTGATAACCTGGACAGCCAAATGGATAGATATTTGTGAATTCACAAACTCGAGATTAACCATCTGGCCTTCCTGCCGCCCGATTGGTTTGGGAGTCTGAAACGATGGTGGTTCAGCCCACTCACATCACAGCAGCGTGGTTTTGAGGCCCAATCACATTGTAGCAGGGCGGGCTAACACGGGCTGTTAACGCCCCAGTGCCACCGCTAAGTCTAATTCAGCCTATACACTCAGAACCGTGGATTTAGCCTAAGACACAACCAGAAAGGACACTTTCTCCAGAGCTCAGGACCATGTTCTGCGTGTGGTCAGCGATTGCAAGCGTAGGAAATACAAAAATCAGTTTTTGGTTTCTTGTCGCGTTTGTTTTTGTACATTTGATTACCGGGTAGATAAAGAAAATTAAACATATTGTCATTTTTTTCACAGTTTTACATTGAAAAATGAACTATGCATTGCATTTCTTTATTTGTATTTCATTATTTGATTTTTTTTTTAAACAAAAAGCAAAAAAGGACTTCAAAAGTACACGAACCCTAAGTGAATGTAGATATTAACCATGTGCTAAAAGATTTGGTAAAGCGAAGAAGTAATTGGGAAGATGTTCTGTACTTCCTCTTTTGCAGTTTTACAATCAGTTTAGTTAACAAGAAGTTCATTGAGACATCTGAAAATGTGATAATTGTAAGAAATTTAAAACAGGCACAATCACTTAACTCAAGAAATAAGGCCATCTGGGATTGATGAGTCATGCAGAACTACTTTGTGCAAGGGTACTGTTTGGTCTAGAATTTGCATGAGGACATGAAGACTTTTTTAAACTTACTGAGTCATTTTAAATCACAGACTAGGGGTTTTCGATTTCAAAATGATTACTTATAGAGTGAGTACTTGCAAAGGACATGACAGGAGGCATGGAGTTCACTTGCTCTATCGTCATTCTCCTTTCATCACATTTGGATAGCCTGAAGTGTGCCTCAGAATGTGCCACTTGAGTTAAAAGTGTTGCATGGTCATGTCTGCCCTCTTTACAACCCCACAGCAGTGTCGACGTGTCAATAAACGTGACACATGCCCTGAGGTGGAACCTATGAGGATGTCATTCATTACCACTTGATTTGTCAAGGATTTTCAGCCCATCTGTTTATAGACTCTGATCAAAACATGGGATGCAAATTCTTTTTTTTAATAGGCAACAGAATGTCTTGAACATGTTTGTTGTTGTTTTCTTTCTTGTTCTGTTTCAGTAGAGCTACTCGATTTGCACACTTTGTTCCCGGTGTTTCTATTCAAAACCTTACATCATCGAGTGAACATGTTTATGCTCAGCTGTGCCAAAAGGAGCAGGTTCAGTCCCAACTCCAGCCACTTCCAAGAAATCTCTGAAATGTCTCTCCTCTGTGCCATGTTGTGATGCCCTGTCACACTCTTGTGAGCCTCATGACCATCTCTCAGATGATGTCACCTCACTTTATCTCCAAAGACTGACCGGGAAATTATGCTCCGTATTTTCCATGCCAGCTGTTCTGGTTTACACCAAATGCAAACAGTAGATGCTTGTGTAAAACGGCCTAATCATTCAGGTCATGGTAGTGGAAAAAATCAAAGTGTGTCCCTGTGTAAGGTTCTTTGGCAAAAGATACTTGCAGTGTGACGTTTTTTTTATCTAAGTCGAATTCTCATTTACACAAAAACATTATTAAAAGTATGAAGTTTTGTTTTATTATTATTTAAAGTAGACAATAAACTTTGGACCCAGAGTATGTAACATATCTGCACATATCTGAACACACGCAGGTCAGGTGAACAAACTGCTTAAGAAATCAGTATACACTACAATTCATATATTTTTGCTTTCTGCAATGACATTAAATTGAGTAAGTACTTTATACTATTTGAATACTTTACTTTAACATTATTCTTGAACTTTCTCTTCCTTCTTAATCACTTATACGTACCTTCTCTTCCTTTAGAAGTCGTTTGCACCTTAAGGCACAATTTGAGTTTGTGCTTTTATCATTAAATACCCCAGCGGCTCAGATCTCATTGAACTGCTCATGTGTGAAGTCATTTCCACTTCAAATGCTCACACCGCAGATTCCCGTCCCAAAGTCCACCAGGGCCTGTGCGGGGGTAATGAGGACCCTCAGTTCTGAAGGACGAGGGGCAGGTGCTGGACTGATACAACTCTATGCTCACTTTCATGTGTTTATCTCCTCATTAGCTCAAGGTTTTATGAGATCGGGTCATTTTGAGAGAAGGACACTGTGCAGAAGTTAGACTGAAGTAATCGGGAACATTTTCACTTGAAGGATTCTACAGAGACAATATTGGCCTTCAGTGGTGGAAAAGAATGAAGTACAAAAGTACTGTACTTATAGTAAGTTAAGTTTTCAGGTCCCAGTGTGTCACTTTTACACCAACAAGACTAATATCAAAGGACCTTAAGTAGGAGCAGTCCATCAGCTCCCTCCTCAGCAGCAGAGGATGTACTTCCTGCAGCAGCTGAAGAAACCCAAGCTGCCAACCGAGATGATAGTGCGGCTATCAGTGAGGTCATCTTCATTACATTGTGCTACGCTGGAGCCACAAGGACAAACACAGACTGAAGCACATTGTGCTTAGGAGATGATTGACTGCAGTTTTCCATTTCTTCATGTATGTCTGCATTTTAGAATTTATTTTGCATTACCTTAAATTTTTACAAATTTTATCAAACCTTAAAATGTATTCTTTTATAATCCAGTGTTTCATGTTGCACATTAGCATCGAAGCACAAGTGATTTTTTTTCACTGACAGTGGCAATAAATCCTATTCTGGCAGCCAGATGGTTTATCTCGCGATGTTTGTGAATTCACAAACACAAGATAAACCATCTGGCCTTCCAGTCGCCCGATTGGTTTGAGTGTTCGAAATAGCGGTGTTTCAGCCCACTCACATCACAGCAACATGGTTTTGAGGCCCAATCACATTGTAGCAGGGCGGGTTAAGACAGGATGTTAGCACCAGCCCCTCCGCCGAGTCTAATTCAAGCTAAACAAAGATGGCGGCTCCCATGGATGTACGTGTTGTCTGCTGCTTTTGATGCGGTATACGGAGTAATTTCTTTTTGAAAGAAGAGCAGTGTGACACGTACTTGTTCTATCCCACGTGGACATTGGATACACCATTATGAGTTGTTGCTGTGATTGGCTAATCACAAATAAGGTAGGCCCCACACCCAATTAGCTCAAAGTTCTGTATTTCATTAAACGCCCCACCTTTTCCCGAACGCAGTCAAGTTGCAGATGGATACTGTGGAAGAACTCAAATAGTAGTTCAACACAGATTCATCGGGCGTGAGCCAGGTTAAATAAATCCTTTTCTGGTTCAAACATTTTGTAGCAAAATATTTCTCTTTGTACTGAAGTTCTGTATACATAAACTGATGAAATTTGGTATTTAAACATGTTTTTATTTTTTTATTTTTTTCATTCAATAATTCAGTTTTTGTTTTACCCCAGTTGAGAAAAGCATTTGCCCCTCCCTGTTGTCGACTTCACATTTTGCTGTTGAAGGTGACTATCTTGTTATGTGTTAATTGATTGTTTTTGTTTTGTTTTGTTTGTTTTTGTTTTTTCTCTTATTTATTTGTGTAAATCAGGGACTACATATGAAAACAAGCTCATCTGTTTCTGAACATGTTGAGTCATTCTTCCTTCAAGAAAGATAAAACAAACTTGGAATCCATTGTATGTCACAACAGGTCAGTCTGGACATACATGCAAATGCTGGTACATTTCATCTGCACGTGTCTGGTGACTATTAATATCCGCGTGGTCCTGACCTGGAGCTCACACTGAGGATGACATTTGGATAGAGCTGTCGCCGGCCACGCTCCTTAATCGGCTTCTGCATTTTTGATCACCTGTCTCATTTATTCACGTCATACAGTGATCACCATTAGGGCTCTATTCTTGCCACGTGAATATGCCACAGCTGTACAGAGCGACAGGCTTTAAAGATCTGCTAATGGGGTTTCCTGCAGTGTGAGAGTGACATGTGACCCCACAACGAACCAAAGATATGATGGTGACCACTTTTTGTTTTGTTGTTGTTGTTGTTGTTTTTTTTCACTTCTAAAACAAACCAAAAAAAAGGTTCTGGAAGTACTGATTTCTATTATACAGTTTCATATAGGAAAGAAAGCAGGACCTAATTAGCTTAAAATGTCTTTCTGAAACTTAAAAGTGTAAATATCTATTGCTGTTGTTTGTAAATGATGTTTTGATGGCCTTGTCCAACAGGACCTGCAACGTTTAGCTCCAGATGGTGAACACTAATCATTTATTTATGTCTCAAAAGTCTCTAATCATCTTATCTAAAATAACCATAGTCAATGTAACAAGCCCACAGATTACAGGAGTTTGTGCTGAAATGAATTGTTGTGGCCTCATTGTGCTGTGTGTGCTCTCGATAAATATGATTAATCCCTTTGGCTGTGCTTAGCCCTCCATCTATAAGCTAAAGGTATACAAGTAACACCCCCCTTTTCCCTGCAATACCACTGTGTCATGTGTCTCTCTTTTATGAGCTGTTTGCCCCTGTCTTTCTGCAAAATTCAGGTCACACTGACCTGGCCTGTTTCATTACTCATTCTTCCTTGAGCCCACTTCTTACAACACTAGTCCAGTTCTTTACACATAGGGCAAGATTTATCAAGCATTTGCTCATGTGCAAAACAGGTTAGGAGGAGCAAAACCTCGGCAGAAATTTTTCTCACAGACACTGATGCAGATGCAAAGATGCAGAATTTGAGGTGGTTCATATCTGTTTTGTTTAGTATGTTGTATGTGCATCTTCCAATATTAAAGTTTGTGTAAAATGCTCATATCAATAGCACGTGATTTTTTTTTTTTTTTTTTGCACCCGCAATTCAGCACTTGGCTTGATAAATCAAGCCCACAGTGAATGATTTTTGCTATTTGCATTAAATGTGGGTTTAGTTTACATTATTAAAAATAATTTGTAGTTTCTCAAGGAGTGGTCAAAAGATTCTGCAGAGAGTAAAGGTGGTGCTGGGGTGGAGGAGGGCTGCGAAAACCATGCTGCTGAATGAGGAAGTGAGAGCTGTGCTAAACAAAGTAGATTATATGCTGAGCTGAGACTATGATGGCGGCACATCAGGGCGGTGCAGGAAGGTGAAGCAGATGCAGCAGGAGGAGTTTCTTAGGCTGAATTACCGCTTTATTTATCTGTTTGATTGGCCTTTTCCAATATGTTATGAAATATCTATATGTCTATGCTCATGTTAGTCATATTGCCTTGAGATTTATTTTACAAATGTATTTTTCTGTTACCTTACAATGAAAAAAAAAGTATTGGGACCCCTTTGAAATCTTATGAAAGCTATGAGCCTATTCTCACAGAAATGTGTATGTATACTACACACTTTAAATGCATATGTATTCCAAGAAATTTGTCCTTTTTTTCTCATCATACTCCAAGCCCCAGACTTATAGACCACAATAAAAAGAAAGAAAGTGCAAGAAAAGTTCTCATAATAGGTCGCAGTATAGATAGGCTTTTCTGTGAGACCGCGTTGGCTATATGCTGTTTGTGTAGTTGTATATATCTCTTTTATCTATATTTGGTGATATATTAAAATTTAAAAGCCATCAGAGCATAAACTTGCAGCCCAACACACATTTTCTACTGTTCACGTGTCCTTATTGTTAAAGATATAAGCTCTATGCAGACCAGTATTAACCTCATTCAATTCATAAATCTAGGATGTTGCAGACACATGTTGAAGCTGTGATCACAAGATTTGATCACAAGAACTTACAGTAAGTTTGTCTTTCATCATGTTTTTGTATTCATCACAAATGACCATATAAGAGAGGCGAGAAAGTGTTGCTAGTAATAACATTGTCTTCACTAAAGTGCGTTAGAGGGATTGTGTGACGCCAGCTGTTGTGGTCCAGCAGCAGAAGCATACACAGCTGCCTCAGGGCTGTGAGCAAAACAACGCCTGCTGCCAGACACCCAAACATGATACACAATTTAATATGACAGGCCATCTGAAAGGATGATGCACAAAGTTGGGTCATGTTGTTGTTGTTGTGTGAAGAAGAGAATTGTCCCAGATTGTCCCAGATCTTAGTTTGGTCCACAGGGCACTACCAGGATGTTATTGGTTTACCTTGGTGGCAAAAGGTGTTACAACAAACATTCAATATAACATTTGTTAGAACCTGGAGCCTTAACGTTTTATACAGAATTGGGTTTATGAAACGATGGTAGCACCTGGCAGGCATTCAAGATCATTTAATTTTATTTTATTAGGTCACATTTTTCTTTTCATTAGGCAGTGTCTTTAGGTCATAACTCATAGATCTCAAACATCAAAACTGGAAACTTTGTCCATGTTTTTGGTTCAGTTTGTTCTGATGTACGTAACGTGGGGGCCCGATTAGGAGGAGGTGTGGCCTGACATCACAATCTATTACGTGACATTTACTGATTCTTTAAACAGGATTTTTTTTTTTTTTTTTTTTACGAAAGAAAAAGATGCAATCTTTCTATTGTCTGCTGTTTTTGTTTTCCTTACATGAGAGTGAGTAGATCTGTGGTTGCAAAAATAGGGTGCAGCCACTTTTACTCTTCCTTACATTTTAGAATTAGTGTCAGATTTTTATTATTTAATTTCTTACATTTCAATATCTTTAGTCTGTGCATTTGTTGAGTGATTTTCCATACATACACACAGGATTTATATACAAGCCTCACATGTGAATACTTTGTTCCCTCAACAATGACCCTGTGAAGGTGAACATGCTTTTCCGGTTTGAATAAAGCCGCTTGTTGAGTCTCGCTAAATAACAGAGCGTTGGTGTGACATGATTCACGTGCGGCAGACTCTCTCAAAGCCTCATCATAACTGGGCCAAGGTAGAAAGTGATGGAGAATGGCTTTGTAATACACGTGGAAAATAGGACAAGGCCTGAGAAGTGCGTCTCCATTCAGAAGAAAAGCACAATTGCTGCTGCAAAGTACTATTTGAGGAAAAAGTATAACAACGGACAATGTATCGATTCTCTGAAATCAATAAAGTGAAATTCTTACATTGATGCCAAATGAATTAAATAAAAACCACAAGATTCTGTCAGTGAAGCTCAAAATGTCATCTAAAACGTTCATTAGATTTCATTTGAAGATTAACAATGGCCAAATTTGTCTGTGAATCAAAAAAAGCAAAGACACGAAGCAAAAGTAAATAAAAAGTAAAATACATACATACATACTACATATATACAGTATATATACTATACATACATACATACACACATACATACAGTATATATATACATACATACATACATACTTATGACCACAAAAAAATTATAATTGTTTAAAAATATAGTCTCTAATACATCGGTGCTTTTAAAATAACTGTTTAGTGAATCTTCTTCCTCAGTGCGGAAATTCCTCTTGGTGCTGCTGACCTTCTGTGCAGATGTTTCCCCTCTGTGTTTTTGTCCGGCCGCAGCACCCGAGGGCTCTCTCTCTCTCAGCTTGTGGCCACTTGCTCATTAAAAAACGGAGTATATTTCAGGCACTATCTGAACATAGTGTATGTTGCTATTATTACACTTCATACCAAGGAAGATGAGATGAGACAACACTTACCGAAAACAGGAAGTGGTGTTTTCCAGTGAATTTGAAGCGGAGGAATGGACATTTTGGTTTATATTGCTACTGTTTACTGGTAACAGAGCAACTTTATTCCATCGAGCTCTTGTTACTACTCGGAGATACATGTGAAAAAAACTCACGACATTTCCGGTTTTGTCTTTGATTTCTAAGCCTTTGTGCAGCTTGTCATGTCTGGTTAGCGCTATTGCCGGCTAAATATACAACAACCACTGCTGAACTGGCCTTAAAAGTGAGGTAGCTGTTTTTCACACAACCAAACTTGAAGCAAGGTCCAACTAGTTTCTAACTCTTACAAATCATTCAGCACATGGGAATATTCATCAGCAATTAAACCTTAAAAACATATTTTACAAATGACAAAATGAGACTGGAGGTCACCACTCAAGCACAGCCAATCAGAGCGCTGCATTTGACTTTTGAGGAGAAATAAAATCTTGGGTTTTTTTGTTTTGTTTTATCTGATTTTGTCAGAATCTGCTACTTATGCAATATACTTACTGGTTGAAAAGACAAAGTGCAATAATTTACAACAACAACAAAAAAAAGTCAATACCTTAATAAGTCACCTATTTGCAAGTCTCCTGGTCAAGGTTAAACGTTTTAGCACTTGAAAAACATTTGTCTAATTTAATTTCTAATTTGATCATTTCTAGTCTTATAATTTACCATATGGACAGTTTTGCTCAAGATAATTTAGTAGATGAATCAGAAAAAAGTGACTAAAATTAGGCTACTATAGCTGACACAATTTTTCTTCTTTAAAAGTTTAAGCAAAGAGAAATACTTAAATTTTTGTTCCTTACATTAGTTGGTATTCTGAGTTGTTAGAAAGATACCCTGCCTATCTTCCTAACAACTTTGAAAAAGTCCCAAAACGCATCTTCATGAACAATTTTGGGACTTTTTCAAAGTTGTTGAAGATAGGCAGGGTATGCTAACAACAACAAATTAAGTGGCGTTTAGTGAACAAACTAGACCGGTCATTGCAGATTTATTTCCACCTGAACAGATCAGATATCTGTGCCACAGATATTGATTTTATTTTTAAGTTATTTATTGGGTATAAATCCCTTTGAGATTTTTGTAGAGTAAAAATATCTTACATAGGCCTAGAGTAATGAAATAATGCTGCTAACAATTCCCTTCAAGATTATTTTCTAATAACTACAAAAAGAGTTTGTACTATTACACAGTACACCCAGCATATTATACAAGGGAAAACTTAAATAAAATGGTGTTTACTGAAAGTCAGTCAACGGTCAACACTGTGGTGCAGTGGTCAAGACTCTGGCCTCATAACAAGAAGATCCTGGGTTTGACTCCCAAGCAGCATGGGTCTGTCTGTGTGAGTTTGCATTTGTTCTCTCTGTGTCTGAATTCCTCTTATCTACCACTAAATGTACAGTAAAGGGTTCTATTTTGCTCCTCTCACTTAGAACTCCCCTGAAAAAGAGATTCTGAATTCATTGGGACTTTCCCGGTCAAATAAAGGTCAATAAACAAATAAATAAGAATTTGGATAAAGAAACATTATCTTAGTGGTGTTACCTACAGAGGTTTTAGTTGGGTATAAATATTGTTCCAAATACAATAGTATGAAAGCCCAAACCTTGTATAGAGGACAAGGGGTTGAGGGAAGCTTAATCCACAGTTATAATATTGACTGTAAGATCTCATGCCATATAATAACAGGAAGCAATCAATTTTCACATAGAATGTACCCCTTTCTCTCCAGCTTGCAACCTGTGTAATACTGGGAATTCAGCACTTTCATAATAAATTAAATAGGTCACATAAACCAGGACACACTTTTTCCCATTTTGTTTTGAGCACACTTTGAGAAAGTGTGAATCTTGGATGAAAGCTTTCCTGTTGTGCCTCCAGAGTTTGGCTTCCACCTGGGCGATGACGATGGTGCTGCAGGACACGGCAGAGGGGCACTTTTGTCCTGAGGGCTCCACTCTCCTCACACTGCCCTGTTGATCCACTCAGCCACATCTCACAGTCTGCACTTGAACTTTCACTGCTCAAGTGATTTAATTGACCATTGAAAAGAGCTAGTTAATATGATTGATTCATTTATAACAATAGCTTTAAAGTAACAGTGCTGCAGTATCTCATCTAAGCAATATTTTCAATTTTTATATCCAATTTTCTATGAATCGCTGCTGTTCTGTGAATAAAACACATTCATGCTGTTGTCAATGAAAGAAAATTACATCATGAAGAAATGAATGTTTTCTGAATGGGCTCCCAGGCACATGTGATTCATATAGTCCTGGGAACATGCCCCTCTCATGATCAGAACAGTCACCCTTCATGCCCCCGTGAGAGAGAGAGGAGGGGCTGCCCTTTCACCATCCACAGTGCTGCCATTTTCAATCGTCACGTGCACCGGCCACGCACAAGATTCTAAGGACAGTCTAGTCCAGCACATTACACCTGCAACTCCAGACAAAAAGAACATGCTGAATATAAAAATGTTGAAGTCAAAGAAAATAAAAAGAAGGAATTTATGAACTGGACATGATTTGTTGCTGGGTATCTCCATTGTTGAATCTCAAGTCAAATTCACTGAGTAGGGGAGACTAAATTTGACATATTAGCTCAGACATAGTTAAGACTTGTTTAAATGAAATGAAAGATGCATATCTTGGCTTGACATTTAAATAGGTTTGAGTTCAGTAAAATAATTTGTTTTGAAGCTGTCATCGTTTTAAGGGTTATGTTTAAGTTCAACATTGGGCAGTTGTAACACACCAAAAAGGGAATTGACACTTGAAATTACAACAAATAATATTACTTTTTTTTTTTTATCAGAGGTAATGCATTTAACGGACTAGAAGATTTTCCACACTTATACTGTAAATACCCTTAACCCCTGTAAAAAGGGCAGTTGTAACACGTTACGTTTGCCCCAGTGTGAGTGGCCATAGTTGGAGTGATTTTTTCCTCTGTTAGCATTGGTGTTTGTTGTCGTAAAATTCACCAAAGACAGGCCAAAATTTTGAGAATATAAAAATGGCAACCAAATCTCCATCACATATTTGTCCAGAACAAAAACACTGAGTAATGTGATAGGTGACATGACTGCTCAAAACAATCAGGAGAAGAAAGTAGTGACCTGGCTAAAATCTGTATCCAAAGGATTTTTGTTTTTTCCTGACAACTTTTCCTCTGCAGGTTAGTGTGATGCCATGGATAAAACTGTTGGTGTTTAATTAATTTAGAGACGGTTAGCAATCTCAGCAGTTCTTTGAGTGGTTTAATCTTGCTTTTGCTTTATGATAAATTGATAAAATATAGACTAATTCAATTCCTTTTTCTAGTGTGCCAATTTAGAATGTGTAACCTTTGCATATTCATATGTCATGATGCTGTAAACTAGATAATATACTCGCATTTGTTGTTAGAAGTGTAATTTATTGTCTTGAAGCGGGAGAGAGAGTTACAGTTTACAACATGTATGTGTTCTAAAATGTACTTTACATGAACCTAATAAACAGAAACGCAGTACTTTGACCACCTCTGGTAACCCTTTTGATGCCATAGACTCAGTTTGAGCTCACACGTACACCTTCACACTATTATTAGAATTTATGAATGATTTTCTCATGCAGCATCCACAACATGCAACAAGAAGGCAGTGTCTGAAGATAGGAGCCCCCAATTGTGCTTGAGTAATGAGGTGCTCTGATTCTGGTCCAGAATAGAAGCACATTCCTCTAAAGCAGTGGGGCAGAATCCAGGGGAACATACAATGTACTCTTGACCTGGAAACATGAGCTATTTTGTGTGCAGTTTCCAAAAGTCAGTCTTCAGAAGGATCTATTACAAACAACAACAAGAAACGCTTAAAATGTTTCAGTAAAATGTCCTAGTCAGATCCAGAGGTGTGTGCCCAGTTACATTTAACTGTACAGTAGCTTTGTCATAAAATAGTATTTCAATTTTCTGTCATCTTTTTACTTCTATAAGTAATATGTTCATTTAAGTTACAGTACTCTTTCTTAGTTGAGAACAAGTTTTGTTTCTCTTCATATCATGAGTAAGTCTGTAATAAAAGCTTTATGTTGACACAACATCAAAAGATTTGAACACGGTGTTTCTTGCACTGTTCCTTCAAATATAATTTAGTCTTTATGTGTTGCATAACAACAAACAGACCAAATGATGAGCAAGAGCATATGTTCATTAACCCCCCCCCCTGCATAAAACATGAAACCCAAAAATATATTTTATGACTACATGTAACTAGTGCTATTTTCCAGACATAAGAAAACATTATTTACTTTTCTATAACTGACCCAGCCCAGCAATCTCCTAATGGGTCTAATGAGAAGACACATTAATTCTGGCAATATTCATTTTAGCTGCCCTCCTTGTGCATCAAATAGTGTTAGGCTCATGTGATGTTGTGATGTTACATGAACTTCAAATGATTAATGAGATGCTACATGCAGCAGTTACAATTATTCTTACAAAGTAATTTCTCCAAATACTTTAAATAATTTTTACTCTTACATGAGTAACGCTATTTTGTACTTTTACTTAAGACTTTAATATTTGACACTTTTTTTGTAGCGGCAGCAGAGTTCTCCTGAGTATTATTTTTACATTTTGGTGTACCATCAGTGCAAATTTTGCCCTTTCCCTCAGCAAAAAGCTCACACGTGAGCCTGTTTTCATCCTGACCATTCTGTTCATTTGTCCCTGCTTCATTTCACTGATTGCTGCGCATTATAGAACGTGTGATTTTTTAATGTTTTGTAATGGCTGTGATTGTCTCCATGGGTTTGCCTTTTACGTAGTTGTTTTTTGAAAATGCACTCCAAGCGCAGACATGGGGTGTTTCCATGTGGGGTGTTTGTGGACACAGCAGGAAGTGAACAGATCAATATAAAGTCATCACAAGACCTGCAGCGAGTGTCCAGCACGTGCACCAACACACCTCACCCAAACTCATGTTTTCCTGGAAGCCACAAAACAAGAAGCTTTAAAGGGCAGCAGACCAAAAAGTGCACAGTTTTATGGGTCATCATCTTTCAATAGAGCTTTCATATGAGCGCGGCAACTGCTCTGAGTGTGGATTCTATTAAATGCTCTGTATCACATTTTTTATACATCAGTTTTACACCAGTGTAAAGCTTTGGTCAAACTATTTAGGGTGAAAGTTAGTTTGCCGTGTCCTGCTTACCTGAAACATTTTGTTTTCTAATTTTTCTGTGTTTTTAGCATGAGCTAGCCCCAGTTAACTCTGCTCAACTCATGCTTTCTTCTGAGAGATGTAAAAAACACGGAGGCTTTAAATTAACGTGGTCTGCTTGTTGCTGCTCAAGCCTTTCTTCTTGGCCAGACAAAATGAGTATCAATTACTCAATTACTGTCTGTCTGTCTGTCTGTCTGTCTGTCTGTCTGTCTTTCTGGTAGGTTGTCTGTCTCTCTGTCTGCCTGTCTGGTTGTTTTTTTATTTATTTCCTTGAGGCATTTTCTCCTCTGCTAGTCCTAGATTGAAAAGATGACAATGACAGATCTTTGTATGTAACTGTGTTTGCTTGAAAGGGAAGAAACCATTTGAAGTAACATTAAGGTATATTTTATTATCCTCGTAGGGAAATTTGTCCTCTGCATTTGACCCATCCTTCTATGCCTCTGAGGCATCTCTGCAGCAGCAGTGCAGCGCTCAGGGACCCATCTCCAGAAGACTAGATAATAAATGTCAATATTGCTTTTAAGCTTTACAGTTTTATCATCACAGTGTTAAATCAAATCCATTAAACTGAAATCATGTCCAAATACAATAGTCAGTTTGTTTTTGTGACTTTTCAATCATCAAACATCAGTTTATCTGGCCATTGTTTGTATGACTGTCTGTGGGTTTGTTTAAAAATCTCTGTTATGTAATATTGGTATTTGCCTCTAGCTGTGCTTTTATGAAGAAAAAGTAATCACTGGAATTCTGAGGCACTTTCTATGAACTGTCTAGTTAAAATATCACCCACCTGTGCTCTTACATATGATGTCCACTTATTGCTTTGACTTAATGTGATTATAAAGCAGGAGGAGCCAGAGCAACATATTCTCTGCCCTCAGTACAAAACTTGAAGGTGGGCCCCTAATACACAATCTTATATCTATATTTTTTTTTCACTCCAAAACTGGTAAATGGTCTATTTATATTGCGCATTTTCACCTTACACAAAAGGTGAAAACCTCATTTGTCTCTGCAGGTTATGGTGCTGATCTTGTGGTCACTTGCGACTGTTTTGCCTTTTTAACAGCATTTACATTATACTAAACATTAACATAGTATATGTTGCCTTTACATTACATTTGTTTTTTTTTATTTTTCTTGCTTTGTAACTTACATCCAAAAATTTCCTATGTAAACACTACAGTTATTGGCAGATTATGCATTTTTATCACAAGACTTCAATAATTTTACTTATTTTGAACATAAAACTCTATTATAACAGCATGGCAAATGGAAGCAGTCGAACTATGAAATCTCTGGAAAGGTTGTGCATCTATTCTTTGAAATGCGTGACTCAGAAATGGCCGCCAAGACTAGATGTAGGATTCCTGTTTGATTAGTTCTGGCCTTTTCCCCATGTTTCCATTGTTTATACTTGAGTCTGATTGTGTCCAGCTGCTCTGTGCTTAGATACTGCTCATCAAATTGGCTACTTCGAACTGTGTTGTGAGCACAATCAAGAAAGTGGACTCGCATGGCCTTTAAGGGACTTGGAACAGCTAATATTTCTCTCATTTTTGACTATGTAAAATGTTACTAAATTCCAGAAAAAGTATGTTTCCTCCAAAATGCATTGTTTTCACTCATTGTGAACTTTTTGGATGTTAAATGAAATAAGCATCTTGACATCCTTGTCGATATATCGGGTACAGAAGTATTAATGAGTATGGGTAATAGATGCATGGCTGATACTTGTTCAGGGAATTCCATTCACAAGCAATGCCCATTGAAAGAATATTATATACCCCATGTATTTACAAAGTATTACTATATTGTGCTTTTTCTAGCAACGTCAAAGTGATATTTACATGAACTTGATTGACTAGGAGTATGTTTTTATGATAAGTATAGTCCTCTGGGGGCTATATGAAAAGCAAAATCTTCTGAGAATGTAACATAAAACAAAGTTACTTAAACATGCCGGAATCCGTAAAAATGCAGCACTGCAAAAACACACTTTCCTATTACTTATTTATTTATTTATAGAAACAAGTGAAATTGTTGTTTAGTTCAAGAAATCAGCAAATAAGAAAATACAGTATATAGGTTTTGATGAATCTTAGAACAAGCTAGTATTCTTATTAAAACTAAATTTTTCTGAACAGGCAATTTGAAGTAAAGCATAAAACATGAATAGAAAAATATGTAATTTGTTTCTTTTGAAATCTAAATAGGAAATAAAGTTTATATATATAGGCTATATATATATATATATATTAGGGATGGAAAATCGATCGAAAACATCGAAAATCGATCGAAGTTCGCGGAAATCGAATTGTAAGGCCAGAATCGATCAGTTTTTTTATGCAGCCACTGACTTACACACACACTCTGTATTTGTATAATACACACAATTATACAAGAAGAGTCACAATGTTTGAAGAAAAAAAGCCTGAACTTGTGCCAGACCTGACTGAATGTGCATTATTATGTTGCGTTAACAACTGATGGGTTAACGACTCTAAAAATGAACGACTAAATAGTTTTACGCTCTAACAACAGTGGCTTTGTTTTAAATGTCATGTATTATGGTTTATTTTGTGTCTTAAGAAAAAAAAAAGTTTATATAGATAAACTAACAAAATCGAACAAAATCGAAAATCGTGTCTACAAAATCGGAAACTGAATCGAATCGTGACTTAAGTGAATCAAAAATCACACTTTTTTTGTGAGCCCAACTCACGACTGGACCATACCTCTGCCAAAATCAGTATTGGAAAGTATCCTCTACAAAACTACTCAAGTTTTGAATATTTATTGTCTGAGTCACAAATGTGAGTTTTTTCTCTACTTTCAGTGTCTATTTTGCACCTGAGCAAGTGCTTGATAAAAGAGATTAAATATTAGTGATCTCTTTTTTTCTTGATCTAAGATAATAAATCTTGGTTAGTTTTCTCAAATTAGTAGTGAACTTTGAGCATGTTGTTTGTGATGAAGCAACAGTGTCATATGTTTTTATACAAAATAGCCCTTTAGAGTATAAAAGAAAAAACTAAACATATACTTGTGTTTATGATGCTTTTTGCCTTTAAGAAACATGTGGATTGCTCATGTAAATACTCAAGGATTTAGATACATTGTGTGCACATTGTTCTAATCTCATGCAAACGTCTATATAAATGATTCATAACACTGGACCCGCTCCTTTTGTTCTCACATCCTGAGCTGCTGCCTCTCCTCCACTCAAGTCTGTTTCAGACCATTGCATCAGTCACGGCATGAGGCTATAGATTTATTAGTTTAGTTTATTGGGAGCAATCTGAATAGATTGAGACTCAACAAGAATACTTTTAAAACTGTTCAAGTTTGTTTGTTTTTAAGCTCAAACTGGCTTTGTCATTTTCTCAGTAAAATGCTTGTTGAATCTCTCCCTGTTAGTCCGTGTTTGGGACAGACTTGTCAAAAGAAGGCTGGTGGACAGTGAGGAGATTTTTATTTGTCTACATTTTCTCCAACGAGGAACAGAGAAACAGTCATATAAAGTCAGAAGTATTGCAACAAAATGAAACATTTGCAGCAGTCACGTCATGTCCTGTAGGGGCAGTGTGGAGTCACTCTCAGTAGTTAATTGACAATGTACAAAGCCTCGGTTTCATTAAAGATTCCTTCCTGATTTGAATATTTGTTATGACAACAACAGTTCTTCATTGTCAGATTATCTCTTCTTTTAAATGAGGGGAATTCTTAAATGGGGACTTAAATAAATATCAATAAGGGACCTATCTTTTGTCTTTAATTTCTATTTAGTGAAATCAAAGAAATGAATAATCCATAAAGCAATGTTGTCATACACTAAAACTAACTTTGATTCTAAGGAAAAGTTTTGACACAGTCTATTTATTCACATATAAAGCATTACCTAAACAAAATGGATTTTTTTATACACTCAAAAAAAAAAAAGAAACGCAACACTCCGTTTTCTGAGTTTTTGGGGGCAGAATAATTTTCTTTTTGAGATCCGCCTGTTTCATATGAATCCTACATCCATTTCTAATCCTCAGGCCAACTCTTGTGGCATTTACACATTTTCTAGTCCAATAACTCAACCAAACAATAGAGCAACCCTCAAACCAAAAGTGACAGGACTTTCATCAAACTGTCAATTCACGTGACCCCCGTTGGCATCCTGGACAGCGGTTATTCGTCGCCTCATGGATTGTCTGAGTTGATCCTGTGGAATTGCCGTCCATTCTTTCACCAGTGCCGCCCTCAGCTGCTGCTGAGTTTCTCCTATAGTGTCCTGTACACCCGATCTCGGCCATCTGCTCTGAAGCACTGGAACCTTTTTTTGTAACTAAGCATGACTTGGGATCACCTCGGCAAAGTCCAACGACGATGTGCAGTGCACCATTCAATCCGAGCTTGGCGATTTTGGGGGGTAAGCACTGATCCAACATATGGCCAATATGGTCAAATACAGGTCAGCATGAAGGCGATTACGGATGGTTCTGGCCAACACTGGCCTGTGGTGTGTCCCAATGATCTCGGCTGTGGACCTGGTGGCAGCTGAACCTGTCCTGGAGATATGCGGGGTGGTTGGCGCGATCTTGTGCAGCGGTCGTTACACGGGGGCCACTACGAGGGCGGTCGTTAGAGGAACCAGTGGCCTGGTATCGCTCCACAAGACGACTATTGGTAGAGCGCCAAACACCCTGGCGACAGCAAGACAACACCGTCCAGCTTGTAGCAGCCAATAGCTCCATCCCTCTCTGATTCTGACAATCGTGGCATCGTGAAGAAGTGTGTTTTTGGCTTCATTCTGGTGCCTTTTATAGAGAAGACTTGAACACAGTTAACCAGAGGTAAAAGTCAACTCTGAGTTTCAAACATGATTTTGTGTGAATAAACGACCCTGTAATGCACTCTTTATCGTTCTCAGAATATGTCAAGCCAAACTGTCTGTTTTTTGTTTTGGTTTTCTCCTGCCTTTATAGTAGAAATGTTGTACTTTTAGTAACACAATTCTACTTAATAAGCATTTTATGAAAGCATGAATGACTGTATTTCTAACAGGAAGCACAGTTCAGGTTTAGGGTGGTACAATAGAAATATTTCAGGTTTTCACAAGAACAGAAGGTAATTGTGGCATTGAAACATCATGTACATAATATGAACATGAAAAAGTCAACCATATGCATACTGAACTGAAGATTTTTGTGAAATATTTTAAAGAGATAAAAATATATTCATGAAGAAAATCTCTGTAATGATATGCATTTCTATTGTTATTTCTGTATTTTTCTTACTTCTAAGCGTTCTCACAAAGAACAGGGAAGATCACGCTCAGGAAATAGAAGCATATTGGTGCGACTCGACAGTGTCAGTGAAGAAACCAATGTTCAGGTCAAACTTATTTCCTCTTACATTTGAGCTCAGCCTGCTTTATTTTTATTTTATTTATTTATTTTTGCTGCCAAAGTTGTCCCTGAAACGACACGTCACATTAAGCTTTGATCTTGATATTTACATCAGCAAAAATTGTTCTACAATTTATTATGTATACATGTCAAATTAGTTTTGAGAAACACTGGGCTGTATATTTGGGAGCTTTAGTCACTTCTTCACTTTAAATCACTATAGAATTAGAAGTAACCACAAATCTTGTGAAGAGTTTATGCTCTGTTAATGATGTTTTTTAATCTGACACGATTAACAATGTATCATAATAGGAAAAATATACATTCCTAAATTATTATTATAGTATTATTAGAATTGGTAGTAGCAGCAGCAGCAGTAGTAGTAGTAGTTGTTGTTTTTGTTATATTTTTTCCCTTTTAAAATGCTTGTATTTTACTCTCTTTGTGGTATTTATTTAAGAATCTATGTTAACATGATAATGACTAATTGACAAAGACATTTTGGTAATTCTTCAATGATCAGTGTGCATTCTAAGCAATTATACAACACACTCGACAATAAGCAGGCTGCCCCCACTAAATGTTTCCGCTGCAAACATTCAGACACAGTAATTATAGTGTTCTGAGTTTTATTTCAGTCAGAGCCGTGATCACAGAGCAGCCACGTGTGTTGTGCTGTGACAGGAAGTGCATCACGGTCTCCAGAGCAGAAATAAAAATATGACAAAATATAATAAATGTATATTTTCAAACAAACCACATGTCTGGATTAATAAGATTTTTTTCACTGTTTTCTCATTATTAGTTTATTAAAACTGTATTTGAGAACATGCTTTAGTATTGTCCCCAAACTGAGGCTCTGAGTCAAACTTGTCACTTTCTAATAATAAAAACAAGAAAGTTCAAATCCGCTGCTTGTTACAGTTTAATTTTGCAATGAAGGCCTATTAGTTTGGCTGTTTTGAATAGTAAGTAAGTGGACCTGTTCATATTTCTGAGTCGTTTTAGGTGAATTTTGTGTTAAACAATGACCTGGGGCAGAGCGGTGGCATCGTAAGAAGGTCCCTGAGATCAACTTGGGACCTTTCTTTGTAGAGTTTTTCCTGTGTCTGCGTAGCTTATATTTTGGTTCTTCGGTTGACTTAGCACTAAAAACATGTCCAGTAGCACTTTTCTACTCCCTCATGATGTATATTTGGAATCTGGTATGTCTCCGTCATTGTCCAAATAAAAACTACCCTAAGCAAAATGTGTTTAAATGTTTATTTACATGTCATTGTTTATTACCAAAATCAGAATAATGCAGACACAATTAAAAGGGTAAACACATGTGGGCTTTCACTGTGGAACATAAGATTGGTTGCAATTGTATGTTTGATTGTTGATAATCAGATATTATCAGAGTATGGTATTTTAATTCAAAAAGCAGAATAGTAAAACGTGAAAATATATAAATAAATACAAATGACTGTAACAAGAGATGTGTTTTAGCTTTAAAAATGCTTAAAATAAAACTGGCCATTATATAAATTAATCAATTCCTGTCTTTTGTGACTAGCTATTAATAAAATTCCTTTAAACTTGGACTTATTTCAGAATCACATTTTTGTATGACTGCCAATTTGTACAATTTGACCTGTATGTACAAATAAAGCATTTCATAATACATCATGTCACATTCCAGAGTGTTTCAAAAAAGCAATTGCCCAAAGACCTTGCACATATTTGAAAGTGTTAGAGAAGTAGTCAGAATAAATTTGCAAAAAACAATTCCTGTGTGAAGTGTTGATTCGTGCTGATTAGCTGCTGTATGCTAAATCTGTGTTTCCGAGAAGAACAGTCAGTGCAGTGAAGGTGAGAAATCCAATTGTTGTGTGCAGGGAGGTTGACTTCAGGTCAGTGTCTTGTGCTCCTGATCCTCTGGAGCTTTATTCCTGGAGCAGTGAGAAAGTGAGGACTGTCCACCGGCCTGGACTAAAAATACCCCACCCCTACAAACGTGGCGACTTTGTCCGGTCAAGATAAGACTCCTGCAAGGACGAAAGTGATCAGAAAAAAATAACATGAAGAGAGTAGAGAGTGAGGAGGTAGATAATATTATCATTGGTCGTAGTAGTAGTAGTAGTAGTAGTAGTAGTAGTAGTACTAATAGTAGTAGTAGTAGTAGTAGTTAATACATACACTGTGCTATTTTTCTGATGCCACAGACTTTTCAGTGTAGCGTTTCATCACAAATTATTTTGTTTTTTAAATAGTTCCTTGCAAAGCATTGGTGTCTCTTGCTTGTTGCTATGGAGATAAAAGTTAATTAGGTTACAGTAAACTGAAGCCCTTTGCCATTCAAACAATTTGGCATAATAATGAATAATTTTGTAGTTTATAAATCTACAGAAACAGATTTTGAATAAAAATGCAGGTTTATATTCCTGACTCACAACAGGGCTGATTAGCCCGAGGACATTTTCAAACTTTTATTATTAATTTTTTTTCAAAATCTCTATGGGAGTGTATAATGGGAGCTCGTACAAGGAGTGGGTGTTCCGCTGAGCTACATGACCAATAAAACAATGTAAATTATTTAAATTTGGTATCTGATCTGTGTTTAAAGTATAATAACAGTATAATCTATATATTACGCACTTTCCTTTATTTTTTAGCTTTCTAATGACTTTAAAAAGCACTTTTCACAACTGTCAGAGGCCAGAGTGAGTTTTGCCGTCACAATAAAGCTAGCAACAACAAAGCATGCTAAGTTTATGATTTCAGTGACTAAAGGCTATACAGTAATTTGATGTAGACAGGCCAATGCAAAACAGACATTTATAATATGAATCACTTATTTTAACGTGTTGCATTCAAAAAATCTGGCATAGGGTTTTTTTTTTTTAATTTAAGGATTTTATAAACTTAAAACTTTTTTTTAATATATACATAATTTCTCAGTATCAGTGACATCAACCTCCAAAAGAATCAACTTCATTTAAACACCCTGGAGTTTTTTTTTTTTTTTTGACAAACAGAGGTTAATCTGAGACCTTGTGCTTGCTGTCTGGCTTCGCGTGCATCCTGTCGGCAGCCAGTGTCCTGAAATAGCTGTGTAGCTGGGGCCAAGTAGAGGCAGAGTTGTGCAGGACAAGTCTGAGTGTGACTTTCTATGTTGGTGCTAATCACAGACAGGGCGGTTTAGAGGCAGAGCCCGGCAGGCGCTGAGCAGGCTGCTGTCCCGGGTCGGGTGGTGGAGCGGTAGGGTGAGGCCGTCTGGGTGTGCACATGCCGTCTAAGTGACACCAAAGGAGCGGCACGTTCTAAATAGTTTTGTCACTGCCTACTTCACAACAAAAACATGGCCATCCCTTGTGAGTCACGTGTGTTCAAAATATCCATAGCTATTTTGTGATTCACTGCACAGTTTATCCCAATGTCATTTCATTTTATATGTCATAACTCTACAAGATTTCCTCACTTATATTTAGTATGATTATAAATAATCTGCAAAGTACACCACAGTTCAATGAAATCATAACACCTAAGTTAAGCAATTAGCAACAGTGACAAGGAAGTGTCTGACTAAATGAGTGTTTCAGCTGACGTATTATGCAGCGAATGACAGAGTGACAAAATGTTTTCACACTCTGTGCCAGCTCAAGGAATGACAACAAGGTTCATAAGAGAATTTAGACATTTATATATTCTTATAATGTGGCACAGTCATTTTTGTCATCTTTTAGATATTTGAAGGTACAATTTAGACAAATAAATCAGTCTGCTGAAAGCACAGTAAGTCTCAATGCGCAGAAGTCTGAGTAAAGTTCCAAGTTAATTACCCATAAGTTGAAATCTCTTTCAAGTCTTCACATCAAATGGCCGACTGCAGTTTTCAAATTTGCATTATTTTTACATTGTTCTACTTAAATGTACTGATCAGATTGACCTATTTCAGTTTGTTCGCGTAAAATTGTATACTTTTTGGAAGAAAAGCCTCAAGTCTTGTCAATTCACAGTGCTCCAAGTTAAAAGTCCAGAGTCACTGAACTTCAAGTCCAAGTCGAATCTTAAATCTTACCAGGTAAAGTTTCAAGTCATTTAGCTTCAAGTCTGACTCAAGTTCAACTCACGACTGGACCACACCTCTGTGCATCTGCATCCAAAAGGGGAACTGCTGCACCAAAATCTATTTTTGTAAGCATACTCAAAAGCATTACATTCATGCATGTGCAGAACATTTGTGGGTATTAGATTGAGAGAGAACAGTGACATTAACTATTGTGGAACTGAAATAAAAGAACAAAAATAACAGGTTACTGTTTCAGAACTCAGTACAACTTTTTTTAATTGATTTATGCATAATCAAGTAAAAAAAAAAAACTAGGCTATGTAATCACTATAAATACTGTTCTTCCTAATTTGCTCAGAATTGTATTTTGATTGATTTATGCATGTTGGAAATAATCTTACTTTGTCAGGCGTTTGAGGCTCAGAAAATGCCACGTTTTCACCTGCCCCCTATCTCCTCCCACAGCCCTGCACACTTACGTCAGATGTTCAAAATGCAAACATTCACAAAGATTCCAAAACATTACATAAAAGCATTATTCCAACAGAAAATCAATGCCAGCTGTGATGAAGCTTGGCCTCTTGTGTCGCATTTTGCTTCTAAAACATGCTGTACTTATTAAGCTAAAAATATGTTTTGTCCGAACAGTGTGAAAACTATACAGACTTGAACAGATTGTGCTAATGATGCCAGACTTCCAGCGCTCAGAACATCGTCTGCTCATCTGTGTGTGTTAGGAGCGCTTTCTTTCTTGGATCTCTGTCAGTGATTGAAAGTAAACACAGGACTCCACTTCCCCCGCTGGCTCCTCTCCATCATCTGCTCTCGCGGCTCCACTTTGTGCAAATATTATCAAAGGTGTTCCTTGAATTAATCTCGGCCCATCAGTCAATTACATTCAAGAGGTTTTGTTTGATTTGCAAGAAGTCTTTTTGGAAAGTTTAGGAGAGAGAGCGGCGCCTTTGTGGACCGGTCTGTGTCTGGGTCAGCTGATCTGAACATCAATTTGCAGAGGGGCAACACAGTTAGTCAGACATGAATAATAACCAATGAGACGTGTAGAGATAAGAAACAAATGGAGGGTCAGATGGAGTCATAGAAACAACCCAATGGCCCAGAGCAGACTTCTGTGTTGGACTTCCTGTTTACAGCCCTGGAGAAGCTATTTTTGTCCCAGATGTTTGAAGCAGGCCTTCGACTAAACAATAGGACAAAGCAAAAAGCAGTACTCTGTGGAAGTGATGCATCAAATTCTAAGAAATTGTGTATAATCATCACGCTAAAGAAGACACGCTGTTCTTGTTTTATGCAATTTATAACGCCCGTAAATCATTGTTTTAGATTTTGCACATTAGATCTAAAACAGCTTAATGAAGCACCATGCTGCTGGGGCATGATATCTAATTTATGGATAGCTGCAGCTCACAATAGAGGAGCAAAGTTGCCTTCCAGTGTGTAAAAATCACCTCGCAAAGCTGCTCTGTCCTCCTATTAGGACAAAATTTGTTGATTGCAGGAGAATAAAGATTACTCCAACATGCCAAAATTCATCAAAATACTAAAGGGCTTGAATGAAAAGGGGCAATTATAACACTGGAAGTTCTAAAAAGGCAATTGTTTAAACTTGTCTGATTTTGAAGTAAATTTTTGGAATTGTAATGTTAATATTAATTGGTTCATTAACACCTCCTTTTTACACAAGGCAGTAACAATGGCATCTTGTGTAATCATCTTCCAACACATTGTCTGAGTCCATCCTGTTCATTAAGTTAAAGAGGAACTTGTTAAATAACAGAACAGACCCTTGTGGCTGTGAGAGTTGTCTTTGTTTGTCACTTGTTGTCTTATTCTATTTTTGGTTGCAAGTTCTAGCCCAGCATGGCCAGTTAGTGTGGGTCCTGCTCCTGCTTTCCAGAGTTCAGATTGTGTAACTGTTTGACAGAAGTATAAAATGAGAAACACGTGGAGAAAAGTAAGGACAACTATGATGAATTCCCATAATAGAACATTGAATTATGCAGTGCCAGTAAATGAACATATTGTGCTCTTAAGTGGTTTGTTTATTGTTACTTCTGATTGTATATCTGTTAAGCACATGTTGGGGTCATCCTGCTTTTTATGCTGTATTCGTCTTGAAGGCTGAGAAAGTTCTGTTCCACCTTAATAGTAAGTGGTGGTTATAACCTTGACAAACTGTAACTGCTTTAATCTACAACAAACAAGAATAAACTTGTTCATTTTCAATTAAGTGGTGAAAGTTTCTAAGATGCTAACAATAGCTAAAGCTTCCAAATGAGCAATGATAAACATCCAAGTTGTTTTGGCTCTTACTTTCTAAATACACTCCTCAGACTCACACACTCAGATACTTTCCTTTCCTACCCATCCTCTGTCCAAAAGAGGCGACAGACTTTGGACAAATGTATTTTCTTCTTCTTTCTTTCCCTGACCCATTCCTCACAAAAAAAAAAATCCCATCACGTGAGTTGTTATGTGTTGTGTTTTCGTAAGTATGCTTTACAATAACTGTACCTAAATTTTGAAAGAGCGAGTGGCGACGTGCACATTAGCGCAGCGATCCCGGAGACTCAAACGTAATTTTGTTGAACTCTGTGACGATGACAATAAATCTTTCTGTTTTGTTCTCTTCTTAGAAAAGATGTTTGTAGCCTAATACAGGGGTCTTGAACTTTTTTAGACCAAAGACACTGGCTTATCAGTAAAAAATATCTCAAAGAACCCTCACCATTTCCCACAATGGCATCACTATCCGAAAGTTCAACTTTGAATGAAAGTCAAATTTTGTATAATTCCCATTTCAATTGTGTAATTGTTTAGATCTAAAGCAATGTGTCTTTGAGATTGTTTATCATAACAATTTGTAATGTTCAAGTATTAATAGATGTTATTCAAAATTTTAAAGGACTGTCAACACATAGATCCCCAGGGGTTCACAGACCCACATTAAAGACTACTGGTTTCAAAAACAATTGACACACAACCTGTATTTAAAATGGTAAATGGTCTATTTATATAGTGATTTTCTACCTTTCCAGGCACTCAAAGCGCTTTACAATCTAGCATCCACTCACCCAGTGTACGCATACACTGAGGCAATGTGGGTTAAGTGTCTTGCCAAGGACACAATGACAGTCCACTCCTGTCGTCCCACTGTGGCACCAGGTGATCTAGTGGTCTCCCATCCAGGTACTAACCAGGCCCTGATATGCTCAGTTTAGGGGAAGAACAGATCTTAAAAATTTACAGATTTGGATTTTAAGTGTGACTCAATAGGAGAAAAACATTTTAATAATTCAATAAGAATGAATTATTCTATCAGACATGTTGCAATAGAAAATCCCCAAAACAGGGTGCAGAGGACTGAGCCTCACTGACCACAAAACCACGTCCCCCCTTGTTCCCACAGCTGCTCCTTCAGCTCAGAATTCTGCTCACTGTATTTTTAACCAGACTTTTGTGAATTGTGTTTTGAAAGCAGAGCACTGGCTTTTCCAACACAAATGCAGCAGAAGCCTGTTTCTGTTTCCAGCCGCTCAGATAAGACAGTTCTTTGTGTTGTTTGGGCAGGAGGCAGTCTTGTGTGTGAGACAACAATGAGGCCCACGCAGCTAAAGACAAGACAACATTCTCACTGGTGCTTGTGCATGTAGGTATTTAGATATATAGGTCAAAGTAGAAAGAAAATTATAGATGCTGTGACTGATTTCTACTCTTATTTGAAATGTTTTGCAGCAGTTTGCTCTGTAATGTCTCAAAGAGTGTGCACTACCTCTGAGTTTTTTATACATTACAGACACATTTCTTTTGACCCAATGCAGGTAATCGAATAGACAGATTGCATGCACCTGTTTTTGCATCAACATAAACACTTGAGAAAATACTCAAAGGCAACTGTCACTCTCTAACTATGATTGTCTCACATCCCAAGTGTTCCCAAGAGTTTGTTCTGAAGGGCTAATGCTATTTTCACTGTGTATATGCCTTCTTCTTCGTGTTAATTCGCATACACAGCTCTCAACACACGCAAACGCTCCTGACCTACTTTTGTCTTCTATAGTTTTCCCCTTTCATTCATGAGATCTCATTTAAAGCTTCGACTACAGGTTCAAATTGAGTTGACTTTATATATATTTTGTTTTAATGACACACTCTGCTAGTTTTCTTTCAGTTGCGATAGTAAAGGAACATAAACTTATGCAGACATCCACACATTTGTACACTCTTTGATCTCGAAGATAAGGCAATAAAGAATCTGTACTTGTCCAGACAATATAACCACAGCAACATGTATTTACATCCAACTGCTCCTTGCACCGTATATCTGAGAAAAACTGACTTCTCGATGCCCTTTTCTGAGAAATGCCATTGTTGTCACTCTCATTTGTCATGCAAAATACCTACCTTTTTCAAATGTCATTTTCAAACTAGATGCTGCTTTGTACATTCTCATTTTCTTTCATTAAATATCAGTCACATCACAATAATCCTGTTGGCCTCTACTGACAACAGTATTTTTCTCCCTAGCACTGATATCTTGTTAATGTATCTTTTCTGATGGAAATTAGTCCACAAAGTACTGTCCCGTTTGTGTCCAACTTTGTCTGTTGTTGTTTTTAGCATTGTGGCTAACTGCTAGTAGCATACTGACTCACCTTGCCACTAACAGCTGTGAAAAAAACATTAAAACACATCATCATTAACAATTCTGCAATTCTGAAGCTCAGAATGTATTAGCTAAGTGAGCAAATCATGTAGACTGAAGTAAGAAGTTTAAAATTAATTATTTCTGTTTGTTTACATTTTAAGGATGCAAAAATCAAGTATCCCTTTAAAGGTGCATTAGCCGATTTTCTTTTTTTTTTTTTTTTTTTTGTGGTTGTTGCTTTTTTAAACACGTAAAAACAAACAAAAAATGTTTTTTAACCTTTTTAATTGAATCCACATGTTTTGCTCACTTACAAATGCATTCTGAGTCTCTGAGTTGTTCACGTGATGTGTTTTAAACATTTTTCATAGCTTTTAGGAGTGATGCCTGTCGGTATGCTAGTATGGCAAAAAATGCTGTCTTTAGAGGACAAACAGCACATTATGTGACATAGACAAAACACTGCATTTTTGGGGTCACAATTCACTATTTTGACCACAGCATAAAACTTTAGAAAACTATGTCCATACTGAGTAGGCCTACTGTCTGCTTCAACATCCAGACCTTTTTGGAGCATTTCTGCAGCTTTGGAAGGCAAGATAAATGATGGAGATCAAACTCAATTCCTGCTATGTTTGTTTGTTTGTTTGTTGTTTGTTTGTTTCTAATGCATAAAATGCCAAATGTCTTCTAAATGTCATGTTTAAAGACAAAAACAATATGAATATCATGTAATATTTACCCTCTAAATAACCTAATCTGATTGCACATTACGCTGAAAATTTTGACTGTTACAGCTTCCAAAATATATGAACAAAATAAAAAATAAAACTACAAGTAAAATGTAAATATATAATGTTTCAAAAATTAGGTTGTGGTCAAATTCTTGATACTATTCTTGCTGTGTATATGAGAACAAAGAATTCCATGAACAAAGCATTGTCTCTTACCTACAGTCAGCATAACATTCTTTCAGATCTGTAGCATTATAAGACCTTGGTTTTAAAGTGGAAACGTGTGATGTTTTGCCAGATGTGCACAGCCTGACCTTAGAAATGGTTCAGAAATCTAAACAGGAGACTTCTATAGCACTGACCTTGTTTGAACACAATGATGCTTGCTTTCTTATTCACTTTCAACATTACGAACAGCTTCAGAGGACTGCAGTTGGGAGGATTTATCATGCTTCTTTGTTAGCTTTTCTCTACAGAGCAATTATTTCGATCTGTGTCAAGAAAAGCAGTGTTACTACCTGTGTCATTTCACAGATATTTATTCACAAGATGCTGCTTCTGACATTTACCCCAAAAGTTGGTAACACCCTCGTAAACTGTCTTCTGTCCAGGCCTAAAGTTCGAGACACTTGTTGTAACACCTGAAGGGATAGATAAAGATTATGAATTGAATTGCTGGAAAGATTTTTTTTTATCTGACCGCCTTTCTTTGCACTCGCTGCTTTTCTGTCTCTCGTCTTTGAAGTGTCTGCATATTTCTCCTCTTTTATCTTGCTTCTCTCAGCCTCTTCTGGACACATGCCAGCTACGAGACTTAGTGCATTCCAGTCACTTTCACAGGGTCGAGGTTTGGTGGACAGGCCAGACAGGCAGGTGGTTGGATGTGAATATTTCGAGAGGGTTTGGCTTTTCCTGGCCAGCCAACGCCATCAATTACCAATACATTACAAAGACATTTGGGTTTGAATCTCATTACATTATTCATCTCCTTGCTATGTGTTGTGCATCAATGACAGGTGGATACACATGGTTTAATAGTGTTATTCAAACAAACAGAGCGTGCTACATCTATCGATTAATTGTTTGATGCATTGGTTCCAGACACTGCACTCAAAGAGAAAGAAATAGGAATTAACTGCAGACCTAAACATGGACCTCTAATACAAATATCTAGACACAATTTTTGACTCAGAATTGATCTTTGACAAAAATACAAACCCAGTTATCAAATGGTCTGAACATTGTAAAGGCCTGCTCACATCACATAATCTTTTATATTGTTGTATCTTTTATCTCTGGGCTGTCTTTGCACTAGCTGCCACACCTTATGCCTTGTTTGCATCTGTTTGGTGATCAGCTTTTGATGTCCTTTTGATCTCTTTGTTATTAGTGTACTTTTATGAGTGAACTTGGTAACAAACAGAATCATTTTTGTTGTTCATTAGTTTTTAAAGGTGTCCGTTTCACAACATTTAGTAATTAGATCTCATTCTCATGGCAACCATAGCTACTGTTTTTTTTCTCTCTTTCTTTCTCTCTAGGGACCTGTTAGTGAAGGTGAGCATCTTCATGAGGCTTTACCAAAGATGCATGAGGATGTACTGTACGTCTGGCAACAACCTTGGCATCCCAGCAATGCTCTATGTCCACTTCTAAACAATGAGTTTTTCCAGCAGCATTAGCCTTTATGGGTAAAAAGTCATTTGTTCTGCCAGTTGAATCACAAACAAAAGATGAAGTCAAAGGAAGGTTGACAGGGAGCATTCCTAAACATTTATTTGCCTATTACAATCTGTCAATAGTACGCTTCAAAGCTAATACTCTTCACAATACAATACTCATTACATAGTGCGCTCTCATAAGTCTTCATAGTTTATTCTAGCAAACAAATACAGTTTATGTGGAGGAGCAGATAAACAGCAAAAAACTTTACTCTCTGGCTTTTAAACTTATGAGTCTTGTGCTGTCTCCAAAAGTCCTTATTATTTCTTCTTAGATCACACCATTTTTAATGGTGTCCACATGTCCAGCAGGTGAAATATATTTCATCTGTATAATTAGTGAGCAATGGTGGCTGCTATTGGTAGACCAGAATGCATTACAAGAGTCAGACAAAGAAAGTGGCCCATGACGAAAACAACACAACAGTGAATTAAATATAAAAGAGCCATTTAATCGTACTGTTGAGTCGAAATTATGAGCAAAACAATTGCTATGATTACAATCATTAGCTGTAAAGATGCTAACATTTCTAGTTTACCACTGAGTTGTAAAAGTAGAAAAAGCAGACCATGATGAAAACAACACAACAGAATAAAAGAACTGTCAGTGTGCACTGTGCAGAGGCAAGGTTATGAACTAAACACTCACTATTAACAACTTTCAGCTATAAAAAATGCTAACGTTAGCTACCTTTGAGCTGTATCCAGTCTGTTTGATGGTTAAAGTGGGGTCAAAGTTAGTTAAAACTTATGTTTGTCATTAATTCATAAATATGTGTCAGATGGATTCCAATGTATTTATTTTTTCTCAAGCCCCAGAATCACGCAACCCAAGCAAGCTGAAAATAATATATGAAATTGCATTTCTCTAATTACAAATGTTTTGCTAAATTAAAAAAAGCATTCTAGTGTGAACAGATGGAACTTTTTGGAACTTTTGAGACAAACTTGTAACTAACATATCCAACTGTGGAGCACATTAACTCGCATGACTGCCCTTATTTTATAGTCTTTTCTCTATCAAATGCAAAACCACACAAAAACCTTGAAAGCAGATGAGGGTGACCAGCATTGTCCATTTCCGCTGTGTAAACATTATGGTCAGTGGTGTTTTTACTAGAGCACAACCACCAGCATCATTCATCAGTATCAGACCCAGTCATCAGATGAGCTCAGGGCAAGGAGCAACCGGCCCAATCCAGTTTGTCTCCCAACCTGCTGCACTTGCCCAACTGCATTTCTCTGTGGGAACTGTATGCGCTGAGTCAACTACTGTCTAAATGACTGTAGAGCTGTGTCATTGTAAATATCAGTACGGTTTATAATCAAAGATACAACTGCTTTATGTTGAAACAAAAGAAACACAATCTTTGTCATAAAGCTAAACAATTGATATAGCAGGATACTGCAGGTTAAAATGTGGCTTGTTAGTGATAAAAATGAAGCCTAATGCTAAGTCTTCATGTTGCATGTTTTAACAAGTGGTTGCTTTGTTTGTAGATGCACCTGCATAAGTTTGTTTTGTGTTTTTTAGGTGCTGTAAAGAGACTGCGGGATAACAAAAGAGGAAACGGGAAGGAAATGACGATGGTTTCCCGGAGCTGCAAAGCCCTCTTACTCTCTCTCTTCTGTGTCCTGTATGGAAAACACAGTGTTGTGGTGCTGTTGTGGTTGAAAAACAGGAATGGAGACACAGGAAGCACCCTCTCAATAGAGCCAGACAAATGACAGCAAGCAGGCTAGGTGGAAAGATTAACTGAAATCAACATGTTCACAGACATTTTTACCACTTGTCTTAGATGTGTAGGTGAAACTAATCATCTCAAACTTACTATAAAGGTTAAACAACAGAACTAAAAACTAACATGACGTCTCTCAAATGTATTTTCACAGTCAAAGGTATTATACTTGTTTTTAAAGGAAAATCCAGCAGCATAGATATTTAAAAATGTGTTTGTAGTAAGTGGGAAGAAAGTACTTGTTTATGTTGTTAGCATTTTGCAAACTACCACTGACATGCCTAAACAGTGAAAAGCTCTTCTAAACACAGCCGACAGCAAAAATTGGATATAGTGGCTCTGATTACTCTACATTCAAATACAGATTCAAAATGTATTATCATTACTAATTCTTATTTATGTTAAAAGTTACAACAGAAACCCTCACGCAGTTTGATGATTGTTAACTCATGTTAATGCATATGATACAATTCATTCTTTGGACTTGACCGTCCTCCAATGCCACTGGGAAAACATGATAGGAGAATTCAAACAGTAAAACTTTGAAGTTTATCCAGAAGTATACAGACAACATGACTGAAAAGCCTGTTGTACAGAGTTGACAGGCAATTAAAGTAGCTGCTTGTTTTGCGTCAGTAACTAATTAATCACACTTTTTGTTTCAGTTTGTCATCTCTCCTCCTAAATGTACAAAAAAAAAACATGAGTTTTAGTAAAGTGAACAAGAGCAGAGTGAAGTATGTGTATGCGGAGGAAGTCAGTCCTTCCACAGTGATAACCCACAGGCCACTGAGCTGCAGAGTGGCGACACAAACACCACCGCCGCCGCCAAAACATGACGTGGTCAGCTCATACAAACCTCCATCACGTTTTCTATTGTTCTCTCTATACTGAGTCATCAACTTTTCCAAATTATTGTATATTTTCACAATTCTAAGCTGTGGAGCACGATTCAGTAGATGCAAAAACATAGCAGAGGAATGTCACAGGAAGGTCAGAGGTCGGGACAAGAATGTCACTGGCATGTTTGTTATCACACTGTAGCTGCATAACTTCAGAACATGTAAGAATGAGTTTTTCAAAGTATGGCTAAACTATTTTCTTCATGCAATTTAGAACAATGCAGGATTTGTGCGTATGACAAAATCAGACACATTTGAAATCAGAATCAATGCTGAAGTTTTATTTCTATGACAATCTAATGAATGAGATTTTGTGTATACTGTGTGAACTCTTTTTCAGCTGAACAGACATTTGGGCAAAAACAAAGCTGCCTTTAGTTATTTTCTTTTTCTAAAATAGAGTGCCTTTGAAGAAACACTAATTCAATAAAATCTACCTACAAACCATCTGATCCTGCCCCTTATTCCATCCAGCAAATAAATGAACTTTCTCTTGCTCTGTTTGAGTAAGTTGTGATTTGGGTTGAAATGTTTAACCAAATCAGTTTGAAAATATTTTGTTAATTTAAATATGAATTATTAATTTGAAAAACCTGCAGTATATGGGTACAAATATTTTGATAGTCTTTCATATTTCCTCTTTGCCATATTCTTTTGCACTTTCTAGCATAATTTTTCTATTCAGTTTACTCACATCATATATAACTGTTTACATGACAATTTAATAATAACTCTCAAAATCAGATAATGATCAGAGCGTTGGTGTGCCAGTGTCTTAGTCAGAGATAGACTTTTTCTGACGGTGTATCCATTTTGATAAGGCCTTCTGCTTTTTAACTGATATGACTCAGCTTTCCACATTTGTATCATGTTCTTATCCATTTTTAGACACTCTCAAGGATTTTTTTTTACACATCTCACTTTTAAAGCTGCAGGTGTGGAGCAGTTTATTATGAACAAGCTTTACTTAGTAGAATTTCTTTCAAAGACAGTGTAATGCATCAATAACCATATGTTGTCAGAATATTATTGACTTCATTACACTCAGGGCAGGGTCAACTTCCCAGTCATGGTGCAGAATGACACCCTAATTCCATGGCGACAAGAAAAGAGGGCGGAGTCTAGGATTAGCGCGTGGCAGCGGCAGGGCCAGTCGTAGAGGCAGGTTGCTGTTTCGTGCAATGGGCGTCTTGTGTCTTAAGAGGCTTTGGAGACGGATGAGCCTCCATCTGGTCCGGTCCAGGGCAAATGACGGGTATAAGAAACAATAATGTGGTGTGACGCTGCAATAAGGAGATAATTGAGGATCATTGTCTGGTGTCTGGTGTTTAGGACTTACTCATGAGAACAGAAAAACAACAGCGTATCAGACTGTCTAAACTTGTCTGCCAAAACAAGGCAATGTGTTCATCATTGAATGAATACAACATATCGGCCTTTGCCATTTTAAAAATGTGAACAGAACAATTGAATTCAAATGTTTTACAGCAGCAGTCCACATGTTTTTCAGACTTCCATCAAGGACCTTACCTCATGATGTATTTTGAAGAGATTCTTACAACTTTTAGAAGTTAACATGAGTTGAGTTGTGTCAGTATAGCAATATAAAAAAAATAGACTTTTTGATTTGTAGTGGGCAAATGATAAGGTTAGACTGAGGGACACTCTAAACTTTCACCCTATTAGATACTTTGACAATAAATCTATGCTGGGACTTTTCTGAAGACCCCATCGCAAACAAGATGTTTCAACTCAAGGGGCTATCTTTTTTTTTTTTTTTTTTTTCAAATAAATACATTTTAGCTTACTATCTTAGAAAGAAAATTGTACTAGTTCATTATATTATTATTTTACAGTAATTACACACTTTATTGAGGGAAAGTATTTTCACAATGTCTTATTCATGTCTTCTGATAAAGCATTTACTGTAATTTCTGCCCTATCGAATATATACCGCACCCACTAGATTTAAGTAAGAAAAATGATAAAGTACATATACAGACCACACTTGTTAATAGTAAGTCTATGAGAATCCATAATTTCGCTACATTGCATTATAAGCCACATAGTTCAAAGCTCATGAAAAAAGTAGCAGCTTATAATGGAGAAATTACGGTAATTCACTGAAACTGAGTGAGCTCTTCACATTTCAGTTGTTAGCTTTTCTATCACACCAAAACTTCTGAAAGTTGTAAAAAAGCATTTTAGACTTACGTTATGGTAAAGAATTGGGATGCTCAAATGTTTATTTTGTTAATTTACATTTTAACATGTTAGGCCACATTACCTTTAAGATCACATAATACAACATCGCGAGGCAATTACATCAACAAGTGGTTTGTCAAATGCTGACATGTTTGACAAGTCTTATAATTAAACAACCCAGCAACAATTACCAAACAAAGTAATGATGAATGACTGCCCAGGCTGTAGTTTGTATCAAAAGTCAAACTGGGACAACAAGGGCACTGTTTTTGTGTTCTGTTTTTCCGTTCTGTTTAGGACATACGTTTCTTAAAACAAATATTTCCATTTTATTTACATAAATTTTATCAGACACGACCAGGTAACAAACATTTACTTATACAAAGTAAATAGAACAAATAGAATCAGTGAATGGCGTGAGAAAATTCATCTCAAGATCAAAAGCTGTTGTAAGCTTTCCTTACAGTTTTTTACCTTTCACTTAAAGTGCTCTATGTCTAGTAGAAATTCACCTGTCAGTGGTTAAAACTAATATTGTGAAGGTTTGAGAGCAATAACAATACAACAAAACTGTACTTATAGATTAGTTTAAAAAGTGTTCTGCTTCTTTGTCTTAATTTTTGTCTATTTTCAGTAAGATATGTTTCCTTGAAACACCTATATGATTTGTTTCATATCTGCTGCACCGCTGAAGCAATTCATTATCAATTGGTCAAAACAAGCTCATTATTAAGATGAATACTGTTTTCTAGATCAAAGTCAAAGAAAAAGGACAAGCATGTGAAAAGTCATGATGCACATTTAAATTATGACAAGAATGAACAATGACTTGAAATTCCACAGGTTTGAAGCCACTGATCAGAAAACACGTCCGCCACTTTGTGCAATGAATCATTAAGATTCTCACAGCATCTTTGAGGAGGAATTACCTGACTAGTTGTATCACTACGTTATCACTGAAATGACTCTTCACATGAAATACCTGTGCATATGATCACTGTGATTATAATAACATATGCTGTTAGTCACCAGTCACAATGTCATTACATACATTAACTTAAATATGTCTTCAGACACTTAACCACACGCTACTGCACTGAGAAACTGTTGCAACATAGAAAAGTTATCAATACTTTTGTAAGACTTAAGTCTTGCATTTTCAAAACTGTACTGAAAAATGTATATTCAGATTTGCTGATGATAAGACGCCAAGTATGTATTGGGTGAAACATTACTCTGAATAGTAGTTCCATCCTGCAATTTTAGGTTGTGTTTTACTCTTAACTTAAACTTAAAACATTCTGTTTCAACTTGAGATGTCATCAAGTATTAACAGTGCAAAAAAAAAAAAAGGTTGCAGAGTAGAATAAACAAGTGTTTAAAACTGTTAACTTTAACCCTTTGGGTGACAAGGGTTTTTTTTTCAGTGGAAATGCCATTTTTACTATCCAACTTTCAAAAGGCTGTGGCTTAAATTTAAGATAGGCTCTACTATAAATTGAAAAAGTGTTAGGTATTATTCAAAGATTATAAATATGGTAATATGGCGGTATACAGAATGTTATATATGTTATGCCCTTATTATTACATGTTTTTAGATGGCTGAATAGACTGTCAAAATATTTTTTGAAAGTAAAACAGGAAGATATACATTTATTGAATTTTTCTATTTTAGAGGAATAATGACATCACAAGGTGTGACAGAGCAGTTAGAGCTGTAAAGGTGTGAAGAGACTAGATCAAGATAATGTGAATGAATTAAACTAATCAGAACTCCAGAAATGTTTTTGATGAAATGTCAACAATTTAACAGGGCTAATTGTTCACATAGCCTAATATCATGGCACCTTTAATCTATAACATTACTATTTAGAATTCAGTAATATGTTATTCAATAATAATGTAAGTTTCTATAACTATACACAGTCCTCTAAACAAAGTCTACCTTGGTTGACCTTATTACATTTGAAGTCAATAGAATAAACATATCTTAACCTTAACTTCTTCATTAAGTTTTACTAAACCTTAATAAGCTTTTTCATTTAATATTTCATAGTTCATTAATTAAGTCTTAGTTCATTTCAGCTCCTTAGGATGTACTTTTAAAATTTGTTCTTCATCTTCTCTAATATAACTAGTTTAATGTCACACAAAGACAATACATTAACTTTTTTCTGAAGTCCACAATGACCTTATTCATGTGTATAGTTCAGAGTGACTTGACCTCAGTTCAGATGAGCTGTCAAAGCCATGTATTGATCCAATATTCATGAGAGATCTCTTTTCTCTGTATTGGTCAATTGAGCACAGCCAGGCCAGGACACAATGCAACACATTGATTAGAGTTTGAACATTGTGATCACAGCAGCAAGTTCATTAGTTTTAAATAGAACAATGAAGAACAGTGCCTAACATTTGAAGACACACAATCAATGAGTTTTGCATGAACGGCATAACTAAAGTTATAAAGTAATGTTTTCATGAAACAAGGAATTTTTACAGCTGCTGACAATGACTTTCAAAGCTATAAATCTTTGAGTGACGCCAGTCATCCAGACGTAACATGCAAATTCAGCAGGTTTTGTTAGACGTTGTAAAATATGGGTTTTCTTTAGCCTCAGGAACCTGTGCAAAATGTATTTTAACTTAACTGTATATCAATGAACTTGTGATATTACCTAATACCACTACACGGATTACTTTTGTATGAAACTTTGTTCGAATAAAAAAAAAAACTTGCCCATTCTAATTGCATTACATCAAAACAATTGTGATATAATTAGATGATGTGCTATAAATATACTTCAGTGATGGAAAAATGTGAGGTGTTAGGTGTTTGCTCATGGACAGAGCATCTTCACCTCCAATTCCGCCAAAATGTGACTGAAGAATGAATGAATATGTAACCCTAAATGACCAAACACACAAGGAAATACAACCACGACTTTGCCCCACTTGTGCATTCAGCCACTGCGTTCACTGTATTCTCTTTCCCTCCTGTTATTATTACATTTCCTCCCCTTGAACGGAAAGACTGAAATAACCCTGCCGAAATCTATGGCTCTCCGGGGGCAGGGCTTTTGTGTCAGTGCAAGAGCAAAACAAGAGCGGCACTGCTTCTGAATGGGGCCTCCTCAGTCACAGCTCCAGTTTCCCGGCCTCACGGTCCGCTGACACACAGCTCATTACATGTGTTAGAGTGTGTGGAGGTGTGCTGGAGACACCGCTCATGGAGAATAAAGCCTGGACTACTATCTTCTGTCTGAGTGATGAGGACAGTGATGAAATATCCTGCAACTCTATCAGAAAGGTGGTTTGCTGTGATACATCCATTTATGAGCCTTTTTTTAAAGATGCTCTAACTTTTCTGGTCAAGAGTCTCCCGCCTATTTTTCTTCATAGAGATGTCACTGCTTTTGGATGTTCCACAGTATGATATTAACAGCACTTTGATCAGGTTTCAGGTTGCTGTCGATGATCACGTTGAGGTTCAACTTTAGGTGCCCAAAAAATAAGATCAGCTAATTTTCTGATCATCCTGAATGACCAAATTATTCCATCAGTGGATTTCTTCTTCCCTGATGGCACATTTTTCAAGATGGTAGGCCAGGATTCATGGGGCTCACATTATAAAATAGTGATTCGGGAATATGAGATACCAGTTCAAACTAGACTTTTTTTGAGAATTTTTTGTGCTGGAGAATCCCAATCTCCTCTCATTAACTCAAATTGAAACAATGTCACAGCAAACATCCGATGTATCCGCATATTTGTGGCAAATGTTTTTGTTTTGTTTGTTTTGCTTTTTTGGTCAATGTGCATCAATACTTTGTATTGGACTTAGCATTAGCAGAGTACTGTAAACAGCACTACTAAACCAAAACAGACTGTCTAATAACTCCAAGATTGGTCAGTCCCTTTTATATAGAATAAGGGCAGAGTTAAGGTGGGGAAGCTGATTTTCTCACAGCAATCACATATTAGTTTTTAAATCGGACTTCCTCTCATAAATCCTTTATATTTATTCATATCATCTTGTATTCCTTTTGATTGCAATTATGGCTTATAAACTTCTTTTTACAAACAGCAAAGTAAAACTTAAGTGACCACCCAAGCACAGTAAATTAGAATGCTGCATTTAGCTACTGATAAGAGCTCAAATTCTTTTTAGTCAATTCAGACATTACACAGTGTCTCATTAAAAAAAAAGAAAGAAAAGTGCTGCCTTTATCACATGCTTTTTAATGAAAAACACAAAGTATATTCATTTACAATTCACCCCAACTTTAAAGGTGCACTGTGTAACTTTTTGACCAAAAATAATCTTGAATAAAAGCATGTTTTTGTCATTAGGATTTCTTTGTTAGACTTTATAAATCATAAAAATCTGCATCTTTACTTTAAGCTGATTTCCATGGCCACAAATGAACTGTTATTTTACCTAGAAGGCCTCTTGTTCTATGTTTTAATGAAAATTCTGTACCTTTTACTGTATTTTTTCACATTGTAGCATAAAACATATTTTCAGATTGTTCCACAGTATGGTTTTCACTTTCTATTTCTACTGAATTGCATAGTTGACTTTTCACCTTCAGAAACTTACATAGTGCACCTTCAAGGCATTGATGAAAACAAGATTTTTTTGAGTATTGGCACTTCAGTGACAGGACAGTACTGGATTACTCATGCAGGAATCAATCCCATTGCAATTTAGAGATAAAATCAGATTTTACTCATCACAAAAGGTTCCCAGTCCTTGGTTATTATTCAATAATGAATATGTTGTTATTGATTTTGTATGCTGACTGTTTGTAAAGAGCTAACCTCCATAGTTCTCCAACCAGGTAAGTTGTACTCTGCAGTCATTCATACAGCCAGTCCATTGACCTGCTGCCTCCTTTAAACTTGATGGTCTATTCTCTGTAGTCTATAATAAACAGTTTATGAACTTTTAACTTGTAATATTTATGATTGAAGACTTGCCTAATAACACACCTGTATGATATAAGTAGGATGTTGCGCGGCTGCACCACCTGTCCTGCAGTCTCCAGTGATTCAGGGCCTGTAGCAGCATGTTGTGGCTATTTCTAGAGTCACTTGTGTGCCACTAAGCCAAAGACGCCATACACTCTGATTTACCATCTCCAGCAGTGTAATCAGATCCAAGGCTAGTGCTCTGGTGTTCCCTCATGCATAATGGACAAAGAGATTTAGTAGCACATCTATAACGACGTTGTGTGCTGGCCTGGCTGCAGAGACGCTTTTCAGGAAATGACAACACAGGGATCATTGGAAAACTGCTGTTGTCTATAAACACAGACAAGAGAGCAAGGTTTATCTGTGCAAAAGCTGCAAAACAATAGACTTGTTTTGAAATTGCTTGAATGTAGGTTGCTATGGTGACTGTCCAAATATCTATTGATTATTTTGGGGAGATGCTATTAGCTCAGTCAACATCTCAATGCTATGATAGTGTTGTCAAAGGAATAAAAGAAGAATGGGGTATAATAATCAATTCATAGACTAATTGACTAGTTGACTGTAAAACATAATTGTAGTCATGTTTTCATAATTGTTATTTGGACTAAACAGGCTCTAATTCAATTTATTTGTATAGCCCAAAATTACAACAGCAGAAAATCAAAGAATGAACAATTTCGTCCAACAGAAGACCAACAGAAGCATTGGAAATTCAAAAAATACAGAGGCAGATTGTCCAACAGCAAATAGACCGATGATGAGTAATTGTCCAGAGCATTCCCTGTCCTTAGACCCTTCTTCTTGATAAGGAAAACAAAAAAAAAAAAAAAACAACAACCTCTCATGGAAGGACAGCATGTTTTGCTAGTTTAGATGTTTATGTGACACTAAATACACAATAAAAATGTGTGACCATACTCTGAGTGGGCTTGCATGGCCACAAAAGTAACCCTTATTTGACCAAGAGGAGGACTTCCTTCTGTTTATTTCCACAGAAAAGCAGTATGTTTAGCACTATTTTTACACATTGTGGCATAAAGCCTCGTTAACCTCAATAAGAATATTCTAAGGAATGATTTTATCTTCCTTTTTAATTTAATTGTGTAGTTGACTTTCCATCTCTAGAAAAGTAGCCTACACAAAGCACTTTTAATATGAAGCGTTGAGCTTGTGAACAGATATTGACATTACACTGAACAGACTCTGCCCATTCACGCAGGCTCTAAGTGCAGTATAGTGTTTTATTATGCATTATGCTTTAACTGATTTGAAGTTTAAAGTACATGTTGTCATGAACTCAGATTGTCATACAAATTGCAATAAATTAGGTCCTAAGGCAGCAAAATTAGGCTTGCTTGTGGGTTAGATTCTGTTCCTAACTGGCCTGACTATAAGCTCAATTCCGAAGAGAAACGCCTTTGGAGCCTCAATCTTAAATGTAAAAGCACTGTGTCAGCTTCTTTGACCACCGAGCAGGGAGCTGCTTCCAAAGCAAGGGTGCTTGGTAACTGAAAGCTGCCACCTTTTGTACTTTTAGAGACTCTAGGAACCACCAGGAGACCAGTATTTTGAGACCAAAGTGGACGGTTATTGGGATAAGGTACTATTTCATATTTGATATAGGAAGAGGCCATATTATTTAAGGCTTTATAAGTAAGTAGAAGGATTTTAAATTTGATTCATAACTCAACAGGAAAGCAATGCCAGTACTTTCTGCCTTTAAGTTTTATGTCAGTTAACTCATGCAAGTTGTCTGTTCCTCTCTCTCCCTCCTCTTTCTCTCACTCTTTTCCAGCTTCTCCTCTCTTGCTTTCTCTTACTCTCTCTTTATCAGTCCTCTCTTTCTTTTTTCTCTTCTCTCTTGTTCCCTCTACATGTTTCACTTTCTCCTCTCTTCTCCCTGTGTCTGTGATCTCTCCTCTCTCCTCTCTCTTATCAGTTTAAAACTCAGAAAGTATATTAAACAATATATATTTTATCTTATATCTGCTACCGAATTATAATCTTTATTTGGGTAAAAATAACACTCACTCAACTAAGATAAAGATTAGTGACAACCCACAAAGCAGGCAGCCCTTGTCTGATAAGCACATATCTCACCATTTTCCAATGGGGGAGAAGATCGCTGAAGGTGAATTTTAACAAGCCTGCTTATTATGATAACTCTTATCTCTTCCAAAAGCATTTTAAACACGTTTCAGACCCAATCAAAGCATTTCATTGTGTGAGTGACTGCACAAATATATTACGAAGCTGCAAAGAAAAGTAGGTCAGAGGGAGAGGTTTTCAGCATTGCGTTGCCCATAATGAGCTGTAGCCTGTTGCATATAGCTTTGGCTGACCGCTAATCGCATGCTTATGATGTCAAGTCCGTCAGGCAACATGTGTATTACTTTCTTCTCTCTTTATTTTGTATTCCAAACTAAAATGACATACAGTAACTGAATAAATTAGTGGATGTTTTTGTAAGATCTCTAGGGGTTAACCTGTTGAATACATTCATTTATGAAGACAAGTGCTATTTATACCTCAAAGTATTAGTCTGAGCTGGTGAAATATATTCAGCCATATCCTCCAGTCTCTGGTTGCTGTTGATCCTTGTGCTCATGTCTTATTCAGACCTGTTATATGCAGGGAAATACTCTGCTGTAGTGAGAGGTAGTGGCTTGCAGAAAAAGACTTGTGATAATTAAATCCAAATACACTGTCTCGAATCACTTTTGCTTGTTTAAGTGCAATGTATGTCAGTGTCAAATATACAGTATGTTCCTCTGCTTCTGTATCTTCACTTAGCATGTATGATGGTTTTATCTGCACTTGTGTGAGAGACAACACACAGTTACAAGCTCACTTGTCATTATGGAGGCTCTTTGTATGTTTCTGCAGTTTGCGTCACTGGAACCAGTGGTCCCTTAGGCAATCAGCATGAATGAGTCAGTTAACAAAATCAACAAGTAAATGTGAAACATCACACATCTGAGTTCACAGCATCTCTTTGTTTCATAAAATGTCTTTATTGTTTCTGAGGTTCACATAACAAACCACATGCCTTCTTCTTTAGAAAATATTTATATTGAACATTTTAGTAATTGGTCTTTTGCACAGCAAAGATATGACACTTATGTTTCAGACAACATATAACAATGTGGCCAAAGCAATACTTTCACAACAGTGCAAAATCAACAGAAATTGTAACAATACATCCTAAAAATAAGGATGCCTTAAAAAAACTACAACAAGAATGTGCATAAAACTGAATGTTTTCAGATCATGGTAACTAAAAGAAAATGTAAATGAGGGAACAGTTGGTAAACAAGCCAGAGGCTGCCACAAATCCTCTTAAATAAAAGAGATGGATTTAGTGTAGTGCGTCCTAATGCGCGCTGGGATTTTGCTGGCCAGTCCTACACGCACGTGTTAACTCTGAACCAAAACTCAGCAGTCCAAATTTTCCCCAAGCCTGTTAAGACTCTGCTTTACTGGGGAGGCACAAACAAGACAAATACTCAAAACGTGGTTGACAAAGGTGTTATCTCTCGTGGAAACAACTTGGCTCAACACAAACAATATGCCAGAGTGTGATAAAGACACCCAAGGTTAATTAGGCGACTTCCTGGACCTTAGACTGCTCAAAACCATTGGAGAGGTGCAGAGGCTCTTGGTTGCTTTCTATAGAGGAATCACTGCCTGTGCTTTCCCCGGACAGTAGTCGGGTTACCCTGAGGTCTGCTTTCAGAGACTGCACATCGTTCCCAATGCTCATCTCTCCCAAGTCATTGATAATCTGAGTCAGCTCTTGTTTGCCATTACAGTCATTGTCCAAAATGTCTTCACATTCAAAGTGCATTGACTTCTCTTCCTCCTCTTCCCCAACTAAGTCCTCAGTGATTGAGCCCAACTTAGGGGCGCTGCGACTGCGCTCCACCGGAGGTTTGTAATAACACTGTCCGTTTAGCAGCTTTCTGAGAGGCACCAGAGGAATAGTCTGCTCTCCGATCAGCTGCTGCTGCTGGTGCCGAGCGTCATCCCTGCGCTTTAGTCTTTTAAACTCTGCCAGAGCCGTGGCGGAGGTCTGGTACAGCAGCAGAGCCATAGCTTTTGCTTTTTCTGGTTTGGAGACCAGCACAGCGTGGCATCGCAGCATCACCGCCTTGTGCTTCATCTCGTGTCTGTATATCCAAGCAAATATCTTTGGGTGTCTTGGGTCCGCCACGCAATAAGTAATCCGGTGTAATAGGTACAAATGTCCCGGTCTGCGGGCCTTATCGTCCACATGCACCATGCGGATGCCCTGAGAGCTGATGGTCAGCCTCATTTTGGTGCCGTTCTTTCCCATCTCACTCTTGGCCCAGATCTTGCTCACGGCAACATCCGTGCAGCCATCTCCTTTGGACTGGATGGTAGTGGCGTTTCCCAGGTAAAGCACAGTGTATGTGGGGTCCTCGCTGGTGATCTTCACCTTTTTCCTCTTCGATTTAAACATGCTTCCCACCCTGTTGAGCGCGCTCTCAGGGCACGACTTGGCGAAAGAAGTAAGCGCAGAGTAGTTGAGACTCACCGCATAGCCCTTTTGCTTGGACTGCTTGTCTTCCTCTATCAGGTCAAACTTATTCTTCTTCCAAGGCAGCATTTTGTGTGTCCAGTCAACAGCAACAAAGTCTACTGAGAGAGACAGAAATAGGATGGTGTTACTTGATCCCAGGGTGTTTAAAGTTTAGTCATGTCATTAGATCTACTCTACTCTAAAAGGAAACTACACAGAGAGAGATCGTACTTCATCTGTCTAGCCACAGAGCCACTCTCCATTGCGACTGTTGGCTTCAGTGTCATCGCTGAGTCTGCTGCTGCTCGCCTGAAGCTCACCTCTCAAATAATACAGTGGGACATACCAACTGAGGGACAGTAGGGGAGCTATGGAATCTACCACTCAATCCCACAAGTTCACTGAACAAGTCAAAGGAAAAAAAAAAGGTGGTAATCAAGATGATGATGATGATTATTATTATTATTATCAATGCTACTACTACTACTACTACTACTAATAATAATAATAATAGGCTAATAATAATAATAATAATAATAAAAATAACCAAAATAGTTTAAGATCTAGACACACCAACATAGACACATGATAAACAATTGCTGGTCTGCTAAGTAAAACTTTATATTATATTGGGCTGCTGGCTTAGGAACATCACATAATATGACATCATAATGTTACTTACACCCATCAATTTAGCACTATTGCTTGCTCTCTCTCCCTTTCTCTTACTCAGATTGTATCTAGTAATATATTATCAACATTTTTAAGTATATAAAGTAATGAGTTGCACTACTTAGTAACTGAGAAGTGGAATATATTACTGTAACTAGTTACTTTTGTAACTAGTTACTGTTGGAAGTAACTAGTTACTTTTGTTGTATTTATGTAGAGGCCATTTATGTTTTTTACTTTAGTGGGTTCCAGCTAGTTATATTTTTGGGAAATTCTAATTTATAATTGTTTATTTATTCAACTTATATGATTCAAATTTGTGGATTTCAACAATCATGAACAACAATACAATCTTTGGACTCAACAAATAAGTCACCATCAAATCTACATGTAAGTCTGGACATTGTTTTATTTGAGCACATGTCACACTCAAGCTAAACCCAGGTAGCCACAGTGACTAGTCAATTTTGTCACTTCATTTTTTTTTTTCATTTATCTTGTGAACCTGTGAGATCAAGGTAGTTACTTGTATTTACCACTTGAATATTAATCTGGATCACCATCTAGAGGACAAAAGAAGTATTACATTATGCTGTGTAAATGCTTTTTTTTTTTAAATAATAAAAAGATTATTGTACAAACTTATATTTGCATTTTGATAAGAATTTAACACTTTAGAGAATGTTGGATAGATTTGTCATGGGTCTATCAAATATATCAGGAACCAAGATCTACAGTTATAGTTTCACCCGAACATAGTTGAGTGTTGAACAAAGCGAAAGTACCACTGCACAGAACAGCTCTCTTGCAAACCTTTTTATAACGTAATACGATAGGGGCTTTATCCATGCTTTAAACAATGGACTTTTGATGTTAATAGCGATCACTTGAAGCTATTCTGACTCACAATATTTTCTATATATCTACTTTTGGCAGTGTCTCTGAACTAGACTTCCAGTGGTTTCTTCCATTTCCTGTTTTCACGTCAACAACTGCAGCACACATGTGAGTTTCATTTGCGCTGGACAGGTTTCTGTTTTTGACAGGTATTTAAGGAATATTGTGATGGGTAAAAAGAAAGCAGCAGGTGGTGGTCTCGGCAGGGCGTTGATAAAAGAGAGACTTCAATCTACTCGTGGAAACAGAAGAGGAGACTCTTCATGGGTAAGTTCTACTCTTCAGCTAGCTTAGCCTGGCCCACACGGCTCTCTGTGGTAGTGTTTAACATGGCCAGCTTGACTTGATATGACATTATTACCAGTGTTATAGTATGTGACTGTAAATATATGTTTAAACAGCTTCATACGAGTGAACTCAATGATGGATATGACTGGGGAAGGTTGAACCTGCAGTCAGTGACAGAGCAGAGCTCTATGGATGATTTCCTGGCCACTGCAGAACTTGCAGGAACAGAGTTTGTGGCTGGTAAGAGACCAGACTTATAGCAGACCCACATTACTAAACTGACTGATACTAATTGACTTTCACTTTTGCTTCATCTTACTTATAGAGAAACTTAATATTAAGTTTGTTCCTGCTGAAGCAAGAGCAGGTTTATTAACTTCAGAGGAGAAAACCAGGCTGAAGAAGTTACATGAAGAAAATAAACATTTTCTCAGAATTCCTCGCAGGTATGAAATTATTATTAAGGATTAAGGATTACTAAACTTTGTGATAGTTCTTGTGAGTTCTTCTGGTTTATTTTAGACCCCACTGGGATGAAAGCACAAGTCCAGAAGCTCTTCAAATTGCAGAAAAAGATAGTTTCTTGGAGTGGAGACGAGAACTTGCCCAGTATGTTTTTGTTTGTCTATTATTATTATTATTATTATTGTTATTGTTATTATTATTATTTTTATTTTTTTGTTTTCAAAAATATGCAAATATTTTTAAAAATTGTAACTTTTTTAAGACTGGAGGAGGAGCAGAAATTAATCCTTACCCCTTTTGAGAGGAATTTGGAGTTTTGGAGACAGCTATGGAGGGTTATAGAACGAAGGTATTCATCATTCTATTTGTAGTGAAAAAAAAAGACATGTTTCAACCTCTTTAAAGACTGTCCTGAAACTTTCTGCATAGAGATTTTATTATTGACTATTTCACGGGCAAATGCCAAAAACATTACATCAACTCTAAATGTAAATGCACTGTTTCTCTGTTTTAGTGATGTCATAGTTCAAATAGTGGATGCAAGGAACCCGTTGTTGTTTAGATGTCCTGATCTTGTAAGTAATATGCTAAGAACAGTGATGATAGTTGTTTTTAAAATTGAACATTGATTGTAATTGTAACGTTGCATGCTATTTACTCGCAGGAGTCATATGTAAAGGAGATTTCTAAAGATAAGGTGAACATGCTTTTGATCAATAAAGCAGATCTACTCACCAGAAAGCAGAGAAGCACCTGGGCGAGGTATTTTGAACGAGAAGATTGAAAACAGTCTTCTGGTCTGCTTTGGCTGAAAGCAATCGGTTAGATGCGAGGATAAGGTAAGCGTTTTTGTCAGTTGATAATAGTTGTGTTTGTTGTTTTAGCAAAAAAAAAAAAAAAAAAAATTTTCACAGGGGTTAGAAATTGAGGAACCTGAAGAAAGTGACACTGAAGAGGATGCACAGGATAACTTAAAAGAAGTCAAAAAAGGCTAAATGAAGCAGAAGTGTCTAGTGCAGAGGAGGAAGAGGAGAATGATGTAACAGTAGATGAAGAGGACTGGCAGACCTGCTCAGAGGATGAGAATGAGGATGAAAAAGGAGCAACTATGTCTTCAAGTGAATCCCCTTTTCGTAACTCCAGCCGACTGCTGCACAAAGAAGAGCTTTTGGATGTGTTCAAATCCGTTCACAGCGGGCAACGTTGTAAAGAGGAACATCTAACTGTGGGGCTGGTATGTGGACGAGTAATTTAATAGAGTAGTGACCTAGAAGCAATTTTTGGTTCTTGTAACATTTTGGTTTCATAGGTTGGATATCCTAACGTAGGGAAGAGTTCTACAATAAATACTATATTAAGAAACAAAAAAGTTTCTGTTTCAGCTACCCCAGGTCACACCAAGCACTTTCAGGTACTGATCTTAATCTCATATGTTGTTTACTATTTTGTTTTTCATGTTTAGCAGGCATCTAACATTTTGTTTCACAGACATTGTACGTGGAGCCAGGGCTATGCCTGTGTGACTGCCCTGGTCTAGTCATGCCTTCATTTGTTTCCACCAAAGCAGAGATGATCTGCTCTGGGATTTTGCCGATTGATCAAATGAGGGACCATGTCCCTGCTGTGTCCCAAATATCCTTTGTTTAAATTCATTGTTCAGTTAACATTATTGTGGATGTTTTTAAAGTTTTATCCTTAACTTATTGAACGTATGTCAGACAATCCCACGGCATGTTCTTGAAGGAACGTATGGTATCAACATAATTCGACCTCGAGAAGATGAAGATCCTGAAAGACCACCAACCTCTGAAGAATTGCTCACAGCTTATGGGTGTAAGGCTTTAACATTTTACAAAATGGGAAAGATCATTGCCTTGACTATAGAAATAGTCTTTGGGTAATTGTAAATTTGAGCCATGTTTATTTCAGATATGAGAGGTTTATGACTTCACACGGCCAACCTGATCAGCCAAGATCAGCTCGCTACATCCTTAAAGATTATGTCAATGTAAGTCTATTTTTTCTGGACTATCAACTCAATAGGATATAACTATCTGTTTTTGAAATTCCAATTGCATTGCCTTGTGTATCTTACTATCAACCAGGGTAAGCTTTTATACTGCCATCCTCCACCAAATGTAAATTCTCAAGAATTTCAGCCACAACACTGCAACTTTCAGAGGAAAGATCCAGAGCAAAGTAACCACTCCTCTGTTAAAAACAAAAATAATAAAATTAGAAGGATTGAAAACACTGTGGACACAAACTTTTTCCATCAGGTAAGTTGCATTGATATTTTCATTTGTTGTGTCTTTGTACATAGTTTAATAAATATGTTATGTTTGTGTTATTCAGGAAAATGTACGAGCTTTATCCAAAGGAGTTCAATCCATCATGGGCTATAAACCAGGAAGTGGTGCTGTTGGACCTGAGCGAGTGGGATCAGACGTGATGGTGGGAAAACCCTGGAAAAAACATGGGAACAGAAATAAAAAGGAAAAAGTACGGCGGCTCACCAAACATCTGGATGCCTAAATTAAATTCAGATATAAGTGTTTATAAATACTGTTCAATCAAGCTGCACATTGACAAATTAGAGGTGTCATTTGTGCATAGTCTGTTATGCACAAATTATTTGCTGTATGCTGACACAATGAATTAAATGTACAATAACAGCATTCCTTAATTAAGACTAAAGTTACTTTGAAGTAATATTACTCAATTATGAGTAAAAAAATACGTTTTTCAAGTGAATGTCGCTGAGTACTGCCCACCTCAGCTTTTACTCTCCTTAAATGTGGTAGATCAGTGTCACTTCACAACCAGAAGTATAGTCTTTACCAAGGGGGAATAGTTGAAGAGTATTTCAAAATAAAGTTCTTTGTAGTATATTTACATTTTACATCCTTAGAAATGTTTCAGTTGAAAGAACAGTAATTACTTTATGAAATAAAGAAATGTAATAGCTAATTTTTTCAACACATTAGTAAACAGATTTATAATTATTAATGAAAAATTATGACGCAATTTTCTCTGAAAGTGTGACGCAATGTCGAGGAAATACTGACGTTTGAGAAGTTTCTGTTTTCTTTGACTCCCTGAACTATTTTTATGTCATGCTGTTTATATGTGGGCAGTTTATTCTATCAACAAAATGTATATCTAAGCATGAATATAAAAAATAAACTAAGTAACATCATTTTTGGCTGCTTTTAGTTATTGTCTCTTGTCATTGTACACTTTCACTAAACCTACGTGATAGTTTGTATCACCAACCACCAACAGTTAATTCATGCATCATGCAAATTCACAAACAGCTCAAGCCTATTTTAATATCGTGCGCTCCAATAAGAATGTGGTCACAGTCTGAGCTCCTCCCATCTACAATTAACACGATGCCGTTTCCAGCTTGACTGCTTTACTTTCACCTGCTCATCCAAGCTCGCCTGATCTATGAAGAATGATGCCTTTGAGTTTTTAATATGCATTCGTTTGTGACTTTTTGGAAAGACTCAGTCACCTGTTTGACCGAGGATGTAGGAGGCAAACTTTGTGGCGCTATCGCCCTTGGGTCCATTTCAGGGCTGCTGCTTTTGCTGGCACACGCTGGGTATGTAGGATCAGATTCGCTCCCGTCCAAAATGTATTTTTATATTTTTCCTTTCGATTGTTGACTCATTTTTGTAGGTTGTGCTATGAGAGATGCAGGTTTCAAATTGAAAGTGGGAGAAAAGCTACAATTTTCTTGTACAGCGTCCTGGGGAACAGTTGTAGCGCAGTTGGAGCCATTCTGTCCAGACAGCTCCATGTTCAGGTGAGACCAGAGTTCTGCAAGCATATTGTGCTTATTTGACAGTTTATCTGTTTTTAGGTTGTTTTGGCAGCCCTTCTGCTATAATGGATGCTGTGTCATTTATCACTCTGTGTGTACCTATATGTTTGTGTAGGAACTCAAAAGCAGGTAAGAAAATGTCAGTGCCAACACTTGTTTGAACAGGAATGCAAAGACTTAATATTAAAGGCAAAGATAACAGTTTTATTTACATACCCAAATGTTGTTCCAGGAATGAGGATTAGAGTGAGAAGAAGACGAAGACAGCATCTTTATGGGGTCTGTGTATTGTTCATGATCACTGGAGGATTTTTCAAATTTGGACTGAATAATAACGGAATGGACAAGACTCTTACACAGAGAAAACTTTTACAGGTCATAATGGAAGTAAGTGCTAAAAACAATGTATGGTACAGTATTTTTTCTTTCAGGGATGCACACATAACACTAATTTGCAAATCATGAATCAGGCCTACATTTTTTATTATTATTATTATTAATTCCATAAATGTTCTATATTTCTCACAGCAGATGTCACTGCAGATTATACAAGCTCATGTTAATAGATAAAACTGGTGATTTTATTATCACCATTAGGAAGTAAGTAAGTAATCTTTGTATTTGTATAGCGCATTTCACAGACAGAGTCACAAAGCGCTTCACAGTGAGATGAACCCTCTCCACTTAGTGACAGTAAACTGCCCTGGGGCAGCTCAGCAGAGGCGATTCGCCTGAACACCTGGTGCCTCAACCTCTGACTATCACCAAGTGTTCCCTAACATGCATGTTATTAGTTAAACCCGAGTGCCCGGAGGAAACCACCCAGACACGGGGAGGAACATGCAAACTCCACACAGAAAGGTTCTGGGCTATCCGCTCTGCCACCGTTAAATTAATGATTAATACACATTTTACTTTTAGAACTGAATGATGTAAAACTGCTTTGTAAGAAAGTGTACTGAAGTAGGGTTTGGGGTATGTAAGATAAACAAACTAAAAACCCTTTTGAGGTATTATAATTTGAATATGGTATTGCATATAATTAATGACTTGCTCTGTTGTCATCTGCTTAACAGGACAGTTCTGATATACTGGGATATGTTCTTGGGATCTTGTCCTTTGCAATAGCATATACATCTAGATTTCCTGCTCTCTACAGAGCTGTAAGTTACAATTTACTTTTTAGTTTTTAATAAGAGTTTATCACTTTTTTCCCTCTTTTTTAACTAGTGCACAAGACGACTGATGAGCAAAGCCCAGGTGTTTTCTTTACTGATGTGCTTCTTGTCTGGATTGTGTTATGTGGCTGCCTTACTGCTTTACAACAGAAGCAGTGTGTTTATTTGGAAAACAATGCCATGGCTGCTTTCAGCTGCTTTGTGTGCCTTCATGGACCTTGTTGTATCCTTTATACTGTAGTTCAGTATAGTTCAGCATATCTCTTTGCAACATTCTTATATGGCCACTAGAGGCTGCTATATAATTGTTAAAAGTGTTTCAGATTGAGTATTCCATATGTAACTAAGAAAAGCACATATATTCAGATTTGCAATAATTTTATTGACAGTTGTTATTTATTGGGTATAATCATGGATGAGTTGTCCATATAAGCTGAATGTAAGATGATTTACACTACTCACAAAAAGTTAGGGATATTTGGCTTTCAGGTGAATTTTATAGAAAATGCAACAAGTTAATGCTACAATAATATCATATCATGAAAGTAAGACATTTAAGCAGAAGGATGCACTGGTGATTTACTCATTTCAAAACTTTTATTGGAACAAAAGGTAACAACAATGATAGTTACACCACAACGAAAAATGTACATGTCTCAATATCTGGTCATGTGCCCTTGAGCATCAATTACAGCTTCACCACGACGTCTCATGCTGTTCAATAGACAACTTACTGTCTGCTGAGGCATGGCATTCCACTCTTCTTGAAGGGCAGCCCCCAGGTCACTGAGGTTCTGGGGTGCAGAGTTTCGAGCCTCTACACGGTGACTCAACTGATCCAATGGGTTTTTAATGGGATTCAGGTCTGGAGAAATTGCAGGCCATTCCATTTGAGGTACACCAGTCTCCAACAGCCGTTCCCCGATGATGCGACCTCGATGAGCAGGAGCATTGTCGTCCATGAAGATGAAGTTAGGCCTGTGTTGTTCATGTAGGGGCACAATCACTGGATTAATGATGTTATTCAGGTAGTATGGGCTTGTCACAAAGTGTAGGTCAGTTCTGTACCAACTGGACACCCCTGCCCACACTGTAACGCCGCCACCACCAAAAGCTCGCCTGGTGACAACAGTGGCTGATGCATAGCGCTCTCCCTGACGTCTCTAACATCGTTTTTGGCCATCATTTCTGCTCAGCGTGACTCGACTTTCATCAGAGAACAGCACTGAGGCCCACTGGTCCCTCGTCCAGTGTAAATGCTCCCTGGTTCATGCAAAATGGTGATGCCTGTGGTGTGGTCAGGTACACGTGCAGGTTGTCTAGCACGCAGACCACACTGATGTAAACGGTTTTGAGTGGTCTGACGTGACACTTGGGTGCCTCTTACCTCTCCTAAACGTGCCTGTAGTTGAATGGCTTTTATCATCCGGTTTCTCAGGGCAGTTTTCACAATGTAGCGGTCATCAGCACAAGATGTGACCAAAGAACGTCCACTTCTACGCCTTTCTGGGGCTCTTCCAGTCTCTCGATATCTCTGTTCTAACCTGCTGATGACACTCCAAGCTCAGTGGCCACTTCGTCGGAGAACGTCCTGTTTGAAGCATCACAATGGCCAGGGACTGTTGACCCACTGTTAGGTGTCGTCTTGGTCTCATGATGTCAAAATGTGAACAGCATGATGAGGACGACTGTTTAAACACCAACTCTAATTGAACCAGGACATTTATTGGTCAATTCAAGGATCACAGACCAGCTGTGATTTTTGCTGTTAAGCTCCGTGTTAGAGAACAGCAACTTGTGCAAATTACTGAAACTTTTTAACAGTTGGATATGTGCATTCAAAAACTTAGAGAAGGTCACATTAAGTTGACCTATAGACGTTTGAATACATTTTAGGCTCGTCGTGAAATTTAACCCAAAAGGTGAATATCCCTAACTTTTTGTGAGTAGTGTATATGGGCCCTTAAGTTTCAGAAATACTCAGAACATCCAACTGATGGTGTTCTCAGCCAAATTATGTGCTTTTGCAACTTGGTGAAATAAAACAAACTCAAATAAAAAACAACAGCTCCTTTTAAACCAGGTGTGTCTGTTGTTAAGCTTTAACCTACTTTTCCAGATTGTCCTCATTCATTTGTGCAAAAAACAAAGTGTGGTAGTGTTATCCCCAGATACAGTTAGTCTTCTAAAATCACACAACGCTGGTAAAGAGAAACCCAAAGAAGAAAAAGTTCACTCAACACCACAGATTAAAGTAATGCTTTTTTTCCTTTGTTGATATCTAGTGTGTTGTTGATATATTTATTTTCACATTTTAGAAGAAAAATGCTGAGAAGTCGGTTGTGACTGACTGTTACTTGCATGTGAACAATCCATCTGAGAGCAGAGAGAAGGTAAGCATCACCCACTGTTATGTAATAGTTCACAAATGTTCCACTCTTTGGTTAGTGTATTGGTCTCTTTTTTCAACAGAACCATATTCTGTCAAACTTGTCAAGAACAGTGAAAAATGAAGGAGTATTTGCCTTCAACAGTGTGCATGTGAAAGACGAAGACCGTTTCTGCTCTTCTGATACATCATTCGACTCTTCTGTCGTCAGCTCAGACTTAGAGGTCAGTATGGCATGTTCTATCATTTATTCATTTTATAAATATGTTTTTTAACTCATACAGTATGTCATTAATCTTATTTAGCACATTCCTAGGAAATTCAAAATACTTTACAATTGAATGCATTATTCATTAGTCTGAGCTATTTTTCTAAATGGAGTTGTCTCTGGCTCATTTCAAATGCAAATGTTATCGTTATATATCAAGATCAAAATTTTACAAAGGTATTACTTAGATAGTACTTAATACTTATTAGCTTAAGCATAATTTTGGGGAAATTATAAGGTAATATTTCTCTCTGTGTTATGTGCGTAGCTGCCATTAAGTTTTATTATCCCATTGTTTGGCACACTCTTATTTATATTTATACCTCATTACATAAGAGACTTTATGCCTGCAAAAAGGCAAAGTCTAATTTATCACTGACTTAATAACAAACTTTAATACAGCATGGGCAATGTTAATGTTATGTTAAATCTACAAGAACAGAAAGACAAGTATGGCATTGTGAAAAAGTCTTTGCACTTGTCACATGTTCAAAGGAAGTAAATAAGAAAACCTTTTGTCCATAGAAGAGTCAGCATGTTCTCTGGTACAACATTGCTGTTTGTGACTGTTGAAGGGGAAATGAGAAACCAATGCAGGGCAACAAATTACTCTCTGAATGCAATACACCTAAGTCAGTTTTAGTTATTGGTTCCACTGCTTAAGTTTGATTTTTGTGATTTGAAGTAAAAGCACAAGCTGTCTTAAATTAACACGTTCATATCTCTTAGTTGGCAAGGTTTCAAAGATTGACACCCAGACAGCTTTTTCTACTGTGGACCATTCCTGAACAAAGGAGGGATTACACCATACATCTTAATCTTAGGCAAATGCCTTCAGTGAAAAATTCAAACTAGCAATAAAGCAGTCAAATGTCTTGGCCAACGTTCTCCCTCCTCCTATTGCTAATGCTAGTTTAACTGAAACTATGTGAAGGAAAACAAAATGTTATAACACGTCTAATGTTTAACCAGAAGCACTTAGTCAGTTCTCAGAGAGTCAGAGAAGCTCTTTTTACTCCCTTTCATGTGGAGAAACTAAGAACAAAATGTAAAAGTTGAAAACATTGACTTGTGATTGTCCTCGGAGAAAAAGTTGGAGTGTGCCCAGACACAGAGCAGGGAAAACATTGTTTGAGATTTACCATGTGCCCCAATTGTTCTGTTGTAAGAGATTTTGATTAAAGACCTAGCGGAGGGTTGGGTCTGTCTGCTTAGGAAGTTTGTAAAATGGAAGCCTTGTCTATAGAAGACTCTAGACTGCTATTTTAGGACATGTTTATGCTCTCTTGTACTTTGGCCAGAGGTTTAAGAATTGTCACTGAATGCATTGCCACAGAGTGTTATGTTCTGACTAAGCATGAATCATCAAAACACAGGTATTATGTGAAAATCTTGGGTTTGCATTCAGTCATATTTCCCTTAAAGAGACACTCTGTAACTTTCTGGGAAGAAAATCAACTGCACAATTCCATGAAAATGACCAGTAAAACCATACTTTGAATGTCTTAATTATGATAGATATGTTTAATACCAAAAAGTGAAAAAATAGAGCAACAAAAAGTGAAAAAATATAGCAACCTAACCATGGAAACAAGCATAGAAAGCAACAGAAATTAGTTAAGTTAATGGCAAAGAGACACAGTTTTATTATGTTTTTAGTGCAACAAAAACTAATTTTAAAACATGCTTTTGTTAAAATCTATTTTGCTTAAATTACATGTGGCCTTAAAATGTAGCATGCAATGTAGCCAGTATTCATAGACTGTGTTACTCCTGACCTGAATTCCATAATTTTAGGCTGTATATGGGTTTACATGACACTTATATACCAAAAGCACCAATGTAGGGCTGTAATCCCCATTGAAGTGATCAAAATGTTACCGATTTAACGTTTCTGCTGTTAAATATTCCGTGTATTCAAAACTCAAAATGGTTACCAAGAAACAATTAAAACTGTGAAGGAAATAATTTGGAAAACATTTACTTTTTCTCTGTTTTTGTAACTATAATTTTCCATTTTCTAGTGGGATTTGAAGAGCCTTATATCCTGTGGTGTGAACCAGCTGCAGTACAACTCAAGGATGACAGTTTCCATTGCAAAAGTGGCAAAACATCTCTCTAACAAATGAACATTAAGCAGATAAAGGATTGAAAGGGTTGATAGAAATACGTATGTGGTGGGTGGGTTAGTTAGTTTAGGACACATTGTAAAACAAAACTTGAAATAAAACAATAAAATAATTCTGTCTGCTTGGGTTACTGGGTCACATCCTGGCTGCATTTTTAAACTTCTAGGTTATCAGGGCTGGACTGGGAAAAGAGCTGGGGCTGATAAGCAGAGTAGACGACCAGTGCTATCTTTTAGACCTAAGGCCTGGGCACCAAAATGCCATGGCTGCACACACAAGTGCATTTGGAACAGGGGACTTCCTAGAGCTTGATAATTGAACAATGAACAGATTGTAGCAGGAGGATAAAGCACACACCACACCTAGTCGTGAGACATGTCATAAGCACAAGCTACATCACAGATGATTATAATTCACAAAATAATCATTGCAGCATTTCATTTTACTTTTGGTGGCTGTAAAGAATTGATGCTGACCCAGCAGGACTTTAGTGTCCAGGGGCCCTGAGACCAGACAAAGAAATCCATTTGTGTTGTCTGGTGCTGTTCTGTTTGCAGTAGAAGATCAGGTAGATTAGGACTTCTGAAGCCACAGTACGGGCCGAAGCTATGTTTTTCTTTGGATATACGTCAGTGATCGCTCCACTGCAGCGGATACAAGATACTGAATAACTTATGCTTGCACATTTCAGCCACTCAACATTAGCCTATTGCAAATGACATTGCTTTAGGTGGTGTGTTTCAAAGTGTCTCCAACTATTTTCAGATTATTAAGGTTGTGAACCTCTAATTGACATTGTCCATCACTAAAGAATGTACCTAAGAAGACATCAGACGTGTTTTTAAAGCTGATATGGATTTAGTGTTGCCTCCTTATCTCATGGAACAAGAAGCTCTTTGGTTGTTGTGTGTGTTTTATTGTGTGAACTGCATGGCCATGTGGTTCTTGTGGTAACTGTGAGAGTCTGATCATGAGTGAACATGATGTTGATATACCTTGCGTGGTCCTCTGATGTCACTTCCTGCCGTCACACAGCCAGTTCAGGCCAGTTCACTGTTGTAGTACAGACTCTGTCCCGTGGAGCTGTCAACACGCACAGCTCCGACCCGCCGCTTCTCTGCGACAAAATCCCCTCGACAAACTTTAGTCCGTTTTTTGCTTCAACGACGTCTTCTTACAGATAACGGTGGCTTTAGTGTCATGATGACTCGGAGTGATCTTCAGCGTCTCCAGGTGGTTCTGGTGAGTGCAGATCTTTATTTGAGAAGCGGGAGATGTCATGTTGTACATTGAGTCGATGCTGCTGTGCTGTCATCATCATCGCCCATGTGCTACATCGAGGCTAGTGCTAAGGCTAAGGCTAACATGGACCCCCCTTTTCTGTCTCCACGCGCTGTCCACCAGCACGAGTCTGCTTTATTTCGATAAATCAGATCTTTAAAATGTATTAGAACTGAAATACTATAATAACACAGCAGATTAATTAAACTAAAAACTGTAGTGCGCAAATAATGACACGGGGCTAGGCTAAGCTGTTAGCCCACATCCAATAATTTCCTTATAAAGCACTTCCCAAATGCTCAGTCTAGAAGCGATGAATCACTGGCTGAGGTTACATACTTACAAAGTGTAATAATTACGTGATTTCTTGCATAATCAAATTATCAAAGTGATATGTATCCATCTGATGGAATTATTTCTGACTGTTTAGACTTGTTTGTTTTGGCAAGGAAACTATGCGGACAAGTGCAAACTAAATTTGAAAAGACAAAATTAAATAGAATATGACTTTATCTTCCTCTTCCAAATGCTACAGTTACTCAAATAGTAAACTAACCCTAAATGATCAAATCAAATTGTAGGTATGTCAGGGGAGTGTCCTGTTTACATGACTGGTCAATACAGTGAGCCGTTCAGATGGGAACATTTAACACAGCTTTGGCATAATCACAGTCTGTGTAAAGAGGAACATACATTTTATCACAATGTAGTGTTAACGGTGTGCAGCAAAAATGACTTAAATATACATTCAGCTACTGAGCCATAGTTAAGACACTCAAGTGGGTTTTCTGGTTATTCAAGTTACATAGCTAGTTTATAAACGCATTCATATTTTTAATGTCTTTGTAATCCACCCTTTCTGTACAGTGTTACAATTGTTTACTTCTACACTAAGATTAATAATTAACATTCATTCTTTTCAACATCTATGAGGATAATGTAGCATCTAAAAGTATTTGATTTTCGCTTTAAATTGTTAATTGTGCTGTCATCAGTGGGTATAAACTTTTCTAATTTCTTTCGCAACCTTTTTGGCACATTAGTGTTGTGACTGTTGCATTCATTACTTTTTGGCCACTAGCACATCTTTGAAATGTTTTTTTTCCAGATGCAAAAGTGAAACACTTTGCACCCTTTGCACAGCAAATGATCTCTAATCCCAGAGTCTTAAATTACCACATGGCTCTTTCTTTTTTTCGTTTGAAAAGAGAACATTTGCAATCATTACATGAAGAAGGCCATGTAATTATTATGTGTCAGTTTGTTTTTTTCTTTCCACAAATGTTTGTATTAAACTTTCCCCAACTAAAAATTGGAAACAATTGGTACCCAGCAGCTGTAATATAATAATCTACCTGTACTGTAACTTTACAACATGATCTTATTTTTTTAGTCTTTCACCAAAGTGGTTCCCATTTTTTATCACCATCAATTGTGGTGGTTTTGTTCCTTTATCTATCTTCATATATTCAACCTTTTAACCGATAAAATTGCACTAATATCATTTGATCCTATGACCAGACTCCGGGGACCCATGGAGGGCAGGGTTGCAGGGAATCTCTAGAGTTCCAGCACTGTCCTACACAAGCTGCATTAAAAATAGTTGTACAACATATTATGTTTGGAATTGAGTTTGGCCCAGTTTAAGATGTAAGGCGCTCTGGTTTTCCACAGATGTTTGAGACCATCCCACAGGGCTTTCACATTGAGCAAAGGCCTACAGCATGTAATATGAGTTCTGCTTCTGTTGATTCAGAGTCCACATGTGAAATATCCTGACATGGTTATAGTCCTGTCCGCATATCTCCAATATTTGTCTGGGGAGCCTCAAAGCGGAGAGGTGAGCTTTGTTGTGCTGGTCTAGCGGTTTACCTTGAACAAGAGAAGGCAAGTCTATGGCCCACATCAGAGAAGGTTACGCTAAAGTATCTGATGCAAAATAAAGTAGAGACAACTGTGAAACTTGACACTGTAATGCAAAGCTTTGAACACTTTTATTCAAGCTGACAAGAACTGTTTGTCATCCAACATAGAAAATGATCTCAACACTGTTTCAGGCAAAAGCTTGAACAGATTTTTTTTAGTCAAAACTCAGTTGCTTTGTGGAGAGCCTTTGACTAGTGCTACGTTGAAACAGAAACTGCATTCGGCTGGTGTGTTGCATGTTCAAGGTAAGTTTGTGCTGTTTAGCTTGATTTTGCGCTATATCATTTAGAGTTAGTGGCCAAATTGGCTAATACAGTTGTGTTGTTATCCTTAAATTATTTTTTCAAGAAATTATTCACACATGGATGAGGATGAAATGAAGCGAATGAAGAGAACTGCTGTTTAAAGCTCCTGTACAGTGTTTCTCATAGAGTGGACGCTGTTAATCCAGAACCACATGCTTTGACTTACCCTACACTTTTGATTGGTAGGATTGTTTTTTGTTCCCTCAGTTTTTGCCCTCTTCCTTCTCAAAGCTATTTTCTCATATCTGGGTTGTCCTCCCAGCTACAGACACATTGATAGTAGTGTCAAACATTAACCCCAACACCCTGTGAAATATTGACCAACCTATCCTGATATGATCGTTGCATTATTTGTCTCAGTTCAATTAGAAGCACAAGAGGCCTTACTCTAAATCTTTGTTTTGTTTGCTGTTTCTTTACTATGGAAGCTCAGTACTGCCAATGCCTACTTTATTTTATTTTATATATTTTTTTATTTTATTCAGTTGTATCACAAAATTTCATGATACCTAGTATCAGATTACAGGTAATAACATGATACAAAAAAAAAAATTATCAAATAAAAACATGATACTATCAGGTAATACTTGATAATATCAGGTAAATACTTGATGCTATCAAGTAATAACGTGATACAAATATATTAAAATTTAAAAAATCAGGTAATTACCGATATTATATTTATATATTTTTTGTATCACGTTATTACCTGATAGTATCAGGTAATTACTTGATACCGTCACGTGTGTTTACCTGATAATCAACCCTAACCCTTTCCTCTTTTTTTTTGTATCAAGTTATTACTTAATAGTATCGTGATTCACATTATTACCTGATATAATTGTAATACAACTTCCATAAATTTGCAGTACTGAGCTTCCGTACTTTACAGACCTTTAAATCTAATCATATTAAATGTGATTAGCTTGTTGACAATCAAAACCATACAGACTATAATGAGACTGCTATGATGGGGCAGGATCATGTCCAGCAATGATGTTTCCTGTGTGCACAGCTGATGTTGTGCAGGTGTTTAAGGGCTTCAGTATCAGAGGCAGAGCTGATGTGACAAAGAGCTGAGGAAGAAGCTGAGGGAGGTGATGGTGAAATTATGCTCATCGTTCATTTTGTCACTTGTCTTTATGGTTATAGTTTGTTTATAACCAGTGATTTACCAGTAAGTCACAACAACAAACAGACTCCGCTTTAATGAATGCTGCATCAAATATATATTAATTTTGTCATTGAGAGTTGACTTAAAATTCACTGTAGAAAAAGTATTCTGATCCCTAAGCTATTTACCTTTTTAAGAACTAATAGGAGTCAGATTGGGGAAGTGACTTAGTAGTGATTATTAGTAGCAAAATATTCTGTGGACAGATAAAACCATTCACATCAAAACATCATCCTGAGAAGTATCGTGGACTGAGCATCTTGATTTGGGGTTGTTTTGCTGTCTGGGCCCTGGGTGGATTTGCTAGCATCAAAAAACGATTGGTTGGTTATTGCTGTCAAAACTAAAGGTCTAGCCTATACAGTGAATGTTAAATACTCATAAAATAGAAAATCAGGCAGAAATCCTAGTTTTTCCCAAAAGGCCACATACTTTTTCTCCTCGCTGTACATCAGTTTTATGAATAAAAATACTCTGTAAACTACTGTATGAAGACAGAAGGCATACCACTGAGGCTTATGGTTCATGCTGCTCCTTTACCACTGAACTGCAGCTCTGTCTCAGGAAAAAGTTAATTGCGGTGTTTGTAAGTTAAAGGAAATATTTAAAAGACTGTACACATTGCTGGCATTTTTTATTTGGCAGCACTACCTATTAATACAATAGTAGACTAATCAAGTTTTAGACAATGCTTTAGGCTGGTCCTATAAATAAAACTGAGGTCATGTTGATTCCAGGAGGCCTCAGATGGGCTTTCTCGGCTACTGTACTCTGTTGCTTCATGTTCTAATTTCTTCTGTGATTTGGGGATGCAATACTTTGGGAAAAAAATACATTTTGATAAAAATATTTTGAATGATAAGGGTCATGTGTGTACACAATAATGTGATCCTTTGGAAGGATAATTTGCTAGACTGTTTTCAGACAATGTATCGCTGAGTTGTTTATTTTATGGCCAATTTACCATATTTATCATTAATTAAAAAAAAACAAAAAACTTTTCACAGCCGCATAGTTGGAGATAGAGGGATGCCATTGTTGGGTTTGTTTTTTTTTGTTCTGTAAAATGTGGGCAAAATTTTCCAGTCTAATTTGTTATACAACAAATAAATGAATGCCACGCTTGTAATTAAAAATTCACAGTGATCCCACAAAACATGATATTAAAAATATCATCTCATATTCTTCATTCCCTGTGGGTTCACTGTGCTTTGGCCAAGTTTGACGTGTTGTCGACAAAAACTGTGGACTTAAGTCTCAAAAGTATCAGGTAATGTGCTTTTGCCAGTGACAAGTTCGCTCCAATTTTCTGTGTATGAGGGCAGGGCCTCAATGTGATTTTTTTTTTTTTTTTTTTCTTGCGACTTTTTCCGGCCTCTGCCTTCCATTGGCCCCATGTTATTTGATTTTAAAAGTGGCGCTACTGAGTTGTCATTCATTATTTTTTCATTAATAATATTCTCGTCCCTCAACTTGGGCCTAATAATAATAATAATAAAAGTAATATTAACAGCAGCAGCAATAGGAACAAGAACAACAAGAATAACAACAGCCACTTTGTTTTTTTTTGTTTTTGTCAGGGTTCCAGGTTGGTGTGGCGAGAGAGCTAGCTTACTGCGGAGAGGAGGACCGCCTGGGGCATTGTGCACCTGGCTTTTAAGGTACTGCAACACCAACTTGTTCTTTTGTTGGGACTAACCTGCGACAACTAATACTGAAGTTCCTTCTTTTTTTGATGTGTAGAGTATTCATGTTTGGTAATTTTAGTTATCTTATGGACAAATTAATATTTATTTTTTAATAATAACTAGGTATTAGGGTTGACAGAGAAGTCATTTGTATTAATTGAAGATTCTCTAGAGACCCCATCTACTGCATTAAGATTTTGTCTTTATGATGTCTGAATTTTGTTAGTCAAATCAGTTCTCTCATGAAATTTTGCATTCATCATACTCAATGTTGGTATTTCCAGTCATTGCGTTTGGGAGTGTTCTGTCCACTGCATTCAGCAGCTTGCGCCGGTCACGGCTGATTCTGTAAAATAGAAGGAAAGGGCTTGGTCCACAGTGTGCCAGTGGGAAAGAAAACGCAGCTTGGTGCAGTCTGTAGATAAGATCAAAGTGTAGCAGGAGCACTTTTTGTCACATATTGGCTGTAATGCACATTGCCAACAGCCCAAGTTAGACTGATTTCTTATATCAATGTTAGACTTTGACAGTAGAAATGTTGGCCAAGTTTACGACATTAAAGTCAGTGAAATACTTTGAGTGGGTGTTCACATGCCAACTCTTTCATCAGGGGCATGCAACAGCATGCTTAAGTCAACAGACCAGTTATAGAACAAGAAATGCTTTTACCTCAACATGAAACACTGTAACTGTAGTTTTTGACACTGACAAGATAGACAAGTTTTAGTGACCGTTATCCTAACAGATCTTTCAGCAGTAAAAGATTTTTGATTGCAATTAAGAAGTGAGTTGGTCAGACCAGTGTGACAAGCTTTCTAAGAAATACTTGCTCGAGTGTATCACTGCACAAATGCTTGCCCAAAGTGACAGCATAGACTTTCCTTGGCAGCTGTCTCGTTCAGAGGACAACTGGGGTGGGTGGGGGCACGTTTGATATTGAGTCACACTGATCTGATGACTCTGCATGTGGGAGTTTAATACTATACATGATTCTGGCTCGGGTCAAGCAGCTGTCTGTAAATAAAATCAAAAAATATGTTACTCTTTATTAAAAAAATATTTAACATGTCTTAAAATATAGATATTTGTTTTCTGCATAAAAATCTCTTTTGTCTGTGTTTTGTTGGTTTTCATTGTCAGTGATGTTTATTATAACAAAACAATTTAGGATTATTCATTTCACACCCTGATTTGTACAAATGCACTGCAGACTTTTCACTGGATTAGAAGTATAAACAATATTTTCAATAGTATAATTCGTTATAATCATTAAATTGTTTATTACTGTGTAATAACTAAGTCATTGTTCTCATATTTTTTTATTTTTTTGTATTCGCAAACTTTTGCTGTTGTGTTGCAGTCACTCGAGAAGGGGCTTGGCATACAACAGCATGGAGAAGGAAGGCTTAAAGGTACTCAACAAAGGAGAAGAGGAGGAGATGGTGCGTATCTTTTCTTTACGTCCATGGTAGATGTGCGATGCACTTTCTTTCTCAGAGATTTAGTCAGTTTTGTTGTTTTTGTCCTCTAGGAGCTGCACGGCTATCGCTTGTGTCGATGGCGACTTGCCCTTGTAGGCCTTGGAGTGCTCTGTACAGGGGGTTTCCTGCTCTTATTGCTGTATTGGATGCCGGAGTGGTGCGTCAAATCCACCTGCACTCGGACCACAGCGCGGGATGCAGAAGTGGTGCTGTTACAATCCACAGTACGTTTTTTTACTTTGTTTGTTTTGTTTTTTAGTCTGGGTTTGTTTCATTTTTTATTTATTACGACTGAGAGTTTATGTTAACCAAGAAATATTAATCATTAACTTGAATAATATTCAATATTTTCAGCGGTGATGAAAAAAATTGAAGGCTGACATTTGACTATTTGAAAAGTTACTACTTTTATCTGTTGTTGCAGAGACATAATATGCAGAGACATACAAATATGATGCAGGGACATAAGAATAAATGCAGAAAAACATTTAATATGCTGTTAATTGACCACTAGCAAATCTCGAGTACACTATTTGGATTTTATAGTAAGAGTTTGATTACACACTGCATGTTATCACCTTTTGAACACATACTTCAAATAAATGACTAAGCACTGACTAAAAAATATAACTAAATACTGTAAAAAAAAAAAAAAATGTAACTCTTATCTTACTGTCGTCACAATGATGAATCAAGAAAATGCACCTTTGCTCAAAAATAGCTTGAAATGTGTTTTAGTAGTGTGCCTCTTTAGACTTTTGACACTTTAAAAAAATGTGAACTCTGCACTCATCAATCAGGCACAAATAATGCACAAAAAATGCTTTAAATTGCACTTTCAACTTTATCATAGGTTTGTGATCTTTTGGATTCACTTTATTCATTAAAAAAATAAGCTGCGTGGTTGTTCTCTGACGTAATTGTACATTGTCCTTAATAAACATTACCTTACCTTGTGTAGATGGGAGTGTATGTATGAGTGGAAGAGGTAAAGCTGAGCTTTGTACCATGAAGAGCTGTTTTTGCACACAGATACCGGTTTGGTGGGATAAGATATCCTTTATTTGTTCCACATTTGGGGAAATTCCTGTGTTGCAATGCACTGTTCTAGAACAGCAGAAAAAATAGAAACAAGATTGAACTTGTTTGATTCTAAACAAGATGTCTAGAATCAAACAAGAAAATAAAGAACTGGGTTTAATTTTTTTAAGTTTAGTTCATATTGCACATCAGAAAGTGCTCTTTATAACATTAAACTCTGCAGTAAATGTGGAGCAAGCTTTCTGCCTCTGAACACAAAGCAAACGAGAGGGAAAGGATCTTTCCGTTCAGACCAATGAACAAAAAATATAGATGATAACAATAAAAACATCTTGACTGGTGCACATTTTGAGCCATTGTTCAATGATTTGTCACGCCATCTATTGTCATGTCCAGAGCGTAGAACGACTCTGTAAACAACATCTAAATCTATCTTTCTGTTGCAACAGGAGACTGTTCTTTGGAATGAATGAAATAGCAGTGAAAGTGCCTTCAGTTTTTAAGCTGCTCATCAAAGAGGTTTAGAAACTTTTCTTTGGTCTTACTTTGTGTGTGCATAATAATATTGACAAGAAATTGTCTTTTTTAGGTTCTCAACCCTTTCTACATATTTCAACTCTTCAGTGTGATCTTGTGGAGTGCTGATGAGTATTACTACTATGCTATGGCCATTGTTTTAATGTCGGTCATATCCATAGCTACCTCTCTGTACACCATCAAAAAGGTTTGTTGGCAGTGGAGCATTGAAAGATTTCTTATGTTTCAGCAGATCACAGTTTCAATAAATTTTTTCACTTTTTAGCAATATGTCATGCTTCATGATATGGTGGCAGCTCACAGTATTGTTCGTGTATCCGTTTGCCGAGCCAACAACGGTTTGTATTCTTTAACTGGGTTACTGTTGTGCTGTTTTAGAATTACTGTAAATGTTAGAAGTGATGTGGTACTCAATATTTCAGTTGTACTGACATTGTCAACTTGCATCCCAGTAGATCATTTATATTTTATCAATGAGGTATTACTGGTTCATTGCATACAATACATAATATTTCATTCAATGAAAATACATTTTGTTATTGAGCTATAAGAACTAATTTCTGTCACACTACTACTTGCCCAACAAGACTACAGCAGTGCACAAATTACAATGTATTCTCCCAATCACAGTTCTTGGGCAGGAATCCTTTAAAAAAAAACTTTTCATCTAAATGGGACTAAAAAAACATATATACTGTTTATTTTGTTAACAAGGGTTAAAACAACTCAAATGTCTCATTACCGAGTGTACTCCAAAATGTACATGTTCTACATATGGTTCCTAGTGAAACTGTACGTGCCACTGTTTTTTGTACTTTTTTCACTGTGGGCATAAAGTAGTAATATAGTGGTTGCAATTTAAACTATAATTTATTATTATATGTTAAATGTTGTTTCACCCACAGTTTATTGTATGTGTATTTTTCCTTGTTTGTTTTTTTGTAGATATTGACGAGGTTTTATCTACTGACCTTGTGCCTGGGGATGTGATGGTCATTCCCAGCAATGGGACTATCATGCCGTGTGATGCTGTGCTAATCAGCGGCACCTGCATTGTGAATGAGAGCATGCTCACAGGTAAGCGACGGGAGCTGCTTTTTTTTTGTCTTCTTTATCACCAAATAGATCAGTTGAGAATATTTTCATTTTAGTCTCTACCAAGCAATAATAAGATAAATCAATATGCAAATATCCATGTTTATTTTTGTGTACATTTAGGTGAAAGTGTTCCGGTGACAAAGACCAACCTTCCAAATCCATTGCCAGGGGACAGGGGTGATTCTGACTGTGCCTACAACACAGAGGAGCACAAGAGACACACACTCTTCTGTGGCACTAACATCATCCAGACGCGCTTCTATACAGGCGAACTGGTGAAGGCAGTGGTGGTTCGCACAGGTCAGTTTGGTTTTATAAAGAACTGTTAATTAATCGGACAATATTTGAAACACAGCTAGTAGTGTATAACACAAAATACTGAGTTGAAAGAGTCTAATTAATGTATCCATATGATCAAAAAATTCTAGATCAGCAATAAGTGTTTCCTTTTATCATCTGGGAATGACCTGAAATATAATATTGAGCTTAATGTATGTATACATCCACACACTGGATGTATAAATAAGCTACATATATTTTATATTTATTTTTATCTTACAGGCTTCAGTACAGCCAAAGGCAACTTGTGCGTTCCATCCTTTATCCAAAACCTACTGACTTCAAACTGTACCGAGATGCCTACCTCTTTCTCTTGTGTCTCGTTGGTGTTGCTGGGATTGGTTTTATCTACTCTATTGTCCTCAGTGTCATGAATAAGGTTACTTTAAGAAGATTGTATATTTTATTCAGATATGGCTATAAGTTTTGCTGTATGAAAACGTCTATATCTTTGTATTTTTCTTAGGTTCCTGCTGGTACTATAGTTATTGAGTCCTTAGATATCATCACCATCACTGTGCCACCTGCACTCCCAGCTGCAATGACAGCTGGTATTGTGTATGCTCAGAGACGTCTCAAAAAGATTGGAATATTTTGCATTAGTCCGCAGAGAATAAATATTTGTGGGCAAATCAATCTGGTTTGCTTTGACAAGGTGAGCTTTACAGTCATGTATTTTTGTTTTCGTCGTTGTAGCTTTTATTATTATAAATTTATGTTTACAGACTGGAACTTTAACAGAAGATGGTTTAGATCTGTGGGGAGTGCAGAGAGTGGAAAATGGCAGGTATGCTAGTTTTGCTTGCTACTCAGAAATCTGAATACTTTTCTTATCAGTCTTGCACTTCAATTTAGAATTGTGTTTTAATGTTTGCAACATATTATGCTTAAATGTTCTAGTTTTCATCTCTCAGAGGAAACCGCCTACAAGGAAAGTCTTGTCAAGTCTCAGTTTGTGGCCTGCATGGCCACCTGCCATTCGCTTACTAAAATAGAGGGCCAGCTGTCAGGGGACCCACTGGACCTCAAAATGTTTGAGGCTACTGGCTGGGTAAGACAACACATGCTAATCATGATAACAACAAGCTATGAAGTATCTGTAACATTCTGCTTGCTTCGTAAAATAAAAAGACAATTAAAGACAAATTAAACCATTCCAATGTCAAGGGCGGAGTGGCTGAAAAATTTCCGGTCATCCGGCTGCCTATGTGGGCTGGCTGTGGGTGAAAGATTGTTTGATGCAAGACAGGTCTAGGGAGATGCAAGAATGGCACAGGGCTCAAAGAGCGATGCGACTGTCTGACTTTCAGTCACAGCCACACAATCTGGCCTCTGCTCTTTTGAGTGCTCCAAAGCAGAGATGCAAAGTGCTTTGTCTTGTCAGTTCACTCTGTGGATCAGACAGAGCAGAGGTACAGCACGAGCAGAAGACTGAGCAAGAGCTCAACAGTGTTTGTTTTTTATACAAAAGTTTAAAATTTCAAGTGCATTAAATTCAGAGGATTAAATATCATGAGACATATTGACCTGTCAGAACTGTTTTAAAACAGAAGTTTTAATTATCAGAATGAGTAAAAAAGACATAGCAACAGCAGGGGCCTATTTGTGAACAGGAAAATGTATTGGTCTAATAAAATCATATGCTTATTTGTTTCAAATGTAGGCTAAAATAAAAGAGTTATATGCTATGATTTTAGTCACCCTTTCTAAAGCAACCTTAAACATGTGAAATGTACCAAAATGCACCAAATTTTTTCTAAAAAATCTAGTCTCCCAACTGAAATAATGCTAAAATAATTGACACCAATGAACCACACAAAAAAATATATACAGTATATACTTGAGTATTGAGCATACTTGAATCGCTGCATTGGACATTTTCCATGTAGATTTCAGAGCCCCTCTCCGCCCCTGTCCAATGTACAGTATTTATTTACTTTAATTTTTGTTCAGATCCTTGAAGAGGCCACAGAGGAGGAAACATCTCTCCATAACCGAATTATGCCCACAGTCGTTCATCCTCCAAAGCAACTGTTGCCCCAAGACGTATCTATATCAGCTGAGCAAGACATGGTACTAAAGCAGTATTTAATATAATTTGAACGTATAGCATGGCAGGGTCTGACTGGTTGCTTGTGTTTCTCTTCAGGAGCTTTATGAACTTTCTGTAAGTATTCAAGTTCCAATTCAATATGAATAAAGTGTAGTCATGATTATTAATAATTATTTAAAATATGCATAACACTATGATGATTTTTTTTTTGTATTTGTGTATGTGAACAGTCTGCCTATGAGATTGGTATTGTGCGTCAGTTTCCCTTTTCATCAGCCCTCCAGAGAATGAGTGTAGTTGCCCGTTTGTTGGGGGAGAAGCGAATGGATGCATATATGAAAGGAGCTCCAGAAGTGGTGGCCAGTCTATGCAAAAAAGATACAGGTAACTTTTTTGTGTGTGATGTATATTTATACACAGCAGAATACTTTTTAATCCCCTGTCTTTATTTTCAGTACCAACAAACTTTGCAGACATTTTGGAGGGTTATACAAAAGAAGGCTTTAGAGTCATAGCTCTGGCTCATCGTCGCCTTGAATCAAAACTTTCCTGGCACAAGGTTCAAAATATCAACAGGTAATATTGTTCAGTGATTGTTGTTTTACATGTGTTCAAAACTTCAAATTAAAATTTTTTCCAACAATTTTCTGTCTGATTTTTTTATTATTATTATTTACTGTATTTTAGGGATCATATAGAGAAAAATATGGAGTTCCTTGGGTTGATCATCATGCAAAACAAACTTAAGACTGAAACCCCGGGAGTGCTGAAAGACCTCCACCAAGCCCATATTCGCACAGTAATGGTGACAGGTGAGGACTTTTTATAGTGATCCTAGTTTATGTTAAATGCAAAATGTGACATTAATTCGAGTGCTATGAATTGCATGTTGCCCATGTGTTTCTATACATTCAGAGACCTTTTAGGTAACAAAAGTTAATGAAAATGCATAGTACTCTTCGAGAGCCTAAATTTTGTATTTATAAAATTAAACATTGATTGCTTCTGATTTGCATGCACCAACAGCCACAAGTGGTGATGGGTTATCTAACTAATTCCAGTTATGAGATATTTCTGGCCATGCAAATGTTCCAAAAGTTGAGTTATACTAATGTGTACATGTTCATATTTTAATCACATTTCAGGTGATAACATGCTGACAGCCATCTCCGTAGCCAGGGATTGTGGGATGATTCCTCCTCAGGACACAGTTATTATTGCAGATGCCTTTCCTCCTCATGATGGACAGTCAGCCAGAATCAACTGGAGATACGCTGACAAACCAAGTAAAGCAACTCGACTCGAGGTATGACACAAAACGCATACCATATGTACACATACAGTATACAACACAAACCTCACAGTATAACTTTATACATCTCCAGGAAATAAACATCAGTCTGGAAGATGTTTGCCACATAGATGAGACCAAAACTCGAGAAATGTTCCATTTGCTATGAGTGGAAAGTCTTTGCTGTTGTAGCTGAACACTTTCCTGACATGCTTCAAAGGGTAAGAGGTTAATCTTCAAAAAACTATATTGTTGCATACTTTTGAACAATGACAAAACTTTCTGTCTCAACAGTTGGTCTTGCATGGAACAGTATTTGCCAGAATGGCACCAGACCAGAAGACTCAGCTCATTGAAACACTGCAAGGTGTAGAGTAAGTATACTTATTCATATTAAGATAAAAGGTCATTGATAAAGTCTGTTGAGTACAATACATACAACAATTGCATGTTTGTGTAAAAAATCATCAAAACATCTCTTTCAGTTATTATGTTGGAATGTGTGGAGACGGAGCCAATGACTGTGGGGTATGTCATTTCTCTTGTTTTCATAACATAATTGTATGTATGTACAGTATGTCATGTTGCAGACTTAATTTTTTTCATATAGGCTCTAAAGAGGGCACATGGAGGCATTTCTTTGTCTGAGCTTGAAGCTTCAGTAGCCTCCCCCTTCACATCTAGAACACCAAACATCTCCTGTGTCCCCAGCCTCATCAGGTGTGTGCCAATTTATGTGTCTGGTAAAAGATATTTAATAAGTAAACTGGTTTAATGATGCTGACCCATAATCATCTACCTTTGATTTGTCAGGGAAGGACGTGCAGCTCTCATTACTTCCTTTTGTGTATTCAAGTTTATGGCTCTCTACAGCATCATCCAGTATATTAGTGTTACTCTTCTCTACTCCGTAAGAACTCCCATTACCTATTTTAATTTCAAAAAAATTATGAAGCAAAGCTATAGCTTGCAACATCTTTTGTAGATTCTCAGTAACCTTGGGGACTTTCAGTTCCTCTTCATTGACATTGCCATCATCCTAGTGATTGTTTTTACTAGTAAGTACTGAAAACTTGGATGTCATCGTGTAAGTTATGATTGATTCAATTAAACAAATTTCTTGTTCTAGTGAGTTTGAATCCAGCCTGGAAAGAGTTGGTGTCTCGACGCCCTCCTTCTGGTTTGATTTCAGCGCCTCTGCTCTTTTCTGTGCTGACCCAGATTCTTGTTTGCTTGGGCTTCCAAACGCTGACATTCCTCTGGGTCAAAGAGCAGTACTGGTACAAGATTTGGACTCCACAATCAGCGTAAGGAACATCTATTATTCAAGTATTTCTGTTGTATGACAAATCAATACAAATATTATCTATTTTTCCTTTATCCAGTTTATGCAACAAGCAGAGCAATTTTTCGGACTTCAATCACACAGAACTGGATGACCATAATATTAAAAATTACGAGAACACCAGCGTTTTTTATGTTTCGTCTTTCCAATATCTCATTGTCGCAATTGTCTTCTCAAAGGGAAAGCCATTCAGACAACCAAGCTACAAGAATTGTAATACATGCTTCAATCAATCAAACATGAATCAAACATGTTTTTTATATATTACTTACGATGGTTTTTTTTTTTTTTTATCCCACAGGGCCTTTTGTTGCATCAACATTGAGCTTATACTTTTTCTTACTCTTCATCATGTTCTATCCTATTGAGGCGATTGATGACTTTCTTGAGGTACTAATAATTCAACATGTATTAATTAAAGCTGAGGTATTAAGTATTTTAACTGTTAATCTCATGTACAGATTGTCTGCGTCCCTTTTGAATGGAGAGTAAAACTTTTTCTGGTCATTGTGGTAAATGCGGTTGTTTCTGTCTTAATGGAGGTAAGTTATACTTTTAAAACATAGTCTTACCAAAACATTTTTTCATGTGCAGTGTTTGTTTTCTCATGCAATGTTGTCATTTTTTATAATTACAATTGACAGCTGGAAGTCTAATGTTGAACAAAATCACATTTAATAACTGCAATAACAAATTAGTTTATTGTATTAGACTACATTATCTTTGTACTGTGAATATCAGACATTGTCTATCGTGCTCAACAGCGATTCAGTGGAGCTGTATCATATCCTTCTAATGATATGCTTAGCAAACAACACCATTGCTATACCTTGACTAACTTTCAAAATACTTAGCAAATAACTACTGAATACTGTACACTACTGAACTGAAAAATCAGCTGTCTGCTCAGAATATATACATCTAATCTAAATCTATTACCCTTTCTCTCACAAAATAATCTTACTAATTCACAGTGGAAAACTGGAGTAAACAATATTTTCTACTTAAAGAAAACTTGTGCAAACCTGACCTCAGCAAAGCTTCTTCATAATCAAATTTAAGAAAATGTGTACCGTAATCACAATAGCCTCTCTGTAATTTTCTGCCCTGCACACTGCACTATTTCATAGAGCTTCATCCTTGACATCGTCTTATGGAAGCTTGTGTTCAGCCGAGACAAACAGGGCAGCTTTGGCGTCACTCCTGCCGCCCCGACACCACAGGTTGGGAAACTCTGACAGTCTTCTTTTCTAGCCTCTTTATTTCTTTTAGAGTGTTGCCTCTGTCACTGCCTTTCCTAAGAGACAACTGCACCTTTCAATGTAACCTCTAACCTCTCCAACCTGCATGTGCGAAACTCTTGTAACTCTATAAAAGCTGCTTTGTTTAGACGTGTAGTGTAACTCTTAATAATTCAACTAAATTTATAAAAGTTATGCACTGTTAATGGTAGGGCTGGGACCAAATCTCATACTGCAAGATTCTGAAAGATTAACCATATGTTTACATTTGGTTTGGATAAAAAGAAATAATACTGGTGAGTTTTATCTCCAAAAGCAGTTTTACATAGACAATTATGGTATTGTTATTTAATAGGGGGCTATGAATTCATGTTTGAATATACTGTCGGTAAAAAAAAGTATTTGCGCACCATTGATTGTGCAAGTTGTCCCACTTACAGGGATCATCATAGGTACATTTTAAGAGATAGAATCTGAAAAAGAAAACCGATAATCACATTGTATGCTTATACATTCTGTCAAAAAATCATGTACTTTGAAGCCTGAGAACCCTCATAAATCCTGACTCTTGCAGGCTTGTTAACCCTTTAGGCGGCAGGGTTTTTCTTTTAAGATCCAATCCAGTGAATATAGAGCCAGTAAACTTGATCTTGGAGAATAAAAAAATACTTAGTACAAGCCCTAGTTGAAACTTGAATGTTCCAAACATCTGAAACTTATCCAAAACGGAATCTGGAGTCTAGAAACAGATAGCCTAAAATGACTTAATGCAGAATTGCTACTTTGGTGCCTAAAGGGTTAATCCTTGAAGAAGCTTTTTTTTTTTCAGCTTCTGTCTCATATTTTAAGTGTACTCATGATGAAAATTACAGATCTCTTAATAATTTCCAAATACTTTTTTCACACCGTAGATTATTTTCCTCATTATGATTAATATATAAATAAAAAACTGCTGTACAATGAATTATGCTCTCGTCCCACCCCCATTTAGTAGCACAACTTATAACAAGTAGTGTGCCTTTTTAATTATGACACAAGTTGTGTTTTCTACTCATAATAGATTTTAAACTTACAAGCATTCGTTCCATACATAGATTTGGCTTGGAAATTACAAAGTGACATTTTTATTGTTTTTATTTTTTTGATTCCATGAGCTTATTTTTGAAATCTTACAATAGCCATGATCAGATTTGTGTTTGTGTGCATGTTTTGTTGTGTTATGTTGATGTGTGGTTGTCGTGTCTGTATTTCTGAAGTATTTTGTTTAGCATTGTTGAACTCTTTAGTTTGACACTGTATTTAAATAGACGCATGCTTCAAATTGCTACAAATGTGAGATTATATTTGTAACTTTTATAGTTTTTCCTACGTCCTTTTTGTTAATGATTTTTTCAGGGGCTGTTTGACACGCGGGCTTTCAAGTGTTTGGCTCGCCTCTGCTGCCCTCATAAGGCTATGCCCAAAGCTCGGTACATGCATCTTGCCCAGGAGCTCAGTGTGGACCCTGACTGGCCTCCTAAACCCACCACCACGACTGAAGCCAAGCCCTGTCCAGGAAATGGCTCCACCTATCAGATTGGAATAGACTTGTGACGGTTAATCATAATGGCTCCCTTTGCCAAGGCATTCTGTATAAAGGCTACAACCTTGCCTTGTGGCCTTATGATATTCATCTTGACATTATCGGAAACTTCCAAATTAAAGCCAAACCACATTTTATTTATTGGTAACTGTAAAACCCCATATTCTTGATGATAACTTAATAAGTAACATATATTTTTATATATATATATAATGTTACATTTAGGGGTTAAGTCTTGTTATCTCACTGCTAAAATGTAATGAGAAAAAAAAAGTTACATCTATTTAATGGTAATAATAAATATTCAGTACCCCACTGGAAAACTGTTTTCCCTGTCTGAAGACCCTAATGGCCAGTCAAAGAGAAATACTAAGGTCTTTTAGCTATTTAAAAAGTGGTAATATAAAGTGGTGAATACTACAGGGGACTGAATGGTTTCTACTTCTAGAAAACAAACATTTTACTACTTCATCATGACTTAATGCAAAACTTTTTAAAGTCTGCATTACCATATACAGCAACTCTAATAGTCACTGATTTGTCATGAAAAAGGCTGATTTTACACATTTTGCCTTTGTAATAATTACTCAAAGGGCATGACACAAAATGGATGTAATCATATGTCTAAATTCTGTACTTTCGCTAATATTTGGCAGACTGATCTCAGATCAATAGCACAAATGCTTGTACTTAAAGCTATGATAGTTTATTTTAAATTTTTTAGCAAATAATTTAAATGTGGCTAAATATTTTTACCCTTTTTTATAAATATATTGTTTTTACATACATAAGCCATGCACTGTGAAAACAGCAGCAACACAGTATGTAGAATAATATGGGACAATTCCATATTGTGTTCTTTTTGTAGGTAAAAAAATAGTGTCAGAGCATGCACCTGCTTGTGTACATTAGTGTGCATGATAGCATTTGCATAAAATTGTCCCGAGTCATCATGTCAGCGGAGGCAACACTGTCAATGCCATAATGTCTGTAAGAAGCTTCTTCCTATGGAAGAATAAATGGATAATATTATGAATTAAGCATGTCGATGTATTTTTCAATGACTAGCTGGTCTAGACAACAAGTGTAAACTGTAAGTTATGTTGATTGGTTAGTTTTCCAAAAGTGCTTTTGCGTTATTTGCAACTTTAGGGCTACATTGATAGTGACTGCTCTCTATCAAGCATTTATCATGTTAGGTTTAGTTTTCAACTTCAATGCATTGTCCAAAGTTTTTTGCATTTTGGCTTGTTTTTCATTATGGTGACTTCAGCTTATTAGTCGAATTATTATGGACCATTTTTGTTGTGTCATCCAAAATGGTATTTGGCAGGTTTTAAGGTGAACTGGAAATGTTATGCATAAAAAAATCTTACAGTTGCTGGAAATTAAAAAATAAATTATATAAATGTATTTTTTCCCCAAAGAGTCTTGTTAACAAAGAAAATAATTACATGATTGTACAAAATGTTCTAGCAACAGAGGTTGATAATATATAGTTGTTTTTATATATGTAAATATGCTATGAACATATCTAATGTGTTAAGGATTATGCTAAATTTAAAACTAAGAGCTGGATGAATTTTACTTTTGGTACTGTGTTGTTATTTGACTGACCTTGTTTTGTCTTTCAGTTTGATTTGAAATTAAGTCAGGTGTTTGTTTTTTTACACTGGGCATTAATGACACACAGATGAATTCGAGTTTCAGAACAAAATATAGCAATTTGCAAATACAATGATCTGTCAATTCTATGAACTTTTGTAGTGTCAATAATAGCAGGTAATGATTGAAAAGTGAAGGGACTTTTAGGCCTACAGCACCTTTTATTTAGCACAAAACAGGAATTGTTTGCACATAGTTGGGTCTGCTATTTTGCATTCATGCAAAACGAGCATAATTTTTGAGCAATCTTTTTTTGCAAATTGACTCGAAATATTGCTGCTAAAATTCTGCTGTAAATCTTTTCACTTTTGGTAGTAAAACATCAAAGCAAAGGTACAGTGTATGGGCTTGCCTGCGGTCTTGAATGGCATTTAGTCTGACTTCAATAGGATATGAAGCTTTATGTAGGCTAGTTATTTCTTCAGGGGAAAGCTTAGCGGCTTTTACAGAAATCACAATGTAAACTAAATAGGTGCCCTAAGTCACTCAAAATTCTTATAGTGTACATCTGTTGTCTTCTCAACACCTCATACCAACATTTTATTGGCAAATGTGTACATTTATGTCAATTTTCTACTTCATAATTTATTTTGTATTTATTTTCCTAATTTCTTCCCAAGAACTGTATTTTAGATTGATCTTGATCTCATGATTTTAAATAAATGTTCTTTCAAAACAAAAAAATTATTTTTCTGTGTCTTAATTTTATGAAAATTATCTACAAAATCAAGCCTATTGTTGCAAATTGTTAAATCACAGTTCAGTATTGCAAAATAAATCAGCTGACGGACTATTTGAAAGTTGTTTTTCACTGTTTTAGTTCATTCACAACGTATTGAGGATTCACTTCATTGCCATGACCCTACTTGGTATTTGTTCTTCACGCAGAGGCGCTCCCTTAAATGTGTACTGTAAATTAATGTTATGTTGGGTGGGAAAAATGATTGGAATAATTTAGTTTTTATTTGGTAAATTGTTTTTCATCTAAGGTTTTCATGGACATGAAACATAAATACAAATACAGAGAATAAATTCTTACATGGGGATGATGAATTGTACTTTACGTTTATGGTTTAATATTTCTAATATTCTACTTCACTTCAAATAGGAAGAACACATTGTAAGCTATGAAACACAGTTTAAAGCTGCACTATGTAAGTCTTAGACCAAAAAGTACTTGAATGAAAGCAAGTTTTTCTTTGTTTTTGATGCACTAGATGAATAAAAAAGGAGTGTTTTTACTTTACTCAGCGGGCTTGCAATTGTTGTGCTACATGATTAACAATTATACTTTGAGAAGCCCCTTCCTGTTTTTCAATCATTTTTTTTCTCCACACAACACCCATAGCATAGCCTACACATGGAACAGCACACAATTATCAGCAGTGTTTCAAAGACTTTTAACTTTATATGAATGCAGCAAATTTTTCCCTCTTGTTTGTTTGTTTTTCTTCTGACAAGTAATCTGCGTTATTGATGTGACTGTTTGGGGTAGTACATGGTAGTACCTTGTGCTATGGCCAGGTGATTTCAGAGACTGCTGGGCTACTGGTCGTGAAAGACCAAAACATGACTTCATATTCATCCCACTCCTGAGAAATTAAGCCTATTTAAAATTGTAAATATTGTTTATTAACACTTATTATTATTATTATTATTTTTTTTATTTTTTTTTAGTGTAGGTTTCAATCGTGCATAACTGAATTATAATAAGTAGGAACCATTTCACAAGACAGTTGTTTTATCCGTACTCGTTTTGAAGTGGGACTGGGTTAACGGAAGTGCCGTAGCTGTGTCCTTGCTAGCTAACTGGCTGGCCTCAATCAATAGGCAAATGTGTACTTTTTGGAAGATGTTATGACCTAGACCTGAGGATAATTGGAACTACATTCGCATTAAGTCGCGTCGGATAACAAGGACATGTTACGCGTCGGAAGTAAAGCTGCCTGGTAAGTGATTATATACGCAAACGTAAAGAAGAGACGTGACTTAGCACTGGTCTTTTGACAGGTGAGACAGTACCTACAAGCTTTGGAAGAAACCTGTTTTTAGGCTTTTAACCTAGTAACACTTAAATACTATTCAAAACAAAAATGATACTGCGTTGTAACGTTATATTTATGGTTAACGTTAGCTACGTGCTAATTGTTTTAGCTATTCAGCTAGCTACACTTGCAACATGCGTCAACATTCCTGTATGTACCTACACTGTTACACTGTAGGTGTGGTGTAACGTTAGATATGTGCGAATTCAAAGAATGGTTGCTGTTAGAATAATATATTATCTTTGTTAGACCGACAGTGTATAACTCAGACTTTCTTTGACAGCATTGCCTGCAGGAACCTAGTTTCCACAAACATGGGGGTGAGATTTCGAGTACCACTACAGAAGCTTCACCCTCTGTCCAGGGCCATTCATCACCGCTATTCTGGACACACAAATCCTCAGCGCTCACCTCATCGCACAGCAGCCCGTCACTTCACTTCAATGTCGAGGCTTCCGATGCGACCACCCAAGCCTCCTCCAGGATCCGGGGCCGCAACTATCAGCAGCATCGGGGCTTTTGGGTAGCCCGCCTGGCAGCCAGGTTACTCAAGCTCAGATATATTCTTCTTGGCACGGCAGTGGGAGGAGGCTACACTGCCAAAAAGGTTCGATCTCATTGCAGTCATTATATTAGTCGTGTTTTTCACACTATGGAACCAACTGAAATAAGTTAACTTGTATCTGGTGTGAAAATGGTGCCAGAAGTTCTTTATAATGTATAATATCAGATATAGATATCAGCTGAAAAACATTCACATTGGTCTATTCCTACTCCTGTTTATCTGTCACTCTGTCAGCAGTGGTGAAAGCAGAAAGGCACAAAAGAGAAAGGCAAACAAGTCTACTTGGTACCTAGAGATCAGAGGAGCAGACTAGAGGAGTAGTATAATTCCAATAATTCAAATTACGTGTCATAGACATAATGAAATATAAAAAAATAACTATGTTGTTGAGTATTATAATTATAATTATACAACCTAAACAAAACAAATGTTGTGATTTGCTCGGTCATAATTCTACTGAAACTGAATTGATTAGCACAAATAATTACAAAATCGTATCTCGTCTCGCCCAATCTTGTGGCTCGTCTTGTAAAAATTCTGTCTCTTCCCACCTTGACGGGCAATGTAAATATAATACATTACATTATTATTGTTTCTGTAGTATTTGCATCTTCTCACAATAATATATCAAATTCCAACCTCACATACTTAAATGTATTGTGTAGTTTCTGCAACAGCTACAGAAGTTCAAAACTAAACGGACCATGATCTTTTTGTTGTTTTTTTGTACAATGCAATCATGAAGAAACAAACAACCTGCTTAGGGACATGACAATAGTATAATAGTAATTCACTCCAAAGGCTTGCCAATGCATTTTAAAGAAAAAAGTAGCATTTCTCCAATTTTGTTAACCTTATTAAAATGTTCATTACGTTATGGTTTTCACAGACCTATGAGGAATGGAAGGACATGTTTCCTGATCTTAGTGAATACAACTGGGTTATTCCTGACTTTGTTTGGGAACTAAGTGAACAAATAGATCTTGGTAAGTTCACAACCATTGCCATGTAAGTGTTGTTGTCAAGCATCTCTTAAATGCTTGTTGTTGTTTTTTTGCAGATAAAATTGCCAAAGCTCTGCCGGAGATGGAAGAAATAGCTAAATTGCTGCCTGATTTTGACAAAATAGGAGAAAACTTTACTTTCCTGAGAAGCCTTCTATCAACTGGTGAGTGTTTTTGCAGATACTGGGTTTAAAGCGTATTAAAGCACATTCGTCATTACACAACTTTTATCGAACTTCCAGAACATCACATGTAAAAATGTGGTAGAACTATGCACTTTTTTATTACCCAAGTTAACTATGTGCAATAATATCACTCATGCATGCTGCTCTTGACAACATTTCCAAAACTCAAAATGTTGAGCTCTTTTTATCATGTATGCCTATTGCGTAAACCTATTTCCTCACATGCATTTGGCCACATTTTACCTAATTCATTCTGATACTTGTCATCTGCAGAGCTTTCATGCATCATTGAGTTTTGTTCCTGCTTTGGTCACCATCCCCGTGCTTCTGTCTTTATGATTTTTTTTTTTTTTTTATCTTGTGTTCTTCCTTCTTCCCCCCCTGACCTCTTCTCCTCCTCATGCTCCACATTTTCACAGGTGTGAATTTGGGTAGTCAAGTCAAAGGAGCTTCTGGTCTGCATCTGTTGCTAGGTGTGTAAACCCTGCTCAGCTCCTTTTCTCTCACCTGTGTTTAACAATCACCCAACCACAAAAACGGCAATATCAGCTATTGATTTTTGTCAATGAAAGCACACTATTTAAAATCTACTATTTATGATCTGGTGTGAATTGAATGTAAATATCTAAGTCTAAATAAAAGCATAAAACATGAAAGCATTAAGTAAAACAAATACAGCATTGGTCTTTAAAAAATGAAAAAAATATTCCTCTGTGTTGATTTTCCCTGTCTATTTTGAGCCTCCTTTGACTTCTGCCCCATTTTCTGTCCTGGCTTTAAAAATCACAATCAACATTTAGTGTATTTGCAATTAAACAATCTGTTTAAACGCTATATAAGTCATGTTGTGGTGATGCCAAACTTTAGCCTAGCCTGGCTTTTTGACTAATTCAAGCTAACCAAAGGCTCTGCACTTTTGATAAAGCATTTAAACAGCAAAGGAGTGTTTCAGAGCTTTTACGAGACATCTTTACTTGCATTCACAAAATAATTAAAAAAAAAATATTGTCATCATACTATTACTGTATTAACCATAGATACACAATTGTCAACAATGCTATCCTTTTTTTCTCTGTTTCCAGAAACTCCAAGTGATACACAATTAAAAGCCACTGATACTCCAACTACTGTCTTGCAAGAGTCTAGTGAGAAACAATACAAAAAGGTAAGTATGTGCAACAGAACAGCAGTGTTTATTGCTGCGTACTGCTCACTGCAGTGCTTTAACATAGTCTTTTCACATAGAGCAGAAACAAGAGAAATACTCTTTTACTAGAAGTTGTTATGGGTTATATTTTATGATTAAATTAGTCTCCATTAAAAGCAAATCTTTAAAACGTTGGATTAACAATATACTGTATTACTAACCTTTTTGTAAGATTTGGATATTCATACTTCATCTCTTCTAGTGTGGATTCATGACTGAAATATAGATTTGATAATGTATTTTATGATATTTACAGTTTCCTTTCCTACAACATTTGTCATCAGCAATCCATAATATAAGAAAACTTCATTAGTTTTTGTTTTCATTGTCATTTGCTTTTTCCCTGCTCTCCTTTTGTCAAGTCAGTGTCATTTATAAACCATTTATGTGTTTGCATAAATGTTGCTCTTTGTTCCATGTACAGCACATCACATAGAAATGAAGTGTACAAGTGTATTATAAATACAACTTTTCCTCTCATCTGGCTTTCAGCAATGTTTTGCTTTTTTGCAATGAATTTCACCAACATGACAATAAACAGTTGTTACTTTCGATACTTTTTTATCACTTTGAAGTAGATTAATTGGTCAAAATGTTCATAATTGTCATGTTGGGGAGCACTAAAATGATTCCAGCTGCACATCATGCTTTGAGCTTATTCCTAAAATATTCAAGTCTTGACCTTGCTTAGCTCATTTCAGCAGAATCTGCACATTCAAAATACACAAAAGACAAATAATTACAAGATCTTCACTTATGGACAATGTTTAGATTAAGTGAGGCTCTACTGCTTTGGACTGCTTTTGACTGGCATAGCTGAGCATCTTTACAAAATGACAAAGCTTTAGGGGCTGTGATGACATTGGTGGGAAGGTATGAGAAGCAATTGTTTATACCTTAGAATAAACCTTGAAACAGGCGACAGTCAGAGCATCTGTAACTGATCCAGGTCTCTGATATTAGCGTTGGCCTGGGCGGAAAAGCAGCTCTCTGGAGTGTGTTGGTGTTGTTGCTGCTGCTCCTGCCTCTGTCTCACTATGACGTACCCCAGCAGGGTCTGCTTGGGGAACTCATTCTTATTCAGCAGCAGATTCAGCGGCACGAGGAAGAGGTCCGACGCGCTGCTGAAGCCAGTAATGCGCGCCCCCCTCCACCTGAGCCTGCTCCCATTCCACCTCCGAGCCCCAGTCCCCCGCAACAGAAGCGCAAGGTGAAGGTCCTGTCTCACTTAGATGTCCCACCAAAAGTTAAAAGTTAGAAAAAGACAGTAACTCGATAAAACTTTTTGTTTGTGCATAGAAAGAGCAACTTAACTCATTTGCCTGTAAGCTTCTTCATGGGCTTTTGTACCTATTCATATAACAAGGCAATTGCTAGGTTGCTCTTTAGCTAATATAATTTAACAGAAAAGACACAGCACTGACACTTGCAAGCATTAATTGGAATTTAGATAACATTACCAATGATCTATAGTAATACACAAGGTATTTATTTATTATCAACAACATCCTACACTTTGGTTTTAGAATAGGTTTTAATGTGCCTATAGCAGTTGTACATCTTCAGTACTCCAAAGACGATTGCTTTGTCAGTGTTGGACCTGCATGGAGCATTTTCCAGGCAGACATATACTGAGTATATCAAGTGATGCTGCATTTACAGTGAAACTACTGCATGGAGTCAGGTTACAACTTGCTGCATGATGTGAGTCACACATACAGTGAAAGGACATAGCCATTAACAGTGCTTAAAACACACATATGCACTGCCCGTGTTACACAGCAGAACACCTTTCATAATTCACATTGATCTCAGTATGTAGTGAAGTGTGTATGTTTGACTTTTTGTGTTAATCCTCCTCTTTGTGATTAGTCCCCGTGTTCGTGTGTGTGTTCTTCCACTGTCTCATCATTCAATTGTTGTAATGTAGTTGCAATGGAAACATACTTAACAATCAACTAGGCTTTGCTTTGGGGAATAATTGAGTTGTAGACAATCAGTTTGAATTGTGCTTGTGTTTGTGAATCAAATCAGAGTGTTGCAATGCAATTGTGTTTTATTTATTTGTTTTCGAATTGATTGATTTTTCTCTATATCTTTCTAACTTTTATCTTCTATAATACAGTTTGCACGCATTGAACCTGCTGATGCTGTTGGGGTTTCATGCTTGCAGAGTAGAATTTTGACATATTTCTTTGCTATAGTAATCTTTGTTTGCACATTTCTAGTCATCAGATAAAGAAAAGATTGACCAACTTCAGGAAGAACTCCTCCGCACTCAGGTAAAAAGCTTATACTGTAGTTTGTAGTTTGTACACAAACTGCTGCTAATATTTGTTTATTCTTATCAAAAGTTGAAGTATCAGCGCATGTTAGAACGACTTGAAAAAGAAAACAAGGAGTTAAGGAAAGTGGTTTTGCAAAAGGATGACAAAGGAATACACCAAAGAAAAGTCAAGGTAGCGCACAGAATTTTAGCCTATTGTGCATTTCTTGTGCTTTACCTTATATCTTGATGTTTAACCTTTATAATGCCTGTATCGGTACAATATGGCATCTCCCTTTATGCAGAAGTCCCTTATTGACTTATATTCGGAAGTTCTGGATATCTTATCTGATTATGACTCAAATTATAATACTCAAGATCATCTACCAAGGGTGAGTAAATTTAAGAAATTACAGAATATTTTAGGACTTCAACTGTTTGTAATATTTAGGTTGCTGGTTCTGTCATTTCAGGTGGTTGTCGTAGGAGATCAGAGCGCTGGGAAGACAAGTGTATTGGAGATGATTGCTCAGGCGAGAATCTTTCCTCGAGGTTCTGGAGAAATGATGACCCGCTCTCCTGTTAAGGTTTGTTTATTACATGGATGGTTTATTTATCTAAGTGGTTTTAATTAATAAAACTTGAGGTAACAATTCTCCTAATGTGAGAGAAGAAATTAAGTTGTTATTCTCACTAAATGTTGAAATGATTTTGTAGGTTACACTAAGTGAAGGGCCACATCATGTGGCGATGTTCAAGGACAGTGGACGGGAGTTTGATCTTAACAAAGAGGAGGATGTGAGTGCACTGCTTATTTCTTATGAACACTAAATATGTTTACTGTTTAATGTTTGATTGATTACTCTTATTCAACAGCTGGCTGCTTTGAGACATGAGATTGAGCTCAGGATGAGGAAGAGTGTGAAGGAGGGACAGACTGTTAGCTCTGAGGTGTGGAGGATTTTTTTTTTCAATCTTGGATATAAACTTTTTTTTTTTTTAATCCCAAGTCTTGTGTTTTAGACAATATCTTTGAGTGTCAAAGGTCCTGGTATTCAAAGAATGGTACTTGTTGACCTGCCAGGTGTCATTAGTGTAAGTCTAAAACATAATTTATCTCTGTAATGTATAATAACTAAGATTTATTTGCATTTGCTTTAATTTTTTCTTTTAGACTGTTACAACTGGGATGGCATCGATACGAAGGAAACAATTTTTAGCATCAGTAAAGCTTACATGCAGAATCCAAACGCAATCATTCTATGTATTCAGGGTAAGTCCATTATTTAATACAGTTTATTTTCAATGCTACAAGATCAAACTTCTAACTTGTTTTGTTAGATGGCAGTGTTGATGCAGAGCGAAGTATTGTAACAGACCTCGTTAGCCAGATGGATCCTCAGGGCAAAAGAACCATATTTGTCCTTACTAAGGTGGACCTGGCTGAAAAGAATCTGGCCAGTCCAAGTAGGGTAAGAATTCAGAATGTTTAATTTGGTTCACCACTAGAGGGAGGCACACACCTGCTTTTTAGCTTGACCAGTCGTTGACTCAAAGCGTTTTTGTCCCCTACAGATTCAACAAATCGTAGAGGGAAAGTTGTTTCCGATGAAAGCCCTGGGCTATTTTGCAGTAGTAACAGGAAAAGGTGACACATTTTTTAGCTACTCAACATTCATGTCAAATGTTTTATTGTTATATTATTTATTATGATTTATTTATTCAATATTATTATTTTTTTGTTGTTGCAATTTTATAGGTAGCAGTGCCGAAAGTATAGAGTCTATTAAAGATTACGAGGAAGACTTTTTTCAGAGTTCCCGATTGCTCAGGCAAGTTAATTTAAAGCATTGAGTAAATCTTTTATGCACCTACAGTCAGTAAATTCAACTTAAAGATAATACGTAAACCAGCAAAACATACATCAAGAATAACTCTGACATCTTACTAGGGAGGGGATGTTAAAAGCTCACCAAGTAACCACAAAGAACCTCAGTCTGGCAGTGTCCGACTGCTTCTGGAAGATGGTGAGGGAATCTGTTGAGCAGCAAGCTGACGTCTTCAAAGGTTTGTTACTCTGTGAATGTCTTGGTTTTTATGTTTAATTTGGCACCTGGCTTTATGTAAGGGACTTTATGATAAAGTTGTATGGGGAAAGTACAGAGGTCCCTTACATACAACAGATGAGATTTATGGCCATGAGACTGCAACTCCCACAGGCCCATTGTGTGTTTGATCGATCCAACGCATCAAATCACACAACCAGCTTCTATTCTCCTCTGCGCCCTTACGAACCAGCAATTAGCCTAATCTGGACTGTGGATTGGGATTCATACAGGACACTTCAGAGTTTTTGTTCACCTTTTAGCTCTCTAAGAAGCATTTTTACTCCAGCTAAAGAAAAAATATATATTTATGTCAATATTTCTTTGTTTGTTTGTTTGTTTCTACTCTTTTTTTTTTTCCTTCACTAGCATCTCGCTTCAATCTTGAAACTGAATGGAAAAATAACTATCCACGTCTCAGAGAACTAGATCGAGTAAGGCAAATATATTGCAAAATAAAAGTGCCAGATGTGTTGTTTGCAATGTATTCCAACATGTTCCATGTTTCTTTATTGTCATAGAACGAGTTGTACGAGAAGGCTAAAAATGAAATCCTAGATGAAGTCATTAGCTTAAGTCAAGTGACACCACAACTCTGGTAGGTAAACATTACGGTTAGAATATTTTCCTAATTCTGAAATGTACATCAACAAAGATGTTGCATTATTTTATTTTTGTTAAATGAGCATGAACAAAAGTTATATTACATTTGCTGCAACTTTCCAGTACAGGTCACATAAATGAAATCGTTTTCAGGGCCATGGCTCCATGAATGTGTATGAACGTGTCGTTTTACTTTTTAAATAAGATGTATGCCTGGTACTATGGCCATCCCCAGTGAGCGTGCCATCACTTGTCTGAGATCAATACAAGGATGAATGGCCCATGGATGGGAACAGGGTGGCCCTGTTAGCCCTCAAGCAGCAAGCCTGCAATATTGGAGAGAGCACTTATTGACAGCAAAGAGTGTGAGCTTGAACAAAGGAGAGTCTAATGAAATATGAGCATGTGTTTATGATAAATGAGAGAGACAGCCCTGCTCTTCTCTCTAAGGGACCTTGTGTTTTGTCCTTTAGTTGCTTTACTTCAAGACTGTTAACTAATAATAAGCTGCATTGTACTGTCAAATGCACACTCCCTAAACTATCTAAATAATACTGTAAATTTAGGCTTCAAATTCTTCATACCATAAATTAAAACAATATGTGAATCTTTATTCAGGGAATCAATTCTACAAAAGAAACTGTGGGAGCGAGTTTCAACACATGTGATAGAAACATCTACCTTCCTGCTGCCCAAACTATGGACTCTGGCACCTTCAACACCACAGTGGATATAAAGCTGAAGCAGTGGACAGACAAGCAGCTTCCACATAAAGCACTAGAAGTGAGTGTTGTCTGTATGTCTCTTTGTGATTCATCTTGTTGATATTGACTTGAATGTCTACTTACACACGAATTATGATATACCATATATGTGAGATCACAAATTTGATCTAATAATGTAAAATCTGTATGTATTTGTATGTGAAAAAATAATAATACAGTAACTTCTAACATTTTAATATTTATTTTATTGCCTATTTATGATTTGCAACTTCATTAAAAGAGACCTAGTAGGTAAAATAAACTTTTTAATTGCTGCCCCCTGCAACACACAATTTCTCAAATTTCTTTTCTCTAAAATAGTGATTATGATTGACATTATGATGTCTAGTTGTAAAAGTATATCTTTAACAGAATTACATAGCATTTTCATTTTTGTATGTTCTTAATATGCTTTTTTGGCAATAGCTGAGTATGTCCATTCATGAAGTTGAATGACTTTCTTTACAACTTTGTGCCTCTAGGTTGCCTGGGAAACACTGCAGGAAGAGTTTGCCCGCTTCATGGCTGAGTACAAAGGCAAAGACCAAGACGACATTTTTGACAAGCTGAAGGAGGCTGTCAAGGATGAGAGCATTAAGAGACACAAATGGAACGAAAGAGCCATGGACAGCCTGGTAAATATAATGAAGACTTGTTGTATGTTATGATTTAAAACTTCCGTGGTAAAATTGTTGTGAAGAAACATCACCATTTTTGGTACCATGACCAAACAAACCTGCATTCCACTCAGTTTTTTTAAATGTAAGAAAAGGCATGGCAGTAAGAGGACTACTTTAGAACATGTCATATGTATATTTCTATATTTATATTGAACAAATACACCTTGACCTGCTTTCTTTAGCTTTATGCATATTACAATTGTGTCACTAAGTTGTACAACATTGTTTGTCAGCGGGTTATTCAACACAATGCACTGGAGGATCGCTCCATAACAGACAAGCCTCAGTGGGATGCAGCAATTCAGTTCATGGAAGAAACCCTACAGTCTCGACTTAAAGACAGTATGTGGTATCAGTATATTATTTTATTGATCAATGTTTAAATAAAAATATGACGTGTGTGTTCTTCAAGATGTCAACTTATATTTACTTAATGTCTTGGTCATTCTTATTCTTTTTTTTTCTTTTACTTTTATAATTGCAGCAGAGTCAGTAATCAGAGACATGGTGGGTCCAGACTGGAAAGAGAGGTGGATGAACTGGAAGAATCGCAGCCCAGAGCAGGTGGGCACAAAATTAAGCCACAATAAAAATGTTAATTCATATTTTACTGTAAGTTGTCTTTATTACTTTTTCTGCAGCATATTCGAAATGAAACAAAAAATGAGCTTGAACGCTTGCTAAAACTTCATGATGAACACACAGCGTATTTAGCGAATGATGAGGTGACAACAGTCCGAAAAAACCTTGAGGCTCGTGGAGTAGAAGTAGATCCTATTCTGGTGAGTCTACTTTATAAATTTTGAACTTTTGAACCATTTCACAATTTTCTTTTGTCATAATATTAGTATTATGTTGTATTTTTAATGCTGCAGCTAACAGTCATTTTGATAATCATTTAGAACACAAAAGTCATGGGATGAGCTTTATATAGATGAAGTAAAGCTTTTGTTGGCGTTTTCATCAAAAACATGAAATGTATTAATTTCTCGCTTAATTTTTGTGCAATTGTTGCAATTTGAGTCTTAAAATGCTTAGCTCATTTTTAGAACAGTTAACATTTATTTAACTAATACAAATAATAGATGAACTTGTTCCAGGCATCTTTATGTTGATTGTGTCTAGATGAGTTTTTCTTTAAAACTACAGTCTGATTTACAGACACATGGGACAAACTGAGAATGACACATGGGCCTTTGGAGAATTATTAAATATCAGATGAATACTGATAAATTGAGGGTGGATATGTCGGTCAGTATTGAAAATCAACGTCACTATATCCATCCCTAAGATGAAAGAATATTAGTGGCAGTGACTTATACTTGACGAGACACTAAGGATCAAAGTTAAAATCATGTACAGAATGTATTTTGTGAATAATAATTTCAACCTCAACAGATCAAGGACACATGGCACCAGCTGTACCGGCGACACTTTTTACAAAAGGCTCTGTCGCACTGTAATCTGTGCAAGAGAGGTTTTTACTATTACCAGAGGCACTTTGTCGATTCTGAGGTAAGACTCCATTTTGAGCTGAATACACATTTTTTGCTTCTGTTAATATGTCTGTTTTTTACCCACAGCTGGAGTGCAATGATGTAGTTCTTTTTTGGAGAATCCAAAGGATGTTGGGAATCACAGCCAACACTCTCCGACAGCAGCTCACAAACACTGAAGGTAACAGTTTCTCTCAAGGCAACATTAGTTTAAGAGGAGAAAGTTGATTTCTGTATTTGATTTGTTATCTTTCCTCAGTGCGACGATTAGAAAAAAATGTCAAAGAAGTGTTAGAAGATATCGGTGAGGACTCTGAAAAGAAAACTCAACTCATCACCGGCCGTCGGGTTCAACTGGCAGAAGACCTCAGTAAGAACCTTATCCTATTTGAGTATTACTGAATTATAAATGATCAATTTCCAATTTTGCGATTTAATTTAACTTAATTTGCCAGAAGGTGTCAGTAGTGCAGCCTCATTTACTAGAAAAGCACACAAGCCTATAACACACATAAGTGTCTAAAACTGGGGAAAATAATAAATAATTTTTAAAAATTCCAATAAACGTCCACTTTCCATAGGGGTGTATGCCTGTATTTGGAGCGTAGTGATGCACCCTATGAAAACCAAATAATTAAAGATCTAAGTCATTTATAAATTATGTAAATTGCTTCATAGAAAGATACAAATTAAATCTGGCCTGAAGTGACTGAATTATGAACAACTTTGAACTATTCCCTCTTCTCCAGTGTCCAGGGTTCACTTAGCCTTAGGCCCAAACTCACTCTTGGAAAGCAAATAGTTTCTAAATGCTACTTGTCCAAGCCTGCTATCTTTTCTGTTTTGCATTTGTTCTTGCCCACCTATCAGTGTCACCCGTGTCCAGCTGACCTCAACCTTTACCTCTAACCTTTAAAACAAGCAAAAGCACTGCATAATATTTCTCATCAGGAGAAAGTGACTAAAGAGCACTATGATTTTAAAAAGCAGAAGTGTGCAACCAGTCCCAGTGCAGTGTTAAAGCTCTGAAGACCCAGGGTGTGAAAGCTCAGGTTATTCCTACAAGTCAGGTGTGTATATGTCAGTCAAAGCTATGTTAATGAATGCTCTGTGGAGAGAGGAGTGTGTGTGTGTGTGTGTGAGTGTGAGAGAGAGTGAGAGAGAGAGAGAGAGAGAGCAGGTCGGCATGTGCCAGACCAGCTGTATGGCACTCCGCCGTCTGGAGCTCAGCCCAGGTCTAATGCACCGCCACAGGTTTCTGAGGAGACCTCTGGGATGTTGCCTGGCTGCTGTGCTTCTCTTCATAGAAGAGTTTGAATGAGAAAAGGCTAGGTTGTACGTGATTTGAGAAGCAAAGGAGTATTCAATATCATTTAGAGTTCACAGTCAAGAACATAAATTTGACTTGACCATGAATTCTTAACTCAAAGTGGGAAGTCTTTTAGTCAACTGACATCCTATAATTGGTTATTCTTATAATACAGTGGATGCTGGTAACATAATAAATAAATAAACAACAGGTGAATGTGAAATATTGATTAAATTATTTAGGTTTGTGTACGATGTTTTATTTTGCTGCACCTTTTTCATAGTGAAGAAATGAATATACAATACTCTGTGCTCATATGCATGTTCATTTGACACTGTTTTTATGTATATGTGGTACTGTATACCAGGCTTGCTTATCAGAATGCCCTGTCAGGTTTGCATTCACTACCTTCCTTTTTCTGCTGCTGCTGTGTTCGAGCCGCCTCCTCTTTCGTGATTAGTGTAAGCTCAGCCCCAAATGCAGCTCTGTTGACAGTGGAAGACTGATGTATGAAGTACCTCCCCAGTACTTGGTGCAACTTTTTGCATTTACTGTGTGATGTGCTTAACACGCTGTCAAACTTATTCCTTCTGCAACTGCCATAACTCTCATATTTTGGGCATGACAGACACCACTTAGCATCTGACTGTGCTGAAAGCTCCCACTCCCCAGTGGCCCAGTCCAAGTTTGTATTTTCCCACAGAGGAGGAAGCCTCATGTCCTTCGCTGAGGCCAAATGATCCATTTTCACTGTGGGAGGACCATATAAACACCAGATCCTCTGTTGTCACACTGCTGGCACAGATGCTGTCGTTTCTCTGTGTTTTATCTCCTCTTTTTCTTTAATAGCATGTGTATGTGGCTTCTGGCTTCACAGATCAATCTATTGTCTATTGTCGACCATCTAAAGGCTGTGAATCCCCAGACCTCTCTCTTTACATCTATGCAGGCTCATGTTTTGTCAATAGTCATTGATGTTTCATATTTGGTCCTTTTATTGGAGACTTTTGTTGCAGTTGTTTCACATTAATATAATCACTCCCAGTCCTATCTACGTCACGCTTTTTTTTTAACAGACCGTCCTGTGTTAAAAGCATAACTGATGTTAAACGTATGTGACCTCCCTCTGTTCTATAGCGTTTTTTCAGTTCATTAGAACCGTGTCTTGATACAAATTTTATTTGTCAATAACTTGAAGAACTGCAATTATTGAAATGTAACCGATCGTTGCAACTCGCAATCTTAAGCTTAGTGTTTTTCAAGTTGGAGCAGCGTTCAGACGCTTTGTGAAAGATTAGTTTTGTTTACACATTTTGTCTAGTATTGTTTAGAAAGTCTGTCTTGCCATAATATTTTTTTTAATCACATCATCAAGTTGGGATAATTAGCTTTTTAGTTTTAAGTTAGTACGCTTTGTGTTTTCCACTAAAGTATGGTCAATGCAGCACTGTGTACAGTCTGAATTGAATAATAAAGAATTTTATTTTTAATCAGGAGCCAAATGCACTCTGATTGACTGAGCTTGGGTGGTCCACTTCAGTTTCACTTTGCTGTTTGTAAAAAAGAAGTTTATAAGCCATAATTGCATCCAAAAATGAATGCATGTCAATATTAACCATGTGTCTAAGGAATTACGAGAGGCAGTTGTCAGATTTAAACCTAAATTATGTTTGCAGAGTGAACCTCAGCTCCCTCACCTTTTAAGAAGCCATAAAAAAAAAAAACGGATAACTACCCAAGTTCGAGATAAATCAATTTTGCAAAGTGCATATAAATCCAATTGGTGGTCCCAACCGATTGTAGTCTGATTCCAGACGTCATGTAAACAGACAATCGGTCTACAGCTGGACAAATGTAACTGAGCATGCTCAAAACCCTTCTCACTCCCAAACTCAGCAATAAATCATGCAGCAGTGGATCTGAACCAGACTAATCTGTTTACTCTTTTGTAAGCTCATGTACACAGGAGTTACAGGAGCAAAACTGGTTGTACCGATTTGATGGGAAAACGAAACAGTTTTTTTTTTTTTTTTCGTCTAGTTTGATTTTCTTGATTATGTACTCACTGATGATCGTTTTTGTTGGTTTTTGTCACAAAAAGAGCAGTATGTACATTTTTTGATGGAGGGTCCCCCACCTGTCTCTGTGGAGATCTTACTGCTTTGCCAAGAATATTGTATAGAGAGATTATTTATCAACGCAGGGGATGCGCGCGCAACCAGTTAGCTGAAAGAGCAGCAGCTGATTGACACAAGCTGTAGCAGCAACAGTGCTGTTGTCAGCTAACTACAAGAGTTTATCACTGTGTGTATGCTGCTTTATCAACATTTGTGAATGACATCTTTACGACTTATTCACATTACATTCAGGTGAGTTAAAAAAATGTTGAGAAAAACACTGGACTAAACTAAGTCATACTAAAACCAGTACCTCGTCCTGTTTTGTTTTTATAAATTTTCCCAGCCAGCTAGACCGACAGCTAGGAATGGGATAACTACTTAAGTCACGATTCGATTCAATTTTTGATTTTCCAGCCATGATTTTTGATTTCGTTTGATTTTGATACTAGTGTAGATGAACTTTTTTTTTTTTTTGCCTGAAGAAAATCTTGTTAAATTACATTTAAAACAAAGCCACTGTTGTTAGTGCTCAGAACGTATGAACATTTTGAACAGTAAACAGTAATAATTATTGTACATATTTCGAGGTCCACTCATCGATTGTTAATGCAACATAATGATGCACATTCATTCAGGGCTTGCACAAGTTCACGCTTTGTTTCTTCAAACATTGTGGCTTTTATTGTATTATTGTGTGTTTTATACAACTACAGAGTGTGTGTAAGTCAATGGATGTATGAGCAAAACCGATCGATTCTGGTCATTCTTCAAACGATTTTCCATCCCTACAAACAGCTGCACATTTTTCTGCCGGCGAAATGTGCAGTAGAACGAAAAGTGACATCGACCGATAATCCCTCTATAGTCTAGAATTCAGCATTAATCATAGCGGTGTTTTATTTGGTCACCTTAAGCATAGATATTTATTGTGAGTTGGCATCTTGATGATATACAAGGTACATTTAATTACAGTTCCTTAGTAAACTATTTAGAATGTGTTAATAAGCTCAAGTACTGATGTAGGATTTTTACCTTGTTAAATTCCGTTGTCAGTCTCTGTGATGGCCATGTATTTTTGGGGCATGTGTCAGCTGCAATGACTCCAGCATGCAGCCTGAACAGACGTATTGTTTTGGTGTATCATCCAGGTGTGTGCATTGTCTACCCAGTATAATGTGAATGGGAATTGTGGTGTGTGGTATCCAATGCAGCTGGAGAGAAGAATTCACCTGAGGGCAACACTTGTGACTCTACTTGTCTCTGTTATATTCTGAGTAGCTTTGAAAGAAAAATGATTATGCTCTTCCAGTATTGAATACGAGCTATTATTTTAGTTGTTGTTGTTGTTTTTTTCACAATGTTATCAAAATGTGCCAAATCAATAACCAAAAATATAGAAATGTATCTTGCATTGCAAAACAAAAATAATAATAATTAAAAAATATTAATTACAACAAATAAATGACATACACTACTAAATATATATAAAAAACAAGGATTCACTAAGCTCTTGTTGTTACTAATTGTTTGACCAAGTTGCAAGGCAGAATTTTCATCAGGAGGAGGGTACTACTTTCAAATATTCATATTGTCAAAAGATTTACACTACACATACCTCCCAGTGCCCCACACACACCTACACCCGCCAACAGAACAAGGAGAAAAAACTATAAATGCTTCTGCACAAAACTACAAAATCATCAAAGTCAAGTTTTTATATGAAAATTTTACCATTTTGTGTCACATTGTCTCCACTTCTGGGAATTTAATTATTTTTATTTATGTATTTAGAAGATTTAAGAAAAAAAAAAGTTTGAAAAATAAATCATTTAGCTACTATAATTTTACAACAATTTTAATTTTTATTTTATCAAGAAAAGTGGAGTAAAAGGGCGCTAACATGAGATTAGGAACTTTTCTCTAACTGGACACAAGAGTGTCAGTATTTGTCATGATATATTGCCATGTCAATATTTTTGCAATATCCATCTGTAGTACTGTTTTAAGCTGCATCCAAGCATGAGAATATGCACCATATCTTCTTCCACATGCAACACCTGTGGCTGAGGCTGCACCAGGGATTATGACCGGATCTGTGCTTAAAACAGTCCTGACAGGTCCACATCCCCAGGCCCATGTGGTGACCCAAGATTGATTGCCACTTAGCCTCAGCGCTGGGCTCTGTTTGAGTGCAAAAGGTGAACGCAGAAAAACGTCAGACTGCCTGCGTCGCTGATGACGAGCCTGATTTACAGCAATGTCTCTAAATGTTCTGTCATTGCCTAAAGAATACTGCTTTTCAGACTTGTTGGGACAACATTTTAATTGCCATTAAAACAGATTCTGATTATCTAGATTTTGAATTGGTGCTGGTATTACTGTGTAAATTCATTACAAATTTCCAGAAAAATTATTTTTGAAAATCTGTGTTGATAACTAACGTGTTTCCTGTTGATTGATTTCTTTACTTTTAGTAATGCACTCGACCCATCCAGCTTTTTCAGTTCCAATACTGATTTTGATATTGTGGACTTATATCTGACAACTTTCATTAGTCTATCAACACATGATTAATATCGACATGTATTCAGTTTGGTTCAATTATGGCTTATATAAACTTCTTTTTACAAACAAAAAGGTGAAAATGGAGAGGACCACCAGAGCACAGCCAATCACAGCTCAGCATTCGACTCCTGATTAGAACAAAAAATATATATATATTATTCAATTCAGACAATGCACTGTGGTTTAATTTTTTTACAAAGTGCTGCATTTATCACATACTTTTTAGAGGAAAACACAAAGTTTACTAATTTACAACTAAAAAAATACCCCACCTTTTAAGTATCAAGCAATACCTGATTTCAACAGTAACCAATGTAGAGACTGAAAGATATATAATTTTATTTATGATATTCGATCTCACTTTCTCACAATCTCTCTTCTCTTTACTTTGTTTGAAGCACTATTTACATCATTAGGTCTAAATGCACATTGTCACAGGGGCCTCACTTTTATAGCTCAGCACTAAAAATAGTCTCTTCAAAATCCAAACAGTCATAGTCAATAAAGTCTAAACTACAAAGCAGACACACCTGGGTCTGTTTCCTACATATTTATCTGTTGTTGTTTAGTCTGGCCTTCGTCTGACCTTAAGTTTAACCTGTTTAGATCCAGAACCACACATGACTCTCACTGGCTTTGCTGTACACTCTCAAGCATCTGTTTTGTACATACCGGCTTTGGACTGATTCATGGATATGTCACTGACACAACATTTGGGGCCGTCAACATCCCTGCTCTCCCAGTGTCCAGGTCTCCCAAGGCTTCATTTTCTTAGCATGAGCATTCAGATTCAGAGACAAATCAAGCAGCACACTCTGTTTGTAACATTAAGAGAATAGCTTTTGAAAGGGGAAACAGTTAAACATGCCACAAACCGTAAACTATACCTGAGCAAATACAACCTTTTATGAATTATTGTGTGTTATCGCATCACACACAGTGCCTTTTCCAATGACCGTCTCCTGAACTGTGGTCTCAAACTTGGCACCAACTTCATTTGTTGAAATCTTTCTGTTGCCACTTTTTCATATAGTCCAGTCTTTTAATAGTTCCCTCCCTTTCACGTTTAGTTAAGTAGTGTGACCACTGGCCAACATCCTTATTGAGAGGATTATTTCTTCTTGGGCTTCTCTGTCCTCTCTTTCTCATCTTGTACATAGTTTCACTTTCCCTCTGAGCGAGTTGCTTGTCCACTACTGTCATCTACTTTCACAGTCTAATTACAGGTCAATTAAAGGCTTTCTGGCTCAGCTCTCCTTCTGCCAGTGCTCTGCTGTGGCAGGCTTAACGACTACAGAGCAACAGTGAATGAGATATCATTTCATGTGGAGATCAGCCGAGGGTCGGCCTTAAAGAGAGATTGTGGGGGACAGACCCCCTCTCTTTCACTTTATGGGCCGGAATCCCTCCACCCAGTGCAAGGCGCACAACAGCTAGTTTCTTAAACAAGAGGCCTCTGGGATGGAGGCCAGAGGATTATGGGAATATTCATGACCAGATAAAGGAGTGAACGGTTGAATGACTATGTTTTGGGGCTCATCTCTTAGGTAAACAGGCTCCTAAATGGAGTTTTAGATTGGTCTGAGGAATAGCCACTGTCCACTGTTGTTGCCACTGTCTTTTGGTGACTAACAGATGGTGCGAAAGGAAATATCTGTTTCTCACAGTTTTCAGGCACCGAATTTTAAGGTTTGGAAAGCCTTCATTCCCATTCATTCAAGGCCTCTTGGGGCCATAAAAGCCATTCAGCTCATTTAAAAGTGATTAAAATCCTTATACAAGAAAGAAGTTAATATATGTCTGCTTTTTCAGTCAGTGTGTGTTATGGGAAGAATTAAATATTTAAATAACCTAACCCTAAATACTTTATGAGTTTGGATAACTCTAGGATAAATCTAGGATCCAAAAGATTTCATAGTAATAAAAACAACAATATAAAGTGCAAATGCTTGGCTCTGCTACAACTGTCAGACTGAGGGCATCTGAGAAGGTAGTGGGCTTTGTATTTCACTTTCAAAAACATTTTCTTAATCTTGGCTTAACCCTGAACTGTTGTGGGCTGTTGGCTGCTGCTCAGTCTAACTGCCTTTGCCCTCACTCGTTGGTCACATTTCCTGGTGTTTGGTATTACAGTTGGCATTAAGCGTATGCGGGACATCATGCGGTGAACTTTTAACAAGCTCAAAGGGGAAGACCATCAGCCACATTTAAACCTGGATCAACTTTGAAGCCCAATCTCGGGGATTTCCCACATTTATAACCCTGACAGTAGGTCCCTCCTCACACACACACACACACGCACACTTGATTCCTCTAATCCTTTTGCGATTGGCCTGAGCTGAGTGGAATTGGCCTGTGGTGGCAGCACCTCCGCCTCCGGCCTCCGCAGATGCACTCTTCCCTTTGAGCCGTGCCCTGCAGTGGGCTGAGTTGGAATGGTGTAGTGTGGAGTTATGTTTCATTCAGCCTCACACCTGCTGCACAGAGTTGTCAGCATGCCCCTGACAGGCCCCCTTAATGCCTCCATTAGGTGTTGTAATCTCTCCCTGGACGCCTTGCCAGTTTGCCCGAGTATGTTAGCAGCGCATCAAAGAATACTCTTTCTTTGTCACCAGCCGACATTGAGAAAAATGTCACATTTTTATAGCTGCTACCTTTGCGTCCCCAATGTGCTTTACATTAAGAAACATTTACTTATTCACACACACCATGGCATAAAGATAGTGATGTGGGTATCAAAACCTCCAACTGGCTGGTTAGTGAGAACCTGTTGAGCACTGAGAGGTGTGTGAGGACAAAAAGTATAACTATAGTCTACTGTAGTTGTTTGTTTGTTTTGTTTTTTCAACATTGTGTTTCAGTTTCATGTTACAACATTTGACCAAAATGTCATTTAATTACTGTAATTTCTGGATTATAAGCCGCTACTTTTTTCATGAGCTTTGAACTCTGCGGCTTATAAGGCAATGCAGCAAAATGATAGATTCTCATAGACTTCCTATTAACAAGTGCGGCTTATGTATGTACTTTATCATTTTTCCTACTTAAATCTAGTGGGTGCGGCTTATATTCAGGTGCGCTCAATAGGGCAGAAATTACAGTACATTTTTATGAGAACAATCCAAATTCTTCATCACTGGAATGTATTGGTATGTTGATGTCATCCAAGTTGTCATCTCTGAAGTTTGCGCGTGTGGGTATGAAAAGCACAAGAGATTGTAGGAGATGCAGGCGTCCCACAATCCCTCGTGCTTTTCATCCATCAGGAAAAGGATACCTCTGCAGCCGTGCTCCCATCAAAGCTTGTCTTAAACCCTTGCACGGCATATTTAGTTTCCCTTCAAGCATGCATGCACTTTTATGCCAATCTGAAATGGACACATTATACGTTGCTGCCCTTAGCTTGACATACCACTGTCATTCATTTTGTAGGTCTCATTAGAAAACAATCAACAATGGGTTGCCTATGGATCTCGTGTGGTTGCTTGATCAACATAGAGCGCTGCTAGTTTGTTCTTCAGAGCCCTTGTTTGAGTTTGTGCTTGTGGGAGATCCAAACAGATTAGCACAGTTGACAGTGAAGCCGTGGATCCAGCCCAGTCTGAGGGTTGCAGCTGGTATTGGGAATCCTTGCTTCCTTTTTGGCCCGCAACTTTCTTCAGCCACTGTTTATCCAGCGATTAGGACTACTTTAGAGGGCTTGTGTGTCTCGTGTGACAGTACAAGTCCAGTGGAATGGGTCGCTCTTCACAGCCAGTGCTCAGGACAAAAGCAGCGTAATGGTGAAAGGAAGCGACTGTTTTTCCAGTAGATTTTCTTTCATGTGCAATGTTGTTGTTATGGTATCTCCCTGTGACCATTAGCTATGTGCCCGGGAGCCATGGAAAAGAGAGGCTAGGATCTTTTGATGTGGTCTGAGCAAACTGGGAGAGCCTTCATCATCAAATGTGTGAAGAGCCTTGAGCTTCTGCTGTCACTGTCAGTGTAGACCATCTGGTGTTTTGTTGTGAAGGAATTTCTACCTTCAACACAATTCTTTATCTTAAGGGGTGCCAAGCATTTCTTTTGTAAATGAGAAAATGTAGCATTTTTCTGCTCCTCCTTTATTACGTATGTTGCCCCAATGATTTTATGAGAGCATGGACCTGGAAAAGTAGATTTAAATGCCTATTTTGTCATTTGGATATCCTGACTTTTTAAGCTGGAGTGGAATTCAAAGTTGTAAATTTTAATAAAGTTGAAAAGGATAAAAAAAAAATTTAATTTAATTTAATTTAAAATTTAATATTTTTTTTTTTTATTTCATGTATGCTAACTTTTTTTTTTGTATTCTTGCAGAAAAAGTTCGGGAAATCCAGGAGAAACTTGAAGCTTTTATAGAAGCACTTCACAAGGAAAAATAAGCAAAACTAAAATGTACACACAAAAAATACATTTTAAAATGTGTGTGTTGATTTTAGTGGAAATAAAGGTTGCTGATTTTCTTATCTCTTCTTGACAGATCATTTGAAGGTACCTCTGGATCGCCCAACATAATGCACTGAGCAAAGACTACAAAAAGCTGTAAATGACTGAGTTTATTCCCTGACCTCTGACCACCTTTCAGATGATTTTAACCCCCGTCTTATCAAACACACATGGGAGCATGCAACTGGATCTCTCTACTTGTATCTCATGTTGCCATTTGAAGTAATTTTGAAGAACAGATGGACTCGTGTACAGAAGCCCAAGCATTGTCACCTTAAAGATTACATTGCACAACAAAGTCAAGATCATTCTTTTACACAAAGAGGACTGAGCGCTTTTCCCCTTAAATGTCTGTGTTCTGTTGTATGTTTTTCAGAGGTGATGGCACTGTTCATTGTTGGAGAAATGGTATTGAATCTGATTGCCACATTGCTCCTAGTTAATTCCTTCTATTTAATTTCTAATTGTCATTACATTTTGGACGTGGAGCTGGAGCACTTAGAATTGTCCAATTTTGTTTGACTTCTACCCCCTTATGAACATTTTTAGGTGGATACATTTAGGTTTGACCATATGCACTTTTTTCATACTTTTATTTTTATTGGAATTATTCATAAAAGTACACTATGTAACTTATTTTAGCTAATGGTCAGTCACATCATTGTTGTCATGTTTGTTTTTCCCTGAATGTTCCAACATAAAGCATAAAATGCATTCCTATTGCATTTCCTCCACTTCATAGTTGTGTAGTGGAGGAAATGCAATAGATGTCAACTGCTTAACTTCATGGTCATGGAGAAGTCAAATGTCATACAAGTACTAACGAATATTCTTTAAGCAAAGCAATAACATTTCCATGGAAAGAACATTTGGCATCTTAACGCCTTTAAAATATGTGCCAGTTTACATCTGCAGAAACACTGAAATGGCATTTCGTAGTGAACTGAATGACCAACATGTCACATGTTAATTTGTGTTTATTACACTTAAATTTGGTTTAAGATTTTTTTTTCTTTTTTTTTTTTTTTTGCATTTCTTGCCATACTAAATTCATCTGCTTTAGCTCACTCTTATTGGGTGGTTTTCTTGTTGCCAAATGGCTCACATAAACAGGCCTAAGACCTGCTCAAAAAGATGAGCCCAGTGAAAGCTCTTGTCCTGTTAGTACTTTGTCCCGTGCCAGAAGTGTTCAGTCTCCTGTCTTTCATCCACCTCAGACATACAGCCTCTTTGTACTTACTTTGTACTTAAGCTTCTCAAATGTCCCATGTTCACATTTTCCCTTTTCTGCTCTGCAAATATCCATGTGATTGAATGAGGCAGATGTTGTATTAGATTTATTAAAAACACAATATACTGCGCAATGTTGTACAGTTATTGAGAAGTAAATGCCGTAGTATCATGTACAGCAGTGTATACACAACATGTAACAGAATACAAGTGAACATTGCTTGAAAAATCTTGTTTTAAGATGTAAAAATATTGTTTGCATGTTGCCCCCCCCCCTCTACAAATGTGCTTTATTTATTAAACTGTGTTTAAAAATAAAAAATATTGCATTTTTCTTAATCGGTTGTTTATCAGATATATATATATATTTTTTTTTTTTTTTTTTTTTTTTAGCTTTACAGACACTCATTGTTTCTGCAAACTGGGGCATCTCATTTGTAAACTGAAAAAAGGTAACAGATGGTATTTGTAACTCATGTCTTTCCCTCAAACCTTTTGGCACATTACTAGTTTTCACAGTGTGTTTAGGACACTGGCACAGGTTTTTTGTAAAGTAAAAATAAAGTCGGCTTATCAAACTCACAAATTTGAAATTATAAAAATGTGTACATACATACAAATGAAGATGATTTTTCACAAAGTTCTGCTTTTACAATAAACTTTCTGATGGGGAAACAGAACTGACTGAGCCCCAGTCTCCCGTTTGAATATTTGACATCCCGACTAAGCTACCACCAGAGCTTATTACTAAGTGTAAAACGACTAAAACTTGATCTAAACCATAAAGCATAATTGGGTGTTCTAAACAGGATACAGTAAATAATCTGAAATGCTAGTAATCTAGATCCTGATGTAACACTGCACACATCTTTGCCTCAGGTGTGCACAAATCCCCAGATTTGCAGCTGCATCGGTCTGTAGACCTTCAACACACTTCAGCCGGCGGCAGCTGTAGCCCAGACTGATGAATGTGACCAAGAGGTCCTCTAATGCTGAACGTCCTCTTTCACCTCTCAGACTTCTTAGCTTTGCGCCTACTGCTGGAGGCCAAGCACAACTCCCATTCACCTGAGCCCTTTGGACTTGGGTCGCAAGTGAAAGCTATTAGACCTCCCTGTTGGTTAAAAACAAGACACCAAGTAAAAGTCCCTAATGACTTTGCAGTGCCTATGAATAGAAAGGAGAAAAGTCAACCTCCAGCAGAAGCCTTTTGTGCTATCAGATTGCCACGTTCTGGGAGGAGGGAGACACACTATACGCCATTAGCATCTGCAAAGGCCGTCACGTTGACTAATAGCCAGCACCACAACGGCACAGTGACTCAGTTTGTGTTTTTTTCTCTATTCCCATTATACTGGTGACACAAAGAAGCCCGGACAGACCTGTCAAATGTGCCACAGCAGCCGACTCGCACAAAGCCTCATTTTACTTCTTTCTTCGGAAAAAAGCCTGATCCTGTTGCTTCATTTTTTAAAATCCCCCACCTCATCGTTCGCACACGTAGAGGGTGTGTCCAGGCGGTATATGATAAAAACATTGAAATAGAGAAAGAAAAGGTTAATAAATTGTGGGGATGGACCAGTTAGTTGGCAGAGGCAGCAGTGTTAACCTCTTGTTCTCCGTTGTCCTGTTGGTTCTGCTTTTGTTGTTTCTCAGACTTTTGGACGAGGTTGTGAGTAGTAGTGGTCTAAGTGGCATCCTGTATTTAGTCCACACACTGTAATATAATTATACATTTCTGATCTAAAAGTATGTTTTAGATCAGAAAATGTATGTGTACGTGCAAAAATGTGAAGTCTATGCTGTCCTTTCCTAAAACTTTGAGCTTATAACCCACAAGATGAAGGTTTCACTCAGTCAGCAGTTTTGAGGCATTTTGTGCTTATACTGTATATGTGCACACTTCGAGTTAGAATTCTGTTAAATTTTATAGACAAGATATATTAGCATTTTGTTGTAATACTTTTTATGTCAGACAATATATTTTTTGATTGTTCAAGAAAATTGTTTAACAAATTAACAGCAAGGCAGTTTGACTGAACCACTCCTCAGTCAATTCAGTGAACTAGTGCTTCACTGAAAAAGTGCAATCAAATGCTCTGGATGTAAATCTAACACTCTCTGCCCTCAAAGACAAACTAGTGTCATCAAATCACCACAGATGAATCTTATCACAGCCTTGTTGCCGCAACAGGCTTCCTTCTCTGTTTCAGCCGACAAGCCCTGCACTGTCCTCGGGGCCCACTGCCTTTTGGCCCCCAGAGAATAGCGTCACAATTGGCCTTTGTATTCATTATGTTAGAGGCATCTTCCCATTTCACTGTGGGGTCCATTCCAGCTCTGAATTAGGCCCATGGGGATTTTAGCCAAGTCACCCAGGTCAGTGACCCTCCTTGTCTCAGGCCCAACACACATACACAGATAGCCTATCTCTTGGTTGTAGATGCTATAAATTATGGCTGTTCTTAAATTTAAGAAACTGAAAGCAGCTTGAGTGCGGATGCTTCGGTGGTCCCGGGTGTGTGACTCAGCTCACACAGAGGTGACAGGGCAGAGGACCATGTTCTCACCCTTCAGGACTGACGTCTATTTGTGCAGAATCCATAAAATGACCTCACTGTCTCACTGCACGTCAGTAATGAATCAGCCCATTGTTCAGGCGATTGGCCACCGTCAATAACTCTGATACAGGATCTATATTTTCATGTTGAACCTTGCAGATGTACAGTGTCTGCTCAAATGGGCTCCACAGATATCAGTCACATATCAAAAACAAAACTGAAAAAAATGGTGTGCAATAATTTCACAGTAGTAACCCAAACAGGATGTGGAAAAAAATCTATATTTTTATTCATTTGCAACATTTTTTGCACTACATTGCAACCTTTCAAATTTCAGTGGGTGTGACTGACAGATTAATTAGCCAATCAGGAAAATGCATTGTCTCCCATATGACGTATGATATCATGTGGTGGGTCTGAAAAACATTGCGGATTTCTGCATAACCAATGAGCGAACCAAAAAACAATTTTAATGTGAAGAGTGTGAAGTTATACTTTAGTCTAAATGACAGCTGACCAATCAGCTCCTTTGTTTCATGTAATTCATGCAAATAAACTAATTTCTGGGCTATTGACCCTATTTTGTCCCGCCCACTTTTCTAGGAAATGAACTTCCTGTTTAGCTTTAGTTAAGGTAGCTAATATGTTTGTTTGTCTAGCCTGATTTTTTTTTCCAACCCAGTTATGCCAGACACCATCACTTTGCATTGGTGGCTATGCTAGCAAAAGTTTATAGTTCAAGATATTACCTAAGGGATTTGGTTAAGGTTAGGATTAGGGTTAGGTTAAGTTAATTTGGTTAAGTTTAGGGATTTGGGAAAGGTATGCTAACCAGGAAGCGGCATAACTGTGTTGGGAAAAATAAAGACGCGTTTGTCTATCTAGTGAGGCCATTTCAAACTGATGTAATGACATTTTAAAAAAAAAACATCGACTGAATTCTACAAGTTAAATGCAAGTAAACAGGAAGTGCACTTCTTACAAAAGTGGGCGGGACAAAATAGGGTCAATAAGCCGCTACTTTTTTCTCGAGCTTTGAACTATGCAGCTTATAAGGCAAAGCAGCAAAATTATAGATTCTCATAGACTTACTATTAACAAGTGCGGCTTATATATGTACTTTATCATTTTTATTACTTAAATCTAGTGGGTGCGGCTTATATTCAGGTGCGCTCAGGTGGGGGGAGTGGTGACCAGACTCTTCACACTCTTTACAATTTCCTGAAGCGTGGGCACTGAATCCCAGGCAAGTATCAACCCGATCATGGATGGTAAAATAGGTGTTTGTTTGGGAATAAAACTTTGAGGGACATTTCTAAAAGAATGGAGCTACGGAAGTTGCCATGGAGATGATAATGATGGCAGCTCAAAGTGTAGCTTTATCGAGTGCTGTCTCAGAGAGTGGCAGGGTTGGTCATGAAGCGTCTGGGTTTGCCTGGACTTGGTGGGATTATGTGAGCATTCATAGCAGCTTGTGAGGCCAGCAGGTGAGGCCGCTGCTCAGCTGTCTTAGCCTTTACACAAACAGAAGAAAACGGTTGCCAGATTCTGCTTGTGGTTGCCAGGCTGAAATTGTATCTGTCCACAGTGTTTACGTCAGTCAGGATCTGACAGAGCGCTGCACTTGTTGCCGCGCTGGGGAACACTGAGGGCCGTCTTTCATTGCCTAAGTGGCACACTGAGGCCACACCAAAAAACGGTCTGGTGACATTACTTGACTCGTCGTCAATGGTATCTTAGCAGGCCTAAAACCAAAAGCAAACAGGCTGCTGCCGACCTCAAAACAACCAACCATGTAAAAGTGACTTAGACAGTGCTCCTTTGTCTCACTGAGGAAATGCTGATCTTATTTTGTCCAAGCTTATGCTTTCAATTAGATCTGCATTTCCAAAATAACCTTTTTGCATGTTTCAGGGGTTTAGACTAAGAAACAAGATAATCAGAGAAATGGCCACAGTTTACTGTTGTTCATTTTATATCCTTATCTCAAATTGTAACATATTGTGTGGATTAGTATATCTTATCTTTTTTTTTTTTTTTTTTTTTTTGCCTAAGACGCCTTGCAGTAGGTCTCCATTTTCTTGTCTCTTGTAGATGTTGGTTAATTTGCTTGTCTTTTATTAACAGATGTTTTTGTTGGTCAAGTCAACTTATTGGCAGGATTGGAGAAAAACTTACCTATTACTTTTTCAAAATGTAATTAGTTACACATCTCACTGCACACTGAAAGTAACTTTGTTACAATACTTTGGCATTCCTTTGTGTGCAATATTTTTAGAGCAAATCAAATATGTTTTTTTTTTTGTTTTATTATTCATATTTATTCAGAAGTAAACACCAAATGAGTGGCTTCAACAGACTCAAATTAACTAAAATAATCAACAGAAATGATTCTCAATCTTGTTACAATGAGTTGTTTTATCCGACACTAGTTTGTAAAAATTCAAATGTTTGTAGATTTTTACAAACTAGTATTTTGTTAGTGACTGTCATTAAACTAAACAAGTGTTTTCACAGTGCTGTGTTACACTACTAAGTTACTCGGAATTGTAAGCGAAATTCATTATTTGTATCTTGAAGGTGTGGTAGATGATTTTCACACTGCAACCACCATTTATGTTTTAAATCTGACTTCCTCTCGTGAATGTTTTGACATATGGTTAAAATCAATATGCAGTGAAATCAGAGCGCAGCATTTAGCTACTGATTAGAACTACAATTCTTTATTATTCAATTCTGACAGTACTAGTGGTCTCATTTTTTCCTAAGTGCGGCATTTAACAGAGACTTTTAGTCGAAAACACAAAGTTTACCCATTTACAACTAAAAAAGTTAGTTACCCCATCTTTAGTCACACCCAACAATGCTTTATGTAGAAACCTTGGAAAGTGTTAAGCAAAAATGTATTTTTATTTTGTTTTGTTTTGTTTATTTTATCAGTTAAAAGCATTTTGGGACATTCTGAATGGGGATAAGTATGTTTTAAGCCATAATGTGAAAAATAGCAAATTTAACAGCTTTTCTATGGAAACAAACAGGAGGAAGCCAATGGTCCATTCTGTGGATAGCAAGCCCGCTTAAGGTAAGGACTTGGATTTTTTGTGCAACAATGAAATAAAAATGACCAAAAAATGCTTTGATTGAAGCTCAAAAAATACACAGTTTAACTTTAATTAAACAGTTTAACCATGTGCCCAATTTCCACCAATCCAAAACAGAAACCAAGAATATTTTGGCAACTAATGCATATGGTAATGTGGAAAATAGATGTGTGTTTGTCATTGTTGCACCATATACATTGTAAAACTGCACTAAACTTTTAAAACCAAATCCATCTTGTGTCCTGGTTTTTGTGGTGGGAGCCTGTGTTTGCTCACCTGCTGGTCAGTCATGTCCACGCTGAAAGGCCGCAGATCTGCCCTGCTGACCCCGTGACCTCCTGCAGCCTCCACACGCCTCCTCTCTGGACCAGCAAATATTGGACAAGTCAGTCAAGGTTTCGCTCTGTTACACTCTGCCCACTGACTGTTTGTCTGTTGCCGGTGAACAGCTTTGCCACCAACGGACAGCAGCCAGGTCAGGACTTGTCCAAACACGCCTGTGCATATAGGTCCTAAGAGAAAAATAAATAACCATTTTAGAGCTTTGTCTTCCTGCAGTCATGGATTCATTTCTCTGTGAACATTTGTGAACAATTAGGCAGGGTGATACAGCATGCATGCTTAGGTAAAATATTATTGCTTGAAGATATATTAAGCTGACATAAAAAATAAAAAAAAACAACGGTGGATCAAGTTACTCAGGAGACTGATAATCAAACACAAGGACATATTTTATGGATTTTAGCTTTTTCATATACTGTAGTTTTTATTTAAGTGATTCAAGCATGATTGACTAACCATTTATCTTCCTACATATGAGGTTTGAAGCTCAAAAATGTCAGTCTACTCTGATGCCAGTCCACTGGCTCACAGACATACAAATAAGGTGCCTAAAAGTGAACAAAAATATCATTAATCTGAAATACTGATCCAGATATGTTACAATTACTGGTAGATGCCAAAAATATCATGTCAACTTTGCTTTCTTTACCTAAAATAAATCATAAGTTTGTAGGAGAATGCTAGAATCACATGCTATGTGTAAGTATAGATAAAGTACGACCCATGTAAAACTAGCTTTACTTAGCTAACACATGATATGGCTAGTTTAGCATGTGTTTGTGGGCGATGATGTTTGCTTTTGTTTTGTTTCTAACAAATTTAGAAATTATGCATTTGCAATCTTTACTTAGGTCTTTTATTGTTTTATTTGCTAAATTGCATTGTTATTTTAAGTGTTCTCAGATTTATGGTGTTGTGAGCTTCTTTTTCCTGGCCATTGTCTAACGTGTGTTTGTGTGATCCTGGTGCTCAGGAATGTTTGCTCTGCTAACACTGACTGTAGCCCTCTCCTCAGCCAGCAGTGAAACAGACCCTCTGCAGCCCTTTCATCAGCTGGACATGGCCTGTCCCTTTAAGAGGACCAAGGTAAATAATGGCAGGACTTTAATAGGTGGATAATGTGGTCGCAGGGCACAGGCCGCTTGTCCCTGAGCAAACACATCCACAACCATTTCACAGGATAGATCGTAAAACCTTGATAAACATAATGTAACAGACTGAGCCTGATATTGAGATTCAATCATTAAAAATAGCAAATACAAAAACATTTAAATGCTGTTTTGCAATACTGCATAATTAGATTTTGTATTATTTAACCAGAGGTGTCAAAGTATTTTTAACAAATTATCTCTTACAAAACTGGCAATCAACATCAATCATGCACATTTTAAATAAAATGGCTGTCTGCTTTGCCTATATTGTAGCATTTATTGGTGTATACATTTGTGAAACTCTTAAGTCTGGTCATGTTCTAATCCAGATGCATCCTCTCACACGTCTGTGAGCAGCCGCTGCACGCACACAGGTCTCCAGAGACCAATTAAGACAGTCTACCTACCTTCAGGCATGTGTGCCTCCCACACCTCCAGCCTGCTCCCCAAGTCATCTGTGCTCCCCTCCCTTTGCAGACCCTTTGACCCCTGACACACGACCTCTGTGCTGAATGAGTACACACAGGAGCGTCAGAGCGAGACCTCCGGCCATGGCACACACACACAGACCATGAGGCTGTACATAGCAAACCCAACAGAGAGGAATGGACCAGTGGCTAAAGACAAGGCGTCTCACTACAGTGACTTCACACTACACAAGCATGCATGCATTAGCACAAAGGAAGTTAGAGGTGAGGGGTGAGAGGGGATCTGCAGGTTAATACAGTCTAAACAGACAGGACAGCTGCAGCTCAGCTGATCCCCACAACATTATGAGTTATTTTTTTAAATTGTCAATCTGACTGATTGTATTGACTATAATTAGACTAGATTGAATTACAGATTGATAGAAACCCAGCATGTTTAGAGACTTTGAAAATCTAATTGTTCTTAATAAATTCATGGTTATATCAGTGGATATTAGTGGATGTCTAACCAAAAACAATATTTATTTTTTTGGTTGAGAGATATTATTTTTAAGTAACTTTTATAATTTTTGACAATTGCCTCTGGTACTCCAAACCAAAGTGTTGATTTAGAGATTTGACAAATAGAGCCATATTGGTGATTTTTTTTTTTTTTAAAGATCACTATTTATGGCAGAATGATGACAAACTGGCTAGCACTCTCACCTCACAACAAGGCGGGATCAACTACTTGTAGCAACAAGCTTTGGTCTGTGGATTTTACATGTTTCTCACTTCGTATTATTCAGCCGCCACCTAGTTTCCTCACCAATAAGAGCAAAAATCCTCCAGGTAGTAGTTTTGACCAAGCCTAGCACAATTTAGGTTGTAATTCTGTATGGCACACTTTATTTAGCAATGGCTGATGGAATAGTTTGCATTAGTTATGTCTTTGGGTTGTTCAGTGAATGACAACATCAAAGGGTTCAGCTCAGAGGTGGCAACCCTGGAGGAGGATAAAACCAAACCCCACCAACAAAACTAAGCTCCACCTGAAAGGCCGCCTGGCTCAGTAATACGGGATCATCCCTGGTGTAACTCCTCCCTCCTGCTTCCCACAAAGAGACATGCACATCTGGGGAGGACCAGGAAGGTCCAGCAACACGCACTGGACAGTCGCCATGCCAACATGACACTCACTGGTCCGAAGCCCTCTCACCCTCGCTCATCCGGACTATATTGTAATAAGCCACCTTGGGCCTCACATTGTGTATGGACACGTCCAAACATGGCAGGAGAGCAGGGGTCAGCCTGGACACTGACCTTGGCCCCAACAGGAGGTTGGGTTTGGGTCTGATGACTGCATGTGTGGGGAGCCCCTCGGTGGCAGGTCCGGTTTGTAATCGGCTCAGAGGCTGGTTGGAGGCCGGACACTGCTTGGTATTGTTCAAATGAGTCTGAAAGAACTGGACCTCAATAGCCAGGGCAAGCAAGGGTCAGACTGGCCGCAGTGGTCCACTGCCTTTCGAATGCCTTTCGATGCCTTTGACCATCTCTGTCTCTGCTTCAGCAGCATCTTCAAGTCAAAACAGCATTTCCAATAACCAATTTATCAGGTTCTTAAACCAAAGTATAAATATGCCTTTACATTTAAAAACTGATTAAGACCATTTGGTTGTGCCTGTCCACCATATGTTGACTCAGGACTTGATTAGCCGCCAATGAAAGGCATCACCAGCTCCTGATTCACTTGAGCCACACAGCTGTCTGCAGGCTGACCCTTGATTACCATTAACTCTATTATGCTCGTCTGGGACACTAATTTCATCAAGCAGCTCTCACACACGTGTATGCACTAATCACATTTTGAACGCAGCAAATACTGATCAATGAGGTGGTCAAGATAAAGTGGTGCAGCAGCACGAGCTGCTGGACACATGCAATCCACTGAGCTACTATATGTTTCCAATCAATGATTTTCAATTCACAAATGATCAGTAGAACTGCATGCATGGAACATTTAAGCTAAGTTCTTACTGCAAGTTTTAGATCCTTCTATTTGGCAAAAACATAATTATTTTATCAAAAGGTCTAACAAGATAAAAACACCTAAGGCTATTTCATATTTTTCCCATTTTCATCCCAGACTTTGCCCAACTCACCAAACTCATCTGAAATGCCCCTAATGGGAGCTTTTCTGTCACATGCTTCCTTAGTCACCTAGTGCGTCAAGTCAAGTCCTGCGGACACAGGACCAGCGATGCCACGTTGAATCTTGGAATTGGTGTGTTTTAATGAACACTCTTCATCCCAGAAAGTCCTCTTCTTCACATATATCACATGACATGCAACATCCCAGAATCCTCAGTGCTGGCTACCTTGCAGGCTAATAGGACCTGCCAATGGAATTAGCTTCTTTTCCTGAAAATAGAGCAATTAGCTCCAATTGGAGGCTACAGCAGTGCTGGAACCTCAGCCCCCGGAGACTCTGGTGGTCCAGACGTTTAATCATCATGTGACCTAGTTGCTGGTTCTGATAAATGGGCCATGGAAAGGAAAGCGTTGGCCAGTCATTAATCTACAGTCAGATAGGGACAGGCGCACACGGTCCCCGCCAAGTTAATTGGCCACTTATTTTAGCACGAGCGTAAAGCTAAAGTGAGATGGAGATTGATGCTCCTCTGTTGATCCATAATTCTGCCTCCTGGGTACTAATACTCACAAAACAAACAGAATAATAGAATGTGGGAAGAGTGGTTGTCTCTGAGGAGCTATAAGGCCATTCACAACTCCACAGGTCATAAACATTTCACTGAGAACAACTTAGTTAAAAACCAGCCAAATCTGCTTGAACTCTCAGAAGTGACGCTTGGCATTGCTCAGCATTCATTACTTTATGAGCATACAGTGTTTTTAATGTGATTGTTATGTGTTACATCTTCATAGTTTATTTTGATTCAAGTGCCCCAAGCCCCACATAAACATCTGAAAGAGAAATTTTGACCTTCTGATAAATTAAAGACATCAGTGGGTTTCACAGTATATACCATCAGTGCATGTTTGAAAATGTTTTAAAGGAAAACTAGATTAATGTTTTGTGCATGCAGTTATTTTAAATCATTGCAAACGCCCTGAATGATGCTGGTATTCAAATGAACCCAGAAGTAAGTACATTTATGATATGACTGATGATTAACAGAGCCATTAGAGCAAGAGTGATGTGATGCCCTAAGATAAAACAGAATCACAAAAGCATAAGCCTTCTAATGTTCTTATCTCCACAGTTTTCTGAGTCCAATCAGGTTGTAACAAGCCAGGGTCAACAGTCATTCAGACTGACGCGTGCCTGATGGACGATAGGAACCGGAGTGCTGACCGAACAGTGATAAGGAGCATATCTTGACAGAAGCTTCCTCTGTAAGCACGCACTCAGAGTGCCATTGTCGACAGAGAGAAATGGAGGTGTTTAGGTGAATAGATGGATGAATGAAGAGGAGCCTGACATGCAGATTTCTGACCGAACAAGGCAAGGCTTGTTTTTGCGTGTTATCAGCTCATCTTGTGACCTGCACCTCTTAACAGGCACATTACATAGTGACTTAGATCAAAACTTTGTTAACTGTTTTTTTGTTGTATGGCACTTTATATATATATATAATATATATATATATATATATAGTTTAAGTCTAGAACAACCTGGATCAATATGATCAATAGAAGTGTGCTTGGCTGTTTAACCTAATTCGAGCTAATTGGGACTTTTCACACATATGTCCAGAGGAGAATGCTTTCTCTAATGAGTGCGGCTGCCTTTACTCTCTGAGATGTGGCCAGCAGCAGGAGGCTGGCCCGACTGACCTGCACGCTCCCCTGTGGTCAGTGCTGAGCCGGACACAGCGTCAGCTTGAAACTGCATGAATGGCAGTTCATCTCCTGCTCTCTGCAGGACTCCTGGTTCTTCTGAGGTCCAGGCCTGACCCCACAGAAGAGTCAACACCAGTGATTCGGCTGCCACACCAGCAGCTGCCCTTCGACCGCTGGAGCCCACTTCTCTGACCCAGCTCACGCCTTGGCCAGGCTCCCTATGGTGAGTCAGGGGTCAGTCTCCTGCGGGTCATTGTGGAGTGGTCACTGACCGATGAAGAAATGGCTTGTGGTCGTCCAGGGTGGTGAGGTGGCAGAGAATGAGAAGGAGCAGCCCCCCTACAGCCACCGCCTAATTTGGCAGGATGCTGGTATACCAGCGACAGACGCCAGGGCAACAATGGCTTTGCACTGGTAAACAATAATGTTTGTCCAAGGTCTCTTTCTTGGGGCCAATCTGAAGCTCACAAAGCCCATCTGGTATCAATAAGATGTCCTGAGATTCTATTCACCACATCAGTCTTCATTTTGCCTGCCTTTTCAGTAGCGCTCCTCTTTGGAGGCTCAATACCCAGAGTTGGTTAACACTTCTGAAGTGACAGATGCTATAGATCTTAAGTTCCTAAAGAAAAAAAAGCGCCTGAAACTGTGTTTTTGTTCTGTTCAGAATCTTTAGCTTTTCTGTATCATTAGAGTGAAGGTAATAAAGGATATATTATATTTGTATTAATAGTAATATTGCTGGACTTTAGTCTCACTGTTTTTGTTTCATCACATATGTAGATGGGGGAAAAATTCATTTCTCCACTATGATTTGTCTCATACTGGTCAGTTAAATCATTGAAAGCGATAAACTTTATTTACACAACAAAGTTTGTGTCGTGGGACTTGAGGTTTTTAGACAGTAGCCTACACAGTGTGTTGTGCTAAGTCGTCCACAGAAGTCATCCTGGCCATTACGTTAAGGAAGGCACCTGGCCTTTTACTTCAATGCACTAGTCCCTATTTGGTTCAACAGAGAAACAGAACCATAACAGCTTTATTTTGTTAGACCTTCCCTCCTCAAAGTTCCACACATAAAGGCGCTTTTATTCATGCACAGCTGAGGCCATATGACTCATGTCTTTATATGGAAGAGAGTGGGAGGAAGTTTGGAACTAGATGACCGGTGAGTATTTTGTTCCCAGTGTTGGGACTGGTACAGGGTGAATAGTCTGGAGGCTAATGAATGACACGAGAGGCAGAGAGGGAGCGTGAGAGTGGAGGAAGTTAGCACAGTGAGCTGCAGACACAGGCCAGGACTCCTGGGCTCTCTGGCTCTACACTGAGACAGGAAGTGGGATTGTTTGTGAGCAGCACGTGTGATCCACAGGCCAGCGCACTCTGCCGTTCTGCGGGAGGTCAGGCAGGAAGTGGTCAGGCGTGGGCTCTGACCCCTGGGTAATGGCCCAGGAGCCTCAGGGGACGCTGCTGACCGCTGACACGTTCTGTAGACATTCAGGCCTACAGTAGTTCATTCATCACTTATGGCAGCGCTCAAACCATCATCTTACTTTGAGCAGGCTCATATATATCCAGATCTAATATGGAGATAAAACAAAAACGACGATTTTAAGCAGAGCAAATTTGTGTAGACAAACAGGTGGCAGACTCTCCACCCGATAAGTTGCAGAGTGCACCTTTAAAGTTGAAGTGAAGAAAGCATTAAGGGATATTAGGTGTTCTAGTGCTTTTCTTTGACTGGTCCTGCAGTCAAACGCTTAGCTTGCTTCCATACTTTCCACTATTGTTTTTCTGTTAGCCAAAATGTGTTCTCAAGTAAGTTTTAAAATAGTATCACTTGAGTAGAAATAAAAAGCAATGACCCAAATAATTACTCAAGCAAATAAAGTGGACAAAGTCACAAAGATTGAGATGAGTTGTTTTCCATCCTAATGCAAGTTTCAGCTAGACACAACACTTCATACTAGTGTAGTTTTTGAAGTAGGCCTAATGATAATATGATTTATTTTAAAAAATGCACTGATTCTGGTAGGCTAAATTCAAAGAATATACACGATATTTATAAAAACAAATCATTTCTAATGGCAAGTTTTAATAACCCCAGTGTTCAAACTGAATTTAATACTGTCAATACAAACATCATGAGAAGAACCATATCTTGTTGTTCGAGTGTGTGAATTAATAACAAGCACAAGCATAGAGTGGTCTACAGTTTGCAAACTTATTTTAAATTTTACGAACACCAAGATGAGCTCTTTTTACAACTTTCAGTGGCCAGAGCAAAATTGTGCCTTCACTGTAATGCTAAAACAACTAGCACGCTAACAAGGCACTTCCTGGTTTGCCGTGGAAGAAACACACTTCATTGCTTTTAGCTTCTCGGGATATTTTGAATGTTGAATAGTTGTAGGGCTGCAACAAACAATTATTTTGGTAATCGATTAGTTGGGCGATTATTCTTTCGATTAATTGATTATTTGTTTAGAATGCAAAGTGACTTAGATTTTTGGCAAATATGAGCTGAGGTAACACCACTTAAGGACGTCTTGGAGATGTAGATTTTAGGGTCAAAAGTGTAGAAATTCAAATATTAACTAAATCTTCATTTCAACAAGTTTTTATACGGAAAAAAATGTACATTAACTGGACAAAGTTTGACATTTTCAGAGAAGTTTTAGAAAAACCCTGAGCTTTATCAAACTGGTTTAAAACAAAATGTTTTGAAAAGAAAGTATTTGTATTTTGTGCTGAAAATACCAATCTATTGTATAGAAATGTATGTGAAAAAAAGCATTTTTAATTATTGTGGCTCCATATTTAGTATCAAGAATCAAGTCTATTCCTTAATTGTTAAAAGTTTGTGTCATAACAATTGATGCAGGCAAACAAGTTTTTACATCAAAAACATTTTCTGTTCAAATTTCTGTTAAATCTGGGGCTCCTGGGATAATATAGAACCTGTATGAGACAAGTTAACGATTATTTGATTACTAAATTAGTTGACGATTATTTCAATAATCGATTAGTTGCGATTAATCGATTAACTTGTTGCAGCCCTAAATAGTTGATTTGTTTATTGTTATCAATGTCAACAAATAAAGCTGGAATATTCTGTTAGCTTTTTAAGAGTTGTCCTATAGTCATCCAAGCAATGACGTGTTTTGACATCAAACACATCAGTAGATTGTTTATTAGCTTAGTGTTGGTACTTTTTTTTATTGGTAATTGATAAATGTATTGGCACCCTGCAGTCTCCATATTTAAAAAAAAAGACCTCCAACAAAAAAGGCGGAGTGACATGGTAACAATCTGACATTGCATCCTGAGTTCTATAGGCAGCACGATGAAGAATATTGGATGGTGTGAGGGCTTTGGAGGGCAGTCAGCCAGGTTCCCAGGATACTCTCTATAACTACTTGAGACGAGAGTCAGAAAGAGACATTCCTAAAACACATGACAAAAACCTGGGGCCGCAAGTCAAAGAGAGAAGCATTGAGATCCCAAGCAGGTAGTCAAGGCGGAGTAGCCAAATTGTCCTTTGTACCACAAGAACCATTGAGAAGGAACAGGATGCTGTCTGTTGGACATCCCAGACCCTCGGCGCTGCATTGTAGTCGGTGCATTTTTCTGCCTTTGCTTTTTTACATAAATGTCTGGCCTAATGTTGACTTTAGGCAAAAGATTGACAAGGGAGGACTTGGCTTGTTTGAGTGTAAGGCTCTCCTCTTCGTCCAATGTTAGTGAAAGCGCGCTTCATAGACAAACTCATTAGCCAGCATACAGATTTGAAGGAGGTGTCTTGTGCCACAATGGAACACCCATTTTGACGTATGGCTGTGGTGAACGCGCGGCAAACACATACTTTTGTTGAGCTTGAGACAGTGTTCAATGTGGTCTGAGTCTGTGGGTCACAAAAATCCCATAGACATCATTTGGAGACAGAGGCTAAAAAGGACTGCATTAGAAAGATACAACTTTATGGAGCAATGAGTGGTATGTGCTTCATGCCATCCTAGGAATAATGTGGCTGGTCAGAGACAGTTGAATGGTTTTCTTTGTACAATCTCACACTCAGAGCAGATATTGCGGCTTTTGAACATGATTTTTGAACACAATAAGTGGCAGGAGGTTAGCCAAAAAAACTTACCTAATGTAACTGTTCAATTATATTATAACTACACACAATTGTCTCTGTTGCTATTTATTCTACATACCTGGCATCCAGTCACTATGATGCCACGTTTCCTTTTTGCAAACTCCTTGTTGGGAAAAGGTTGGTCATCCAATGTAATCCTGTGTTTTAAGTGCATTTTAGTCATTATTTCACTTTTATTTTGGTCGTAGAACAAGCTATTGTTGTATTTGGGTTAATATTAAGCCTTTGAGTTGTTCCAATGTTTTTATTTATTGACGCAAAGAAGTCTAAAGAAAAATACTGACACTGTCATTGTCTCTTCTTTGTAGTTTGGGCCAACTGTAGCAGCACATGTTGACACTGTTCACTTTTATTGTAATCCAGATTAAATGGAGACCGCCTCCAAGCGCTCGGCTGTGTCCTGTGGTTCACTCCTGCACCAAAAATCATAAACCAGCACACACAACGCCGAAAGAAATACATCAACTCTCAAACTCTACATACAGAAATTTGCCATGTTTCAACTGTCACCAGATTTCTTTAGAGTCCATTATTTTTGAAATTGTTAGCTAATCACAATAATTAATTAGCAATCTGAAAAAAACTTGCACAAAAAAGCGAAGTAAGCCTATGAATTTTAAAAGTCAGCTGTTTATTTGGGCAATGTAATTTGTTGTATTACAAATTTCAGCATCACAGCAGACAATAATTTAGGGTGTTCTGGTATTTTTACCATTTTACAAGTGTGAACTAATAGAAATATTTATTTTGAACGTTTTACTGCAGTTCATGTTTAGCTCACTCACCCAATGCTTCTAACCTGGCTCTACCAAGTGGATTCTCATGAAATTTACTAATTTCAGAGTGATACGTATATCAGTCACGGGTAAGCCAGATTATAATGCTTTCTGAGCTTCTTAAATGTTCACCATTATGTGTTTTAAATGCTTTTTGTGTAGGTATGCTAGCAACAGTTAGTCAAATGCTAGCAACATTAACAAATGCACTTTGTAAAGTGCACATACAGTATTTTAGATAACTTACTTAAGTTTCCCAAAGTGCACCAAAAGTACTTTCCCACGCTGATGTGCACATGTGGTTGTTTTGGCCTTTACAGACCATCACAGTTGTGTTGTGTGTGAGCGAGTCCAGCTGGTGATTTTTCAAGGTCATGTTTAACGGCTGCCTGTTATGGCTCTAAGCCTGATAAATACATTTGGTTTAGCAGTCACACAACTTTTATTTATTATTTATTTTTTAGTACAAAACTTTTGAGTAAAATTTACATGGACATTGGATTCATATTTTAAAAACTTTATGGTTAAAGATGAAGGAAGGAAGAAATTTGGGGGTGGGTTGCAAACTGTGAAGGAGGGGTGCTGGTAACTGTGTTCATTCCCATGACAACAAGGCTAAACATGCCCAGTGCATCCATATAAGGGCCGCTGTGCTGGACGTGCTTAACAATACCTTTAATGTCATAGCTCAGTGACTGCTCTTTGTACCAGGGCGGCGCATCGCGACCCACACAAAAACTCAAAGGCAAAATGGATTAGAATATGAGAGAAAAGATGACCGAATCAAACTCAATGGATTGGAGGAGATTAGTGGAGGGGATTAGAGCCAAAATGACACACTAATTACTTTCTGATGTGGCAAAGGATGGGCCACTGTTTCCAGTTTTTTTTTTTTTTTACAGCTGTTTGGTGTGGTGTCTGATCTGAACAATTCTGAACATGTTCTTACCACTAAGTCAATTAATTAAATGTCTAGATTTTTTCTTGAGTTCTCCAGGTGCAACTCATTGACCCCAATTAATGGAGCTGGTTTTGGGCACTGTTGCAGAAATAATGAAGAATACATTTCAATAGTGAAAGTGGAGTAACTATGTTACTGTGAGTGTAGAATCCACACACACCAACATAACACACACAGTTACTTCTGACATACACTTTCTGGAGTTATCAGATTCATGAAATAACTTGTAAAGAGCTAAATCAGATTTTTCTGATCTGTTACTTTTGTGTTAGCAGTATTACTTTTAACTTCTAACATTGCTATTTCAAACTCTATTTATTTAGTCCATTTTCTTTTGTCACTGTCTCATAATTCCCCCAACATAAATGTTGCAAGCATAGTAGTATAATATTACTTTCTTGAATTCAAACATACAGCTTAGATTCATGCATCATTATTATTTAACTTTTTGTTGTTGTTGTTTTGCATAGTTTTAAAGCTGAAACAAAAAACAACAACACTCTAACTGAAAATGTAGTAATACAAATCAGTCTGCTCATGGCCGTTTTCCAACGGCCTTCACAGTCAGTGTAAAAAGCCTAACTAAAGTATCCTTAGATGAACTCATTTGCCAAAAAAAGTGTAAACAACAACCCCATCAAACAATGCATTGCATTCCACTCAAATCTAAAACAAATGCCTTATCAATGTGTTGAAAACAACCCCAGCAGTTGTAGTTGTTGCTGTAATTCTTCCAATCTTAAGACACACAACAGTGAAGCACTCAGGCCTGCAATGTGACTCAGTGACTTCCACTTGTGTTGACCAAACGTTCCTCTCTTTTTCTTAATTATTTGTCCAAACTGGAGTCAAGGAGAAGGCTTTGAGTAGAGTTTGCTCTGCTCTCCAGGTCTCCAATTAGCCCCGAAAGACTCCAGGAAGGACAGTAGGGACAAAGAAGAGAGGCCAGGGTAGAAAAACAAAACACAACAATCAACAAGAGGCAGTGGCGTTCTGACTGGGCAGGGTAGGGGGTGCACACCTCCTCCTGTCCTTCATAAACAACGCTGCGCTGTTTTCCAAGCTCCGAGCGTCTCTGTGGAAACCTGCAACTTCTTTTGGTTAATTTCATTGGTAAGTCCCTCCTTGGACACTGAAGACTGAAGTCCCCCGGGACCCCCTGCTCCCCCCTCTACCCCATTCACATCCACCCTTCTTTGCGGGGCTAAAACAAAGAGCAGTGCTGAAAGAACTCTGAGGTAGGTAAATGTATTCAGTGACACCGGCCGGATGATTCCATTCTGGGCCAGCGCTGTAACATTTGTTTCCGAGCTTGTCTGAAGGCAGGGACAGCGTGTTGGCTCTTTTGTCCCATGTGCCCTCTGAGCAGCCCTGCAGTTAATGGTGGTCTTGTCCTGGGCTACTGGACCAGAAACCCCTCGGCCCACATAGGACAGTCCGACACAGGGACATGGGACAAGATGGACAACAGTGTGTGGCTGCAGAATGTGGTGTCAGAAGCGCAGTGGTTGGACTACTCTTCATTTGGTCGATTAGTTAAAGAAACATCACTGTAGCTGTAGGTCTAGAAGAAGTAACTCAGTGTTTCGAAACTTTTTTCTCACGAGTACCAACTAAGTTTTGCTTGCACTTAGCTCTGGGTTTAAGATAAATAAATGGGCTTTTAGTGTCTTTGTTTTATTTTTGTTTTATGCCTCAAATCCTCAAAAACAAGTCCAGATTTCACAATATTTAAACAAAAAAGCAATTCTAAATGCTTTTACCTTCCTCCCACATGTTGGGAAACAACGCTCAAAGTTCCAAGAATGTATATGTAGTCCTTTTCTTCAAAATCTGATAATATTGTTTCACTGTAGTTCTAATAGTATATGGGAAAATGATTTCTACCACTGACAACAAACTTAAACTGAAACAAATACTTTGATTTTTTTTCTTGAAGTGCCTACTTAGTTTAATATTTCTTGATCTTACGTTTTACTGATATTTTGCCTATATATAAGGTTTTTTTTTACATTTTCATACTGTAATGTTAAAAAATATAAAGTATTTTAATTTCTCCTGCCCCACACACGAGGGCTTTGGCCAAGAACAGGACTGAATGAAGCAAAGCTGCAGTGGGGCTTCCTTAGACGTCCCGCTGTTCCCTATCTGAGCAGGGCCCCCAGCATTTAGTCGTGAGGGTCCCACTCTTTCACTGCTGAGGGCCCAAAAGAGCATCTTCACTTCTGTTCTGTCACTCTCTCCGGGAGACGAGTGGCCATTGGAGACGAGGACTATACCACACTTGACTTTGGTAATCTGTCCTGCGCAGGAAGAGTTGCAGCCATTTAAAAATTGTTTGTTTGTTTCCTTTTTTTTAATCTTTTTTATGTCACAAGCTATATAAACAAATCATTGTACTCGCACTTTTTTGCCTAATGTTAGCCAAGTAAGTTGAAAGGTTAATAGTTTTCAAATAGATAAAATTATGATCATAGGCAAATAACTTAAACCTGAACCCAACTACTATAAGTGAGATCAGCAAGACTCTAAAAGAAACATTGTTGTATACTTTCACTTGTGCAACACTGTGCAAATTGCATTATTATGTGAATTTAGAAAAATGACTACGATCTCCTGCTGTGACTTGATTTCTTGAAAGCCTGTTCCCGCCAAAAATTGCTCATTGTGTCGATGCATCTCCAAATCTCCTACTCACCACTTTCACCCTGAGTTTGGCGACATGCACTTATACATGGGGCCACCTCTGCTCAGTGTGTTCGGGGGATTAGGGGCTCCTTGACGGCTCCTTCAAAGTTAGACTCAGCATGGCCGCTTCGATTATGACCTTTAGATGTTTTCAAAATGAGATTTCGATGAATACTGGCTTTTTTTCCCAGGGCCAACTTGAACCACACGTCGAACAAAAATGAATGCATAATCCAAAGAAGCACAAAGGCAGGAGTGTAGACCATCCTGGAGTGTTGTGCTAGCTTGTGAGTGTGGCTTTATATTTCATTGCCTTCTTTGAGGTCCTGAGTGCTATAATAATGATTGGAAACTTTAAAGACTAGATCAAAGTGAGGACTAGGAAGCTTACTCTGTGAAGTCATTGTAGGGCAATTGTGCAGGTTTCTTGATGGGAAAATTTTGTGAAAAGAATGTTGGACAATTTATATGGGGTCCACTTGTCATAAGAACAAGGCGTGAAGTTGGGCCACCTAAAGATGCCCCCCACACACTTTGCCCTGCCTGTATGTTCTGTGGGGTAAGTGTTCAGGTGTTTGGACTAAAAGGACTCATATAGGGGCTGATAAGCAGTGGCCACATGCGTGACCTACGCACATGTAGTCAAAGTGCATGACATCTGCAAATCAGTGATTTACATTTTGTTCATAAAACACAAAATTTAAAACCACTTACACATATAAATAGGTCCATTCCTGTTCACTCTTTCATATAAAATTGAACTGAAAACAAGCAGCAGATTTCATTACTTATGTTTGATCTTGGAAAGTGGCTACATGGTCATTTTGATGCATTTGACGTCCTCAAAACTAAATCTTTGGAGTAAATTCAGACAACTGGGCAGGGATAGGTTTTAGGCGCTTGAGCATCAGCAGCAGAACATTACTCAAATTTGAATGAATTAATCAATCAATCCAAAAGATGTGTCAAGAGACAGAGAGCTGGAAATGACTTGCAGAATTGCTACTTTTTGTGCTTAAAGGATTAAGTTATTTTCTGTCTAAAAGAACATTGATTGTGTTAATCAACACAATCTTTTTTGTCTTTGTCTAATCCTTAGTAAGAACATCAAAAACAATAGAACTCCATGAACAATAACATGCCTACATAAAACAATCTGAGCAAATGTTTAAAAAGTATCTTATCTAAAATATGTGTAGTATATTTGTATTCGTAATTGTTTCAACATACCTCTAACTCAACCTCAACGGGATTCTCACAAAGCCAGACCGAGGCCAGCCCCTATAGATTGTCAACAGCTCTCCCCAGGGCGACTCCTCTCCTGCACGGTGCGGTCTGTTCATCACATGCCACAATGCAGGCGCAGATGGGCCCTTGGGGACGTGTGTTCATCTCATAGTTTTGGAGGCCCCAGTGGGAGATGGTAACTCAAGCATGGGTTTAGAGCCAGGATGAGCGGAGAAAAGGCAGAGAGAGCTGAAAGGTCCCTGAGCACGTGAGCTACACCTCAAGCCTCAGGTGTGATTCGTCTCCTCTGGGAATCTCTGCTAAGTGAAACTGCACTGCTTTCACTGAGAGTGGCTCAGTCAGATGGCTGTGTTATGTAAACGGGACCAGCACTGTGGGTACAGAAAAAGTAACATTTCTTCAAATAATTGTCTCAAACACAAAAAAGTAGGGCTACTTTGGGATGAGTTGGGTAATATACCTTCAAGTAGCCTACATTAAGTTGAGTCAATTTTAGGAAGACTTTGCATGGCCTACTTTCCTACTCTTTTTTGTAGCCTACATTTTATTTGAATAAGACTTTGTTTGATGTAACAGTAACTTTTGGTTCCACGTCCCACTGTGAGTAAATGTAAATGACAAAAATGTAATGACAATGTGAAATCAAGACAAAAACAAAACAAAACAAAATCTTAGCATCCAGGCAGTTATTCTTAAGTTACTCAGGCTTCTTGTTTCCCCAAATACCTTTTTACATTTGGACCACTATCTTCCTACTCGAACAATATTCCATTTAAATGTCTTGTCTACATGGAAGTTGTCATAAATGCAATATAGGCCTACCACCAAATTCTAAAAATGTAAAAAAAAAAATAATAGTAATAATAAAAAAATAAAAAGAATTGTGTCGGAAACACAAAAAAGCTCAAGCTAAAAAAAAAGTAAATGTAGCTGAGAAAATGCACGGAAAGCTGTTACCCACCTTTGAAAAGAAGTCATTCGTCTTTGCTATTTTGTAAGAAAACACAATCTCTTATCCTCTGACGGTGCATTTAAATGTGTTGGTTCGTCTACATTTAATCAACTAATCGGTTACGTGAAGATCATTAAAACAAATGTATGAGACCCTGCACGTGCTCTGTGTGGCAGCTTGTTTGTTTCCTGTCCACTGGAGGGCGATGTTGTCCCTGATGTCCATCAACATCTGTGAGGCTAACACAGGATGTAGCAGTCTGCATTTTACACTTTTCATCTGAACCAACCATCAGGTCAGTTTACAAGAATGTTTCAGAATTAAAGCAAATCTACCTGAACGATAGAGTATACATTCCTTTAATAGATTCATTACACTTTTAAACATGTTTCAGTCGAGACTAGCTTTTTGGGAATGAGCTTGTCTGACTGTATTTAACCAGGAGTTTATCAATGTTTGTAAAGATCGTATTTTAGTTTATCCTCCTCACAAGTAGTCTTAGTGAGTCTGCTAAATACTTTGCGCGTAGTTATAAAAGAGTTCATCATTTCTCTGGTAGGTACATTAGCCTTATCCCACTCCTTTCTGCAAATATAATTAGCCTACGTAGGCGCTCACTGTAGCCTGAGGACTATGGCCCTGTGTCTCTTCACAGATGTTCATCAAAGTGTTGTCCCGGGACAGGGGAGTCCTCCACAGCGGTGCAGACCCTTCTGGAGCCATTCTGAAGTCAGGAGGCCCGTGTTTGCTCCAGAGATTACATTACCACACTTGAAGCTTGGCAGCCTGCTCCCAGTGCCTCCTGAGGTGCAGCACTTCTGCTGAGGCTGCAGGTCTGACACAGGTCTGTGGAGACTTCACGGTAAGTCTTCTTTCTCTGTGGCATCATGGGGAGAATGTTGACTCAGATAGGACAAGCAAACAGAACCGGGGTAAAGCCATGTGGGTGCCCTATTCGCATGTAGGACAGGCCCAGTGGATTAGGCTAATGTCTGTCCATGAGGGGGGTGTTGCATAGCTGGCTTTCCCTTGACAGGAGGTGATGGATTAGGGCTTTGTCAGGACCCATGTCTTGCCCAAGGACCCAGCGATGAGAGAAAGAGTGGGACAGAGAAATATCAGGGCCCAAGAGCAGCACAATCCCAGGATCAGCTACATGTCGACAAGGGATTATCCCCTTTTTGGTGTGTGGAAGCAAAGTTTTTCTGCAGAAAGATAGAAGATGTACACATGTAAGAAGACTTGAGAGATCTTGGCAGCTGAAGGCTTGTGACAGGTGACACTTGTTGTCACAGTTGAAATAGTACTTAATGTGATATTGAATCACATTTTCATGTTTACTAGGAGACCAATAATGTGGAAAAGGCTCTAGCTCAAACCAAGAACACGTAAAATAAAAATAGAATAAAACAGCAAAACACAACAACCTGTCACTTGATAACACTATAGCTCAATACTTGTGCTTACTTGGCTTACATAACATTAGACTATTAGGCCTTTTAGACAATTAAGTCTAAAAGGTGTGAGGAGACTCCTGAGCTCTTGACATAAAGTAGAAGTTACAGACTAATAAAGCAGACAATGTTTAACTTTATTTCAATCTATATTAAATCAGAGTAGTTCATGAAATGTATTTTTAGGGTGGCAAGTTAACGCGTTATCGCGGCGTTACGCAGCACGTGCTTAATCGCGATTAAATATTTTGTCGCGTTAACGCAGTCACATGATTCAGCAAAAAGCATGAATGAAAGCGCCGCACTGCTGCCGCTGCGCCTTTTTCCTTCTCGCTCTCATAAACAGTCCACAAACAGAGATCTGCTCCGTTGCTGCGCTTAAATACAAGGAAGTGAGCTCTGCTGTACAGACAGCGGGACAGAGACGAGTCTGAGCTTCGTCTGAGTGTTTAAATCGTCCAAAAGATCAAGAACACAGAGCTACGTGTTGTTAAAGACTTCAAACCGTTAACAGCTCATTAAATATGCGCACGGAGATTCGGCGCTCGATCCGCGGCGATGCACGAACTTTTACACACGTGTTTGTGATGTTTACTTTGAAAACTTTAAAAACGGCCTTGTTTCACTTCCCACAGTGTATTTAGTGAGCACTGAGCTGGTTTTAATCAGGACTATCCCAGAACTGGACCAGGTTTTCAAAATGTTCGTTACCTAGTGTAACTATAGTTCTATGAGTAGCTAAAATTATATATATAAGCCAAAATACCACAAAATTTGCAGGATTGTACACTCTACAAAATGAAGACCCTTAAATATACCTAAAAAAAGCATCTTTGGAGAAAAAATAGGTTAAAATAGCTATTTATGGAACTTTGTGTGTAAAGTGCGATTAATCGCGATTAATCGCGATTAATCGCAGCTCAACCATGCGATTAATCGCGATTAAAAATTTTAATCGCTGCCCAGCTCTAGTATTTTTTCATTATTGATTTAACTACAGCCATAAATTCTCACTCAAGTGAAGATACAGTTGCAGTAAGTGCTGGCGATTGCACAACTCGTTGGAAGTGGTGTGGCAGATCTCACCCACATTTTACTCCATTGCTCATAATGTGGAAAGCAGATTGTGTGTTTTTATGGTTTCCCTTTGAAATCCGGCACACTTGACCCCTCCCTCCCCCATCTGTGATTTTTACTGCAAGCTCTGGTTTATTTCTGGAAACCTCCTTTTCTGGTCAGCTTGTTTAAGACGCCTGTCAAAGTGTGCCTCTGTTTACTTTTGCTGTTTGGGACAAACAGTTAAGTTTCGTGGTGATTAGGGATTTGCTCATGATCTCCACTAACCAAACACAAACAACTACTTGATATAGTCTGCCTGTCCTACAAGGCAACTGGCAACACTAGCTTTTGACACAGTCTCAGTGTTTAACAATAATTTAACAATTTGGACAACCAAAAAAGCAGGCAGAATGCCATGTCATGTTAAAATCGGTGTTTACAAATTTTATTTTGACAAATTATTAATATTATTTTTTTAAATAATGTTTTTTTGCTAGCTTTTGTTGTTTTACAATGTTGCTTTACTAAGAAATCCTGCTTCTTTCAAGGCCAGTGTATCATTGTAATTACATTGCAATTAATACATTATTCAGACCCAACTTGCCAGTTACCTTTTGCTATTAGACACGATTATTTTAGCACAATATTCCAACATTTCTTGAGTGCAACTATGTAAGTGAAGTGATTGAGGAAGCATCAGTTTCCAGACGTACTCTCAGTCGTGCATAGTACTCGCAGTACTTATTCTCTTTGCATGTTGAGCTGAAGGGAGGGGGCGGAGTGAGACGTGACTGAGATAGTGACTGACATGTGGCGGCCCGGCGTTGATCCATCTCCTGACGAACTTGTCGCCTCACCACGCTCCGTGTGTCAGGGCCTGGCAGGCTCCGTGTGTCAGGGCCTGGCAGGCTCGGTGTCAGTGTGGGCGGCCTTCTGACACGCGCGCTCTCCGTCTGGGCTGACACACACACCCACATGATGACGCTTACACAGGGCAACAGGGACCTGTATTGAGCTCAGACAGACCAGAGACAAGAAATACTAAAGCTAAACTAAGGTTGTGTTTTTATGCATTGCTGCTCTGAAACCTGTTTTTCACATAAATACATCACTCGCCTTTAGTGCAAGCCATTACTTGTTTGCATATTTATTTTTTGACAATATTACTTAAACTAGTTCTCAAGTTGTTTACGTAAAGGTTAAAATGGCTTACTTTACGATCCTTGATTCAAAGGATCAGAAACAATAGCAAAGGCAAAAGAGCTATTTTACATTGAAAAAGTAAACTAATGATTAAAAACTTAATTTTGATAATTATTTTTTGTTGAAAATATAGTAATATTTAGTTTTTGCCAGATTATTAAAATGATAGTCTCTTGTTGGCTCTACGAAGGTAACACAGAAAACAATAACAAAACATCCCAAAGAGATAACAAGTTGTTTAAACCATGTCACAAACTTGGGAGCAGACATAATTTTTCTGGCAGAATTAGTCTGAAGTCAACAATACAAATTTTAGGATGAACTGTGTGTCACTTGAATTGTCATTGATTTACTCGCTTAAATCAGTTTACGAAGCCATAACTTTGTGATGAAGCTTAAAGTTCAGAGTATATTAGACTGGTCTACTCACAGGCCAGGTTGGCGGAAAAGTGGCACAGTTTGGCATGAATTTGAAATGTCTGTAGTGTCAGTTGTGGAGCTGGAAAAAGACAGCAGCATTTTTACTCGAGCCGTTGTTTTTGCTGCAAATTGCATTACTAGGACTGCATAAATTCAGTGGGAAATTGTCATTCATATTCACTAGCCGTGTGTCTTCACATAACAGATGTCCATTTGCCGACACACTACATATTCATCCATTGCATTCCTGCAGGTGTGTATCTCCATGTGATGCAGGGACACAGCATGAGGACAGAGGGAGGAGGGGGAGGGAGCTTGAGTCTTTAGAGACAAATACCCCCCTTGGATGCTCTCTGTGGGTATAGGTGGAGGACATTTAAACACCATTCAGCCTTAACTAGGACCCCCTAAAGACACCACCAAATTCTGGAGATGACTACCTGCCCAGGAGCCCATCTGTCCCCTTTAGCATCCTCCTCTGCACCACTGCTCCCACCCACGCACAAGCACACCCCAGTGGATGATTGCTGACTCGGCCGGCATCACGCTGACAGAGCAGAAAGCTTGGGGCAGGGGTATGTGGGTGGGTGTGTGTGTGTGTAAGGGGGTGTTTAGTAGGAGGATGTGGGCAGCTGTTGCATCTGGGCGAGTTGGAGTGAGTCGGTGGACGAGTGGGCTTTCAGAGGAGTTGACGGATGTGTTTGAGTAGGTGTTTGTGTGAGTGGGCAAATACATGTGTCGGAGGAATTCTGTGGGTGTTTGTGGGTGCCATTGCATTACGGGGGTGGGACCATAAAATCTTTTAAATTCATTGGTTTAAAAATAAATGCCATAAAAACATCTGCTGTTAAATACTGTTAAATAAATACAAGACTTACATTGTAGTGACCTATAAATCCTTTCAAATGGATTTTAGTCTCTTTTGGGATCAATTTTCTTTTACGAAGTTGTATTCATAGCAATGTTAAACATGCAATATTTAATTACACTTAAACCTATACTCCATACTTTTTGTATCTTGAAACATTTTTAGAAATTTACAGATTTACAAGTACAAAGAAACCTTGTCTCATGGATACACAGGAGTTTTCCAACCTGGAGTTTTGTCTGTTTCACAAATGTCTCAGTCTTTTCACTGAAACCTGCTGAATAAACCTTTCTGGTTGTCCAGCAGCGAGACTCTAGCCCTGTTCACTGGCTGAGTGGGACGAGTTTGCTAAACTGTTTCTGGCAGGCAGGCATACCGCCGGCTGCCTCCATGAGGCCCGCAGGCGTGGGAACGAGCGGCTCTGATAATAAGCAGCGTTTGGCCCTGCTAACCTCTACAGGCTTGGCTTGGACGAGTTGTCTCTTACTCCCAGCCTTGTTTTCTCTCTCCTTTTCTCTGTCAGCAAAGGAGTCACTGAAGGGGAGGTCAGCCAGGCCCGCAGCTGTGCCTCTGAGCTTCTACACTGTTTATTTGGGCAGGTCCAACCAAAATAAGCTCCAGCCAGCCATTGCTCCTGAGAACTGAGGCCACCGGCGCGGCACATTTCATCCCAAGAACAGGGAAAGTGCTTTGACCATAAAAGCAGCTCACAGTACAGTTACCGCACAACAGCTGTTCAGTCTAGAGGGAGGAAGTGCGCTACAGATGTGAGAGGGTTGGGCTGGGTTCCCACACCTACTCCTGACGTTTCTCTGACATGTGCTCAGTGTCAGACAATCTCTTCAGTCAACAAAGAGTCAAACTGTGTAAAGAGTAGTAACAGGATATAGGTATAACTCCTGAATCTGTTGCATTTAATGTTAGATTCTATTTTGCATTAATCATCAGTTTGCTGCTTAAGATCCTCCCCCTAAACCCAATGATAAACAGTAATTTTCTATAGTTAACTTGGCTGTTATTCTTCACTGAACTATTAGCGGTCATGTGAGCCTCACAGTAGCTTTGATTTCAGCCATGTCTCCTTGTTATCAGTCATGTGGTTTTTATGGTGGTCAGGAGGTCTTATTTCTGAAAAACAACAATGCTATCAGGCTTAGCTCATCACTTTGTCACGCCCCACCCTCACACATATGTAAAAGGTCACCTGGCCTGTACAGAGGTGCACAGGTGTGCCCCAGGTCAGGCCCCACCACATTACTGTCAGCTCCCCACCTCTTAGCCCCTCGAGCTGTCACTCAACTCTGTGTGCTCTGTATCTCTCATCTGTTACGGGCTGTAAAAGTTGACAGAGTAACTAGCTGCCCTGCTTATCTTGTCCTTTCCGCCCATCCCGCCCACTGCATCCACATTACACTGTTGCTCAAACCCAAACCTTCACCTATGTTTAACCTGCCTCTTTCCTGTGACCTCTCTCCAAACCCTGAACATTTCTGATGACATCTTTCTGTCACCGGCTTCCACCCACATTTCTCGGGGGTACAGCGTCGGTCAGCACCACCACTAAAAGCCTTGGGAGTGTGTGATGCCTCCACTGACTGAGGACACGTGTCAGAGGAGCTATCAGGCAAAGCAGGTGGCCTGGGTTCTGGGAGGAGAACTTGTTTGTCAGGCTTTCTGCATCATCTACTTTATGAGTTTGAACTTAAGGATTGTGTGATTTTTATTTTTTAATAAGTCGATTAGAGCTCAGCTGAAGAAACAAAAGAAAGTAATTTCAGTGTTTCAGATTATGGAAAAATAATCAAATAATCTAAATGATTTAAATCTGAATTAAAATCAGGATTATTAACAATTGTCTGAACAATTATTTGCTTTGAGAAAAATGGAGCATCAATGACTTTAATGAAGGTAATGAACAGATTAAGACATGTACTATTTATATTTGACTGAAGTGTTCAACACTTTGTAACCATTCTGCTCTATAAATATAATTATTATTACTAATTTTGCAAACAGTTGAAACATAATCTACAAGTGCAGAAAGGCACTACCTGCCAGCAACCTTTCCACTCAAGGAAGCACATTCATAAACGCCCTTAACAGTTATGTTAATGATCTTGATTATGTGATTACATAATTTTTGGAATCGATTAGAGCTGCAATCATAATACACATGTGTTTATGTGCCTATGATAAGATAATATGAGTAATCAATAACTGAAGATTTCTTTTACTTATTTTTATTCTTTTCCTGAAACTTGAGTCCACAGATGTTACTGTTTACTCCTGCCAACAGCATGCTCCATCTCCAGAGGGGGTCTTAATTCGTAACAATTACCTACAGCATTCTCTGAATTTAAATTGCAAAATGCAGCCCACCCTGTGCCACTCCTTCTCCCTTCCCTCTGCTCTGGACGCATCACTCTAAGTTTGACAGCTAGTGGGTGACTCTTGACAGCTCACATGATCTCCTGGCTGGGAAAGAAGAAGCTCCGACAATGGAGAACATGTGTCCGTTTTGGGACAAGCCTTTACTTGTCTGACCCCCGTATTTGGGATACATCACTGAAATGCCACCCTTAAGTTGAAAACATACGTATATTCTGCTCAGTTGTAAGTTTTCCTGGCTCCACTTGCAAGAGCAAAGTTTGCCGTGTATTTCATCTAGTTTTGAATAGAAACATTTGTCTTTCATTGTGTAGCATGGCTCACTTCGTTAAGACTGGGTTAGATCATTGGATTTCTTGGGTTCCTTTAAGGCGCTTGTATAAAGAAACTTATTGCCTGCGTGCGATTGGTCGTGCTGTTGCTTTCATTGGAAGATTAAATAAGGATGACTCTCAGCTTTGATAGATGATATGAAGAAATACTTTTATTGTCTTTTGAAAAGGCGTAATACTTTTGCATTAATTAGAGGATTACAATGGGAAGTGAAGTCATATTTTGGCCTCCAGATTTTTTTTCCCAGCCTTTTTAGATGACTAAAACAAATGTCAGCATCTAGCTGGGGTCCTCCTGTCTAATTGATGAAATTACCTTGAATTGCTTTAAATTTAAGAGTAAAAATTCTTTTTGAATGATCATATGTTACAAGCGGGCATTTTTCTGTATACTGAATAAGGCACAAAATGCTCAATTCCTATTTTTAAATTGTCTAAAACCTTCTAATCCTTTAGTTTGGATCAATATGTTAAAAATTATTATGTCAATACTAGTTTTACAGTGTAAAAAGTTAATTAAATTAAGAAATGATGTTGTAAACTTTCAAATAAGAGTGCAAAAGTGATAGTTAGGAATTAGTGATGAAGATACATTTACATTTGTCTGATCAATGAACCACCAAAGACATGCTTTAGCACATTTTTGATCTGATTATTGTTATTGGTATACACCTCAAAAAATAGAGATATAGAGGGATATTTTGTTTATCAACAAGTGCGATGCGCGACCCGACCTGCAGAAAGAGCGCCGCTCATAGACACAAACGTGGAAACAAGTCGAAAAAAGCACCGTTATCAGCTAACCACAAAAGTTTATCCCTGTGGGAAAGCAAACGTTATGCTAAGTCAACATTTGTAATGAAATTTGATTCTACTACTGTAAAAGTTACATTCAGGTGAATGAAAAAATGGCGAGAAAAACACAGTCTGTCAGACCGGTTCATACCTGATTGAAACAGCTACTCTCGTCCCTTTTGTTGTTTTGTTCAAAGAAGTTTCCCCAGATAAGCAATGGAGAGAGCCTTTTCTTTTACGATGTTCATCTTGTCTTACTATATTAGCAGTAATCGATTTTTTTATTCATACAACTTTTTAGTGAGTTGTATTTACTTTTTGACATGTTTCGGCTGCTAGCTGCGAACCATCTTCAGAAGCGTCACCGGTTCCTGGAGGTGTGGTCATCTGGTGCGACCTGGGTCGCTCGGACTGACCACGCCTCCTGCCGCCCGGTGGTCTCTCCATTCTCCAGAGGCTCTTCCTGCATAACGCATGTGCAGTAGGAAGGAAAGGCGACACGGTGGCGCAGCGGTTAGTGCTCTGGCCTCATAGCAAGAAGGTCCCGGGTTCAACGCCCGGGCCTTTCTATGTAAGTTTGCATGTTCTCCCCGTGTCTGCGTAGGTTTCCTCCTACAACTAAAAACATGTCCAATGTGCCCCCCTCCCCAGGACTACAGATGGAAATTAGCTGTAAGCTTCAATCTGGTACAAGCATCTCTGCCATTGTGCTAATGTAATTGTACATTGTCCCTGAATAAACATTACCTTAAGGCACATTAACCGAAAATCCCTCTATACATTTTTGACAGTGTTGCCCTCCCCTACCTGTTTTTTTAAATCAAGTGAGTCTTGTGAATAAATTTCAGTTTTCTGATGTTTAAAAAGAATTGCCAAGTGTTGGAGAAAATCAAATTATGTAATATATTATTATACAGTACCTGCCAGGCTTTCTCAGAAGAGCTGGTGTCGGGTCAGGCAGCAGAGAGCTGATGCATTAAATGTCTGGAAAATACATAAGGACACTTACAAAGACGCATTTTGACCTATAGTTCTGCTTTAAATGATGAGTGAATAAGTGAATGAACATCTAAAATGAGAGCATGCGATATATGTCACAGAAAAAGACTGTTCAGAATAGAGATGGTGTATTCATGAACACCTCCTCACAAATAGAAAAAAACAAACAACAAAACATAGCCCACAATCGCATTGAATTTGGGCTGCTTGATTATAGAAAAATAATCATCACAATTAGTTTAATTTAATTGTAATTGTAAATTACAATTATTCAAGCCATATTTGTTTAGAAAGAAGGCACAGTACACAGTGAACAGATCAAACAAAAAAATAAAGCTTCTCACAGAAGTTGTGTTGTAAGTGTGCAAATACTGGTTGTATTCTCATATGTGTACAATACATTTATGACCAAATTTCAATCGCAATTGCTCTATGACACATTTTTTGTTTTTGATAAGAGCAATAATCATAATTGAAATAAAATTGAATGTACATAACAATTGAGGTTAATAATTATGGTTATAATTAGGGCTATAGGCAATGCTGTGATAAAAATCGAATCGTGAGCTCATCTCTGTGACAACCTGCTTGTTCAAATACAGTATATACTATTTTTTCCAACCTATTACTCTTAGTCTCAGAGTTGCCAAATCCAAGTCTTTATTTTTATTTTTAATAAAAATAAGTCTCTTTTGGAATGCACTTTTAAGTTATAAAATAAATTAATCTTAGCAATTTTTTCAGGTTTGAGTTGTTAAAATATATCAATTGAAATGACTGAAACATAGATTTTTAGCATGTTTTCATGTCTAAAAATCATTATTAATGTAAGAAAACACGTGATATGGCAAAATCCCTAACACTTGTATTGCCGCAACACACAATGTTCTAATCGATTCTTTTATTAACTTTTTATTGAAAGGCTGAGGTTGCTTGTTTCTCTCTGAAAATCTGGCAACACTGGTCAGATTTTGACTGATGGATTTAGCTATGATATTGAATTGTGTACCTCAAAAACAATAAGAAATAAATAGTCTACAGTCGAAATCGTGATCTGACTCCATGAAAACTGTGATATTCATTTTTCGCTCAGCCCTATAATTGATCACTTGATTTTTGTTCTTAATTATAGCCATAATAATTGTTGAAACTAAAATTCGACAGAGCGTTTGCACTGTTCGGTCTCATAATACTATTTCACAAATCCTTATAAGTGCTCAAAGAAAAGTTGATACTTTTGCACTATGTTCAGTTCTTTAAGGTCATAGACTGAAAATTTTACCTGTGTAAAGTTTGTTCTATCTCCATATTCATGTATCGGAAATAGCAACAAGTTTAAAAACCTCCACACCAGTTTTGTGCCTGGGCTTCTAAAAGGAGAGGTATTTATCGCTCCTCACTTTTGACATGTAGCCTACACATGCTTACAACAGCAGGGTGAAATGGGTCAGACCTGCTCACCAGTGTTGACGTCTGTGAAGTACCTGTTAAAATAGTTGCTCAATGCTTCTGGAAGAAAGGTGCTGAAGTCAAGGCTGCTATTCAACACACTGTGTCCACAAACTACTGTAAATATGTCAGTTAAGAAAACACCTGCATCGAAGTTGTTGCTTTGTTTTATTTAAATTTAATAATTAGGTTGATGTCATCTTTGTGCCAACTAAAGAGCTAAAGTCAATGAAGAAATCTTTGTCACCTGCATTGTATCATTTTTAGCTACTGTAGTTTTAACTACAGTTTAGGACCATAAATAGACTTAAAAAGGCATGTTTTTAATTTAGATACCATTAATGCAATACATAATAAAAATCATAGTTTTACATTTGCCTCAAAATATTTTTTGTCAAGAAACAGGGACTCCTCCTTTTTGTTTCCATAGAAAAAAGTTCCATTAGTTATATTTTTCACATTATTGCATAAAACACATTCATCACTATTAATTATGTTACAAAGTCTGATTTTCACTTTCTGTTTCTACTGAATTGTGGAGCTGACTTTTCCCCTCCAGAAAGTTAGTGTGTTAATGCAAAAACCCCTTTAAATTAGAAAAAAAATTTGCAATAGATACATGGTTAAGTTGTGTATGGTTTGGATTGACAATTAAAGTAGTGGTCAGTTAGTATTGACACTTCCAATAAGCTAGTGTCTCTTTCCAAAATGTTGCATAAAACAGAAAGCTTAAACTAGAAGAATAAAAGTTGAGTAGAGAGATGCCTGTTTTTTCTCCAACCATTGGGGGCTATGCTAGCAAAAGTTTAGATTTTACAAATTAACTTAAAATTTGGTAAGGTTAAGGTTAGGATGAGAGTTATTTTCTTTAGGGGATTTGGGAAAGATACCGGGTCAGGGCATATCTACGTTCCAAAAGTTAAGACTGCATTAATTGGCCACATGTCTCCTCTTTGCGTCACTCACAACAGCAGTATGAAGTGTGGAGACTGTGAGTGTGCACGTGTGAAGATGACAGTGTTGTGGCGATAGGCGTCCACAGGGAGCTCCATGAACCTCAGATCTGATTCATGTTTCACAGCTTGGATGATCCACAAATCAGCATGTGCTGAGGACACCCTTGTGTGTCCAAGAGGTTACTACAAAATCCTAACATTGTAGCTTTTGGCTTGACTTTTTTTTGGCTGTCCTATGTAGTTTTTTTACACATTGATTCACAAAATACTGTTCCCATTTTCTTACTAATGGTGGGTTGAATAACCGTGCCAATCCACAAAATTTAGATGGCTCAGGTATCGGTTCTATGAAATCGGTTCAGACATTATCGGTTTTGGCGATATCATGTAATAAAACTAGTTACAGCCTGATACTGACCCACAGCCTCTCAATGTTTGAAATTTTGTTCAAATAAAGTTGTTTAACTTGTTATTTACACAATAAAAAACATTATATTTTGAGTCATTTTCTTACAAATTAGCTCAGTAGAGACGATTAAAAAAGCTCTTCCTAGTCTACACTGTTATTGATCGACATTGGCTGAGACTGAAACCGAGAGTATAGAGATCGGTATTGAAATTGAAAAAAAATGGTGCATCTGTATATTTTATTACCATAGAAGAACGCAAGCAAAGAAAAGTTTGCCTGCAAAATTCTGGGATTGTATCTCTAATATCGTCTAGCCACTATGTTCATCTCCTAAGTTTCATTAGCCATGATTGACAAAGGAATTACCAGTCTGGGATGGCTGCTAACAAAAGTTCAGAAAGTATTGCAGAAGCATGGGTTCTCGATCTGAGACTTAAGTGTGACTAGAAGAAGTCCCAAGTGCTTTGTGTAATTTTAAGACAATTCAAATTTTGTGTAGCATTTGAGCATCAACATTTGAGCATATTTTTGATTCATAATTCATGAAGAAATTTAGTTTTGTTAATATTCCTCACACCTACACTTAAATGTTGAAGACAGGGTGTTTTTTATGTTTCAGCCATACTCTACATATCAATATTTTGCATTGATGAACAACAACAAGTCACTCAATGTATCTATCTTCTTGCTTCTTTATAATGGCTTTAAACCATCACAAGCAGCAGATTTTCAATTTGTTTTCATGGCTATGTAACATTCTATAAGATCCCCAAGACCTAGGCAATGCATTTTCTATGATTTTTTTTTTTTATTTATCATAAGCTGAGATGGTTAGCACTCTCTTACACTTACTCAATAATATTAACTTTTTAAGAAAACAAAAAAAACTTTGCAGAGAACTTTTCCCAACCTTTTATCTTTGTTGAACTCTGTATTTTGAAGTTTACTTAATATATCTTCTTTAGTTTGAATGTTGTTGTCAGAGTATAGTTTGACAATGAAGTTGAATTTATCGTCTTTGTGTTTGTGGCATGTTCTCTGTAGATATGGACAGATGGCAGGCACAGTGCTTGTACTTCCTGTAGCTGCTCAGGGGTGACGGACTGGCTCACAGAGACATTCTCCAGCTCCTCTCTTCCGTGGGTAAACAGGGAGTTGTTCACTTTTCTACTTTTACCTGAACGTTCTGCTCTGGTTTGCGCCTGTACACGCTTTGATGTGGGCTGTGCAAGGTCAGCCCTACCACAGCTTGGTTTTGACCTGGAGTGCAGCGCTGAATGGTTTCCCCTGTCTATGGTTCCTCCTGGGGAAAAAACACACACAGTCTCTATAACAGACCCTCTTGTTGTTGGTCCATGTGAAGGCATTCCCACCTGTGACTGGGGTCGTGTGTATCAGCCTCTCCAGCTGTAGATCTAAGGTCACCTGGGGCCTTCTGACTAGGAAGCACTGTCTAATATGTCTAATATGCTCCACATGTGTTATATCCTGTCTGAGCAGAGTGTGTGTGTGGAGGTGTATGACGGGACAGCTGCTCAACGCTAACCATGTTTGAACTTTCAGACTATGGGATATACTAGCTATTTCAGCTAATAACCCGAGACTCAGAAAACTGTTCTGAATTTTCCAGATTTGTGATGTGATAGATAGATCTTTGAATATTCTACAAAGTTTTAAGCCCATCAATAATTCAGACTCATTTTAGGCATTTACGCAGCATCAGAATATCAAGTATTATAGTTTCCTTTGTATAAATCAAGTTACTCAATTATTCCTTATGTGGGAAGCACGTTACTGCCATAGATAGGTTGGCCAAAGTAAAGGTTCTCAAGAGCAATAACAAAACTACAATTATTAGCGGTGAGCATATTAGCAAAAATGCTTATTTGACTTTTTTTTAGTAATGCATGGCTTTAAGACAATATAAGAGGTCCAATTATCAGGCCAATTAAAAATGTAAAGTGCAAAAACATTTTAAAATAGATTGTGCAGTTTTTTACAATGCATATTTACCAGATTAAAAAAAATGCGCATCTTCAAGTCAAGTAATTTTTATACCATTGTATTTTATTGAACCTTATTTAACTAGAAGAATTCTATTGAGATTTAAATCTCTTCAGGAGAGTCCAGGAGCACCCAGAGGAAACCTATGCAGACACATGAGAACCTGCAGACTCCACATATAAAGTCCCAAGTGGCCTGGAAATCAATTATTGTAATGTAATATGCTTGTTCTGCTCATAAATAGGTCTATACTTTCCCTATTGATTGATTGAGTGTGATTCATTTTTTGGAACCATTAGTGAATAACCCTTCAGATAGCAGTGGTTATGCTTAGGATGCGACGCAGTAAACATTTTAGTAAACTAAAAATCACAGACGTATTGTTTTTTGTGATTTTGCCTTCTTATAATAATTGTAATGCGCCATCATTATGCATTGAATTTATGCATTAGATTTGTGCATAAAGTTTGAAACAGCAAGTGTAAAAGTTAGAATGTGGGCTATAGAAACATCTCTATTAACTTCTCCTTTATCTCTAATTAACTCTCTGGTGGTTACTGACTGACCCTGTTACACCTGGGCGGATATGCCTCAGCTTTTAGTAGCCGCAAAGAGGGATAACTGCTCTTTTGATTTAAATCCACTTCAATTCTCCAACTTAACTACCAAGGAAAGAGTTTAGACAGCTTGCACTCCTACAGTGTGCTTCGCTTATTTCAAGAGTTAAGAGTGCATTATTGTGTCCTCTGGGAGTGAACCGCTAATACCAGCTTGACTACCTGGGATTGACTTCATATCCCCACCTCAGCCACCAAAATAACCTTGCTTTGAGGTTTGAAATTAATTACCAATTTGCAAAGTCCATAACTTCATCTGAAGCTCTGACTTAAGCTGTAATGTGAAGTGTTGTGCAAATTCAGACAAGCCACCAATTAATGTTAGAGTTAATTAGGAATTGGTACCTGGCCAATTAAAGAAATAATTGGAAAAGAAATGAACCCGACTTTTCAGATAAATCCTGAATAAAATCCACATAATAGGGACCTTTCACATTGCTCTTAATTAGGGAATTCTCTTTTGTCTGAAGTCTTATGTCTTATGTGAAGTCCTTTTCTGAAGTTAGTGGAAGGATTTCGCCTCTTTCTGTTATCAAGAACTGAAGCTGCTGTCCTGCCTGTGGAGTCATTAAAGGGGCTTGTGTGCTTTTGGGAGCCACATACTGCCCTTGTGCAGAGCCATGGTCTCCTGAGGAGAGGTTAAAGACGTGGAGCAGCACCTCCCTGGGAGCGGCTGACTCGCTCTCTGCCATCGTGTCATCCATCCTAGACCATAATCAAGTTATCATATCAACAAATCTCCCTTTAGGGGCCCCTCGGCTAACATCACCAAAGATACTCACAGGAGGGCAACAAATTTAGAGCAGCAGGACGTTGCTAAGAGAAGTGTTAAGGCACCTGTAAAGGTCTCTCGGCTGCCGACGCAAAGGGCACTCCCGCTGGGCATCACAGTGTTTTGTGGCCTCCGGTCAGGCGTCAAGCACAAGGGTAGCAAAGCTGTCGCCATAGTTAACCATCCATACAATGGGACAAGAACACAATAGAAGCACTATATCACCAAGACTGTCAATAAATTTAAAGGCAACCCACAAACAATTAGTTGAAAGGGCACAAGGGTTTCATGGACATCAGGCCCGGCTCTGCAGGCCAATGGAGACAACCTGTCCACCCACGTGTACGTGGCAGCTGGTCATTCAGTTCAGAGACTTTGGATCATGAGTTGACCTCTAAAAGTATCCCTCGAAAATGCACCACATGCTGGGCTATTCCTGCAGTCACAGGATGGTTTATTACTTGTTGAATCTGTGGATAGTTTTTCTTAGTGCCTCTATAGATGCTACTTCATGGTCCACTCTACTCATCAACCAGCTGTTTTCTGTATATTTTATATCAGTGCCAAGCATTTGGAATTGTGATTACGAGATGAATCTGTTTTCTGTTTTGATAATGGTTCTGACAAAATTTGGTTCTAAGTCAGACTTTAAAAGAAATCATCCCTTGACTTGATCAAATTATCAAACTTATCATATGTCTCCTGTATTGTCATTCCTCAACACAAATGTCCCCTATGATTTGAGTTGGTATGAAGAGCATATGGTCACATTAGCCTTTAGGGTACAACATATTGAAACTAAAAAGGCTTTAGACATAGAATTTTAATGGAATTGCTTAAAAGGTTGGCAAGACATACACAGTTTGCGGATGAGTACTCCATTTGGCAACATCCACTTTTTAAGATAAGATAAACTTTATTGTCCCACTAGGGGGAAATTTGTCTTGGGCACGTAGTGCTAGTGCAATAAACAATAAAAAACAATACAATACATAAAAACATACAATACATAAAAAACAATACAATACAAGGTAAAATGCACCTGTAGCACTACGGCCCTGGTCGCCTGCCGTGCAGCGCCCAGGAACCGGAAATGTAGTTTTAAAGCCACATTTCTAAGAACAGGTTTTATTCATTAGAAGTTCTGTACAAATCGTGCATTGAATTATGCATTAATATGCTGGAATTATATTGGATAAAAAAATTTGAAATGTTTTGCATTGGCAGAGTTTGGTGTAAATTGTGTTACTTGCCCATATTGCGCCTTTAAAGAAACAAGAAACCTTTATGTACAGCCTCTTACCATTCACTCAGTCTGCTGATTCTATAAATCACTTATTTGAACACGACTGCTCTCCACCTCTGACCACCTCGACCCATTGGCCAGGAGCCAGCCTTGTGTCCGGCCAGGCTCTGACCCGTGAACCTTGGCTAGAGCCCTTGGGCCAATGGGGCGAAGACATCCCAGCTACGACCCCGGCAGCTAGGGCTACCTGCTGCTCAGGCATAAAGCAATTGGACACGCCATCAGAATGATGGAGCACAACAAATTCTCCACGCTGACCACTCCAATGGCTACTGACCACTCTGGCCAGTTTTGGCCTCAGCCCCTTCAGAGCCTGGCAAAATAGCTCTTTTGATATTTCAGCACAGATGCCTTTTTGTTTTTTTGCTTCTCCAACTATAATGTGTTTAGTTTAAAAGTGCAGCAATTTGAGTTTGAAAGAAAGTAGCTTTTTTAAGTGAGGGTGTGTCAGGCCATTTGTGCTTGTCAATCACCGCTTTTACATGCCAGGAAAAAGCAAATGTTTATAGTCCAATATGAACATGAGTCCTGAAAAAATGTGTATTGAGAAAACTCAGTATTTGGAGCATTGTGTACATGCTGGAAAACCAACCCAGCTCAATTTAAACATATAAACCCTTGATTCATCTCTCAGATCTCATACATCTCTGTACTTGAAGCACACAATAGAAGCAGGAGAGGCACAATATGATTTCAAACGTGGACTCACTCATTTTTATAACATACGTAGATGAGTTGTCCGCTGATTGCCAAAAGTGTAGATTCACCTTGTTTTTTTATGCCATATATGTCATTTAGCCTTACTTTTTTACTGCACATGATAGTCATCTTGAGAATCATATCAAGAGGAAACTCGTTGGTACAGTTTTGGCAAGTGTTATCAAGTTGGGGTTTACGTAAACTTTTGATTTACTTCTTTTCTTCTTCCATTTACATTCACAGTGATTATTGCCTGAGGTTTTGTGAATTTATTTACATGATCTCTTGGCCCAAAGTCAAGCTCCTGCTGATGCGCTGAATTAGCTCCTCTATTTTGTTAATGGCGCACAGTTCACACTGCTCAGATAATTACTAATGTTAGCCCAGCCTAAGAAAGACTCTGCTGGATGTCAACCACATGAGTTGTGCTCTGCTGTCAGGGCTAAAAGGAAGTCCTGAGCTTCCCTGCTTGCCTCTGAGTAAACAAAAGGTATTTTGGTCATTGAATGCATTCATACCTGTGTCCCTCCCCCAAACAAGCACACTCACCTGAAGGACCCCCTTCAAATTGGGAACAATAAGATCACTCATACCCTGTGGAGTTTATCTGCAAACAAATGCACCCAGCTGACAGGGAGCTTATAAATGACTTATCCTATAGTGACCCACTTTGCTCAATCAAACATTTTTACTGAAAAATAATGTTCTTTTGCTCCTCTAGTAAACAGTTCATAAATGTCAAGATTACTACTCTCTACCCGTAACATGCTGCAGTATGAATGGACTTTTTTAGTGCCTTTCAATCTGCTCAAGTGTACCATGCCTTTATGAATGAGATATGAATTACCACTGGACTATAGCTGTTAGGCTAATTTGTTGTTTTGTATTCAGTCTCTACCAGACTCTCATTCATATATCTGAGAGAAATTTCATAGAAAGGTCTATATTCAATCACCTAGTTCTTTCTACCTGCACTTCTCTGGCTGACTTAAGCAGTACTGGGACTCTTTAGACACATGCAACATTTTTTACAGACCTTTTTTCACTGTAGAATCTATTTTGAGTTCCAGTCCTAATTTTAGGCATGTTCACTTCACACAGAGTAAGAGCTATGGACTGGAGCCACACTTTAGGTACTTTCCAGTGAGACCGGGAACCTTTCGGCAAATTTACAGCTTTAACTTTATTTGGAAACACGTTTTTTCAACGTTCTCACATTTAGATAAAATTTCCTTTTCCCAAGAAAAAATATTTAAAAGCAGTAATTCCCAAAACATATTTATTTAATTTGTAAATAGTAACACAACTTTACTAGGAATTACAGTGAATAATTTTGTTTAATTGTTCATTTTGAGATGTTTTTAGGTCTTGTAATGTAGATAATGTGGAATCGAAAAAGACAACCTTTGTTTTCCTCACACCACTGAATTACTTATTTAAAAGTTCCAGACTAGATGCTAATGTTAAAGCCTGTTAGACCCACTTTCAGAAATTGTTGCTGTGTGAACACAAACATGGGGACAGGGTAGTTCTTGTGACCAAACGGGCTGGAGGAATGTTTATCTGAGCATTGTCCTTTTTTATTGAATGGCTGCTTTGACTGTCTGTTAAGGTCATATTTTTATGTCTTTGATTAGGCAACAAGTGAAGGATTTTCTCCAGAAATTTATTAAACTAGACTTATTCCTTTGGCAATAATAGTATATCTCAAATAGTGAATGTTCCAATGTATAATTTAAAACTTTTATTATCATGGAATCATGTAGGTGACTATGACTATAGAGTTTTTTTGAGTGTATTCTTGTGCGTTTTTCTGATTAATTTGTGTAATTAGTCACCAGTTTTGGAGTATGTCATTTTTTTCCAACAAAAAAAATCTACAACCAATCAAATAAAGGATACATATTTCAGTTAACTCTAAAGTATGCAGTCAAAAGTGATAGCATTTTTGCACTGTTGAGTTAAAGTAATGAATAAAATCCCTATGGCACAAAAATGTAGGTTCTACTAAAGTTCATGAGGTGACCTAACTATGAAATTAGCCATTGTGGTATTTTTCTATAACCTCAGGGTTTGGTTCAAAGCTCATTCAGTGTGGGCCAGTAGATCCCATTACTCATCTCTGCAGAAGTTTAGTTTGGGGTCTTGACACTTTGAAAAAGGCTGAAGGCTCAGTACAATGTCCACTATGTCCTTTGCTGTGGACTCTGGACTTCTGGCTCGCCTCTGAAGAGGAAGGCAGGAGGTGGGCGTGGTATTATGTCCTAATAGGCAAAGCTGCTCTGACACTCCGGTAGCTGCATCTGCCTGCTTTTGTCAACAATAGAGAATTTAATATAAGATTTGAGCGCCAAACATTCAGGGCGACCCGAGCAGGACAAAGATGGATGATTGGAGGGTCACAGGTTTCCTTTGGCCAACTAGTTCAGCTTCTTATCTCTGACCTTCTCTGGCCAATTGATTTGATGTGGGGCATTAGTCATCAACTAAACTCAGGTCAGCGCTTTCTTCTCGAACCCTGGCCCACGGGCAGGGCATTGTTGGCCTTCATGTATATGCCACTGTATGGAGATGGATGGACTGCTCACAGAAATATGTTGCCACAGGCCAACTACGTTCAGAGAGATAAAGAGGTCATCTTGAAGTGAAAGTGAAGCTTTTTTTAACTGCATTTTAGATGCAACCTTTGAACTGCATGGGTTCAATGCATCCTGCTTGTGGAAATCTATCAACTGTATTCTTAATAAAAAATACTACTAAAACCAATTGCCAAATAGATTTATGATTGACAATTGTCTTGATTCAGTTCATTTCAATTCATTCTTTGAAATTTAATTAATTTTTTTTTTTTTTTTTTAATAGCTCCACCAAGTCCACTGGAGTATCTGAACTATTCTATTACTGAGGAATTTGATTTTCAATGAACTACTGAGAATTAAGAGATATTAGCTTAAAGGAGAGTTCCTCTTTATAAGACAATATTGACAGCAAAATAATAAAATCAAATCATTTATTTATTCTCTGATGCTGATTTTCAGCCTTTCTTTAGTCAAAGGTATTGCACCTGTTGAGACTGAAGACAGCAAAAATTACTCCAGTTTTTAAAGAGGATGATCCAGCATCTTAATTATTAATTATTATTATTACAATAATTATAGACCCATTTCATCAGTATGGATTTTGGAAAAATCCTTTTACCTGCATGGTATTGGTGCATTTAATTACTAAATATATACAAAGCAAAAGTAGAAAAGACAACACTATTGGCATTTTTTTTAGATTTGTCTAAGGCATTGAATTACGTTAGTCACACAATTCTTTAACTCAGTGCGTTTACATGATCAGGGAAATCAGACTAGGCTAGAAAAACGGACTCTATTTGGTTTTCCCCTCACACCAGGCCGGCAATTTTTTTCTCCTGTTTACATGCACGAGGGTAAACCGATTACCCTGGAGAGACAAGTCCTGCTGTATCAGATTCACTACTGCATGATTCAGACTGTGTTATGTTGATTTACCTATACATTGTTTATTATTATTAACTGTTTGTATTATTGTCTGTAAAATTACACATTAATCATTTTGAAACATGTAGGACTGTTTTAAACATATAAGACTGTGTTAAACATGTGGCTGCGTTTGCCACTTTGTGTTGGGAGGTTTTTTGTTGTAAAAAGTTAACTTTCATGCTGAAATATGCAGTGGACAGGGTTTGTGAGCATGCTCAGTTACATTTGTCCAGCTGCAGACCGAGTCTCTGTTTACATGAGTCTGAAATCAGACTACAATCGGTCAGGACCACGTGCGCCAACTGGTTTTCCGAAAACCGGTTTACAGCTCTTCAATAGGTCTGCCCGGGTTTACATGCATTTTGGAAAACTGGTTTAAATCAGACTAGGCTAGTTATCCGGTTTTCCTGGCCTCCATGTAAACGCCCTGTCTGTTAGTTGGAGCTCTTCAATAATCGGTTAACCGATTGCGTAAACAGAGTACTTTTTTTTTTTTACTGAACGTGTTATAATTGGGCACAGCAGCGCTACGAGAGTGAACACAGAGCAGGGAGACACGACAGGCCTTTGAACTGTGCACAACTCTACTGAAAACAAATCTCTATAAACACTATTTTAATGCACTATGTATTCAAAAAACTAAGGAGTCACGTTTAAAAGTTGCTGCTAATGTTAGCTAACCCTAACCCTTACTTTTGATAGTTGAGCTGACCAAATCTGAGTAATTAAGTCTGTTTTCTTCTCCAACAAAAAATCCAAGTGAATAATTCATGCATGATTGATATTTGTCCACAAACACTGCAGTGTCACTTAGGTTTGCTCAGTCTATAAGATAAACAGTGTTTTTGCAGTTTTAGTGAAACCATCCATCACATATAATAAAAATAAATATATAAAAACAAAACAGCTTATTTTTGTCTTCTGGAATAGCATCAGCCACTACAAAACATACGTTGTTGAGTTAAATAAATGTATAACTTTGTTTATGAGGTATTGGTTTTAACTTAACTTTGTATCGGTCCTCAATATTTAAATTGTGGATATTTCATATGTCCATTTTTCAATCTCCGTTACTGGGTGTAGCAAATAAATGATTTTGGAGCTAATCTTGCTGTGCGGACCTTTTTCACTTTTTCAGATTTTTACCGTCTGTGTCCAGCACGCAACTTTAGTTTGGATGTGCGTGTCTTTTTCTCTTTCAACATTTTCTACATCTCCTTCATATATTGTGAAATACTGTATGTTTTGTCATCTGTGTTTTCCATTATTCCAAACATACTTTTTGTTTCCAAGTGGTATGTGTTCTCTTGTTGTGTTCATGCACTTCAAACTACATCAAGATTCAAGCTAAAATGAAACTAAAACAGCAATTAACGACCACAAAACCAGGACGAGACAGCCAAAAAACTTAAAAACGTATTCTTCCATGAACTGGTTGCTTATGTCATCAACCAAAAATAGACAATGTTATCTACCCTTTACAAACCATGCATTCCTCCAGTTAGTAATGGCGCTAGACTTTGTCCAACATGTCTAATTAGAACAGTCGGAGGGAACAAGTCATCTCATGGCTGGGCCCGACAGTAGCCGAGACGCCCTGCAGGGTAGCCATTAGTGCTGGACAAGGGGAGCCAAAGAGGATGTCTGCACCCCAGGAACCTAATCCGGTACCAGTGGCTCTGCTTTGGGAAGAAAGCTGTCCCCCAGTTTCTGAGCTCCCACAGGTTCTGGCAGGTGCCTCCACTATCCTCTCACAATTGGACTACGGTTTGGTTACTTTTGTGGCTGAATTAAGCTCAAAGAAGCATTAGCTCAAATGGAAAAGTCAGCAGGAGAAGCTTTTTCGGCTTGGTTAACTTTATTGTTTCATTTTTGTAGTCTCATTATAATCCTGACTTAGTCCCTGAGATCTTTTCATACAAGATAAACAAAAAAAAAAGATTGAAAAACTCAGCATGTGCCGACAAATTGGTTAACTCACACAATCAGGCAACTGTTTATTTTAACTTAGTGAGGTTGTTGTAAAGGAGCTAGTTATGTCGCAAAAATGCACATTTTATCCACTACACTAGGTATTTGTTTTAAAAAATATATTATCAAGTAAAACAAATTTTCAGTTGCAAACGTTTTGGATAGTCAATTTCACTTTCTCGTGGAGCATAACTTTCTTTTTTGGGTTTCAGATGACGTCTCTAGATTTGCTGCAGTAGACTACTAATTGAAGGTTTTTGTCTTTTGTCACAATTTCTTATCTTTTGCATCATCATATTGTTTCCCATTGTGTGCTTTTTACTGACACATCTGTTTACGTGTTCATTATGAAGTTAAGAAACCTTTGTCAAACTAAAACAATATTGTAACTTGTGTTTTAATATTTTTTATATTTCAATTATTCTTCAGCTCATCAAACAAGAGTATCTGGCCAGAGCTAGCTGCAATTTGCGGCTTCACTTTTAATCTTGGTTTTGGAGTCAACCCTTTTCTTATCAGTAAGCCCTAAGCTACGGCCTGAGACTGAAATTAATTGTGCGCTAAGCAGAGTGGAATTAATGTCTTGCAGTGAAACCTGTAGTCCTGGCTGGCTTAGCCCAGCTCCGATCCCCCTGATCCTGCTTGTTACAGGAGCTTGGCCATTGTAGACGGTGAGATGATTGTGTGCTTTCAGCCTCTTGCCGCTGCCTCTTTTGTCTTTTGGGGGAGCGCAAGGATCTCTGCCTTTGTCTGTGCTCACGTTCTTTTCAGCCAGTATCACAGCTGGCTCTTTTAATGCAGTCCGGACATGGGGGACACATGGAGGACACGGGGCAACCCTGCCCCCCCAAGAGGCTTTACTGTAAACACAAACCCACACACATTACAATTATCACTAACACAAGACAATAACTATTATGTTTTAGAGATTTGATTGTTCTCACTACTTGGTTAGCTTGTTTTTCACGACTCTTCAGTTACTTCTTAGTGTTACAGATTTCACCCATCACTACAAAGACCAATTCAATTAATTTTGATTATTTTAAAAACAATTTGCCAATTCATTTCCAGAATATTAAAGAATGTTTTAGCATTCATGCTTTTTCTAAGATTTGGTAAAGAAAGATCCTCTTTTTTTGTCAAAATTTTTCTAATATTGTTCGAGTTAAGCCAATAATGGCCTTACAAAAATGGTATAAATGTATTTATGATGGTCACTATGTTTCTTGTGAAACACCTTCATTTCCTTGTCATGACAAAGTATCAACTGTTTATTTATAACTTTTGCCAAGCCTTTCCTCTTACATCTCGAGCGCATTATCTTGTACATCAATCAGTGTAAGATTTGGTGTGATAATGAGATTTTAAGGAGAGGAGCAAAAGGAGGGGAGCATGGAGTGAGGTAGCTGGAAATTTGAGTGTGAGTTTACCTTACCAATACCTTCTCAATTCTAGTTTTGCATAAAATTTTGAGACCCTTTCCACTTTCAGCCTAGTGCATTTGGTCGATGCACTACTAGGCTATAGTTGGTCCTAAATAACTGTAAAGCTTTCAAATACACTAGGTCATCGATTCCCTCCTCAGCATGTGTTGTCTAGCCATCTGCTCGTTTTAAATGAGCCGACTCATTGAGCTTCACAAACATCACTACTATACGGCCGGACAATTACCCTAAACAGCTTGGTAATGGTTTTATGGTGTCTAGAATGACAGCCTGGAAAATAAAACTACAGGATCCTCACAAAAACCTTACATGGCTGTAAATATGTATTAACCAGAAAATGGGCCTTGTGTGGGATCATTTAGAAGAGACAAAGACTGCCCTGCAACAATGAGACAAGATTCGGGAGAAAGAGGGGATTCTACTTAGCTAATGACTCGTCCTATACAAATGTAAAGAGTGAAGTCTTTAGGAAGAGCGGTTGTCCCGATAAACTGTAAACTTTGGAGTTCTGAGAAACTATGTGCACTGTCCATTGTGGTCATGCTAATGCACTTCAGTAATATCTCAAAGGCTTTCATGGGGACTTACGTGGAGGGGTGCTGAGTGAGAGGGAGATGGTGGTAAACTGAGCTCTTTAAGTGTCCACTCTGAAGGAATTTCAGTGAAAAGTGCTCCTTAAAAATCACACTATACCTTAGAGTCCTTCAGCATCAAGAGCCACCTCACTCCTTCTTATAGCTGTTAAAGTTGTAGCTGTTGGGAGTAAGTAGTGAGAATGCTTGTATCAAATGAGCAAGGCACTCTGTTTACAAAAGTTACTCAAGATTCTCCTCAAAAACTGCGTCTCTTCACAAAACTTGCATCTACAAAGCAAAAGTGTAATACATGCTTGTAGAGTCATGTACAATTTTATCCACATAAAAAACATTGCTGCTTTCATTTGTTCTTTAGGGAAGCTTATTTTTCTTTTTTTTAACTTTAATGCTTCAAAAATTATCACTGAAACTAGAATTGTTTTATGGATCTTACATTCCAGATAACAACTTCTTTTATATAGCTACAGGGACTATACTGTAGTTCTTTACTTATTTAGTTAAATTATCGGTTGTTTAATTGGACCAAAACAATTTCAGTCTGATTATTTTATTTAGAATGTTGACATCAAATCAAATCCATTATTGATTGACCAAGAATATGTTTGAATGTTTGAGCTTTTATTCACACACAAAACCATCTCAGGGTAACTAACTTTTAGAATACATAACAAATAGGGCATGCCTTTAATCGAGAGATCGAGATCGAATCGAATTGTCAATTATTTTGTCAGTAAAAATGTTTAGTTTGAAGGTCAACCTGAGGAGAGTCGCTACATTTGCCTAAAGATACTTAAATTTAAATTATCAATATTGCTATGGAACTGGAAAATGTTGATACATCTCTATAATTTTATTATTAAAGGTTCACCAAGTTTGTTACTTGTTTTAATAAGACAAAAAAAGAATGTCAAGATTGGTATAAATAGTGTGAAGAAAAATTGTAATACGTTTTTGTCAAATCACCCAGTCTTAGTGCTTTGAAACCATTATTTACAGTAGTATACAAACAGAGCTGCCAGTAAAATATTCCTGTTGTGGTTCAAATCGCTCCATTACCACATCTTAAATGTCTAAATTGGGGGGATATCAGTGTTTTTGTGTTGGCAAAGATGAGGACTTGAAGATTATAGCGGCGATTGAAATGTAAAACAGCTATTGCAATTACCCATAACCTCAGCGCGAACCTAGCCTGAAACAATGCAACTAGTTTTCAAAGGCTGTGAGACAGACGCATCGCTGAGAGGCACGGCGAGATAACAACAAAGAATCATTAAAGGTAAAGGGAAGAGATGCGTTTTTCATCTTTTCAGTTAGCAGCCTGAGCTAAAGAGACGCCCATTTAAACAACACCTTTTGAGTGAATGTAAAACTGTTTAAGATTAATTATGTGAAGCCGCTTTGGTACGTTCTTCCTTTGTAAACAGTTCATTACAAAACATGACTCATTCATTCTCAGGAGAAATTGTGTTTTAATGTTTTCCTAATAAAAACAACTTTCACAGTTTGGGTTAGTGGCATTATCAGAGTTTTACAGATTAAATGTTATGCGGAAAATCAACATTCATTTCAGTTTTGTCTTTAAATAAAATATGTTTTGTTTTATTTAAAAAACATCAGTGGCTTATACAAAAAATGCGTGAAAAAGAGCAGACTTAACCACAATCTTTCAATTTTGCTGTGAGGTGTGTACGTTTGTTTCTGGAAGTGAAATGTCAACTGTTATTCAGTAGAAATAGAACGTTAAAGCCATTGTTTGGAACATTGTAATGATGATAATTAAGTGAAAAAAAGACTAAAGGAACACTGAAACAAACAGGAGGCAAAGTAATTCTCAGTTTGTAGCATTGCAAGCTCAAAGTACGTAAATACACAGACTATATTATTTATTTAGTGCATCAAAAACATGACAAAAACTTGCTTTCATTCAAGTCTATTTTTGGTCAAAAGTTCAAAGCACCTTTAAGACAGCATTGAACAACAAACAAGATAACTGTTTATTTCATCATTGGACATACTGAAAAATATTGTAGAAAAGAAAAAAAAAAAAAGAATTTTCTTTTTATAATCTTTTTTTGCGATATAAAACAATACCTATGTGACACTGCAATATGATGTTTGTCATATGAACATCACTTCTGTTACCTGCATTTAATTTCAAACTAACAATCCTATTTCTGTTTTGTTAAAAGTTGCATCTGGTTCTTCTGAAGCTTTTGTTTTGTAGTCCTCTGTGACCTGCCACGTTTACCATTTCTCCGAGCTTTGAAAGGTCTGTTCAGCCTTTGGACCAGGAGGATTTAGCCCATATTTGCATGTTAATGTCTGCAACACAATCCTGTACAGAGAAAGAGATATAGGATCAGAGCAACTGCTACCTTTTAGAAAGCCTGTTGTGTCGCGCTTTTTTCTTGGAGGTCTTTTAACTGCTGGAATTAACAAAGTGCACTAGTTCGACCAGTGTGTGTTGTGTGGGACGAGGGGGGCATATACCTAATCTGGTTCTCATTGATAGTCCCAGATGGATAAGTTTCTCCCAGTGTTTTGATGTTTGCGGCTGCCCGGTTAATTCCACTTTTTAATCACCCCTTGTGTCAGCGCGGGATCCCAGCCTGCCCTCGGGCCCACTTGAGGACGACCCCGCTCCCTCTTTAGGACGGTTAACACAGACAGAATCAGTATGAAGGGCAGATGTGGGACATGAGCCAATCTGTCATCTCGATCCTCTCTGTCAACACGCTGCTTTCCCTGCCTCTCACAATAAGAGCTATCGTCCCTTTGTCCAGGCAAGTTGGTAAACTGTTCGTCACAAGGAGTTGTTTCATGTTGGATTGTTTGTTACCGTTTGCGCTTAGATTTTCCTGCATGTTGAGGCTATCAGTGCTTGTGTTGTTAAAAGAGTGACTCAACATTTGTGTTTGCCTTGATTTGCATTCTGGTCTGAAGATGGGACTTAATGAAGAAGACTTTCAGTATATTTACATTTTCCAGTGAATTGAACACTTCATTGAACAGTTAACAAGAGGGTTTATTTTAAGACAACATTTTGTAACATGGCATGCTGGAGTTAAATGTATAGGAGAAAAATTCAAAGTTAACCTGTTTCCACAAGCCTACATTCAGTCAGAGATGAGCAAGTTACCTGTTTTAGGGTATATTATATGAACAGTTTGATATTGTTCATAAGGACTTAATGTCTATCTATTGCTTTTCTCTTTGTTTGGTAATTATAGGGCTCAGTTTAGTTGTTCCTTCTATAAACCACTTCATTTGCACGAGCGCAGTAATGGGGTCAAAATGTACTGAGGCCAGTCACCTGAGTTATCTTGCTGTTGGGAACAAGGGTGTTATTAGTTGAGACAATAGTTTTGTTATTTTGCTATAGTGAATTGATATTGGCCATAGTCCCAGTAAGAATCAAACAGAAAATTAGCCCAACTAAATATTTCTTAAAGAGATGCTAAAATGTGATGTAGAGATGCAAAAAAATAAAAAATAAATAAAAACAGAAAATGCTGATGATAAAGACAATAAGTTTCCTGTTTATTTCAGCTTTAACCGCATCTTACAAGTCTTTTTTTTGTGAATTGCAGAGATTGACCTTATATATGATTATAAAGTATAATTCAAGTACACATTGAGCACGGAGAATCCTCCAGCCAAAGGGCTGAGACAATCGAACAGTGCCTATTAGAGCTGCAGAAGAGATGAATTCTTAGTTCATATTACTGTCTGTCTTTAGCCTCCAGGTGTGAAGACCATTAGCACCTCTTTAGCTAGTGGCACACAGCTCCATACTGCAACTACACTAAAACCTCCCAGTGAAGCAGCAGGGGCTCTGATAAGTGACTTGACATGGCGGCCGTGCTGCATCAGCTGACCTGAATGTCATGGTAACGTGACAAGGCAACAGTCTGTGTGATAACAACTATGATGATGGGCCAAGTCCTGTGACCTGAAAGTCTGCTTTATGATTTCCCTCTAGCTACGCTCTGGTTTAATTGTGACCAAAGGCAATCTGTTCTGGTCATGTGGCTGAATGCAGTGATTCAGCTCGGATACAGCAAGGAAGTCCCTGAGACTCACTAATACTATCTTAAGGCAGTTTCCATGGATAAAATGTGATTTATAGAACCAGAAATGTACAAGTGTGGGTTTCTGATTTATTACAGAAGTAGTAACATTAGTTTTTGTTGATGCAAATCATTTGTCAAAAATGTTATTCTGAACTGTCTATTTGCTACCCTCTATATCAATAGAATAATCAAAAGTGTGTCCGTTTAAAGATCATTGGACAATATTCTTAGACTCTGTAAAACCAATTTTATTGTCATTGCTCGCGGCTTATGACTTCAGTTCCTGCGTCTTGCCCTCTTTTTTACAGCCAGAAATAAAAAATTTACTCAAGATGCTATTCATTGGAGTTATGGTCAGTCATAAAGCTGATGAAGCAGCTTTAAAACGTAGCCCTATCCATACTATTGATGTAATGACTGTTTAATGTCTGCAGCCACTCCCAGTTTAATGTGTAAGTGGGTGCTGATTGCCAAAAGCACACCAGGTCTGCTCCCTGTGGACCTGTCTGCTGGCTGGTGTAACACAAAGCCATAACCTTCCACATATATAGTCCCTCTTCTATGCATCGTATTCTGTGTCTTGGTGCAAGTGTTATATGATACATTGCCTAGTTGTTCCTTTTATGTACCAGGAGTGGAGTGTGCCATTTATCTAGCCCTGAAACCCCGGCTGTCTCTTAATGATGACATCACAGGAGCCAGACACTCACGCTTGCTGCTCATCTCCGCTACCGAACAGGTGATTCAGAGCGACCCCTTGCTGGAGCCTGGCGTCTGCTCCTGGTGTCTGGGAGGGGGGGTGTAAAGGGTGCATGGACAGAGAAATGGAGTGTGATTTACTCACTGACCCCACGGAGTGCCGCCTCTCTTATGAACTCATCTGTGACTCAACTAATAGCTAAACCTGCCTTAGATTTAGCTCAGACTTCGTCACCTTTTGACCCTACAGCAGGTTTTATGGATGCGCCACACTGTCCGCATCAGGCAGTTGTCATTTATTTACAAGGTAGCAAAAAAAAGTAGTTAACTCTGAAAGTAGCATATGCTGTGAACCTGTTATTTTTGTAAGTACAAAATGGTAGGTTTTTCCCAGAATACCTACTATTTTGACAATTTTTGTAAAAAAAAAACTGCAACACTCGGTTTCTGAGTTTTGGGGGGGCAGAATAATTTTATTTTTGAGATCCGCCTGTTTATGAACCTTACATCCATTTCTAATCCTCAGGCCAGCTTTTGAGTCAAATAACACAACCAAATAATAGAGCAACCCCCAAACCAAAAGTGACAGGAATTTCATCAGACTGTCAATAGTTCACGTTATCCCCGTTGGCATCCTGGACAGCTGATATTTGTCGCTTCTGATCGGCAGTAGTGTCTGAGTTGATTCATTCTTCCACCAGTGCCGCCCTCAGCTGCTGCTGAGTTTTGGGAGAATGTTCACGTCGGTGGACACTGAGCGGATCCCAGACATTTTCAATGGGTACCATTTGGACCACCTCTGCAAAGTCCAAAGACGATGTACAATGCACCATTCGACCCGAGCTCGGCGATGTTGGGGGGGTAAGCACTGATGCAACATATGGCCAATATGGTCGAATATCGTCAGTGCAGAGGCGATTACGTATAGTTCTGGCCGACACTGACCTGAGTTGTGTCCCAATGATCTCGGCTGCGGACCTGGTGGCGGGCCGGAACCTGTCCCAGAGATGTGCGGGGCGGTTGGTGCGGTCTTGTGCAGCGGTCGTTAGACGGGGGCCATCAGTACGAGGGCGGTCGTTAGAGGAACCAGTGGCCTGGTATCGCTACACAAGACGACTAATGGTAGAGCGGTGGACTCTAACCACCCTGGCGACAGTAAGACAACACCGTCCAGCTTGGAGCAGCCAATTGTTCCATCCCTCTCTGGTTGTGACAATCGTGGCATCGTGAAGAAGTGTGTTTTTGGCTTCATTCTGGTGCCTTTTATAGAGAAGACTTGAACACAGTTAACCAGAGGTAAAAGTCAACTCTGATTTCAAACATGATTTTATGTGAATAAACGACCCTGTAATGCACTTTTTATTGTTCTACTTCTCACAATCAGTCAAGCCAAACCAAGAAATCTGTTCACCTGTCTTCAGCTTACTATGGACTGAAATCATGATGCTAACCCATTTTTACAAATATACTCGTTTTCTATGGAATTTTTTTAAATTAAAATGTTGCGTTTCTCTTTTCCTTGAGTGTATATAGTTAATTAATTAATTAATTAACTATTTTTTTATTTACTTTGTTAAGAGACGGGGATAGTGCATAATTTACCTCAACCAAACTAGAAATCAGAGTCACAAGTGCTAAATTTTAACCTGTAGTTCCTGGGCAAACTGATGTAAAAAGTTCATAAAATCACATGTAGTGTCCAAACCAAACACTTACACTTATGCCTCTTAGCAGCACTAACATTTTTCTGATTAAGTGCATTGTTGATTTGTGTGTAAATAACAAATCAGACATTTAGTTTATATTCTATATACACCACCAACACCAAATTAAAAAATTCAGAAATTAAAATCTGATGTTTCTTCCTTTGAATGTCCAAAAGAGCTGCAATTCTGATCTAACTGACTCTTATTCTTGAAATGAGAAACTTGTTGACCTTTCTCTTTTCAAGACTTTTTTTTACCCTTTTAACAAGCAGTTTTTCTTTAAAGGAGACCTATCTTGTAAAATAATGTAAACGTTTTTAACTTTGTTATAACTAACATAAATTAACTAACTAAAATTATTCCTGCGTGTTTGAATAATCTTGTGCATCTAATGATCTAGTGCTCAGAAAAATTCTGTCCTCACCTACCACGTATCCCCGCCTACTTGTCTTTATTTAATTGTGATTATTTAAAAAATATATATTATTAGTAAAGAATATATGGTCCAAAATATTCACATAGCCACTTTGCAACAATAAAAAATTACAAATTTAATTTTTTTTTTAATTTGTTACAGTTAAATGAAGAGAAGAAGGTTTATCAGTTTTGCCTTTTTTGCACAGGAAGTAAATGGAACAGTTTATATTTTTAAGCATTACATCAATTTTTGTTTTACAAAAAAACAAAATGTAAATTACTACACTCTACATATATTAGGCTATAGTTTTTTTTCCTAAATACATAGAAAAAATTAAATAGGTCACCTTTAAATAACTATCAAAAAGGCATTTGTAACCCTATATCTACCTCTTGCGTTTTGGGTGATTGTCATATTTTATTTTCTGAATCTGTCAATACAGCCTTTACTTTGTAGTTTTGCAGCTAAATTAGAATTTCTTTGAAATAAAGGCATACCGTACCTTATTGCCATGCATGTAGTCGTTCAGTCTGGATTGTAATGACTAGTGTATAACTAATGGCTAAACAGTCTGGAGCCAGCGTCAGACATTAGTAACAATAATTAGTCTTCTTTACAGCGGTCTGGTGACAGCCTGATGTGTGCTGGAATGGCGTGAGATTTAATTGCAACAGACATTTTTCTTTATGACCTCTAATATGGGTGTGTGTGTTTGAAAAATGAAAGGCTTGGTTACATATCAGGGGTTAAAGTACCAGGTTAGGACTGGAGTGTGACTGAATCTACCCGCCTGCTGTTACATTTTGTTTATTATCCTTATCACAGTGCACAGCAGCCAGGCACAGACTCTTAGACACACATGCCTCTGCCCTCTTTATTGCTTTAGTGCCAGAAACCCAAAAACTACACACCCACGTGCACTTTTAACATCCGTACGTACATGTCCCTGCTCTCTTGATTGCTTTAGTTGCAAAGCTAAACAAACGCACACGCACTGCACACACGCAGTTCCTCTGGACATGGAGTCTTTTCCCACACTGATACCGATCTGCGTGCCATAAAGCAGCGTCTGGGATCACAGGGCACAACAGAGAGCCCTCTCTTCTGGTTCAGCCCACTTGGATCATTCACAGCGGCCTGATAACGTGGGCCTGGTGCCTCCTTCCCTCTGCAGCTTCCTCCTACCCTCCTCTCTTGAAGTGCTACCTATTCAACACTACTGAGTGCATTTACACACTCACAATTTATTGTTTTAGCCTGCCTGCTTTTGGACTAAGATGTAACTCTTAAATATTATTGCATGTATAAAAGTCAGGGGTTAAGAGTGTGTATATTTACTCATTAACATGATTAACCTTTTTTAATCAGCTGTACTTCTCTGAGTAGTTTTCAAACACCACTCCTACTCAAGTTATATTTTTTCTTATGCTATTTCTTTATATCAATTTTTGCATGTTAAAAAATTTAACAAACATGAGCTAGTGCTTCATCTACTTACTGCAAAGAATATTTCACAGAGTACATACAGTAATTACACCAATTTTGTCTGATATGCTAATGCTGTAGAAATGCTCAAATTAAGTCTAGATGATTTAAGGGCACTGAAACGGTGTGGAGGACCTGAGAGATCTACCTATGACTTCACAGATCAGGGACAGTCAGAATGGTGTTTTGGGGGCAATGTGTTTTTCTTGAGGAAGCAATTTTAAAACCGGATTAAAAACTCAAACAATTTGATTTGGCATAATATGTGCCCTTTATCAAGAATGTGCTTTAAAGTGCTTTTCGCAACTGTCAGAAAAAGTGCAATTTGAGATGTGTTGACATGCTTACAGACACTAGCCTTGTTAGATAGACAATGGCAGAGAAGCTAACACTTTTGCCTCAAAGCAAGAAGGTCACCGTTTTGACTCTTATGAAGCTCAGCCCTTTCTGGCTGAAGTTTGCATTTTTCTTCCCCTCGTGTCTGGGTGGGTTTTCTCCAGGCATTACCGTTTTCCCCACTAAACAAAACATGCACATCAGGGAACATCCTCCAACTAATGACCAGGCCCAGAAAGAAGATCTGGAGATAGATCCCAGAGCGCTGCACTGAGGAGATGCCCCAAAGGCATTGAAAAACGAGCCAAATGCAGAGGACGAATTTTTCTTCTTTAAGTGTACCTACCCTTACATATCTCAACCTTAATGTGCTATAAAGATAAATAAGCATGCCTCTAGTATTCTAGTGAGCAAACAAAAATATATTATTCTATTTTTATTATTATTATTTTTTTATAAATAATCACATAAATACAGAAGAAAGTAATAAATACATAGATTAAAAAAGAAATAACTGGCTTTACTGCTATTTGACTACATACTAGAAGCTTATATTTGTGTTTCTTGTTCTTTCCCATCAGATGTCATTTACCTTTTTCTCTTTTTTGGGCTATGCTTTGAAATTTATTCTATTTTTTTAGACAACTAATACATTGCAATTCAAATTGACTGATTGGTCAAAATTTTAACTTGATATTCTGCTTGAGTAATATTTTTGAAGTAACAAGACTCCTCCTTGTGTACAGTTTTAGTCTCTGACAGTTCAGCTAAATGCCATCAAGAGAAAGGTCGGTCCACCTTGTGCCATCAAGTAGTAACTTCATAATTAGTGACCACAGTCATCAGTCTTCCGCTTTTTTGACCCTTGCCACAACTTTTATGACCTCACCTGAAAAGTTCGAACCTCAAGAGACTCACAGACTTAACCTGCCTCCTCCACATAGTTTTTTCCACTTAAAATATCTGAGCTATTTCTATGATGTCATGATTTAAGACCCAATTAGGGGGATAGCAGCAGAAGGTGAGACTGTGAAAACTCCAGTCTGCACATTATTTACTGGTTTTAGCGTGTCCAGCCCTTTGCAGGTTATAAATCCTCTGCCCTTTGTCAGCCTATGTGAGGGCAATAAAGAAAGCCTTTCCAGAGAGCATGGTTTTACTCTTTTAATATGTTATTGTGCATTGTATATGCTTTGTATTAGTAGTGAATATTAAATTATAAAAGGTATATATTTTTCTAATTGCAAAAAATAAACTTGAAAATACAAAACTTACTGTTTCAAGTTCTTTGTTAGACATTTGCAAAGCATTAGTTGAAAGTGTTATTAATTACCTGGAATATTGTGCAGCATGGCATTAAATTAATCTATTTTTAGACAGAGTCAACAAAAAATAATTATATAAATGACTGTTTTTACTATTTTTTTTTTCACTGTTTCAAAACTAGGTTCAACAGTAGATGGGACAAATTTGACAAGCAACTTACTGTATTTTTGTGTGTGTTTTGATCATTATTAAAAAAACATAGCTATTGCACAAATAGACCCTTTTCATGCCACGTCACAGTGACGTCACAGCTCTAGCTGGAGGCAAAAAAGACGAAAACTCATAGCCGACGTATTAAAAGTTCGAAGTTTTATTGTGGTTAAAATGTCGTTTTGTTTGAACTATGACTATGACCGTTCTGTTTAAACTTAGCCTGACCTTACCCAGCCGTGCAGGTGCAGTTTCATGTACAAACTGGTCTGTTTTATTTAGAAATGTAGCTAATACTGTACTGTCAATCATTCGATTTTTATACACAAGACCCTCATTTATTGCTTTAGCAAAGCCTTTGGCAAGAGCTAACAGATTTTCAGAGCTACAAACAACCATTTTTTTTTCGGACTAGCTAAGTAATTAAAAAAATAATTACTAGTAAATGTTGTGCCTCTGAAGCACTAATGGGAGGTGCACACATTCGCATATTTAGCATTAGCTTCAAGACATGAATGAACGCTAAAAGACAGCATTTTAGCCACTACTGGGTCTAACAAAGTAAAACGAACCTCAAACAAATGTAAAAATCACTTCTTCAGTCACGTGAAAGAGTAGATCCTGATCCAAGACAAAAGACACAAGCTCAGACAAAATGCTATCCTCCGTCAGACTCAGAAGTATTCACCAAAGTTTGTGTCAGGTCCCACAGAGTAAGTCACGATATATATCCTGATAGCTCCGACCAGAATCTGCCATTTTTTCTGCTTTTGTGTTTAAAAATCCCTCCAAAAATAAGTTAGTTTACACTGGTTTAAATGCAGGCAATGTCGTCTTTTGCCTCCAGCTAAGCTCCGCCCACCAGAATTCGACGCAATATTTACTAACATGCAAGGGGTCTATAGAGACATTATATATTGTTTTGATCACTTACTTTGACAGAAACTATTGTGTCAATAATAAAGAACAGAAAGAATGGAGTAAATGTCTCCCTTGGCTGCGTTTGTGAATAGGGGATTCCCAGCTACTGCAGTGTGGAAATGAGACCAGTGTTGGCAGACTAACATTTTTAACAGAAGAAGGGAGACCCATCCCAAAATAGCACCCAGCTAATTCAATCAGCACTGTGAGATAGAGGCTGCCCTGTTTGTGGAGGCCACTTCTGTTCAGATGCAGTATTTTTTTGGACATGTAAGGTTACTAAACTCATATGTCATTCTGTTCACTCGTTTTCTTTGAGCAATATATTTTTTTTCAGTGGGGTGTTTGGCGAAATCGTACTGTTGGTGTGGAGAAAGGAGATTTGGAAGAATGGGCCAATTACCCTGGCGCCTGGCTAGTGCTTTGGATACGTTTCTGTCTTTGTGTTTGAAAGTAAAGCAAAGTGGAAGCTGAGAATGACAGACGTCTGTGCTGCTCAAGCAATCACAAACATTTATTAGTATTAGATGTAGCATGACATCTGAAACCAATATTGACATTGAAATACTGTGCTTTAGTGCAGACCTGAATTGATGTCTTATGCAAAGGTACCAGAGACAAATAATTTGTTGTAGTAAGTTTTTTTCCTTTGTTCTTAACATTGCGAGTATTCTGTTTTTATTTCATGACAACCAAAACTGTAAAATGTTACAATTACTGTCATTCTCATATACTGCTCTTTTTTTGTTGTCAGGACAGTGCAGTGGTGATGTCGGGTTACCTCAGACGAACTGGAGCAGCCCATGTGAACCTCACATGTTGTTGGGATTGGCTTTGTGAGGACCTGCTCTGTGGTCCAGCTGGGAGACAAATCAGGACTGTCATATCATCTGTCTCTGGAGTGAGAGGTAAAACGTAAATGTGTGTCGCAATAAACGTGTTTTATGACCTGTGGGTGGGCTGCAAGAGGAGTTTTTTGGCCAAAGCTGGAGAAGGGCATTGGCGACTCAGTTTAGCTTGGAAAATGCTTATAAAAACAATGCAGTACACTTTTTTTCTCACTGTCTTACTTTGTCTTCAGAATATTATTTTATAAATATAATATTTGTGTGAATTTGGGGACAAAAGCTACACATTTTGCAGTGCATTTTTTTTCCCGATTAAATCAAAACCTGGAAGTGCTGCGTGGGAAGACTGTTTCAAGTGGTTAACATTGCAGAGATAAATGTCACAGTAAATACACAACAGTGGCAAGTGTGCTGTGTCATGCACTGAACCATCTCTCAAGGAGACCAGATACAGAGCATGACGCTTAGTACACAGTATTTGTGGCAAATATCTCTTTTGTTGGCGAGTTCTAGAGAAATTCCATGAGCAACCACTTACAGCTCTGAAAGCCATGTACACAGATGGAGAAGACAGTTCTTGGGAAAATTCTATACAGTGGTAAATATCCGCCCTGTTGGACGTCCTGGCTGTTCCTAACGTGAAGCGGAGGATGTAACGTACGTGTTGTGAAGTGCTTGGTGTTGGCATAGAAACTGTCTGCAGGAAGCGGCTGTTCCATTCGGAGTTGTGCTGGCAGACGCTCTGCTCACTTCCTGTGTGCTGCGAGGCAGGCGCACACACAGGGCGCAGGGCTGGAGCAGGGCGCTCGCCTGGAGAGCAGCCCAGAGAAAGGAGTGCAAGAGAGGGAGAAAAGGAGGAGGGAGTTCAGCCCAGAGCAGCACTTTCCCACAGTCTGGGGATTTGACACATGGCTCTCACACATTCTTCAGCCCTGCAGCCGAGCGAGCGCCGTCACTGAAGAGGGAGAGAGGAAGGTTCCACCCTCATTGCTTCAAACAATATCGTTATGAACCATGCTGTGCATTTGCCTCATGTCTCACTGGTTAACAACAAGATAGTCAACACTGTCAGTATGTAACGGCCACTGACCATGTTACAAAGAATCAAGCTTTTAATTAGAACAAATAACACAATTCTTAATGTTATACATTATGTACAGTATGCAGAGTTAACTGACTGTCCATATACTATTAAGAGTTTTAGACAAATACTGCAAAATGCCATTTAGATATTTGCTGCAGATTTCCTGGCCTCCATTAGGCGGCACACAGACCACCTGCACACACTCATGATTGACTGAGTGTGAGCAAGTGCAGAAGTTAAATACCTTACAAGATGGAAAAAGTGTGCAGGAGAAACCTCAGTACGCAGGAGAGGATGATGAGATGAAAGAAGGCTAAATCATTTTTACTTGAATGTTCATCCACTCTAGAGGATACCAAATAGGCAATTAGGCTGTCCCTGCACCCTCGATGCCCTCCCTCCTTTTCCTGCTTATGAGAGTGAGGTCAAAATTAAAACATTTGAGATTCTAAATGCCTGTGTTTCTCATTTATGAGAGAATACAAAGACAGCGGGAGGTAAGCGTCTGCTTTCCAGGCAGCGAATGCCAGACAACTGTTTGATGCAGAAAATGCGACAACAAAGCTTTCCCGGAGAGAATCAAGAGGGGTACAGACCAGGCCCGTGAATCCACGCTATGCATGTGACACCTTGACACAGCAGCTTCCTGCTAATTAAGAGCTGGCAGTCTTCTCTCTGTCAGCACATCCTCTGCGCTGCATGTGCTTAAGTGTGTGTATGCTCAAGGAAGACGTGGCTGGAAATGACTACTTGGTTATGAGAAAATTGTTGTCTGCATTATGTCCTGCTTCAAGCTGCCCTAAGCGTGGTTTAGTGGGGTGCTCTCATCTTTTGCCAGTTGTGTGTGTTTGTTGTTGTCAGTCAAGGCATCAGGAGCACAGCTGTCTCTAGCTTAGTCCTCTAATAAAAGGGCCAGAGATCTACAGTTTGAAGGAGGCGGAATTATCATTATTTGAAGAAGCTGGAGGCACAAATCACCTGCACGTCAGGGATAAAGCCAGTAGTTTGTTTTAATGAGGCTACTACAAAGGCACAAAAGAGTAACAGTATGCTAACAATATGTGCAAAGAGCACACCTTTAAATACAAGTATGTTCTGAAACCAATTTATTCTCTAACTCGGTTCATGAGTATGTCTTTAAAGTAACAATTAGTGGCTGTATATGTAAATCCTTATTCTACTATGACCCACTCTTTCTTTAGTGAAAAAGGTTTATTGACTAAAAAGTTTTATTGCAGTCATTCTTATAGCATGCATTGACATGCTACATTTTCAAACTAATACTTGTAATTGTCTTGTGTGCTACAAGTTTATTTGATGGCACACGTAGCGCCCACTTGAAGATGTCTAATGTTTGCCATTACTTACAGTTTATTGTTTTACATTCCAGGCCGTGATGATGACCCCATTATGCCTCATCAATGGCTGTTTCCCTAAGATGTTTTTCAAAAAAGCAGTTGAAATCTCTTTTGTTTCCAGATGACTTGTCTGTAAAAAAAAATGTCTGTCCCGTTTAACCATCACCGTGATCAGATAGCCACAAAAGAGGCGAGGGCCAGTTCTTAAGTTTCGGGGGGGAGCTTTGATGTCTCCTCCAGATATTTGGTTCACTGTGCTAGACGCCACGCTGCACAAAACTCCTCTCCTCCTTGTGTGTAAAGACTGAGGATTAGCAGTCACTGGAGTCTGTCTAATGAAGCCTTTTTGATGTGAGCGCCCAATTATCGTACAAGACTTGCAGGAAACGCAGGGAGTGCTTGTGCACTCTCCAGTGCCGAGGCAGAGATGACCTCACCATCAACCTTTTGACTCACATTAACCACTTTACAGGTGCAAATGGTTTAGACACTATTAATGCCCTGCCAGTTAGCCGTATAGACATATAGACACGTTATTTAGCAGAATTTATGCTGAGCTCTGAAATTTGTTCTTCAAAACTTACAGCAACTGTCTTTTACTGTATAATATCTACAGTTTGTAGTTAATAAATTACTTTACTTATGCTGAATGTTAGGCATATTACAATAATATGCCTTGAGATATTCTAACGTTACGTACATTGTTAGTTGTGAGATTCTTAGTTTTCAACGTGTTCCCAAGGATTACTGTATTTTTATATGAACAGGTTTACTAAATATAAACGATGCTTGAGTCCTGTTCAATATTAAATCGGTATTTTAATTGTTGACTAGCCCGCGTTTCAGAACTGTCATGTAACCACTTTTCAGCAACAACAAAAAAGTCTAAATCTGCTGCTTAAAATAATAATATTTTACTCAGAAGAACCAGGGCTTGAAAGTTCTACAAATTTGTTTCTGTTTCGAAGCCATTTTATTATAGGATTTTGTTTTTTGTTTTTAACAATAAATAACATATGTCATAATTTGATACTAAATACAATAAAACTCCCAAAACAATAGTTATCCATAGCTTAATGTTACAATGTTATGTTAGTGTTACTTAATGTTAAATAATCAAAAATAACAATATGAAACCATATTTCACATGTTTTGGCATTTAGATTTTTGCCATTGTCAGCTTATTTTACCTCTGGAAGCCCCAAGTTGGTTGCATTTAATTTGGGGCCCCTGGCCTGAAAAGTTTGAGAATTCCCGCTCCAGCTGACAGGACGTGCGAGAGTGTGAGAGATGGAGAGCAACAACAAACCACTCTGATGAAATGTTCTCCCGTCCTCAAGGTCCATATCTGAAGAAAAGTAAATATTTGTCTTGTGGGCTGGGAAGAGGTTGGATTTGCTGCTAACACGAGCTAGTCTGGCGGATGTAGAGCTCGTGCTACTGATTACAGTTGGTGAACATGAAGACAGGAGTGCGTCTGTCTCTGTGTATTGAGCTACAATTAAGAAGTTTGTACAAGGAGTGTTGCCTTGTGTTTGCGTATTTATCTAAAGCTATATAAAATGTGTAGGCTTATGAACTGAAGGCTATGGGGAACGATAATTTGTGACTGTTTAGTGTTAAGAAGCTGTGGTTTACAGGTGTTTGAAAAAAATGAGCCACAAAACAATTGCATCCCCTTTTGAATACACTGTATTAGGGAATTTTACACTGACCAAACAATATGTTACTGTGCTGCAGTCATGCTCTGAAACATAGCATAAGACCAGATAACTCCAAACATAATTGAAAAACAGCAGCAATGGACAATAATGTATTGTTCTTATATGGCTCTATTTCTGACACTAAAAGTTACTCATTCACTAGTGGTTAACCTCTACAGTAACTATACCCAGAGATCTTCTGGATGAGACTGACCAAAGCAAGACTGTCAATTTGCTCCTAAGATGACCAACAATCTCATATGCTGCATTCAGACACTTTACATCAGAAGAAAATAATTTTAGAAAATATTTTTTGAAAACACAATTCTTCAAATACAGCCAATATCTTTGTTGAACTCATAAAGTTATGTGGTTCATCTCCAATATAAATTTTGTAGTAATGCAATTTGTAATGACTACTATCATGTGCAGCCTATACAATGAGGCAATAGTAAAATGTCAAGCAAGTAGCTGATGATTACATCGTCTAACCATAACAAGTGACAATCATAGTGGCCATCGTTTTTTTTTTACATTACACTGTTGCAAATGATGAGAACATGGGACTGTCCCAGAGGAGTCATAGCTTACTAAAAGTGTCCTTGTCCACATTTAACGCAACATTGTCCTCCTAAGTTCCCATATGAGTTTTGTGTAAAAAAAAAAAAAAAAAGTTAAACCTCAAATACTATCTATATGAACTTCAATGCCATATTTTAACAATTTTGTTATTCTAATTTTTTCAGCACAGCCTCAAAATACCTTTTACACATGATTAAAAACACATGTGAAGGACGTGTTTGGGTGGCCCTTTCTGGTGCAAATATGATTTAGAGGAGTTGCCTGTGGCTTACGAGATTTCACAAACAAAGTCAAGAGGAAGTGGAAGACACGCATTCTGTGGCCTGCTGTCCCGGGTCAGTGTGGTGTGGCCAGTTAGGATGTGTGCGTATGTTGTGTGTGATCGTGTGAAGGGGGGCGACTGCGTGCCAATGGGGTTCTGTTTGCTGCTCCCAAAAGGCAAGATCTTATCTGGCGCGTGCCTGGGCCGTTGTTTCCCACACTCAGGCTGCTCCGTTGCCAGGCGGGGGGAGAGCCAGTCTTATGATTATGTGTGTTCAGCAGGGGTCCCGTCCTGTCAACTCTGCACTGTTTTGACTGCCGTGACATACTGTGCCTCTGTACTGCGCCTCTGTACTGCCCCCCCCCCCCCTTCCACATACAGACACATACCCTCAGCTTTTCCTCTTCTGCTTTCTTCTTCAAAGGCTCCGTGCAGCAACAAGGGCCTCCTTTTTGTGAATGTCGCATATTTGGCTTTTCATCAGTGTCCTCATTCCTCTTGTTTTCTACCGAAGACCCACAGCCCTCCCCATTTTGACTTTTTTTCAGAAATGCCTCAAAAAGCCCATGTGCGTTAGTTATTTATTTTTTAAGTTAGTGTATATTTTTATTTCTATAGTGTTGTAGCACATTCATACATTTTACATTTGTCTCCTTGAATCATTCACTTACTGCACTTTTACCAATTCAGTTTTAGTGTCAAAATGTATACTACCACTCAGCTTTGAGCTAAATACATTTTTAAGTCATAAATCATTGTGCAATGACTTCAGTTCTTGACAACATGGTTGTACACTTTTAAGGCTTCATGCTCACATTATCCTCTTCCCTCTCAGAGCCACTGCATAGGACTGAGATGTGCAGACGCCCCCTCAGCTGGGAAAAGATCGATACAGCCTCAACCGGCAGGCTCCTGTCCGCCGGCTGCTCTTGTCTGAGAAAGAGAGGTGGTGGGGAGGGTGTACATGTAACGTTGGGAGGGGAGCGGGGTAAGGGCTAAGGGGAGAAAATGAGAGGCTGGCTGACTCACTCCCTCTGTACGTCTCTGGCAGATATACACTCATAAGTGCTCCCTGCCAAGCGCTTCGTGCCCCTGCTCATCTGCGTGGGGGGCCCTGCAGGCAGTCTGGGCCCTTCCATGCCCTCTCTTTACACACATGCACACAGATGTGCGCACAGGGGCCGTGTGTAAGACGTGCTCTGATCCTGCATGTGGATGATGAAAGAGCGGCAGCCGGGCTCCTGTCTCAGAGCCAGAGGCTAAGACCTGATAGGAGCCTGCTCATGCCTAAGCCTTCTCACTCTTTATCATCACCAATCATTCAGCAACACTGTATTGATATACTAAAAGCGTTTTATTGGAAAACTTGAATGGAACATCAAGTTGTTATTTTAAAATCTCATACATGAGCTAATACTTACAAACCCTGAGGTGCAGTCGATTGTTTTTTTTTTATGTGCATTGCCCCCAGCCTCACACCTGGCCAGGCAGGAGGTTAGCTCACCTCATAGCACCAGCTGCTTCTTCCAAACCTTTGTATTGTGCATTACAAATAAGTATTCATAAAAGTATGTACTTACTTTTTCATTTTGTCTTCTTCTATCTGCTGCAACTGAGCAACTGGTCACAATGACTCGTACGAATAAAATGTTTGTACGAATCTTACAGGCTGTACGAAATCTGGAGTTTGTATGACAATTGTGGAGGAGAGTCTGTTTTCCTACAGTCTTTTTACAGCAAACTTTCAGTTCTCACCAACAACTTACGGCATTCTTGGGTAAATGAAGCCGTACGGCATTCTTGTGTGTGCCCTAAATCTTCCCTAATGCGTCTTTACAGTGATCCTACATCTATTTTGTATCGCACAGGAGCTGCGCGATCTCCCTACGTCCAACTCAGTCCTTTAATAAGTTGTTTCTAGCTATTAAACCTTTTGTAAACCATTTATAATCGGAATATGAGTGCACACCAGCAAAACCCAGGCTTGTCTGAAAATGTGTTAATCTGATCACATTCGTCTCTTTCACTCAAAACACCTTTCATTCTCACAAAGGTAAGTCTCCGTAAAAACAACAAAACAGTGTTATAGCGAGCTGTCCTCCCTGTATTTGTGTCCAACTCCAGGCTATATGCATTTCTCTCACATGCTCCAGGTCCGTGGTCTTACATACAGATCCCTCATACGGGCTAAATACTGCGAATCTCACTCTCCGCACAGACAAACTGCACAGCTTTAGGCTGTATTCTACAGTTTAGTGTCTGTGTTCGTAGACACGTCGTAGAAAATCTTTGACAACACAATCGATCTGTCTACGAACTACTAACAGCTGTGAGCACTGTTTTTTCGCAACACCTCAAGAATGACGTATAGGAAATGAGCAAAAGATTGTTCACAGAGAGGTCGTAGCAGGTCGCACAGGTCATTGTGACCATAGCTTTACACAAGATTTTCCCAAGTCTTACATGATTACATGATTATACTAGTTTTACGGAAACGTATGCACATTGTGGCCTTAGTCTCTTTTCATTGTCAGGTATGAGTTATAGCTTATTACAACTGTTTTATGAAAAGAAAAATATAATTGTTACATTTGAAATAGACAAAATGAAAATGTGGGTTTGTGTGTAGAGGATTCCACTCTACTACTAAGTGCTTCCTGTAATCCCTCCTGTCTAAAATTAATTATAAACTAGTGCTTTGTGCCTTGTGGACCAAGCGTGACTTTCCCAGGACAATTAAGATTACTCAAGAGGGAAAGGGGGGATTGGGTAAAAAAGGGCAGAAGGGGATCAGACAGCAAGAAGGGATTTAACCTGAACACCCACAGGTGCAGAAATATGCCAATAGAGAGCAGGTTATGGGCATAGGGGAATCGCAGAATCAGCACAAGTAAAGTTAGCAATAAAGATTTTAATTTGTTTTGAGAATGGTTATTAGCTCTTTGAGTGCCTTGAAAGAGGGAAACACTGGTCAGCCAGATGGATTATCTCGCAATATTTGTGAATTCACAAACTCGAGATAATCCATTTGGTCTTCCAGCAGGTCGGACTGGTTTGGAGTTCGACAGCGGTGTATCGGCCCAATCACATTGCAGCAGTGGCGGTTGAGCGGAGTTAGTTGCAACGACAACAGGAAGTACCGCTTGATTCAAACAAAACAAAGATGGCGGCTCCCGTGGATGTACTTGTTTCTGCTGTGTTTGATTCTGTTTTAGCAGAAATACAAAGTATTTTCTTTTAGAAAGAAGAGCAGAGAGGTGTATGTGAGACTTGTTCTATCACACGCGAACATTGGATGGTTAAGCATTAATAGGTAGGCCGCACATCCAATCAGCGATGTGTTTCATTAAATAGCCCACCTTTCCACAATCACAATCTTTTGCGCAAAACTCAGAGTCTATTTTCAGCTAAAACAGAGATGCTGTCCAGTTGTATTTCTGAGATCTTGCTTCTTAGTCGCAGTATCTTTTCCAGTTTAGTTTTGTTTTGTAAATGCAGTTCAGATGGATACTGTGGAAGAACTCAAAAAATATATCCATCTGGCGTGAGCCAGGTTAGGGAAACACAGCTCAATCAATTAATCAATCATTATGGCTCTGGTGTGTAATAATTTGTTGAGGTGGGCTGATTAGATAAGTGCCTTAGTTTTTATCTTCATCTGACCAGTAGATAACATCCCCATGAATTCACATTTACAGTGTAAGCATTCACAGTAACATTCATGATGCTGACAGCTGACATGTTTTCTTTAATAATGCACAGTTTAGCCAGCATGAGTGGGTGGGTGGTGTATTTTGAATAAGTGAACCTAGAATTGAGCTAAAGAAAAAAAGGAGACTTCTGTTTGACATTACTTCCTGCCAACCGTAATACTACTGAATACAATATGAACACTTTGAAAAAATAAAACAGGCCAAAGATTGTCCCTTCCGTGTCTTTTCATTTGCTTAACTTTTGAGATGAGCTTTCTTTGGCAAAGGCAAACACTTTAAAGTTGCATGATCTGTTTGCAACAGATTTTTAGATGTAACTGCAAGCCAATGGTTCACAATGCAGCTAGTTCTTGTTGATTTTATATGTTTGTTGTTATCCCCAGTTGATATGTATGCCACTGTAAAATCTTGTTGAGCCACCTTGCTGCAAGACATTCACCAGGCCTCCCTACATGAACTCTTGACCCTAGAGTGCCAGATTTGTTAGTTTGAAACAAAATGTTAGAGAGACTTGCACAGAAGTTTTAGTGAAACAAAACGTTAAGTAAGAAGTATGTATTTGTGGTTGCTCATGTGTTCCTTTCAGCAAATATGCAAAAGAGAAAGCAAAGCCAAAGACCAGTGTCAGAGGAGAACGTGAGAGGCTGAGAGAAGATCAGGGCACCACACACCTCCTGCGATCCTCGCTCAGTGCGCCATGGGCAGAATAGCTGCATAACAACAAGCAATATCTTCTTACTGGGCTGGAGAGAGCAAGGACAGGTAATGCCTCTGTCTACGGAAATATTTTAGAATTCGAAACAAGACCTTGGCATAATATTACCACTTTCTCGCTTGGTTTTGTTTACATACCCTAGATACTTTGCAACAGGGATTGTTTTGTGTGTGTGTGTGTGTGTTTTTCTCATTTGCTGTGAGAGGAAAAGCTTGTGGAAATTTTTTTCAGTTGATAATTACTGATACATGTAGCTCAACAAAGCACAATTTAAATGGCAGGTGTAAGCTCTCTTTTAGGGAAGATGCCTGCTTAAATTGAGTTACTTGCATCAGAAAGGACATAAGCACCTTCCAAATTACCCATTTGAATAACATAATTTACCAATGTGACCTAAAAAGCATGAAGAGCAGGTGAAAGTGTTCTCTCATTGAAAATAAGAAGCTAACACAGTAGATATCACTTTCTTCATTGTTTGGCCCTCCTGTGAAGAAACTAAGACCCTTGAGGACTTGTTGGGAGCAGCCCCTATTAAATCTTTGAAATGAACTCCACACTTGACTTCGAACCAGCCACTTAAATGTCAATGGCCTTTACCATAAGCCCAGCTCTAACGGTCTTGAGTGGGTGGAGAATAGAAACTCAACAGCGAAACCGTTTGGAAGCCTCAGACCAGCTCCAGCACTTATCTTCTCTGCTTGAAAACCGATGCCCTCCGATGGAGTACAATGAACGACAGCATGGGTGTGGTGGGAAGGGGATGTTAGTGTGAGCCACAGACTGAGAGTTTGATGGGGATGGGGGCAGGTGGGGAGCAAGGTGAAACCAGGAATGTGTTGGCAATGAGGTCATACGTATGTGAGTGTTCAGGGGTAAAATAGGACAGAAAGGCTTCAAGAGGATTTGGTTCACAGCGCCGCAAGCTTCTATTAGCACTGATGTCATGGGAAGTTCTTACACAGACCGTTTGTTTGTCACGTCTTTTTACATTAGACCGATGTTTATGGACTTTTGAAGCTGATTGTGGCCATTTGGATTTCTCATTATTAGCTTTTGTTTCAATGTACGAAAATTAAATATTTTCAATAATTTGAACTAAGTATTACAATATCTAATAATAATTGTGAAAAATATTTAAAATGATTATAAAAGTTCAATGTAGTGTGCTTACTCACTTCAAACAATTAGTGATCTGTCAAACTTTTTTTTTTTTTAAAAGTAAAGAAATTAGTCATGTAAGAGCAAACAATATAGCACATTTTAGAAAACATCAATAATGTTTTGAATACATATAAAAATAAACATTGAGTATGTGCTCAATAAAAAATGCTGACTAAAAAAACTCTATTAAGGGTAAATATTTCTCCACCCATGAGATTTTTTTTTTACATTTGTGTCATAGTTAAGCCTCAACTACTAACTTTAACACCATGCTTTGACACATTTATGGTAGATTGACGAGCCTAAATATTTGTAAATATAAATATTGTTATGCACCAAAAAAGAGCTGCTTGTTCCTAGTAGGGTTGGCGAATGACTGGAAGCCTATCCCAGTAACTTTGTTTGTCGCATGGTTAACAAACTGACTGATACAGACATTTGGCCGCACCTGCTTGTGAAAGCTTGATCCCGTCGGATCTCAGAAGCGAAGCAACTTAGGGCCTCATTCACTTTCTCATTCATTTATCTATAGGGTGATTTTACAGTTTTACATTTTGCCAATTTAATAACGTACTTCAGGATACAACACATAGGTCAACAAAAGTTTGATATGATTTTGAACTTTATAGTCTGATCTTGGGCCTTTATTACAAAGCTGTATTTGAAGCAGTAAGATCATTTGGGGGTTAAACTTGGTCTGGTGATACTACGAAGCTAGATCACTTTCTGTTGAAGTAAATCTCTCTGGCAACATAATGTGAACTTCGAACCTGGACCAGATTAAGTTAAAGGTTTCCAGAGAAAGTATGGCACATGCACATCAATAATTCACATTTTGTTGCCTTGTAAAATGCTTAAAAGTTCAGAAACGGCTTAGAAATAGAAACCAGTTCATTGACTTCCTTATCAAAACTGCAGAATTGACAAGCTCTGCGTCTTAATTGTAAAATTTAACTTTAGAAAAGCCACAGATTTTTAAATTACTATTTTTTGTTGTTGTAAAGTGGCTACATGCCTATTTTGAACTCTATATGTTTTACTCATAATTTGAATAAGTAAATACAGACAAGTAGGTGGGGATAGCTGGTAGGTGAGGACAGGGATTTTCATGCATCAACTGCAGGACAATACAAGATTATTCAAACATGCCTATCAATGCAAAATACTAATGATGAGAGAACACTGCTGCAACATAAATAAAGACTCATAGATTTTACATAATAGGTCTCCTTAAGAATTTGACCCCTTGGAGAGAACATTATTTTATCATAAGTTATCAGAGCGCACAGGTTTATAAAGAGAGGAGGAATGAAATTTAAGCACAACAATTTAATATAGAGTTTAACTATATATTGAAGAGTTCAATTGCTTCATGATACTGTATAGCATGAGCCTAATAAATGCATTTTTAATCTGGTATGGTATCATTGAGCACAATGTGTGCTGTGTTTGAACAGAAGAGTCATTTATGTATTCCTCGGCACTGTTTGAGTGTCGACTCATTTTGCTCTTTTTTTTTTCATATTTGTATGTCGGAGCTTTAACCTCTTTCTGTTCTTGGTCAAGTAGCATTAACCTCGACATCTGCTATGTACAGGCACACAGCTTTTTTATTTTTTTATTTTCCTGTATTTAATCAGGACGTCCCATTGAGATTCAGAATCTCTTTTACAAGAGAGACCTGGCCAAGGTAGCAACACCACCAATACAAAAGTTTAACACATTACAACATTATAAAAACAAATCTCTCAACACTTACTTGAAAACATCCAGCTTTGACATATCTTTTTGTTTTACAACTTGAACAACTCTGGGTTTGTGAGAACCTTATCCAGGATTCGTTCAGCCAGGTTCATTATACAAGCCTCTAAAGAACTTAAAATGTTTTTTTTCTATTTAGTAAAAAGCATTCTCTAAGCAACACATGCAACATCATTCTCTGATGTTTGAAGAGTATTCCACCTATCTCTTAGTGTCTCGATAACTTACGTATTCCTCTGATTCGGCCATCACATAAACACCGTGACCTGATACTGGAATCTTGTTGGTGTATGAGGCCCCTCTGAGTGGAGTGTGTTGAAAACACATCAACCCGGAGATGCAGTGGACATAAAAGAGGTTCAGAGGATAAACACATTCCTGCGCAAAGGGCCTGCTACTGCTGCTGCCGACTGGTGCCACTGGGAGCAGCTCACAGCACAGTATTGTTGTCACAAAGTGGGGCAGAGGGGGGCAGCCTAATATCTCTTAAGTTCCCTCAGATCTCACAGGCAGCAAGCAGCACTTGACCTTTCCAGCACTAAAGGAATATGACAGCCGTGAAGTCGAAAGAGGGGAGAAGGAGAGAGGCAAAGAGGGGGAGAAAGAAGCAAGAGACAAAAGCCATTCAAAGTGCAGGCTGCCACCAAAACAGTTAGTTTGCAATCAACGTCAGTCATCCCTCCTGTCGGGACAGTTTGATTTCCACTTTTCAAATGAGGCGTTTATTTTTGGTCTGATAACAGGGCAAGCTAAATTGGAATTGGCAGCCCCACAATCTACAGATAATAGTGGGCTACGCTGGAGATCATGTGAACAGCCCTTTCTTTCTCTTTACTTTAGCCTCCACCCTCGTTCTGTCGAAGACCAGAAAAGAGGAAATGAGGGAAGTATGGAAAGCAAAAGCCTAATCTTAGTCACAATCAGATGTGCAGTGAGGAGGCATAAAAAATGCAAAGATGATAGGAAGGAGGGGCAATGAGACGTACAAATCCCAGTTATGTCGCTGTGATCAGGAGGAAGCCTTGGGGGAGTCCAAGTGGGAGTGGGCTGAGGATGTACCAGAGAGGTGAAGAAGGAGGGCAGGAGGGAATTTCTTTTACATTTCTGGCAGCACACCAGATGAGGTCTCAAGGTTATCCTGGCTGTGCAAACTCCCACGGGAAAGGTGGAGCGCGGGGGGCCAAGGGGAGACGAGGCTGGAGGTGCAGGAGAGGAGGGAGACATGGCTGTAATGCTCTGAGGGAGGCTAATCCTCAGGCCTATTGTCTGATAAGACTGGCCTTGGCCCAGGTGAAACAAGGAAGGGGCCTCTCAGGGCATCACCGCAGACCTTCGGCCCACCGCCAGGTTAGCACCAGAGGAGTTGGACAAGCTGATGAATTATTACTCAGCTCATTAGCTCTAATCACTCCTGAGTGATAACAGAGTTAGAGTTCATTGATTCCACAGTGAAGCTCCTCTAGCTGTGATCCCTGTAGGGAGGTCAAGGGTCACCAGCAGCTACACACCTGCTTACTATAGGAGTGTGTGTTAAATGTCTTTCTCTGAGACACTTAAGCAAAGCTGACAAGGGGAGTAAACCCAAATGACACTCTATCTTCAAGAAATACAATTATTTCCAAATGCTCTCATTTAAGATGTGCACTAACAAACCTTACAACTTTTGCTCTGACTTTCAATCATATTCCTCCTATAACTCTATGACAATAAATCAATTTTCATCAGGCTTATAAAAGCCTTAGTTGAGAGAAACACAACAGTATAATCAGTCACAGTTTAACCTTTCCATCCCTTTGCAAGTATTTAACTCATCACCTTTATGCAAATCTGAGCATCACTTCTCATTTGACACGTTTTATCTTGGTACAGCGATGGAGAGTTCAGTGGCTGCATGGATCTGCATCAATACTCCACACATGTTTGTTTACACTAAACTAGGCCTATTAGAGATAATGATTCACAGCATCAAGCTGTCAGTTTAGGAGGCTGTTTGTGTATATAAGTGTGCCTGGCTCTTCAAAGGCTGTTCCTCTTATCTACTGTCAACAAGGCCTTCTTGTGAAGAAATGGATAGGAATTGTGCACCTGTAATTCAAATGTCCCATCATGCATATCAGGAGAACCAATTTGCATGCATGTTTTTGGGCATGAGGCATAGTGATGCACTGATATCGGATTGGGATCGAATATCGATGCCAAATCTGAACCATGAAATTTTGCTGATATCTGCCCCATTATATCAGTTCCACCAATATTATGTTTGTGTTCTTAATTGGACAACAGTGTGACTATTTTATGATCTGATCTTGACGCAAGACGTTTCAAAATATTTGAAAATGTATTACAGTTGTGAAGTTGGTATTTATGCAACAAATTACAGTTACAGGACGTATATATCCCATCTTCTAACAAGTTAAGTACATTTTGAGAAGAAAATACTGTAGCAATTTTCAATCCTTACTCTGGTATTGGTTGATACTTGGTATCGGCAGATACTTAAAGCCACAGTATTGAAATCGATATCGGATTTGTGCATCTTTAATGAGGTAATGATTCAGTAATGCAGGAATATGTAATTCAGTTTTCAATATTATGGATAGTTGAGGTTTGAACCCATGATAACACTGAATAATTGTGTAATTTGGAAAAGAATACTCTCTAGTGTTGTATTAATGTAAGCAGTGCAAATAAACTAGTGTCCCACATCAGAAAACCCTGTAAAGGGTGGTTAAACTGTATTTGCATGACCGGCCCGCTCTCCCACCCCCTCCATTACCAGTAAGAGGCGCATCCGTAATTCCCAGTTTGCTCCAGCCTCAGGCACACTCACCAGAGAGACCTGGGCCAACTCGCTGGTCCTCTCCCCACCCGCTTCCTCTCCAATGCTGCTGGCTTTGACTCACCGTGACCTTTGGCTTTCGGCACTATACACTACCTCCCCCACACATGCAAATAGCGCCGGTCTGCTCCAGGAGGCATTGGAGAAAAGAAGGCAGGTCGGAAGGAAAGGAAGAGAGAAGTAAAGGATGGATTGGTAGAAGCTGGGCCGAGGGAGAGTGAGAGAGAGAGAGACCCCTAAAGGAAGTGCGGGCATGCCAGTCTCAGAAGTGGAGCGAGGCGTTTGGTGCTGCCTGGGGACTTTCTGCTCTACAGACCAGCACACAGGCCTTAAAACATCGCTCTCTGTGTTTGAGCCAGCCAAAACACACCCCAGCGCCTGTGTCTGCAAGGCTTACTGTGACCTGCGTTGATCTCTGTGTGTGCGCTCATAGATAGTTTTGTGAGGAAAAGCAAGCGTACTGTACTTATTGTTTTCCTTGCTTCCAGGCAGCTTCAGGCACCTCGGTTTATGTACGGGGAGGTGTAAGCGATGTGTGCAGCGGTATCTGGAGAGCCTCCAACACCACCACCCCTCACCACCATCATCATCAACTCTTGTCTATTCTCTCTGCTTGGAGGATCTGCCAGTTCTCTTTCTGTCTTTGTCCCTTCTTTGATCCTGCACTTCGAGCCTTGGCTGGCCTCGCTAACAGCAGTTCAGCGCAGGTCTTTTTCCACTCCTACTAATAACACAATTCATGCCAGCCAGGGATGATGTTTGTGTACTGACACATGTGAGCATCTCCTCATGCGCTCCAAAATGGGTTACGACTGGCTTGTGCTTTCATTGAGCTTCATTTCTGTATGTTGCCAGAGCGTTTATACAAGCTCTTCCTGGCTTTAACCCTGTGCTCTTATTGGTATATGTGCAACTTAAGTGTTAATTCACTAAGTGAAGTGTGCAGAGTAAAAACATGTAAAATAGTTACCGGTATATTTTTGTACAATCTGCTATAGTACTTAAACTTTAATTACATTTTGGGGGAAAAAAGGGATTCCCTATGCCTGCATCACAGTGATATGTCAAAGTTAGGGTGAAAGAAGTCATCTAAAATTACTTTTAATGGTAAAATTCAAAATGAATGTATTGATTTCAAACTCGCTATTTTTGTGTTGATTCTCTAACTCTGGAGCAGTGCAAATTATTTGACTAATCATATTACACCCTGAAAAAATGTGCATAATTGAGATTAAGTACATATTGCGAGAGACACGTAAACACGTCTCCAAAATCTCCAACTCAAAGAACACATTTATAACAACCCATTTTGTGATATATATGTCTCAAATTGTATTGAATCGGCTTGCTCTCTTAATTTCAGATCAAATCATTGATGCATTAAATCATTCTCTCTATGCCTTTCTCTCTTCACTTTAACTGACTCACTGACCACTCAACTCTGTAGTAACTTGTTGGTGAGCAGAGAGCAAACTCAGACCGTCACTCAGCACTCTTGGGAGTGTCGAATGCGTCAACACAGTGCCACCCTCAGTTAGACAGTGGCAGCCCAGTCACACCTAAAGCCTGCTTGTCTGGCTCCTTGCTTTCCACTCCTGTTGCCAACCAGTAATGAAGCTTAGGGTGCTTTAGTTTCTAAAGAATTTTGTATGCTGAAAAATCGGTTACTTTGGGCTGATATGAAAGTGGACCAGTTTCATTTAATGCGCACCAACGAACCGCACCCAGACCCATGTTTGGATGTGGTCTCAGTTTGCTTTCAGGCTACATTGTGATGTGAACGCTGACTGCTTCGATTCGGCCCAAATAGCACTTTTGGGGGTATGAAAGCTTCCATTACACGCAGAGCGCAACTTAAGTAAACTCAAAAATGACAATTAAAAGAAAGAGAAAAGCTGCAAAACGTAATGAGTGATGTGCATCACGTATGTCACGTCTCCTTAAACTTTCTCCTGTTCTGGGACAGTGTCAGCTATCCAATGATCCAGTGTGAAGCGCATTTGACTGATGTGTTTGTTTAATCCGAGTCTGAAATCCAAACATTGCAAAAATTTGGAAATTCAACTTTTCAAGAGGTGACACAAATTCTTTGGCCTTTCGGAAAACACTGTTTCTACTCTAATTTTCTGCACTTTCCCCTGCCAGTTTGAGGCACAGCGCCACCACAGGCGAGGATGATTTGAGTTTTTATTTGAATCAGTACATTTTAGTAATAATGTAGTGAAAACACAAACCGTTCAAATTCAAACTAAAACAATGTTTCAACTTTTAGCGCCCAAGCAAACCAGTTTAGCGGACTATCAGGTGTGAAAGCACTGCCTCTGGTACCAGTGACAGCGTCTATTGGCAGCCTGAAAATTCATCAATGACATACACATTAACTGTGACAGCAGACAAGATTGTTTTGTGAGCGTGATACCTCACACTTTCACACACTTTATCCAGACAATCTCCTTGCCTAATTGCATTATTGCACTGTGGAGGTCCATGGTCAAGTAGGCTCAATAAAGATATGAAGCCATAAGAAAGAGTGGGAGCGGTAGGATGAGAAAAGAGGAAGCGGCAGATAAAAGCAAGTTTGGACAGAGGGGGGCCATATAAAGAGATAAATGACTGTAAGATCAAGGAATGCATGGGACTTCAAAGTTTTATTGCAAAAAGTTACACATTGCTTTGTCTGTTGTAGCACATGTGTAAAAGAAAGTGTTGCACCTGTTTGTTTTCATGTCTGGACAATTGTTATGTTTTGCTTTTCATCATGTGATCAAAAGGCTTTACAACAGAGACTCTTGTTTAGTGTGAGTCAGCCCATTTCCCACAGATGTCAGCGATAGAGGAGTTGACACACAGCAGCAGGTTACACTCGAGGGACCGACGGCAGCCAGGTGCAGCCGATAAGACCAGTCCAGGTTAGGAGGGAGGGACCTCACAACGCCACGGATCTCATGCAACATGAGCGTGAGAAAGTCACTGAAGCAGAAATTGTTTCAGAATCAACACACTGCTGCTTCACGTCAATACATTTGTTTGGAGGCTCTGTCAGTGCCATTATGTTTAAGGTAAGCTCTCAGGTGTGCACTTTAAAACAGCTGGACTGCTATGCTTGGAATTATTCAGCATTCATTATTTCTTTAAGAAGAACAAACCAGTTGCAAATGTTATGCACCCCACTGTGACAGCTCAGTCACTCACAACTTCTGTGCTATAGCCTCCACTTAATATCAAAGTCAAAACTACCTGTGCAGAGTAACTTATATTTTTGCTTCTTCTTTTTTTTTTAAGGGAATTTGGATGCATCTTCTTTTTCTAAAATATTTACACATGAATTGTAGAGTTGTAGCCAGCTTCAGTATCGAAAAATAGTTTCAAGTTTCCTGGGTAAACTTTCCCCATCCGTCTGTATGCTGAGCTTAAGCTCTATCGAGCTGTTGATCTTGCGGCCAGCCACCAGTGACGCCCCACAGATGCAGGCAGCAAGCCGCGAGTGGAGCGCCTTCCTCTGGTCGCCTGTGCGCCACGTGTTGTGGTCTCTGCAGCAGCTGGAGGTGTGTGAGCTCAGCGCCTTGGCGCGCGCCCTGTTCTCAGAAGAAACGTTATCCTGTTTGATAATATAGGCCGGTGATAGCCCATCCTTTAAACTCAAATTGATTGTTGACATTGCAAGGAGAACTTCACAAGTGAGAACGCGAACTACATCTATATTTTAATGTTGGCCATGTACGGTTTTCTATTGTGGGCTATCTTGTGAGCATAAAACTATACAAGGGCAATAAATAGAGCTGTTGAACACACTTAGGTGCAAGGTATGGATGCGTACGTGTTCATAACCTAATAAAGATTAGACTTTTGTGATGATCAGAGGAGGTACACCCGTGTGCGCGCGCTCCGGCAGAAATATCTCCGCTCTGGCTCACATTCCGATAAGGGATCCAGCTCTCCGTGTAGGCGTGGTTTTCCCAGGCTTTTAAAACAGCAGCTGCTATTTACCTTCCCCTCTAATGTAAACCACCACCGCCGCTGCCACTTCCCTCCCCTCCATCCGCGCGCTTTCCCGGCCCAGCGGCCCCACGGCAGCCCGGGGGCCAAACCTCCAACCCAGCCACTGCGCTCATAAAACATCCTGGCACGTGCTCCACATTCACAACACCGACACACGATCAAATGCCCATAGTCGCGCCACAGACCAAGAAAGGGTTATGTTTTACATTTCGTTAGAATATAGGCGACTTCTTTGTTTCCATTTTACTGCATAACACAACTAAAGGTTTTGTCAGTTTAGGTAGGCTAAACTCTTTCCCATTAGAATTATTACTGATTCCTCGTCAAAAATAGGTTAAGTTTTGCTTTGCTTATCAAACGGGATTTGTTGTCTCGTATGTTATTAGAGACTAATATCTGGTTCCATAATCAATATGTGGACGTAGCCTACTTTGCCTAGCCTACAATAACTTGAGCTAATTATGGCTGTTATGTTATTGGCCAATATAATGTCATATTGGTTAGTTAAGATCTTGTATGCTACTTGTTGATTCTGTTCGTGGCGCTCGCTGTGGCGGTGCCCAGTCAGCGGGTCTACTGTTAATATGTAAACGCTGCGATGATTGAAGACTGAAGGCAGTTTCCCCGGCTGTGCCCTGAACCCGGGCCGTGCGCCATTGGCCGCCAGCACCAGTGGCCAAACAACCAATGGGAGGGCGCCGACCACGAGCCGTCCTCCCTCGGGCCGCGTGTCTCTCGCCCTGATTGGTGGAAAGTTACTGTGGGAAAGAAAGTTTGGGAAGTTTCACACGAGCCGTTCGCGTGCAGTGCGAGATATAAATAGGCGCCACACGCGGAGAGCCTCACAGAGAGTCTGCTCCACTCGCCTCAGCATCCAGCGCTGCGCGCTCACGGATCTAACTTATCTCAGGAGTTCTTCGTCAGCGAGGACACTATAAACATCCTGAACTGACACTCAACTTTATTGGACGTAATTTGCCTTGGTTATTGGGATTTTTCCAAAAAAGAAAATGCCAGCAGACATGATGGAGAAAACGTCCTCCTCTCCGGTCGCTGCTACCCCGGCCAGCATGAATACAACACCGGATAAACCAAAAACAGCATCTGAGCACAGAAAGGTCAGTAGCCTATTCGAAGTTTGTTTTAGAAGAAAAATTGAAACTTGAACGTCTCCTCAACTAACACTTTTACGCACGAAGTTAAAATGTATCGATCATATGTTTACAGTCATCCAAACCTATTATGGAAAAAAGGAGACGAGCCAGGATCAACGAAAGTTTGGGACAACTGAAGACGCTGATTTTGGATGCGCTCAAAAAAGATGTAAGTTGTTATTGTCATTGTTTTTAATAATGGATATTCACATCAAAGAAAAGTTAAGAGGTGTAATAATTAATCTTCATAATTCTGACGATGCACGTTTCTATCACCCAGAGCTCTAGACACTCTAAACTGGAGAAGGCTGACATTCTGGAGATGACTGTGAAGCATCTGCGGAACCTACAGAGAGCTCAGATGACCGGTGAGTCCCGGGGACTATCTGTCTCGTGATGCTTCTGTGCCCGTGTCCTAGCGTGACCCCATCAATGTACAATGTAGCTAAAAGGTTTTGTTTCTTTTGCACAGCTGCTCTGAACAACGACCCGACCGTGCTGGGCAAATACCGCGCCGGCTTCAGTGAGTGCACGAATGAAGTCACTCGGTTCCTGTCCACATGTGAAGGTGTCAACACAGAAGTCAGAACGCGACTTCTCGGACATCTGGCCAACTGCATGACCCAAATTAACGCCATTAACTACCCCAGCCAACACCAGCACCAAATTCCTCCCACTGCCGGCCCCACGCACCCATCCTTTGGCCAGTCCATGGTGCAGATCCCCAGCTCATCTCCGCAGGTGCTTCCCATCAACCCGTGCAAAGGAGCGCCATCTCCTGCGAATTTACCACCTGAAGCCACAAAAGTGTACGGTGGTTTTCAAATCGTGCCAGCCACGACGGACAGTTTGCCTTTCTCATACCTAACGCTGCGTTTGCTGCGAACGGTCCGGTTATTCCTGTTTACGCTAACAACGTGAGCACGCCGGTGTCTGTGCCCGCTGCAGTGTCTCCCGGGGTCCCATCAGGAAACACAGACTCCGTGTGGAGACCGTGGTGAAGGCGTTCTTCTCATAGACTTTAAAATGACTCTTAACAGTTCTATTTGTTAATGTTAGAATGTTTTGAATATGCTTTGTAAATGAAGAGTGCACTATATTTGTACAGCTAACAAGGGAGTTAAGTTCATATTGAAATAAGATTTGTATTGTGGAAGTCCATTCACTGCATTTTTATATAGGTCCTATATGACTTGTTTTTTACTGTGTGATGCCAAAGATTGTTCCAGCTCTTATGATGTTCTTCGTTTTGGAAGACCAATAAATTAGTAAAATAGACTACTAATATGCGCCTCATTCTCCTTTTTTCTTTGCTTACACATGTTGTGAATCAGCTGTCGTAGGTTACTCAGAACATTAGGCCTAACCTCTTTCTTTGGCGATTTATCTGTGTTACGTATCTGTTTATCTGTGATGCGTAAAAGTGGAACTTAAACTTAAGAGTTGCAAAACCTGTTGAGCTACGGTAGAAAACCTTTATTCTCAGTCATATTCCACTGTGTAGCTGAATGATGCAGCTGAAACTGCACTAAGTTCAATTTAATTAATGTAAAAGTTTAGCAAGACAAGCCGAAAATGTGTAATTTTCAGTCCCGAGTCGTGTGTAACGGCAGATGGACACGGCGCTCAGACCATTCAGAGCTCAGTCACCGGCTAACTTGCGCCATCTACCAGCTGAAATACGAATTGCCAATAAATCAGACCATCATAATACATGAAAATGGCAGATTGTTGCAGTTGCTGACCTATTAACTTTAATTATTGTCTAGTCTCTTCTGTAATTGAATTAATGTCCATGCTTATTAACAGGGCTACTAATAGGGCAAACGTGTGAGACTTAAAAGAGACTTATTATAAGACTTATTTTAACTGTTTGGATTTTTGTTTACATTTTGTTGTAAAATCAAATGTACAGTAGCCTATTACAGATAAGGCCTAGGTATTAGTTGCGCAACCATCTGTTAGGCAAAACAGATCATTCTTCAAACTTGTAAGCCTAGGCCTATTTATCAAAATTAATCTTATTAGAGAAATGTACACACTCACACTCACTCAGGCTTCATTTTGTTATAGACAATGTAATTGCATCGTGCATCAGATGAAACCATTCAACGATCAGCTCCATAAAGATCTTTATTTTTATTATAATAGCCTATTTCCGCTGTTCTCGGGCTTCCAACATCCTGGGCAATGGCATGTACAGAAACATTACAGTGGTGCAAAGAGGAGCCTCTGGCTGTGACTTTAATCAGCGCTCAGTGAGTTCCTGATGCCAGGGGGTGACAGAAGAAGACCATGTTAAACATGCTGCTTCTAAACCATGTGGTTGCGCTTCCTCTGCCCAGGTGCGAGTGCCCCCTCCAGCGATCTGAGTGTGGCCTAGCTTTGAAGGGGGGCGTGTGTGGAGAAGGGGTGCAGGTGTTTGCAATTATCAGTGTGCTAAGAGGCACAAAGTGTGGATAAGTGCCATCATTTTGAATTTCCATCACACCTTTTTACAGGGGCCATGCATCCCTGTTGATTGAAGCCATGTGTGTGTTCATGTCTATCTCTGCATACCTCTCCTTCTCATTGTATGTGTGCATGCAAAGAGTGCCAGGTTAGAACATGCCTGGCTAAAGGGCACATTGGGTGAGGCAGTCGAAAGAAGGGGGTTCAAGGAAAGGCTTACCACACAGGATAGCAGTCGTTCTCATGTCCACATTTCTGTACACAGTCTTCCCACACAGACCAGCAGTTTTCAGAGGAGCTTCCTGCCCCAGGCTCTGAGGCCACAGCTGGACATGGGCGTCTTAAAGGCACGTGTTGTGACCTAGACAACACCCATTTGCCTTCAGACTCTCACCCCATCTCACTCCTCTCTTTTTGTTCCCCACACACCCACGGCTAACATTTTCTGAGGCTTTTCCTTATGGAGAACAGCTTTACGAGCCTCTCCAATTACCTGGTGCAGTGGCCGGCTGCTGGAGTGACCGCACACATGTCACAACATGACCGGGAGTTTAGCTGCCATGCATATCCATTAACTTTTCCCACACTCCGCGTGCCTACAGTCAGGGAATGGGGAGAAAAAGCCCCTATGCCTCCTCCATGATTTCCTAAGTGTTACCATATGGAGCTCTTTGCCTCTCTCCCTCAGTGTTCGCAGCCTCTCTCAGCACTGCTCACTTACGGCCTGTCACTGGGGCTGTCTTTGATTGCAGACCAGACAAGCAAGAGCTTTATGATTTAAGCCCAAAGCTTGCTGTACCAAGCCCTGGACTCATTTTGAAGCCAAACGTCTCCCTCCCATTCCTTCACTCCCCCTCCTTTTGCAGTTGCAGGGGAAGGCTGTTTTCTGGCAGGAAATGAATAGCTCCCAGATGAGCGCAGGAACCTGAGAGGTCGTGAGAAAGAGGCAAACCCCCCTCTGCTGGGCCGGCCTGCTGCCAGCCGCCAGGGGAATGTGGGAGAGCGCCTCTCTGACACACGCATCAACCCCTTTGCCCTCACCACACCACCTGACTGACACACTGACTGCCTCAGCTCTCTGCCTCAGGCCTGGAAATAGACTGACAAGCGCCACCACCAGGCAGAGCAGGAAGTCGAATAGCCAAAGGAGCAGCAGGAGAGGGAATACTGTGGGAGGGAGAGAAATGTTGGATTTGTGTGGGCGGAAGTGGATCAGTCTGAATCCTGACCCAGAAATACAAGACAGTACAGAATTACATCAGCTATTAATGCCTACAAAATGACCCTGACTAGTATTTGGATAGATTACATTCACTCAGCCAAAGGACACCAGTCGTGCTCTCAATGCTATTTATCACAAGTTCATCCCAGAGCACACAGGTGGTGTCTGAAGTGAACTGAGGGCCTTTATTTTCCAGGGTTTGGAAATAAAGGCCCCCTTTTGACAGCCTCACAGAAAACTGTCGTGAAATCTGACGTTTTGTGGATGTCATGACATCTTGAAGAGTGAAGCACACTGATAGCATTGGAACTTTTGTCAGTACAATAAATATTAAGATTAGAGAATCCTTTTCTTATTTTTGATATTAACAAGCAAGTGAACCTTAATTGAGTTACGCAATTGACAAAATGAAACGGTGTTGTCAGTGCTGGAGTTTATATAAAGTGTCCAGGCTTATCAGAGAGCATCCCAAAACTCCTTCATCATGTTTATGATCTATTATAAGAGTGCATTACAGTGCACAGTGACTTGGTAACTCTACACAGCATTCCCATTCTTATGGCTCTATTCTCTCACACACTGGAATTTAGGGCTTCTATGGTAACCTGTGAGCCCAGTAAACAGAACAAGCTGTCTACACACAAATCCCAGCAGCACGGTGCCCACTTTCCTTGGCTCACCCTGCATCACAACAAAAAACCACCAGAGGGTCCCACTACTAGTCCATTCAAATGTCAGCCACCTCGTTTGATGTTGCACACTGCTATGTAAGTCCAATGTGTTTCTCACCAGAAAAGCAGCTCTCACAATACTAAATCCCCTGTGAAGGTGGTCCTGTGATTACAGAGATGCCAGCTTCATGAATCTTTGTTTTTAGCTTCATTATTTGCATTTCACAAGATGTCTTTGCTGAGAGTGTTGATGTGAGAGGATAAGGACATAGAAGCAATACAAGATAGTCAATCAAATCTTGGCACATTCCCAAAAATGAGATCTCTTGATAGTATTGCTCTTAATACACAGAATAACATACATCAAGTACTCAGACGCCACAGTAATCATGGACACTACTAACACTGACGCTACAGACTGAACTGGAATCTTCACTGCATTCACAGCCTGGTTTGGTTCACTCAACATCACTCATCACAACACACTCCACACAATCATTCAAATCAGCAATAATACCATAGGACAGCCACAGGAGCCACTCACTTCCATCTATAATAACAGAATCCTGAGAGAGAGCGCACAGATCTCCACAGACGGTTCACACACTGCACTCACTCTACACCCTACTATCATCAGGTCAGGACCTTCACGCATTCACAGCCTGGTTTGGTTCAGTCAGCGTCACCCATCACAACACACTCCACAGAGTGAAGGCCTCATTCAAATCAGCAATAATACCATAGGACAGCCACAGGAGCCACTCACTTCCATCTATAATAACAGAATCCTGAGAGAGAGCGCACAGATCTCCACAGACAGTTCACACACTGCACTCACTCTACACCCTACTATCATCAGGTCAGGACTCTTCACTGCATTCACAGCCTGGTTTGGTTCAGTCAGCGTCACCCATCACAACACACTCCACAGAGTGAAGGCCTCATTCAAATCAGCAATAATGCCATAGGACAGCCACAGGAACCACTCACTTCCATCTACAATAACAGAGTCCTGTGAGAGAGCGCACAGATCTCCACAGACAGCTCACACACTGCACTCACACTACACCCTATTACCATCAGGTCGCAGGTTCAGGTCACATACTTAAAACTAAGGGCCACGTCCACTTTATCTCCACTCAGTCTGCCTATTGAACAGCTGAGGATGTCATGTGACAGGCTACTTTGTAGAGAAAAAGTGATGATTTGTGGACTTCTTTTAGTGATCTTTTTATTTATTGTGTGTTTTGTGACTGTACTTTTACAATTGAATGTATGCATCAGTGTGCACTCTCTGCAAATTAAGTTCCTAATAGATAAAGTTATTTTGATTTGATTTAAAATGTTTCCTAAGAATACACCAATGATCTGATTTTGCAGAGCCAACACTTCTCAACAATATCACAGTAAATATTCATATGCTCATGTGTATAGCCTTTTTTTTTTATTTTTTTTTTTCCCTTGCATTTGCCTTTAACACTTAGCGTGCGGCTGAGATCAATTTAAGTGTCCCAGGGAGACGTCTGGAGTGCAGCAGGCAGTGGAGCACACCTCTAGTCCACTCAGCTTACACTCTGCATGACTGTGTGATCTACGAGTTCTGCCCTCGCGTGGCTGGCTTTATGTTCCTTCTTAACGGTCCTACTGTGCGGTTTTAGGTTCCTTTGAGATAGAGGGAAAGTGAAACTTGATTTTTTTGACCCCTTGATACATCAAACAACACTGTATAGTTGGACATTCACTCTAATAGAGTCTTGGGGATGAATTTGAAAGCTTGATATGAGCAAATCAACACAATGTCAGTTGGTGCTGTCCAATCTTCTGCTTCTCATAGTTGAGCTTTTGGACTGCATCATGGTGATGGATTGCATCATTTGTGCGCTTAAAGACATGAAATGGCATTATCCCACCTCCCTTTGCTCTGTCCACGCACGAAGCCGCCTTAGCTGTGATGTGAAGCGCAACTTAATCCTCTTTTCTTGTTTGGAGCCAGTGGCGGGAGCTGCAGAGGAGCTGGCCACAGAGATAGCACCACGAGACACGGCAACACAAAGCAAACCGTGTGCGTCTCCAGAGAATTGTTGACTGTGTGCACAATGAGGAGTTTGTCTATGTCATTTAGAGTGTCTGTCTGTGATTGTAAGTATGTTGGTGTGCCTTTGCTTGTCTATCGGCCTACCAAACACACTCACAAAGCCGCTAGTGTCTTATCCTGTGAAGTTCAACACTCCCACTACATCCTATTATCTTAGCTCTTGTTTGCATCATGGAGACGACAAGTGTACATGTCTGTATTTGCAATGGGATGGTCAGTTTGTCGAAATGCGTGGGATAAACTTGGCTTGTCAGAACAAAAGGCTAAATGTGAACTTTTGTAAGTGCTAAAAGTTTTTATTGCATTGAGCTTTATCAGACATTTTGAGGGACCCAATCCGTCTCGGTATACTCCAGGAAAAAGAGATCAATTACAGATGATAATCGCAAGAGAAGAGCTTTAATCACACAAGGAGGTTTGACACAAGCAGACACTTTCCCACGTGCTGTACAGTGCCTGCCACCAGTTGCCGGGGGCTCATGCTTCCTTGATGAACCAAAGACGCGCGACCCTCCACAGACGATATCAGGGTAATTGACAGTGACTGGAAATATGCAGCATCATTCAGGCCCGACCCGTGTGACTAAAGGGGTTAGGGTCTGCCCCCTCCTCTGAAGCCATCACTGATATTCAATTTGAGTTAGAGCTTCCTTTGAGGGGCCTCTAGGGATCTGATTTGATTAACATATTTTATCTTGGTGTTCTTGTGTGGAGCCCGGAGAGCTTGTAGCATTTTATTAATAATAGTCACAACACATTATCAGTAAACATGTGATGACAGTAACAGTGAGAATAGTTGATGGACAGTCATGAGATGCATGCAGAAGTGACATGCTCCATGCAGCATACTGAGGCCTTTTATTGATGCGCTTGTGCTAACTTGAGGCTAATCTGAAATGCTTGGTGTGAGCAAGTCAGAGTGCTGTGGTGGATCGAATTTGTTTCGTCTGTGCTCCTTCTCCATCACTTATCTAAGGAACTACGCCATAAAATCAATGCAGCCATTCGAACAATAGCTACTGTCGCTAAGGCCACTTTTCCCACACTCTTATCTGTCATGAAACTGGACACACACTGACAGGGACAAAGCAATGGTCAGACGCATACTCGAACTGTGACTTCCGAGAGTGTCTACAGTAAGGGCATTCCAGCGCTCAGTCAGACAAAAGGACCCTCGGTGCTGCACAGTAGTAAAATTTACCTATAAAGTGTTCCTCTTTCCATCCATTTTACTGAGGATTATATATATGTATGAGTTGCCCCATTAAAAGCCAAACTTTTTCAATAATTGCTTATATTATTTAAATAGGCCTGTGCACAAAGAACCCTGTGTAAAACAAATGCTTTTGTTTAAAAAAGCCCTGCCTGCTATCATTCAGCAGCAGCTCAGTACAAGATAACACTTTTCTCCACGTTTTAATTTCTCTCGCATGCTTGAAGACAGACATGTAACTGGCTATTGAATGGCAACTCTATAGGTTCTCATATAAGGGCAGTCAGGGATAAATTGGCCAAAGCTAAAGTTTCGCCCTGCGCTTGTAATGGTTCGAAAGAATGTAAAACCCATGACAAAAGAGGAAAGAGAGAACAGGTGGTCATCGTTGTGTACCCCCCTCTCCCAGCAGACGTGAAATCAACCAGGGCGGTTTAAGATTTCAGCGATACTGAGCACCAAGGTTTGTTTTTGCTCTTTATATTGGTGAAGATGTGTGAAAAGATGGCGAGACCTCTAAACCCCCTTGCTCCAAAATGCCCCCAGTCAGAGGAGGCGGAAGATTCCACAGCACAGGAAATCATCCATCGGCACCAGTTACCGAAGGACAGATTGAAGACGTGGGTGGAGGACAGGCCTTGACCTCCTGAGTAACTGCAGTGTTGTCTGATAACTTAAGGATGCAAAGACAAACATTTGAATAGTCAAAATGTCTATTTGACTCCTTAAATATTGAACAATATTGTTTTGTATTGTTGTGTTGTGTTTTCGCGCATAGTTGCTAAATATGTAGCACTTTCATCTCACATTCAAAAAGTTCTGTGTGGAGTTTGCATGCATCCGTACCTGTCTTTGTGTGTTTTCTCCAGGAACTGCTTCATCCACCAAATCAAATAAAAATATCCGTAAGCCATTTTCATTTTACTTTGTGGGAGCTGTCTAACATTGCACCATTGGGGTTCATTCGCTCCATGGTAGACTGGAACGTTTTGACTTTAGCCAATGGCTGCATTTTAAGTAATGTGCTATCCCAAGTGTAACTCAAGATCTGGAAGCAAGCTGCGCCTGACAGTTTTCCCCAGAGCATTGAAGGATGTGTCAAATACAAAGAATGCATCTCTGAAATGTATCCTTACACCTTGATGATTAAGAACATTGAATGACACCACTGAAAAAGTTTGTTTGTAGGGACCACAAATTAGGCTCATAAACATCTGAATTTCATCAAAATGCATATTTAGTTAAATGGGAAATAATCTACTTGAGGCATTTGTTATTTGAAGCAAACTGTTCAACACATTTAACTTGAAATTATTTCTTCAGGTTGTTGTTGAAAGAATTTTTTAGTTCTAAAGGCAAACCCTCAAATAATCTACATAAATATACATTCTTCTTGCCCTTGGTTGTACTCTGAAGATCCACTGTGAACAATTAGTGTAACCCCCCCCCCCCATACTGCTGTACATTTTTCTCCAGCTGTACGAGAAAGTATAGGTTGCTACCTGCTGCTACAAGCTCCAATGAGCTCATCTGTGTTTAACTGCATACATGTGTGTTTAAGTGCCCTGCTCCTTATCTGTTTCCATCAGCGTGTGAGAGGTTTAGGCTGCAGTAACCATAGCAGCGTGCTGACAGATAAGCTATGGGGGGGCAGGCGGGCGATCAGGCAGCAGGCGCAGCTTCAGGTGTGTGATAATGGGGCTGAGGAGATGGAGGACATTAGGGAGACTTACAACAGTGGGTGGTGTGTGTGACGGTGGGTGGATGTATACGTGCGTGCCTGTGTGTATGTGAGCATGCAAGTTGTACGGGTTCTGCTCGAGTGAGCCTGAAGAATGCCCATGTGGATCCTGGCAGAGAAAAAAGAAGATCCTTTCATCACTTTGAGCTTGTGCCTCAAACCCAACCCCAATTTTCCCTTCTTCATCTTCCAACATCCCTCCTTACAAAGAGAGAGACCACATTCACCTTCTCTCGTCTCCCTCTTTCCTCTGTAGCGTGGGAGCTGTCAGTGGCATTTGCTCTGACCCACACACACAGACGCACACTGTGTGCCTGGCAGCATGCAGGTCTGTATGCTTTAAAAGGGCAGCCGCTAATTAGCCATAATGGGCTCCATTTTGTCATGGCCTTGCGTCATGCTTTTGATGCTGTGATTGGGAGCACCCAGGGGGAATACCAGACAATTTCCATGTCTGATTTGTTTGAAGGGGGAGGTGGGTTTCATAACAATGATGTTAGTACATGCAGAAACCATATTGCGTTTTCCCACGAGAGTGACATGAACTTTGTTTATTGCCTAATGCATGGTTAAACAAGTTAATACCTGTGACACAAAAGCTGTAGACTTTGTTTGGTCTATAAACTCTAAATGTTTAAGCCCTATTTTTCTTACTTTAAAGTCCAGGAGCTCCTCTGAACCATGCCATCCAGCTGGGAGAACTCTCTCAGACTGGGCGAACTTGGTTTAAACCCTAGACTGTCCCTTAGTGCTGTTGTCCTAGGACAGTCCCCTTATGGATTAGGTTGACTGGAGATCTATTGAGACAAACCCCTTTGAACTTTCCTTCAGCACAGAGTAAGACAAACATGTATAAACAGAAGAAAGCACACACCACTGCGGCGCTAATGGAGCTTGAAGCGGCTCACAACCCTGGCCTGAGTAAAAAGAAAGTCCACGAGAGATGAAGGCGATCAAGGGGTGAGAATGAGGCGGGGAGTGTCAGGTTTCGCCCCATCATGGCTCAAAAAATGGTTTATCTTTGGTGGGGAGGTGTATCTTTGTGTTCCAATGTGAGAGAGGACGATGCAGGGAGCCAGGATGAGGGACAGGACAGATCACTGGGATAGGACCACCTGCGTGGCTTTCTTTGCTTGGAAAGATTATGTGGGCACACAAAGCAGTGGCAGGGGGAGGCCAGGGCACCGAAGGAGATCGGCGTCCCTCGAGTGAGCAGCGTGAAAAGTGGAGGTGGCATGTGTGCCAGGGGTCGACAGCACACAGTTATATGTCTCACGATATTGTGTAGTATGTATACATGTTTCTCTGAATATTGGACTTGTATGCTCGACAAACTCAAGAGCATATGTTTGTACAGTTTGGTGAAGAGAAAAGCGGACTATATTGCATGGAATTAATTCATATTAAAGATAGTAATTGAATATAATTTTAGTAGGCTTGAATTTGATTTTCAAGAGCTATAATACAGTATGTAACAATTCTGGTGGAACGTGTGCCACCTCCTTGTCTCTATAGAGTTGATATACATAGATTCTACAGTGTGATTAGGAAATTTGATGTCTTCATAGAAAATAAATGATTGAAATGCATTTCTCATTTTGTCGAGAAGGAGTGTCTAGGGACAGGGGATGCTCTAAGACAAATATCCACTTATTTGTTGTCAGACAGATTGTATCTGTATTTCTGAATAGTAATTGTTCCTAAATGCTTTTGTTGGTGTTGACCAATTTTACTTTCTAAATCAACAATATTTTTAGATCTTTTGAGATAACTGTTGCTGTGATTTAGGGTGGTACAAAAATGCTTAAACATGCTTGTTTTGAGGCTATTATTGGTAGCTGTAGGTTTTCTTACAAATAACGCTGAGTCAGTGGGATACAACTCTTTGTTCTAACTTCGTCCAAATTGATTCACGATCTGTCCATCTAGACTGAATCTGTGATTGATATATTGTGATTAAATGACCACTTCTCCTCCTCCCCAGGACTAATGTTTGTGCCACAGATGTCACTCATCAATGATTGGTCAGTTTGTTTTGTTTCTAGCACTGTCATGGGTCAAGATTAATGGTTGTGTCTGGTTAATTATTCCAGACCTGAGCATTTGTCTGTGGGATGAACCTCATTTCACCCCTTGTGTCTCCATCAACATACAATGACTTCCTTTGGACTTCCCTATTCACTACAGCCAGGCATTAAATCTAATAATTGCCAAGTTCTTTTTTGTTTCATTTTGGTTTTTTGTTAGCTTTTTTGTTTGTTTTTTGCTGATGCACGCTATTAGAAGAGCAGCAAGAGCATCTTAAAGCAGGTCTGGACCATGCCAAATTTGACAAAGCTATTCTGCCGAAGTCCTCCCCCCTCCCTTGTTGTCTGTTTCTTTCTATAGTGTCTGCAAACCTCAGCAAATTCTCAGTACAAGGTGAATACGTGAACAGAAAGAAGACTGACCACTGACTGAGACAACCTGTGCTTCTCAAGGTCTGTCTGAATAAGAGCTTTTGGGTATTCATTGTGGACCTCCTTTTCAGTCACTGGAGGAGTCCTGGCTTGGCGTGGGTCTAAGCTTGCCTTGCTCTCAAGGAGAGCTCAGCAGGTCACAGTGACGTGGTTATGATAACTTGGTGGTTGTGGCTTTGTGTGCAGTGTTGGAGAAAACTGACAACTGGATTCCCGTTGCTCTGATCCCTCTTTGTAGTCTTAGAGGGTCACATGGCTCAGATTAAGTCCTGCTGTCGAGTTTGAATTATGTCACAAACCTATTCTGATTATATGGGAACAGATTATACTCATTTAGCTTGCTCGCAGTACACTAACAATTGAAAGAACAATACCTGTTTGAACAGTAAACTTATATTTGTGTATACAAAAGTTCATTTCAAAGAACAGTGCCTGTTTAGGTAGCATACTTTTCATCAATGTACAGTAATGCTATCTATGTATATACAAAAGTTCTGGGTTGAAATTTAGCTTTTCTAACTTGTAAGGGGCCACAAGGGGTCTCCAAACTTTAGGCCAGTCTCAAGCCCAAATAAGTAGACAATGTTGTAGTAAGTGAATGTTGTTTGAACATTGGAAAGGCAAAGCAAATTTATTTGTATAGCACAATTTATACACAAAGCAATTCAAAGTGCTTTACAAGGCAGGAAAGGATGCATCAAAATGACAATACAAAACAAAGCATGATTAAAAATATAAATAATCATCATTCAATTTACTTCAAATAACAAATATTATGCATTTTTTTATGTTGTTCCTGTCAATCAAACATGCTCCTGAGCACCTCCACTTTGGAATTTCATGCATCAGATCTCGAGATGGGACGATTCACTAGAGTCACGATTCGGATAGGTTTTCGATTTTACAGCCACAATTTTCAATTTTGTTTTGATTTTGATAATTTATCTATTTGTGTATGTAGTTTTTTTTTTTTTTTTTTTTTTTTAAATAAACATTTGAATAGTACATAGTCATATTTAGAGTTTCACTCATTAGTTAATGCAACATAATAATGCATGCACATTCAGTCAGGTCTTGCACATGCTTTGTTTCTTCAGATGTCGTGGCTATTATTGTATTATTGTTCGTTTTTTATACAACTACAGAGTGTGTGTGTAAGTCACTGACTGCATGAGCAAAACTGATCAATTCTGACCTTTTGATTCGATTGCTGCCTACTTCGACCAAGTATTTGAAGTTTTCAACCGATTATCCATCCCTAATCAGAACCAATATCACGTGTTTCCTCCATCAAAAATTAAGTCTGAGCTCTATCTACAGGCTGCAAAAAAAAATTACACAGGGACCACAAACACATTGATCTTTCCTGATATGCTAATGATGCAGAAATGCTCAAATTAAGTCTGGATGATTTATGGAGCTTTATGGAGTGCAGAAGATCTCAGAGATCTACTGTATCTATGACATCACAGATCAGGGCTATTCAGAACAGTGTTTTGGGGGGAATGAAAAATTTCTCACCGACAAAACTTCAGCAGTTATAAAGAAGAAAATTTAGAATAAGATTAAAAACTGAAAAAAAGTTGATTTTGCATAATATGTATTCTTTAAAAGAAATAATGAGACAAAGCTTTTTCAGTCATTTGCACAGATAAACAAAAATGTTGATGTTGATGATGTTGATAAGCCTAGATTTAAACATTGTCACAGTGGAGGTCTGTCTTACATCTTCAGGAAGACTGTTCCAGATCTTAGCTGCATAAAACTCTTTGGGCCTGATTTACCAAGCCAGGTTCTAAACTGCGGGTGCAAGAAAAAAATTAAAAATAAAATTATGTTATTTGTGAGCAGTTTATGCTTTAATAGTGGAAGATGTACATATTACACACAAAAAAAATGCCCCACCTCAATTTTTAGTGTCTGTGGAAAAAAACTCTCACTAACCTGTTTTGCACATGAGCAAATGCTAAATCTGGGCCTTTATGTAAAGAATACTAATAGGATATTTATGTTATGAAGTATACATAAGATAGCAACTGCATGGGCAGTAAAAATTGAAATAATTTAGGAAACAATGCTTTCAGTTGCTCTTCACATAGCATTTGCAGCTGTGACTAAAACGTCTCACAGTAGATGCTTGAGGCAGCAAAGTGTGTGCGAACCCTCTGGAGGATACCCTTGTTCTCTCCCACACAGTCTGTGCCTTCTCCAAACACTCGTCATGGATTACATTAGGTAAAAAGACTGCTGATGACACTGTTACATTCACACTAGTCAGACTTCTCAAACAATAGATGCTTTTTCAATTTTCTGAAACCAGCCTTCTGGTACTTAATTGCATCCTTATTTGGATAATGTTATGTTCTGCTTTTTTATGTTAATTTATTTGCAATAAGTAAGTTATCTTTGTCATTTTAATCTGCTTTGATCGGCTGCTAATTAACACATAAGATTTATTCCCGTACATATTGTGATGACAACGGCAGAAAATGGGGCTGCATTCCTTATTGCTGCACAATCCCTGTTCTTGTATCTTCACCACCAACCCCCCGCCATCATGTAATAAATGTTAAGCGTCTTAATCAATTTGCAATGCTGGGGGAGCATCTCTCTGGATATAGCCTGTAAAAAGAATAGAAAAGGGGAGAAAGGGATGAGGCAGAACATAGACAACAAGAAGGGTTCCTGTAATGTGGCGAGAGTGTGAGGCGAAGCTGTGGGACCAGGGGGTCCATCACAGAAAAGACTTCCTGTGGCGTAAATGGTATTCATGGATGACAGAGTGGTCATGGAGGATAGAGCAGAGTCTTCTTCTCAGTAGAGCTGGAGCTGACTCATTCTCTGCCTTGCTTTTCTTTCTCAACACAGCTCGCCATGAAGTTCTTTGTTCCTTAGCAGCAGGTAGCAGTGGACTGGCGGGTCAACTCTCGGGCCAACTTTGCTACCCCCTTCCCACACTGACCTCGTGGAGGTCCCTGTGTACCACTCAGAGAGCATCAGTCTTATATGTGTTGGTATGCTTGAAACATATCATATATAAACTGCCATTGCAATGTATGGTAGTCTGATATTGGAAACAAAAGTTAGTTAAAATAAATTAAGAAACACAGTAGCAAAGTTTCAATCATGTGCAATTATCTTACTATTGATTTTGAATTGCAGTTGAATTGAATCGATTTTTACACACACAAAAAAATCCTGAAATGTTTCTGTTTCGTGTAAGTGTGCCCAGCGGGACGCATGTATAGCCACGAGTCTGCAGAATGGAGCTGCCCACATAACACACAGTTTAATGGAATAACCACCCAGCGTGGTGCCCAGCATGAGCGTCATTCCCACTGGGGAGCTTGACCGCGGCCGCAGGTACCTTTCACTGGTGCAGCAGGCCTGCGTCTTTCTCCAGCGCCCCGCTGCTCCAAATTTGTCGGCCCCCTCTGAGTTTCTTTCTGCTGGTGTCAGCTGCAGGGCCCCTGATGAGAGATTTGTTGATATGATAACTCGATTAGACTACAGGATGGATGACATGGTGGCAGCAGGCAGTCTACAGCACACTTAACCTCTCTTCAGGAGACCGTGTGGCACCTGCTCTGAGTTAAAAACACAGATCAGAAAACAATGTTTTTTCATAGCTCCAGCAATACATTGTTTGCTTAAAACATTGGCCTAAAAGTTGCATGAGAACTGAAATGGACAAGATATTGTGTCATTACCTTCAACGTTGTGATATAAAGGTTTTACATGTGTATACAAATTATAGTTACGGAATGCTCTATCGTATTTTAGTCAATTCTGTCCAATGAAAGACACATCAGCATTTTGTTGGATAACTAATGTTCCCTGGTAACTTGCTGAGCAGAAGTCACATGACTAAAATCAGGACTTCATTTGCATAGCGAAGACCCTGACTTTCAGTGCAAGTCGTCTCCCCTACAAAGAAAACAGACTAAACATAAACAGGTACTCTACCTTTCTCTATGTTTGTGCCACTTATTTACTCCATGGTGGATAGGGGCCACTCAAGTCAATTATGTTCACATCTCCACTTTGCACAAACAAGGGATTGTGATATGAGGGGTGCTAAAGACCATCAGGAGCCTCCCCTTCTCAGCCCAGGCATTGAGAAGCAGCAAAAAGGACACCAAACAAAGGGCGGCCCCTCTGTGTCTCAATGACTCCTCTCTTTGTTGCCTTCTTGGGCCCCATAAAGGAAGAGGGACGCTCTTGTTTGCCCAGGAGGTGGTTTAATGGCCCTGGGTAGAACAATGGCGTCACATTCAAACCATCCAGAGGGACTCATTATATGGGTCTGTCCCAAAGCACAGGGTCCCTGGACGTTCCCTCTGGAGCAGCAAGTGAATGGTGACGATGGGCGGGACGGGCCAGTTAAGGCGTACAGAAAGGGGGAAAGGAGACCATTGAGGTGACAAGCAGGTTCCATCTGCCCCCAGTGCCTCCTCACCTTGCATCACGACAGCTAGGGGCCTCTAGCCACAAAGGGCAAATTTAGTGTGTCGGGGTGGCTTAAAGCGCTCACTTTAGAGGAGACTATTGAGGAAAATATCAACACTGTAGACCACGAAGCTGAGCATTCAAGCACTTTGGCCCCCAGCCCATTGACAGGGTTCCCTTTGCATCCAGGCCCATTCTCCTTAAGTTCCATTCAAGTTCTACTTCTCTCATCTTCCCAGCTCTTCAATCCACACCATTTTTCCCATACCTTGCAAAGGGGCGTAGGACAAGAATTAAGTTAGTTCTGGCCCAGCCCAGAAGTTTTGTCCTCACTGAGCTGTGGCAGGTAACACTGACTATGAGGAGATGTATCATCAATCACTGGCCCATCCCCTCTAGTGATTAAACACATGCCCTGTAAACCTAAAGGTCAGTATGCCTAAGAGATATAAAAATGTCCATTAGATGATTAAGATATTTATTTAGGCATACAATACATTATTTCCTCAAGCCACAATTGAAATACTAACAAACTAAGGATAATCATATATAATGCAAATTTCAGTGACTTTAATTTATCAAACAAAACATATAAAAATATTTTTTTCCTTTATAATTTGATGTCCTATTTAATCATCTTTTTACTAATAAAAATAATCAAGCTTATTGCTTAGTTTGGAGACTTCATACCTTCCACTTCTAAACACTGACAAAAAATATAATCATTTGTCTCATTATCTTCCTGCATTATATAGTTTGCTAGTTTGCTTGCTGCATATGTTCAGTTGTTTTAAATAAAGCAGAAAAAATCCTCTGTCTCTTATCAGTCCCAATTACCAATAATAGTTAGAGAGGTTTGTTTTTGTTCAGATACCCGATGTAGCCTACCTTCCGTTTCGGTAATCTTTTCTGTTGCCTCTCTGTGGTTGACTTTCTAATCAAGTAATAGTTATTGTTTCATACTTGGATGTAGTCTGTGTATGAATGAAGAGGTGAGAAACTGTCTTCTTTTCAAGCATGTTGTATTTTTCATTATCAAAGTAGTACTAATGCAGAATTAGCTTTGACAATGCTAACAATAGCAATTGAGCATAAAAGTAGAAGGATATTTACTTCATTCTTCGTTCTTATAAGTTATGGGTGGCTGAAACCTATACAGTGGCATGAAAAAGTATGTGAACCTTTTGAAATTTCTCACATTTCTGCATAAAAACACCATCAAATGTTATCTGATCTTTGTCAAAATCACACAGATGAAAAAACTATGTCTGCTTTAGCTAAAACCACCCAAACATTTATAGGTTTTCATATTTTAATGAGGATAACATGCAAACAATGACAGAAGAAAAAAAAAAAAAGGAAGTGAACCCTTATATTTAATATCTGGTTACACCCCCTTTGGCAGCAATAACTTCTACCAGACGCTTCCTGTAGTTGCAGATCAGTCTGGCACACCGATCTGATCAATTTTGGACCATTCTTCTTAAAAAATTGCTGCAGTTCAGTCAGATTCTGGGATGTTGGGCATAAATTGCTGTTTTGAGGTCATGCCACAGCATCTCAAGTCAGAACTTTGACTTGGCCACTCCAGAATGTGTATTTTGTTCTTCTGAAACCATTCTCAAGTTGATTTACTATTGTGTTTTGAATCATTGTCTTGTTGCAGCTTCTTTCCTCTTTTAAGCTTCGACTGTCACACAGGCAGCCTCAACTTTTCTTGTAAAACATCTGATAAACTTTTGAAATCATTTTTCCACTAATGATTACAAGTTGTCCAGGCCCTGAGGAAGCAAAACAGGCCTAAACTATAATTTTTCCTCCACCAGGCTTCACGGTGGGGATGGGGTGTTGATGTTGGTGAGCTGTTTAATTTTTCCTCTAAACATGACGTTGTGTGTTCTCCCAAATAATACAATTTTCAGTCCACAAAATATTTGCCAGAAGTTCTGTGGAGTGTCTAGGTGACTTTTTGCGAACTTTAATTGTGCAGCAATGTTTTTTTTTAGACAGTGGTGGCTTCCTCTGTGGAGTCCTCTGATGAGCACAATTCTAGACTGTTTTTTTACATGTAGTCAGTGTATGCACAGAGATATTGGACTGTGCCAGTACATTCTGTAAGTCTTTAGCAGACACAGGGTTCTTTTTTTACCTCTCTGAGTATTTTGCGCTGAACTTTGGGCGTCATTTTTGTTGAAAGGCCACTCATCGGGAAAGAAGCAACAGTGCCAAGCTCTCTCCATTTGTACATAATTTCTCTAACTGTAGACTAATGAACATCCAGACTTTTAGAGATGGTTTTGTAACCTTTTCCAGCTTTATACAAATCTACAATTCTAGATTGCAGGTCTTCAGACAGCTGCTTTGAGCGAGGCATGATGAACAACAGACATTGCTTCTCATCAAGACACAGTGCTTACCAGGAGTGTCTTTTATAGTGGGCAGGGCAGCTTTAAGCCACACTCTGATTTAAATTGTTTGGTAAAATTGGAAAAATTGCTCTTAAAGTCTCCTTAGGCAGAAGGTTCACTTACTTTTTCTTTCCCCTTTTGTCAATGTTTGCATGTTATCCTCATTAAAAAATGAAAACCTATAAATGTTTGGGTGGTTTTAGTTAAAGCAGACACTGTTTTTTCATCTGTGTGATTTTGACAAAGATCAGATAACATTTGATGGTGATTTTAAGCAGAAATGGAGAAATTTCAAAAGGTTCACATACTTTTCATGCCACTGTACCAATGACTTTGGGCCTTAAGCGGGGGAGCACCATGGGCAGTAGTCAACTTGCAGGATTAACACATAAAGACAGATACAGACAGACAGTCATTCATTTTCTACTTCATTCACTAGAGAAATTAACCAATACATGCATGTTTTTGTAAGTGGGAGGAACAGCATACAAACTCCACCCATAGAGATTATAAGATGTTGATCTAGTTCGACTGTGGATTTGAACCCGCAATCTCCAGATCTCAAGCCACTCTGCGACTTTGCACTATAATTAAACCTAATTAATGTTTAATGTAGGCTGATATTTTGGCTGCTTTACATATGAAAGTTTTTAACGATCTTTTTAGTTGCTGTATTTTCACAATTTTTCAAGTTTTTATTTGAGATCATCTTAGAATCCTTAAAAACAGTTTAGTTTTAGTTTAGTTTAGTTTTGTAACAATCTGGAAAATCAAAGTCATTATTTATTTTTTATTATGTGTCACCCGCCCACTCCTTTTAAGCATATTTTTCTCTAAATGTTTTGGTAAATGTAGTTTCGAATAAGCTAACACCCACAGCACACCCACAAAATGTCAAACCTATATTAAATTAAAAATATAATTTACTAATTTACTGTGCTAGTATTAATTAAGTAAGACATTTTCTAAATAACTCATACAAGGACCAGGGCCTAAATAGCTATTCTTGACAACCAAAAGGACATTAATCATCTATGTAAAGTCAGCACTAAGTCAGAATTGTGTTTGTTAGAGTTGAAGCATGTACAAGAAATCTCAAAATGTTAAACTGCCGCAAAAAGGGTACCCAATCAGTTGACCAAATTATTTACTTTGGATTTGACAATCTGCCTGTGTTTTATTAGATTGTATAGTGTGCGTCTCATTACTAAAACAACAGAATCCTAACTTGAAAATTATGACCAGTGAAACACTGCAACGCATATTTTTAGTTCTTTGCAACAAGACAGCAATATCAGCAGGAGAGCGGATTCTGAAGCACATGAAGTCCTGTGATATTTAATGAGAGAAACTAGAACTTACTTTGCTCATCAGCAAAGCAAAGTAAACTTGTAGCCCTGCAGTTTTGTACTTTGGGTTTGACTAGACGAATTTGTGACACCAACGCATGAGCTAATGTATGTCTAAGCTGGACAAAAATAACCAAATAAATACATGTTTTTAGATGTTTTTGAGCATGGACCACAAAGGTTGGACCTCAAATAAGGCTGTCTGGTCAATTAAAGTGAGTGATTAAAAGTTTCATTCAAATGGCACATCTGTCCAACTCCCAGACATCTGCGGTCTACCCTCAGTTCATATTTTTCATGGGCCTTTGACGTTGAAAACAATGATTAAGTGCTTAGAAATAATTTCTCAAGACCCTTCAGGATGAGGCCATGGGAACGACAGATGCAAAGGACTGGACACAATCGTCTATGTCTCTAAGATCATATACCCAAGCCTGACAAAACCTCATCTTTGAGGCCTGTTTGAAGAACAAGGCCTCCATGGTCAACACCAGAGCTAGCCTTATAGTCTCCAGAACCACATGTCTCCGACACCCCGCTGTGGCCCCAGCGACTAGTGCCGGAGCTCCCACTGGGCCGACTCAGCAGGGGCTGCTGAGCGGGCAGGCTCCCCGGGGGCTGGCTGAAGCCATTTTGTGCCACACATTTTTGCTCGTCTGTGTATGTAGTACATTTAAAATGGACATTTCTCCAGATGTACTCGTGTATTGCTCAAAGTTTATGCTTGTAGATGTTTTTCTTTTTAGCTTTATAAGTTCTGAGTGGAAGCCGATATTTCCACCAGATGCCATGGCTCCCAGCAGTCCTAGCGGGGTGCCAGTGAAGTCCCGCTGAGTCTCCATAGTAGGCACATACATAGTCGCCACAGGGAAAGGCCATTGCTCCTAATGATGAGACACATTAGTCTTCCTCTCAGCCTGGCCTGACATGCCCAAGTGTCTTGTTCATGGTGCCATATCCACAGCAGAAGAATGCGTGTGCAGGGGTGCTTTATCAAGCCCTGTGGGAACCTGTGTTCACCCCCAGCAGTATAGAGCATTTAAGGATTGTTTTGCGCCATAGGTGATATTTACTTGCCTGGCAGGAGACTCTCATCATATTCTTCTGTATTTGTTCTCTCACACCTATTCTCTAGTGACATTTTACAGTGCTGCTTTATTTAGTTAATTGTTGACTCATTTGAAAATCATGAGTTTGGACTCATGATTTCAGGCATCTATGGCTATCTATGTGATATTTATATTGTTACTGTGAAGTGGAAATCTTGAAATCTTGACAATCTGATCTAGACAGGACAAAATAATGCAATTAAATCTATACCCAGTGTTCGTCAGCGTCTTCACTACTGGTAAAAAGTAGAAAGTGATATTTTTATTTTTGAAATTAAAGTAATATGGGCTCAACTAATATATAATATATATTTAATTAGTTACTATCCACTTTTGCTGGGAGAAATCTGCTCTCCATTATATAATAACAATGGTTTGTGGAGGTAGAGCATCACTGTAGCCACAAACAGAGATGCGGCAGCAAAGACTATAAAGAGTGCGGCTCATGAGCGGGATGAATGACTCCTGAGGTTGTTTGTTGTATGAAAGACTTGTTCTCCCTCTGCCTGGCATTGTATCCATCTATCTCTTTCTTGCTTGTGTATGGAAAGCAAACTGTGACTCGCTAGCCTCCAGCCAGGAGGTAAATCTGAACTGCACAACCAGCCTGCCAAATGATGAAAGACTCTGGCATCCAGGGATGCACTGGGCCTGGACCAAGAGCTCAGAGCACAAGAAAATGCTTGCTTTTCAACTTAACTCTTTTTTCCTGCCACATTTCTTTTCTGGTGCTTTTTGGTGCTTGTTGTTGTTTTTTTTCACCAGGGCAGCTATTTTCCTTTTATTTTTTATAACCACAGCCTTGGAGCTACAACTTCTCATGGGAGCACACTAGATAGATGGAAGTATGGAGGAGGAAGAGAAGGAGGAGGAGGAAGGGAAAGATGGGCAGTCAAAATGTGTACAAACCCAAAATATGAGTAAAATATGAGAATGATGTGCAAGTTGTAGTGTCAATGTGCATACTCAGTCTTCATTGCACATTTGTATTTTATGCAGTTTGTTTAAAAGAAGTTGTGATTTTGCAGTCTCTCAGTCGCATATGATTGAGGCATGTTGAGGTTGATTTCCTACTTGGCATACTTGCTGTGTCTTCCCCATCTGGGTATAGAGAATTTGGTCTGTTAATCTATGTCTCAGCTAAGGGCCAAATGCAGTCATGTTGCCTGTTCATATTTGTAGTATATTTTGCTTAGTGTTAGTGCATTTTTGTCAGAGAAGATGGATAGGTGTCTGCCTGCAGTGTGCACCGCTGAACCACAAGCAGAGGAATCCCTGTTTGTCAGGTCAGGCTGCTTCAAGTGCCTTGCCAAGACTCTTGTTCCCAGTCATAATCCTGACTCCAACACGGCAAAAAATGTGATGCAAGGTCCTAGCAACACAGACTAGTTTGTTTCATATATATTTGTCTTTACTGTAAAGCTTCTCACTTCAAAATTCCATCCAGGGGTGTAATCCTCCATCTTACGCCATGCCGTCTATTCATCACACTTCATTTTTTTTATTCCTGTGTGAAGAAGGGAAGGTGAGGAAACTGAAGGAAAGACTTTCTCTGTGTTTTTATATGCAACAAAGAAAGTGTCACCAACAATACATTGACAGACAGAATGGATTTGCGCCTGCTGTGTGCACTTGTACAGTTACTCTGACTGTCTCTAACTCATAGACAGATCCATATGTATTTCCTTGGTTTCCTGAGTAAAAATCTGGTGCTCAGAGATTAGCATTTGTGTGTGACTGGTTACAGTGAACAGCAACAATCTATGAGCAGTGGCCACAGTCCAGATCCTAAGCCAAATTATTGTCACATGTGGAGGCTGGCTGAGGAGGTGGTGCTGATGGTGGGGAAGCACTGAGGCTGTGGCTGGAGACCACACTGTCAGTAGGCCGGCTGCAAATTGTATCTGTACTGTGTGAGATTTGGTCTTCACTGCAGAAAAGCCACTTTCTTGTACTTGATTGATCTTGAGTTCAGACTTCTGACACAAAAGCAGAAACTAGCTTTACTGTAAATGACTGGCTTTCTTTTACACCTTCAAAGCTCTTCAAAGGCTTTTTTATATAAAACCATTACAGTACCTACTTGCCTCTAAAATGTGTTCACACTGAGAAGCGTAGTGAGTTAAGTGTTTTGCCCAAGGACATAATAACAGCATTCATCAGCTCGACACTTCCAACCTAGATTCAAATCACTGACTTCCCTGAGGAACAAGCTCTATGAACCTACTGCTGCATATTTCGTAGTGCTTTGACATGACTATTTTGGTTGGATTTACATTTCTCATTATTTTTTACCTCCACACTTGCCATTTCAGTATATCCTAATACTACAATTAGTTTATTTAACTTTTGAGGTTAATTTGTAGGATGCTGTAAAATATGTTTCATTGTACAAATTAGACTCATTAACTTGGTCATTTGTTTTGTGCCAATAGAACATGGTTCCAATTGAGTGTTCTTACAATTGGGAAAGTCACCAGAGGCCAGGCAGAAACAGTGCAGCCCTCCATGTGTGGCGGATGTTTTCCACAAGCCGAGCAGCAGCTTGGCCACAGCTGTCCAAACCGCAGGCCCTGGGAGAAGATGATGAGGAGTAGGAGGAAGGCAACTCAGGGGGCCGAGCGGGGAGGGTGGCGTACTTGGCAAAGGTCAGACAGGCTGAGGCGGCTGGGAGTGTGGGAACTGTCCGGGAAGGCATGTGCGAAATGCTCCAAGACAAGGTATCATGTTACATCCAGACCGCCTGAGGAAGCCCAAGGCTGTGTGCCTGCATGCGCGTGGCGGCGTGTCTTACGTATGTGTGTGCGTGTGTGTCTCTCACTGCTGTAAACATTCTTGCTGCTGCTGAAAGAGGGTTTTTGAAGTCCACTAGAAGATACAGACTGTCAGCTAAAGTATGTTTCATTTGTGTGTAATATGATTGCATGTCAGGAGAGACACTACTTTGTCATTGGCTGATTAGCTGATTGTGGTTTGAAATGGTCTGCGGCATGTGCAGCCAAACTGTAGGTTCTAAATTGTTGCAAATGTTCCTGCAACCTCCTCCACCATGCTTTGACATTTTCACACGTTCCAGAGCAAATTTGATAATCATTAGAAGTCTGTTGAGGTGTTGTTTAAAATTACACTTAAAATCCCTCACTTGAACTTTCCATGCACTTGAGCGCTTCCACTCAAATGCACATTTCTGCTCAGCATAGTAGCACCTGCCTGAAAGGTCTGACTTGACAAAATACAGGTGAGCTGAATCCTGATATTGAGGTATGCTGCCTGAACATGCTACACCTTTCTCCCTCATGCTGCTCTCTCAAGAAAAAAACGTAAACAAACCTTTCCCTCTGAAGGTTGACTTTCACGGACCAAACCATTTCATAAACTGTATACACTGCAGCTAACTCCCACCTTTGTCTGCTCCTCCTGCTCCCATCTTTCACCATAGCCAGCCCTTTGAAGAAGCCTAATCCGGGTTATTTGCTTTCCCATGCTTGTGTCAGGTCCTGCACTGAATTGACTGTGGAAAATGCACTCAAGTCTGCCGGCCGCTCCCTCTGTCCCTGATTTATCCAAATAGGATGTGGCCGATGGGCGTATATAAAGCAGTTTGAATGGTGAGTAAATATGATCTCACTGCCATTCTTTTTATCCACAAGGCAACACTCTCACTGTTGCTCAAAAACCTTTATGCAGGATGACATGTATTCAGAGAGTGTTGTATTCAAACAGAGTCAGTGAGAAGTCCCTGAAGAGTGCTTGCACACAATGAGACAGTTCATTACAGTAAATGAGTGTGGCAGCCGTCACATTGTGTCCACAATGCCAGTTGATTTTTGCACACTAAACTGAGTAATTGTTTTTAAGCCTTGTGTCTTACTTTTTATCCAGGAAACTGGATAAAAAGTAAGCCCCACATTAACTTTTGCTCTCACAGCTGAGGAGAGTGTTAATGCAGTTTAGTTCACAAAGTAAAGTGAGATTGTATGGCAAAGAGCAAATTATACCTTGAAAATATTTGCAGATTATCTGTGATATTTAGGCCCATTTGTACTGACCAGTGCTATAGATTTTCCTTCAACATTTTCTTGCTTTGCATCAATATCTTATTCATTTGCCTCAGGTCATTTACATATACCTTGTTCTTTTTGATGGGATTTCTAATGACAGTGGTGTGAGTTGAATAGATGGTCCTTTATGACATATCTCATATTCAGAAACAGATTTATTTTTTTTTCTTTTGAATGACAGCTTTCCGCAGATCTCTCCACTCTTTAACATTTCCCAGTCACGCGATGGTCATCTGTAGGCGCCTGCCAGCTCCTTTGCGGCCTCCCAAAGCCGCGTGGTGTTTTCCGTTCCCAGGGGCCCTCACAGCTCCAGCCTGCCTCACTCCAGCCTGGCCCAGGGCTCCGTGTTTATCTCCTGTGTAATTGCAGACCTCAGCCTGAGCAGGAGGCCAGCGTCTGTCAAAGTTACCATGTGTTTCTTCAGGAAAGCCTAAATCACATCAGCTCCCGCAGTCTGACCGCGTTTCCCACAACGTCCTGCCTTGACTAGCCATGGTGCTCTTGAAGGGGCAACGGGGAAATTATATGTACAGTTCTTCTGATATTTGTGAAACTTTTTATTTACGTTATAGCCGTCAAAAAGGTCACTCGAGAACATACTGGTCTTGTGGTTGTTCTGCCCTATGGAAAAAAATCTACTGCCAGGCTGTCAGCAAGACTGCCTCACAACACTCCGGTTTTATCAACCCACCACTGCCTTCCAAGATAAAATTCAAGACTGATTTTAAAATTCTAATTGTTATGTTTGGAGCTCTTCATAAACAAGCCCCAGTACATCCTGGAGTTTTTGACTCCTCACTCCTGTCATTGTCACATCCTTTTAGCTCTCCAGTCTCTTGCTTGTGGTTTTGACAACTAGATTTAAAACTTGAGATGGCTGTCCATGCAGGTTGTGGCTCCAAAACTATAGAATTCCTTTCTGCTCCTACTTTTTTTATACGGCCAACTGTTGATTCTTAAAAAACATAGATGACTGATTTATGCATTGTTGTTGTGGTTTGGTGTATCCATCCATCCATGGAGTGCGTTTAGCTTAGCATGCATACATATTGCGTTACATATACTGTTCAAAGCTTACATACATACTTTCAACCAGCCAATACTTTATAATACATTTTATTATATAGCGTTTTCTAGACACTCAAAGCGCTATATTTATATTATATTTATATATTATTTAGCGCTATTTATGCATATATCTTTATTCCAAAGAGCGAAAGGAGCACATACTTTAGGCCCAAATGTCAGAAATACTGTGGTATCAAACAGCAATGCTCAGCAGCATAAACCAAATCTTTTGTGGCTTAGATCAGTCAAATACACTCTAAAACAACTTTTGTCCTTCTAGTGTTTACAAATGTCTACTGTGCCCATGTAAACGGACTGACTGTGTGATCTTGAGGTCCTTTGACCCACTGACCCACACTGACCAGAAAAGCTCAGTTCGCATTCTTCCTCTGACCTCTAGCGCGTCTCTCCGCTCCCACCCTTTCTCTGCTTTTCTGTTTAGGGGCAGTGCCAGATCAAGGGGTGGGTGGTGTGATGGGCGGACAGTGACAGGAGAGCAAAAAGAAGAAGGGGAATTCCAAAGTACGTAAATCCTTTCACATCCACCCAGGAATCAGGGAATCCGGCTCACATTCTGCCCACATAAACCTAGCCCCTGTGACACTCCTGGAATGCTCAGGCTTTTTACCAATTTGGGCAATTACCGTAGCGGTCATGGTGCTCAGAAGGGAGACCGTGACCCTGGGCGGTGCGTGGTGACAGCCTGTGCAGAGGAGGCAGTGCCCGGCTTTGTGCACCAGAAACCAGACCTGCCGACAAATTCATCACTGACTTCTTAGCGGCAGCCCATATTTGGTGTTGATAATGCCTGATAACTAGTATATTGTGTGACATTCATGGAAATCCAACATTCCCAGGGAGGAGGCTGGAATTCTGGGAGGCCAGGTAGTAGTGTCTCTCACGCTAGTGTTTGCTTATCTGTCCACAGAAGAGATTCAGTTATGTTTTCATTGCAGCAAAAACAGCAAAAATCTGTTATATAAAGATATAGCCTGTAACTTTTTCAGGTAGAGTTCTTCAGTAAGCAATTAAGCGCTTTCACTTCTTTCGTCTTGTTTATGTCATTATTAGATAGATAGATAGATAGATAGATAGATAGATAGATAGATAGATAGATAGATAGATAGATAGATAGATAGATAGATAGATAGATAGATAGATAGATAGATAGATAGATAGATAGATAGATAGATAGATAGATAGATTAGATAGATAGATAGATTACTACTCTATCTATCTATCTATCTAAGTCTAAATCATTCTTTACAGACAGTTTGTTCTTTATCAATTAAGTCTTTATTCATTCTATAATTAAAGTGTTACAGTTTTTTCAACCAGTGCTATATATGATGAGTGTTTATTGTTGGGATGTGATCCTTGATGCCCTTTACATAGCTGCCAGACTGTGAAAATAAGCAGTGCCTTTTAGTAGAGGCTATTATTACCATGTCAGTCCAGACGGCCGGCATGTTAACCCTATACACATGCACATAGCTTCTACATTAACAGGCTGAGGTGCCCAGTGGGGTTCATACTGTGTCACAAGTTTCACTGCTCTCCCTTACTGACCGCCACTGACGTAGACCCTAAATTAGCCTCGACAACAGCCACCTATAATAATCTTCAAAGGCACTTGGTGGTGGTATGTCTGGGGTCCAGCTCAGGCCAACAGCCCCTGCGACCCACTATCCATCAGGGGTACAGGGTTCAGGTTGCATGGGGTTCCTGTAAAGATCCTGTTACAGTGCAGGTGTCCCATCAAAGCCGGTGCATTTCGGGCTGAGCAGAGGCAGCCAGTGATGCATGCGTGTTCTGGGACCTCCATAAGGGTTCATGTAGTCTGCTCTGGGGGGATATGTCTCTCTTCTTTCACTCTTTCTTTTTTGTTGCCCAGTACTTGTAATTGAAAATGTATTTATTGCAGGGCTCCAGGCTAGACTGGACCAAGGAAGGCAGTGTGGCTTATGGAGATGTGGTTGAGGTAGTAGGCTGCGGGGCTTGGCTGCTCTTCTGCACCACCAACACACTTGGTCACTGCTGATGTCTCTCCCATTTGGCTTTGTTCTTTGCCCCTGTTTGCTTTCAGTGTGCAGCCTTTCATTTTTGGCCTTTTGGTTCTTTTATCTTTTGTCAGGGTTTATCACTCTTGATTGGCCATGTATAAGCTCTATTTCAAATGCAAATGCTGTCCGGCATGGATTAATACAGGACTTGTGACAATTGTTCCCTTAGCCTCTCTATCTTACACCTGCAACTTTAAAGGGGACCTATTGTGTTTTTTTCTATGTATTTAGGAATAAACTATTATATATGTAGATCAGTAAATTGCATTTAGTTTTTTGTAAAACAATAAATCTTCATTGTAATACACTATTTTAATGTACCAAGCAGCAGTTTCTTAATTTGTCATTTTTGTTGTTGTAAATTTGCTATATGACTACTTTGAAACACACAAAATTAACTTTGATTTTTTTTTTTTAATAGCCACATTTAAATACAGACAACTGGGTGGGTATATGCAAGATAGGGCTTCTTAGTACTCAATCATCAGGATTTCTCATGCGGGAATCATGATGAGGGGTGGCAGTTACAAGTTATAACAAGGTTAAAAACTTAAATAGATTTTACACAGTAGGCCTACTTTAACAAAAAGATATTTGTGACATAAAGGCTTTATGTAGTTTTTGAACTTCAAACATATTAGTAATTATACTGACAAAACACTGGCACTTCATTTAAGTAATTTGAAAATGAACCAACTATATTCAGATAAGCGATCAATTAATACAATATAGCTGCATGCTTGTAGTAAATTAGACTGAAATCATTTATTTGATCACTTTGTTGATTAAACCAAAGAATGAAAACCTGGAGAAGCTCTCAGTCAGTCGCAGCAGTTCTCTGGAGAGGCTCTCATAAAGTGTGCTTATCCTTTATGAGCTTCCCCCTCGTACTTGAGTTTGGTCTGCTCAGGGAAAGTGTCGAGGTCCCTGAACCTGTTATAACTGACCTGAGTGCACCAGGTGGCAAAGAGATGTTGTGAGGGATTGTGTATAGACACTTTGTCCTATTTGTTCATTAAATACGAGCCAGATATTGCTGTGTGAAATCCTTTACTTAAATTCATTCATTAAAAAAAATAATAATAATAACAAAAGAAATCTCTATAAGTAAAAAAAATCAAGGTTTGTAGATATGTTTCCAAAATAACATGTAGAAGAATATAATAATCATACTATTGAACTATAACATATGTAAATCATAATTATGTTTGTTAAAAATCTCAATATTCATCTAAACCAGCTTAGTAATAGAAACAAACTGTCATGTATATGCTTTTATAAAAAAAAACAACGTATAGCTATGTGATATTTTACAACCCTACATTCATCAATGGGGGATGTGGGCGGGGATAGGTGGTAAGTGAAAACAATTCTTTTCTGAGCACTCAAACCGCTTTTGTAGTACAATACAGGTAGACACGAAAGAATCACAAGAATGTGCAAAATATAATGAGGAAACACTGATGTAAGAAAGTTAGCAGCTAGTTATTTGCCCTTTAAAAGTGCCAGTTCATCTGAGGACAGGGTTTTCGGATCCATTTGAACTAGTCATTATGTCTTTTAATTGACATTGGTAGGACTTGGCTTGTAAGAATATAAGATAACCTGCCAGCCTTCTAAAAATACAAAGAGCTTACGCTTAGATGTTGGCTGCAATTACATGACCATGACTTTATGAAATGACATATCAATCACTAGACACTTTGTTTTGAAAGCGGTTAGTTAACTTGCAAAAAATTCTAGTTACACAGACATTTGGCAGACAAGATGGGTCACTATAGAAGGCTCCTGCACACGAAGAGCCAAACAGAAACTCTAAAATGAAGCTAGATCTAGCCCAGCTTTTTATGCTCATTCTGGCTCTGTGATAGCTGTTGTGGCGTGGATTTGTATCCTGGCTACATTGAAAGGCCGACTGAATTGGATGGAGCCTGAAAGTGAAGCAAGAAAGCTCTGGAAAATCAGCTCTCAAAGGCACATTTGAACTGGAAAGCCTTTCTTTTAAGCTGTCACTCCTTGGTGGTTGACAATCCTATTATGGCACCAACTTATTGTAATTAAGTGGGACTGAGATATATGGGCACCAACGCATTCATCAGACTATGGGAGGTACAAAGACCCGTGTTGTTCTGGTGTTTACGGGCAGCTCAGTAGTGGCCAGCGCACTTTATTTACATTGACAAGTGAGTGATGTAAACGGCATCCAGGAGCCAGTCTGTCTTTCCCCCTGGCCTCTCCATCCCTTCACTCACGGGCACCACAACTTTAGGGAGACGTAATGGAAAATAGGTTTTATGGCTTTTCTGCTTTCCAATTTCAATGGTCAACTTTCAAAAGAGAATCCTTGGGAAGCAAGAAAGGAGGCCTCACCCCATCAACGCTTCATGAAGTTTAATACATTTTTATAGCTGCATGGCATTGCTTAGAAGTGTTAAGAGCTACACAAAATTGCTCAAAATTTGATATCACAATTGCAATGATACTTTTGGATATTGCCAAGTACCTAGACTACAGACATGTCTCAATCGAGTCGTGAAGTATTTTATTGCTCTTAGATACTTGAAAACAGCCCTCTAATTGACTTTGTGTGGTCCACTGCAGTTTTATTTTGCTGTTTGTAAAAAGATGTTCTAAAGATATTATAAGACAAAAAATAATGTCTATGGATTTGTGAGTGCTTGGAAGTTGTGGAGTAAAAAACCTGCTTCATATTTGCACCGTAAAAATCAAGTACCCCTGCTTTAACGTCTCTAAAACCGGTGTTAAAAGTTTTGTACGTACAGTATATACATTGGAATTGCATATTATCAGAATACGCTAGTCCGCTGAATAAGTCACCTTCTTGGCCCAATGCAATCGGCATTGATACATTAATCGACCTAGGGTTACATAGTGTAGAGCTTGGCCATTTATAATGATTTTATGTTGTTTTTATATAGTTTATGTAGTAAATCATTTTTTTTAATAATACAAAAAGCATATACTATTTTCGTTAACTATTTTACTACTGTTTAGTTATTTTTCTCTTTAAGCAAGAAACTTAAAAAGAGTCTGCTCTCTATATTGACATAATTTTTAGGTGAGATTTCGTTGTTTTTTTAATGAGCATAAATATTTCTTTGAAGTGGTCAAAAAATGAAGAGCTACATTGCTGACATTGTCCATTTGCATTTTGTGAGTTTAGGTGCAGTTGTCTCTTATGTGTTGCAAGACCGTGTCAGTCTGATCTCTTTACCTCCTGACCCTGGGCTGAACCAGAGTGGGCTGCTGTCGACATGTACATACTCTCCCAATGAAAACACAGGTATTATTTCACACCAGGAGACCTGCTGCTCTGCTCTCCCTCTGAGCCTGTTTAGACTCTGTTATTTACATGATGTGTGAAAGAGGGCGGCTGGCTGCGTCTGGCTGTGGCATGAGGGAGAGACTAGTGGCCCATAATGAATCTGTGTTAATGAGCTGTTAGCTCTGCTCAGTCCAGAGAGCCATAGTATCCCCTGCTGTCATACGCCAGTACAACAGAATTATGCTCACTCTCTCACACACAAATGAATGCACTTTCTACTCAGTCTTTAAGACATGTTTCAACACATGGGGCTCTCATGCTTCAGCTCCATGTTCAGTGTCACAGGCACATATGGACCCTGTACATGCTGCTCACACTATCGCTCCTAACACCTCCTCAGTCACAGAGGCTGTAGATCTTCCTCGGCTGACATGTACTTGTGGCTGGCGAACACCCAGCTGAGCCTCAGCACATCAGAGTCAAATAACATTTGTTCAGAATTCCCACGCTGAGTTTCTACTGCTGAAGTAAGCCAGGAAAAGATTTACTTCCATTTGTGGACAAAGTAAACAAAATTCACAAGTTACCGTTTGAAAGGATCAAGGTGAAAAGTGTTTGCTGTGGTGGCCTCAATATAAAGTGCATATGTGATCACTTGCACACAGTCGATAAACAAAGAGAAGAACAGTAACTTGGTTACCCTGATGAATTATCACAATATCCGGGCTTGCTAGCACCGTTAGGTTTGGTGCAAACCACCTGTTCTTCAGATCACTCAAAGATGTGACTTATCAGTCACAGCACAGCATTGTGGTTTGGGTGGAAGTTAAAGGTGCGGATCATAACCAAAATTGAAATGTGGATCGATGCTTTTCATCCTTTTTTTGGCAGAAATAAGGACAACTTAGAAGTGCACATTGAGGCACTTTGTGAGTTTAGACAGAAAAAAATGTCTCTTTTACTAAATGTTTATCATGACATTCTGCCTTTTATATTTTCCTGTCTTCATCTTTTCTTCCTGAGTTTTTGTTACTTTTGCATTTTTCTGTTCTTTGACCACTAAAAGTAACATGAGGCAGGCCCTACTCAGGTACTGCAGTTTATCCATAAGTGCTTTGTCCAGGCCAGTCAGATTAGAATTTGCCAGAGAACACAGAGATTGACAGATGAATCATTTGCGGGTTCAGAGATGACAGCACGTTCATCTTCAGCACATGAGTATGTTCTGCTGCTTGCATCATACTCCAGCATGACCTGTTTGAGGGTGGTCAGTGACGGTCTGGAGATCTGGTCTATGATAATTAGAGTTGCCACGTTCGCTACTTTAAAGTGACTTTGGGCTTCTTTTTCAGAAAATCAATCCTGAGCAGCACTTTGACGTCAAATACAATGTGAAAGTTTGATTTATGATAATTTACCCACTAATGACAGAAATATAAACTTTTGCATATTTTCATGTTGTAAAGTCTTTAGTAATGATCAAATACTATTTTAAAATAAATATGCCAAATGTTTTGCTGTGGCGCATAATGTTTAATTCATATTAATAACTATTGAGGGTCTGGAGTCGCTTGTTTTGGGCTTTTTTTTTTAAGGGCTGGATCACTTGGTGCTTTCTGAAAATCTGGCAACCCTGATGATAACAGTACTCATGTGGCTGGAGCAGTTCCTGCATGATAACAGCATATTTTTATGGACTCTGTTCTGACATGATGTAGTGGCACTTTGAGTTGGATTAGGTCATCCTTCATCTCAACATTCATCTAAATTCCTACCCTTAACAAGAGGATGAGTATGATAGAGTTCCTGTTCTTTCTTTATTTTTGGAACTCTGTGGGCATTCTTCTGGAATTTTTTAAAGAGAGGTAGAGGAACCGTCTGCACCAGTTCTTCATTGCTGCTATTGCTGTGAGAAACATGAATTAAAAGAATTATGACTTAAAGAGGTCTAAGTGTGTTTGTGGTTTGATGCCTTTTCCTTCTACACACCAAAAAAAAAAATCTATAAACACTGTTGCCAAGAAATCAAGGATACATTAAAGTTATTTTCGAGCCTTAGCTGTAGATTTAGAGGAAGGAAAAAAGATCACCACCTGCTTAGTGCTTTAATAGGCCCTGACAGCGCTGGTGCTTTATGACTGCAGCTGGTCCAGGTGTGTGCTCCTCTCTGCTCACACACTTCACCACTGCCTCATTACGACTGGTCCAAACAGCAGGGCGCTCTGTGGTTAAGAGCCCTGTTCAGCAGTGTGTGTGTTAGCAGCCCATGAACACACATTAAACAGCAATGCACCCTGAGGACGACCAGTACGAGGCAGGGATGACTGGTGCGCAGGCATTCACAAAAACATTTGGTGAAGCAAATAAAAATGTGCCACAAACAACTGCTGCGTTTATAGATCCTCTCCCCAATCGACTTTACAGTGTGATATTTACAGAGATCAGAACCACCAGATTTGTGTTGGTGATCTCTCCCTGTGAAACCGTTTTACAAGTTTGCAATGGTGGCGTGTTGTTAATTAAAGAGCTTTATAGCTTTTTCTGTGTGCAAAAAAACTGTTTGTTTTTTAAGTTGAATTATGTAACTTGTCTGGTGGAGAATCTGCTACTCGTGATTGGTTTTCCTGGAATGTTCCATCAGGTGTCATTAAAATTATTTATCATAATTTAGACGAGCAGAAGATACACCAGGGCATTAGGGCAAACTACATGTCAGATCTTAGTTCAGTCACATCAAAAATTGAAATACCTGAACATCTGCATAGCCAGGTTATTCAAGCAGTGGATTTTGAGCTTAAAAATATTGCATTGACAGAAAGAGTGGCTCAGGGAGCACTGAGACATACTTTTCACAGATAATTGAGAATTCTTTCGATATGCTAGAGAGAGAGTGTGTAGAAAAAGTGAATCAAGGTTTTACACCAGCTTGATGTTCTGAAGAGTCACTCTCCCATCATCAATACTTGGCTGGAAAATCAATATGATATATAAAAAATATATTGTCTGGCCACTGTGTCCCTCTTTCGGATTTCTATAGCTGTGATTGACAGGTTAATTAGCCAATCAGAGACACACATCTTCTGGCTTCTGGCTGCTCATGACAAAAAAAATACATGAACATTTTTTTTACGTGGAACTGAAAAACATCACAGATTTCTGCAGAATCAATGAGCGAAGCAAAAAACAATTTTAAGGTGTGGTGACCAGACCCACTCTTCACAGTTTGCTTAAGTGTGGGTTCTGGATCCCAGGCAACATCAATACAAGATCTTGGTGAAAATGTAATGCAACCCTGAATAGAATAAACACTGCTGCAGCAAATGTGTGCTGTGTTCAAAACCAGTTCAGTCAAATATTGGAGCATTTTTGTGGCAACTTTTTTATCAGCCAATGTACAAATTACATCATATACATATGCGTTGGGGTCAAGTTATACTTTATTGGGAAAATGTGTCTTTTGCAACTAAAAACATGTCCATTAATGCCTCCCCTGACCCTTCCCCCAGGGCTCCCCTGCAAAAGAGATTCTGAATCTCAGTGGGACTTCCCTGGTTAAATAAAGGTCAATTTAAAAAAAAATTTAAAAGTCCCATATCACCTTAGCATCTTCTCAGAAGCACCACAGTGTAGATATTCTCAAACCTATCGAAGCTGAGAGAGAACTACAGACAAACTCAGGCCTAGGAGTCAAACTGTGCCGCCATACTACATTCTCCACAAAGCAACATCTCCATGATCACAAGCAGGTAGCAAGCCCTCCACCGGAAGGAGGGCATTCAATTTAAATAGGAAATTTAGGCGTAAACTAAGACCAAGAAAATGTTTCTATTATTTTAATGAATGAGAAAAAGGTACTGCAAGAAACTATCTTGCAGATTTATATTCATATAAAAGGTTTAAAAATGTGAATGTTGAAAAAAAATTGTCACCACCATCATAATAATGGTCATAAAATTCACATATTGTGATCAAATCTGGCTTTTATGGCTTACAATCACAAACTGCTTATTAACTGCAATGTGAGGACATTTGTTTTCCATTGCAACCCAAATTTGTGGTTTGACACTATGTAACTTTAGCCTCCAATCAGATCTACCATGGAACAAGAGAAAAGAGATTATGGGTTTGGAGCAACTCCCACCGGTCTGATGAGGCCATACATTCACCTCAGGTCAGCCATACTTAATGTTACTGCAGCTCTCCTGTGCTGTGGGCCACAGAACAAAAGTGTCAGGCCCATTCACTCTCCACAGGTCTGCTAATGAACATTACCTACTGGTTCAGTGAGGGCCTTAAGATGCCCCCCTCTGACAATGTTCAAAGCAAGTGTTTTCTTTGACAAGGCTTTCACGTTCTGGAGTGTCCATCCTCTTAAGCCCCATGTGGCAGGAAATGAGATGTACGAGACTGTGTCATTGAATCTGTTCAGAGATACTTACAAGTTTCTATTGTTTCAGTTTGTGTCTCATTTCTGACGTGCTTTTCCTCTATTTGGGGGTTTAATAAGTGTGAATGGTTCTCTATCTGCAAAACAAGGCCAGATGGACACAACTTTGCCAAAGAAAAAAGTGCTTTTGATGGCCTCAACTAAAGCAGAGGTTGGTACATCAACCTAAAATTGCCTTTTTGTAAAACATTAGCTCTACAAGAATTTAACAGGATTAACAAAAATATGTGAGTATAAATATCAAGACAAGCATCTGATTCATATCAGTTTATGTTTACACAGATAAAATATGTAGCTTTTCTGAAAGTTTGCCACTTTTTATGTCCAGACATGTTATGTTCCACAGTGGCATTAAATTATCACATAAAGAAGCCAAACCCCTTATCAGAGCCAGCTCGAATTGAACCCCTTTGGTATGTTAATATCAGTAAGTGAAATGCTAACAACATGAACAAGCACACTTCCTATACTTTAATGGACAGGGGGCTTATCATTAGATGTACAGCAAGAATGGACACTAATTTTCACCCAATTCATCAGTATATCTGTGCGAAAACTAATTTTAAGAAAGAAAAAAAAAAGATAGTGCTTTTAAAGTAGCGAAGAAAATTACAAATAAAGTCATAACTAAACATATTTGGACTTTTAGTGTTTTCAGTTGCACACAACATGTATTGAAAATAATTGTTACTAAGCTGGTCACAATGTTTATTATGTGTTTCCATTGTTACCATTATGTAGCATTGTGTACGCTGAACTGCTGAAATGAGAAACAAATCTAAGAGAAACTTTGATTTCAAACAAATTCATCCTTTTTAAACTCCCTGCTGTAAGTCTGAGCATTAGCTAAAATGAGACAGGATGTGTTTTTTTTCTGCAGGATTTAGATATAAGCTGATATGTGTAACCACAAAATGTCTTTATTTGTCACTTTTTTCGTCAGTAGTTGGCATTTGAAATTGCTAAAGGTTGAAAGAACATCTGGCCTTGCTTATGTAAGTTTATTAAAGTATAACAAATTTATTCCAAATTTGTCATAATAAAACAAATATGTTCATTTGTGCTCCTGTACTTTTGGTTTGTGAATCTGATAGTACATGCCTTTCATGTGTGTAATACAACGCATGGCTCCTCTTCACAAACCACAATGAAGAAGCATTAATGATAAGCACCTGGATTCCCACAAGCTCTCAGTTAGACCCAATTGGCGGTAAATCATAAATTGGGAAGTAGACAGCAGTGAATGGGGTCTTTTCACATGAAGGATGCGAAAGAGAGAGATGAAGAGATCCTTTATGGCAGTGAGTGTGCTCGTAGAGAAGACTGCACGCTTTTTGGAGAGGCCCCTAAGAGAGGAACAGTGTCTTTTTCCAGACTGGCCATGAGAATCCAATCGTCTCTCCCACGCGTCTGGACCAGTGAGTGGCCTACATGTATGTTGTGTTTTTGTCTGGTACACTCAGCCTGGCTAAAGTTAAGGGAAAGAAGACTATTGGCTTTACAAAAGTCTCTCAACATTTTTGTTTAGATTTTATAAAGTACTCTTTAGTCTTTAGTCAGCTGGAGACACTTTTATCATCATGATCCTTTACATGTTTTAGGACAACAGGACAACTACGTAAGCCCCAATCAGTTTCAAACCAAAAACTTGGAAGTGCATTTTATTAATTATTTTAAACAAATTCAATCTTCCTTAAAATAAGAAGTATATTTTATGGTTATGGTTGCATTGATTCAACATTTGTCTTGCGTTAATTCATTTACATTTACACACCCAACGCTCAAACCTTAGATCCACGCGTCGGAAATTGCGTGTGGCCCATGTACATGGCCTATGTCACATGTTGTCCGTGTTCATCAACCTCTTCGCTCTCTCAATCCGGGCCACGCTCTTCGGCGACTTTGATGCATTTTTGATTCGCTGTGTATTACAATAATCTTTTTCACCCCAGCTTAAAGATCTGGGGTTATGGGAGAAAGGCCTTTGCTCTTAGGCTTTTCGCTTCATCAAAATCGCTTTCGTTCAGTGCCACTGTGCGGGTTCAACTTGCAAGTGAAAAGACGCAGGGGTACCAAATCCCTCTCATACAACAACAAAACAACACTGTAGCCTTTTGAGTGTGCCTGGCCACAAGGAAAAGCAGCTATTCTCTAGCCAGTGTCTATCTATCTACGCACTCCCCACAGATGTTGACACTGTTTGTTGTGGGTTAAGATGTCCTCTAAAGACTATTGTTCTGTCTGAATCTGCTCGTTTATTGAGTTTTTCCTCTCTCGCAGATAGAGACCCAAGGAGAAAGCGCTGAAAGACCTCCGGATGGCAGTCGACGCTCCAGGGGGCCATTCTGCTGAGAGAGACCCCTCCAAAGAGCAGCATTGTGGGTAGCAGCAGGCAGCCAGCAAGGTCTGTCTTCTGGAAGTATTGTGTTGCCCGATAGACCCAAAATGCTCTCCAGAGTAAGGTCAGAGGTGGGGCCCCCTGTGGTGTGCCCCATACCTGCCCTATCACCCCCCTTCTTTTATTCTGTCCTCCGAAAGACAACTGGCAATAGAAGCACGTCATCATGGACTCAGAGTTCCCCTCCTGTGTGCGAGGTAGTTTTGTCTAAGTCAGTGCAATGAATTGTTAAGTCCATTAATGCCCCTACAAAACAGGCAAATAAAACAGGGGGATGCTTTCTCTCCCAGCATCAACTGAATAAGCATAACATAAACACCAAGTTATCATTTCAGCTATCAGCACAGTTGATGCGGGATGGAGTCATGGAAAGGAGTTAGCGTGTCAAACGTTGCATCAGTGCTGAGCTAGATCACTCCCCTATAACGTCTTATCTCCACAACTCCCTGCGTTCAGGGAATGCTCTTTGCAGCCTCAGCACTTCACTTACAAGCACACAAAAAAGGATTTAAATTTTCCCAAGTTTTGGCATTCAATGAGTGATCATTTAGTCTGTTTGAACCATTTTGTACCATTGAAGCTATAGTTCAACAAATATTGTATTAGCATGTGTATTAGTATTATGTTAGCTTGTTTGTCTGGAGTTTATTTTCAGTTTAAATGTTTTCTTACCAAACACTTCACCAACTCCACCCAAATAAATACTGTTGCTGTTTTGAGCAATTTTTAGGATTAAGTTATTGATTAAATTATTTGTGAAGAGGACGCACTGCTTATGTATTTCCAATTATCTTCACTGCTAGTGCAACAAGTTTTAGAAGCAAAATGTCTGCCACTAGTTTTGTCAATAATATTTAACTTTTGACTCAGAATCTGCACTTTTATGAATTGCACTGAGATGAACAGCTTGTATAGGTACTTTCACATTTCTAATATAGCGAGAGGTTTAGAAAGGCTGAACTAAAGTTAGCTACATATTGAGCTAGATAAAATATTAAAGTTTTAAAATGACTGTAATGGAAAGAGGAAAGTATAATTAGCATTTCCTCATAAAAGCTGACGTTTTCCGATGGTGTCATTTCATATGCACGTAGCATTGTGATACAAATGCCATGAAGAGTCACAACAACCAGAAAAGCAGAAAAAATATCACGGTACTTCTGACAAGTTCATCTCACTGTGGTTCAAGAGTACAGGCTACGCATCAGCAGATCCATCCTTAGTATTTGTTGTAGCTTTGAGATGAACAAAGTGGAAGATTGTTTTTGTTTTGACCATTTCAAAACTAAAAACATACTATAAAAGTCATATTTTAGATTTTTGATTTGCAAATATAAATCAAATGTGTCTGATCACAAAAGTGATTAAAATTTTTATTTTTTTACAAAAAGGGATTTTAAATCTTTTTTTTTGCCTGTTTTAGCTGAGTTGATGGAGTGAGCATTGGGAGAAGTCACTGTCCTGCTCTATGACAGTGGCTGCTGATTGCTGCTGTCAGGGTGATATATGAGGCTGCCCTCAGATTAACAGTACATTAACCCTGTTCGTGGTGAGTTGTACGTGGCTCTTTAAACCCTGACCCTCTGTCCCTTCAGGCTGCCACAGGGGGTCTTCTGCCACTGCATTCCCGTCCCAGCTCTGTCATAGACTATTGTGTGCCTCACTAATAACGTTCATTCTTTGCCCTGGTTCTCATGGGGGCAGCCGCTGCTGTAGTGGTCAGTCTGGGCGCTGCAGGTAGAGGTCCGGCTAGCTCCCCTAGAGTCCTGCTGATAGAAATTAGCCGTCTCCCTCTGGGCTTCTTTCTGCTGGTGTCAGCCGCGGGGCCCCTGATGGGAGATTTGTTGATATGATAACTCGATTAGTCTGTGGAATGGATGACATTTTGGCAGGAGGCCAGTGAGCAGCACCAGGGGAGCCACTGACTCGTCTGCTTAACCTCTCCTTAGGAGGCCGCAATTAGCACTAGTAAATTGTGAATTAGCAATGTTATTCCATGTTTTCTCAACTTTATTCACTCTGCAGGATCTGTTTGGTTTCTTAAACTAAGATGACTCAAAAAGAAATTGGTTGGACTTGTAATTTTAAAGAAATAAAAAAGAGAGCATTTATATTTGCCATGTCGATTAGCAACACAATCTTCTACTTAGTTCATGTCAAACTTTGCTCTTTTTTAACTTAAAGTGACTCATACAAAAGAATGTTCTGATTTGAAAAAATTAAGTATTCATCCTTAAAATAAACGTTCACCACTACAGTTTTTACAGATCTAACTCTCTCACTCTTACAAAACAACAAAACTTATAGATGTTTTTTGTTCAAGTTTTATGTATTTATTTTCAAAACTCAAGATACCAACGTTTTGCCAACACAATATTTTCACAAAAGGCTTTCTTTTACTCTGGCCTCTCTTTTTTTCTCATGCTATTCTCCACACGTTCATTTCAGATGAGATAATTCAATTAATGTGGCCAAGGCCTGAATTTTAAAACACGGCCTTTTTGTCTGACACATTTGCATCATAAAACTGAGCCACCAAACTGAAGGTCCTTCGAGGTTTGATGTTTTTAGAATGACAGCTATAGCCAGGCAAAACATACATTCACGTTGCATCAAGGCTATTACCTTGCCTGCAGCGGCGCCTCTTTGTTTTCACATGGAAATGTCTCATAACTGCACAATGTCACTGATGACAAAGAGCAATGTGGAGTCTGTGAAGCTTTCGCAATCATTTCTTTTTACTGAAGGTCTAGCACAAACCTCCAGGCATTATTTGTATTTCTTATTATTAACTATTACATATTTTCAAATAATTTTCAACACAATTTCTTTCTTTCTGTCACCATGCTTTTTTTTTTTTTTGCATTTTAACAGAATGTGTGGCGCTCAGACTTCCTTTGTTTCCTACTGAATGAGGGAAAAAACTATTATTTAATACTTTAACTCTCTGCTTTTTCCCAACAGGTTTCAAACATCACAGAGATTGATATGCAGATGTATAGGCATGATATGGTTTTAGCCAGTTTATCAAGAATCCACTGTTTTCACTGTTTGAAATGAGGTTGCCCCAAGTTTAAGTAAGCAGTACCACGGCTACAAATTGAAATATCTCCCCTGTTAATGCCAAAATCTTGTCAATGGTCTGAAAAGTTCCCTCTCAGCAGCTGATCTTATTTATGTCTTATTCATTTTGGCCCAGATTTACAATGTGGTTGCTAGGTAACATTTGTGGATTCCTCTCCACATGTGTCATATTTACTGGACAAAAGACAATAATAAACTTCACCAAAACAACCAAGTTGGGTAAAAACAAGCTAAATGTTAGGGAAATCTTAATCATAGTCACTATATTTTACTAAAAATGTAGTCTAACATGTCATTCTTAGTAAATGCCATTACCATTGGCATTCTCACTGACCGTGGTATAAACAGTTAATATTTGTCTTTTGTCTTCGTGGTTAAAACATTGCATTGTTAAAGATGCACTGCGCAACTTTTTGGACAAAAATAATCTTGAAAATAGCATATTTATGTCATTTAGATGCTTTTGTTGCACTAAATAATTTATAAAAATCTGCTTTTTACTTTGAGCAGGCTTGCATGGCCACAAAATTGTCTATTATTTGGCTTGGAAGAGGGCCAGAAGTCTGTTTCTGCAGAAAAGCAGTTGCTAAGCTATTTTTTATTTTTTTCATATCATGGCATAAAATGTATTCATCTCCATTCAGAAAGTCCCAAAGTACTGTTTAACTTTTTAATTCCACTGAATTGTGTCGATGACTTTTCAGCTCCAGATAGTTACACATTGCACCTGTATCTTTGCCCTACACTTTTCATCTTAAATTCCACTGCATCATTTATTCACTCACATGGCTCTTTCCTATAAGTTTGTAAGATGTGAGCCAAAGATAGCTGTCGAATTTATAACAATATTCTGCTTTTACATAGCACTTTCTGGTTAAATTAAGAAGTATGCCCCAACTCAGCTTAAGTAAAATAATTAGCTTACACTCTGCATACACTCTTTTCATTCATTTTATTTATTCAAGTAAAATACACGTAAGTAACATTTAGTGCATTTGTAAACGTGTTAACTTTGTAAGTCTTGTGGAATATAAAAGACTTATTGTCCAACCTCCCTTCTCCAAACTTCATTCTCTTCAGCCAATGTGCTTCTTTAATTACCTTCTCTCCATCCACTGCTGTGTCCACGGTGCTGACCCCTGGCCTCGTGCACACTGTGTGGATTTAGTGCGCTTTATTCAAGGTGTTGCCATCTGTGCAGCCCCCTCCTCAGTCCTCAACCCAATGTGGACAAGCGTCTAGTGTCCGAGACTATTGGATTGGAAAAGTTGCTTACAGTGCGATGTTGGTAAAGCTTTGTTGGACGTCTAGTGTTTGTAAAATGGACACAGAAGAAGGGTAAGGGCTCGTGGAGGACACTTGTGTGCAATCTTTGGTTAACTGTGCCTCAGAGTTAACTTGTAACCCACTGACCCCAGACTGAATTGGAACACAAAAACAGAAAGCATATGATGTATTAAACTTGAAAAAACAAACAAACAAAAAAAAAACGTCTAAAGCTGATTAAATGTGGAAATCAAATTACATTTTTCTCCGCCTTACTGTCAGGAAGTCTCTACATGTTAATAAATGGTGCTATGGATTGACAAAATATCAATAAAATTATAGGTAAAGTATTATACAATCTAATCCAGAAAAAAAAGTATCTGATTGTGAAATTTTATATGCACATAGCATTGTAGTATGTCTCTTGGAGGTGAGTTCTTAATTTTTACATTTGAAAATAGAAGTGGCATTTGACTTCTTCTAGTGTCACAAATGTTTCTACACATGGTTAATAGCCATATGCATTCTATGAATTAAAAACACTTTTTACAGAAGCAAAGTGAAACTAGAGAGGACCACCCAATCTCAGCCAAACAGAGCGCTGCTTTCAACTGTCTATGAGAAATAAAATACTTAACTTTACTCAGCAATAAGATTTTTGTCACAGATTGCTACATTTACAAGATACTTTTGGTAGAAAAAGCAAAGAATACTAATTAGCAACAAAAAATGTCAGGTGCACCAGCTTTAAGGACTTTACTGTCACAAGATATTACATAGGAATTATAAAGTGATTTCTTATTTGGCTCCAACTATCATATTATGTTTTTGTTGTTTTTATTTTTTTTAACAATGATACAGTGCTTCTCACCACAAGAGGTCAGTAAAGGTTCAAACTATTCGGGCTTGTGTCTCAGTATTGTTCTCACTATGAACGCAAGAATATATAGTTAATTTACAAATGTGATTATTTGAGTATCATAAAAGTCATTTTTTATAAAGTTGTTTAAATCTATTTACAGAAAAAAAAATCTTCAATCCAAGCTTTTTGTCTGGCTGTTTCTGTCACATTACTAAAGTGTCATTGAGACAAGTTGGTTTTCTACAGCATGTCACAAACTAGACGAAGTAGATTATACAGTGTAAACAAAAGAATAATGATGCTCATAGTGGCAATAACTGAGAACAACGGTAAAATCCCATCAGTTTGCCGGGTAATATATAAATGTAATAATAATGTATTTTGATTGACACTGTGACCAGAGGTAGAAACATTTTACTCAAGTAAGTAGAATACAAGTTCATGAAATGAAATGTCTCAATAGAATTAATGCACTTACAATTGCACTTTTTAGTTACTTATACTTACTGACTGACTGACTTACTTATTTACTGACCTACTGACTTACTTGTCTGGATATAAGATAAATTAAAAGGATAAAACATTAATGGTTCACAAGAAATAGTATTCTCAGTCACAACAGGAAAAGTACATCTGTTTTTCTTCAAGTAGCATCAAAAATTAGTAGTACAAAAATAAACAAAAAGTGCAACTGTAACTGCCCTCCTGTCACTGTTAACATAGTTGTGATATGGTGGAACAACAAGTGATTGATGCTTTATTGCTAAAGACTCTAATTAAGAAACTAATTGCTATAGTGAAATGAATCAGTTCAGTTGTACCAATAAGGAAAAAGCTATAGCCTGTTTTTCTACATATTTTAGGTGGCAAAACAGGTAAAATCCTGGGTTGTACTTGTTTAGTTTATTATTTCTTTCTTAGATGTTTGCCGTGTTGTTGCTGACAGGCCACTGACACATGCAGTGAACCCGAACATGTTTCAAACAGAACTTTGCTGACGTGTGAACAAATCAGTTCCACAAGAATGTCCACAAATACCACAAACAATATGAGACACTGATCAAATCCTTTTCACAAATCTTGTAAACTTGTGTTATTGCTTTTGATATACTTCTGATGGGGAATAGTCACATCTTTTTGGATTTAAGGAACGTTCAGTTTGTCTGGGAATTGTGTGACATCTAGAGGATGACTTCAGATTCAGCAGCAACCACAGGACCAAAAGAAACACATGCTTTGCTGCCATCTTAAGGTTACTTTTGGACTTTTCGTGTTGGTTTGTATATAGGCCTACACATATTTTTTTATCACAATTATTCATATTCCAAAACTTTTTTAACATTATAAATTCCAGAGGAGAGGCAACTAAAGGCAGAATTGAAGTGGAACATATGATTTAGAGGGAAGAATATCGATGTTCATTCATTCATTTTCTACTGCTTAATCCAGGTAGGGGTTGCAGGTGACTGGAGCCTATCCCAGTGACTTTGCGCCTTAGGCGGGGAACACCCTGGACAGTGGACAACTCGTCGCAGAGTTAGACAGACAAACACTCTCTCTCTCATTCACTCACAGGGGAAATTTACAGTGATGCCCAATGAACCTAAACATGCATGTTTTTGGAGGAGGGAGGAAACCGGAGTATCCCGAGAAAACCCACGGTGACACGGGAAGAACATGCAAACTCCACCCAGAGAGATCGCGAGATGTTGATATGGTTCAAACTGGGAGTCCAACCCACGACCTCTTTATTGTGAAGCCAGAGCTCTAACCGCTCTGCTACTGTGCATCCTAGAATATCGATGTGTCAAGAGCCTAAATAAATATGTACATTTAAGCAGGTATCATTGCAAAGCCTTGTTAGAGCACATTAACCAGCTTTGTAACTTGGATCAATGACGTTTTCATATACTTTCCATTCTACTTTGTACTCCACAATGAATCAGACCTTTTCCCCCTAAATCAGACCTTTTCCCCCTAAAACACTGGACAAAAATGATATAAAATTAAATCTGAATCTGTTCCTGAACTTTTGTGTAGTGTTTAGTTTTTTCCTCTGATGCATAATATAGACAAGAAGTTCTGCAGACAAAAACAAGAATTTATGTTCTTAAATGTACAGTATGTAGGCAGCAGTTTTGTTTTAAATGTAACTTAATTAAACTCATGTAGTTGAGTTTCTTGTCATTTGTAGCTTGGAGCAGTGAGCTATACATGTATTGTATATTAGTCACATTGGTCACATCAAAACAAAGATTCAAGTTAGGCTTATTGAACTACTGACTTTTTACAGTGTGTGTAGATATATAAGTTTGCAGATCTTTGCTCTAATTGCATATTTTAAACATAACCTCCATACCAAACCTCCATGCTCCACTTTCACCTATAAGAACATCAGACAAAGCCTGAGCTGAAATACAATCTCTGCTATTATCCGTAGTTTGCTTGTGGGTGCAGGCTGACACCACTGTTACTTTCCACGAGTCACTGCCACATCGTCTAATCTTCATTTTCTCCTTCCCCTGTTTATGAGGACGCTTCATATTGAGAGAAAATGTTTGGATATGTTTGGATTTGGTTGCATACACTTTCCTTGATTGTGGGAGTCTTATTGGTTGGTAAGATTCTTCCAAGTAATGTTATCTATAGGCAGGACTAGTATATATTTTGGCTTCACTTTGCGTGAAAATTTGATTTTATTTGTTCATTTATTACAATCCTCATTAACTTCTGAACATGCAGCTGCTATTCTCAATATATTTATAATAATAAAAAACAAACAACATTGTTAACAACTGTAATATGTATAAGAGTAATAATACTACTATGTTTGTTATATGTGTTTTACATTTTAGGCGTTTTCACACATGGAAGTACCAAGAACTAAGTCCTCACATTATACCTTTTCCCACTGTAAGAACTTTTTTTTTTTTTTTCGTTCCTAGTACTTTATTTAGTTCCAGTCCCCATTTTAGATGTGTTCACATAGAACAGAACTATGGACTGGGCCAAACTTTGGGGCCATTTTTAGCTCCTGCTCTGAGCAGGTACTTTCCAATTGAACCAGGAACTTTTTTGGTAACACAAACGCATTTACAACACTAACTTTGCTTGGAAACATGTTGTATATATTCTGACATTTAGACAAACATTCCTTATCCTCGAGAAAAATTACCTAAAAGCAGTAGCTCCCAAAATAAGTTTAAATTTGTAAATAATAACTATTTTTATTATTTTGTGTCAATTATTTGTCATTAGAAAGTAATAATTGTTTTTTTATTGTTGATTTAAGTTATGTTTTATCTTTTGTACATCATACTTTTTTCCTTATGACTGATTTAAATGTTAGAGTGTACAATTGCTAATGTTAAAACTATTTAGCCCCACTTTCACAAATTGTTGCTGTGTGAACACAAACATGGAAACAGGAAAGTTAATTTGACTAAACAGGGGCTACAGTAATGTGGGGACTCATTTCTTGGTACTTTCATGTGAGAAAACACCTATTCCTTAAGCCCACATGTGTCTAACTCAGATGTGGCCCTCCATCTCATTTCATGTAGCCCTCAAGGTCTTTTAAGGTTTACTTAAATTTTATATTAGTGTCTTACCTAGTGCTGTCAAGCGATAAAAAAATTGAGAGAATAATTAATTATGATCCTGTAATTAATTAATCTAATTCATCTATTTCAATCTCACCTAAAAATTACTGAGAATTGAACAACACTCATCTTAAGTGTTTTTGTTTTGTTTTTATCCAATTTAAGTAATTACATTATTGTTGCAGATGGAAATATTAATATATTGCAAAAAATGAAGACTTTAGGAAGTTTTTGAACATAAAATTCATGTTCATCAGTCCAATTACCCTGCAGGTTTTCCTCAAGTCAAGTTGAATAACCCTTATGTCCACTTTGCAACTCGCATATGGAAACAATAAGGTTAAAGGTTTCAAAATAGATTATGCGATTGAAAAAAATTAACTTGGTTAATATGTCTGTAATTAATTAATTAATCGCAATAAATTCACTAATTTGACACTCCCAGTCTTACCTAATATTATGATTTGTCTGAAACCCAAGAAAAAGTCATTTTTTCATACAAATGCAAATTCAGTAATTGTCACTTCAGTAAATAAACAATAATCAAATAAACTATATTTTGTATATGTCAAAGATTAGTAAGATTAATATTCATTACAACAGGCCATTCGAGGACCACCTCAATGCCAATGTAGCCCTCTGTCAAAATTAGTTCGACACCCCTGCTTTAGCTCCCCATGTACATGTGTCCCCATGTAACTAGTTTAGCATTAGCATCTGTATAATCTGGAACATTTAAATAAGTCATTAAATGATGTTAGGGATAACAAAAGTTGTCTTTTTAAATTTCATTTAAAACTATGAAATACAAAACCTGAAAACTTAACTGAAATTAACAATAAAACAAACTTACTGATATTCACTGTAATTCCAAGTACAAGTTATGGCTATTTGCAAAATATATTAAAATGTTTCTTAAAAAGCATTGTAAATGTGCTTGTGTCTTTAAAAGGTTCCTGGTCTGAAAGGAAAGTATTTGCCCCAGTGCAGGAACTAAAAAAGTCCCTAAAGCGTGGCCCCAGTCAATAGTTCCTTCCTGCTCTGTGTGAACGTGCCTCACATGGGAACTGGAACTAAATAAAATACTAGGAACTGAAAAAAGTTTCTACAGTGAGAAAAGGTTATTTGTGTGCACCGACCCAAGAACTGTAGATGAAAAGTAGTTCTTTGCTAAAATTGATGCAATAAATGTTTGTACAAGATCCCAGACAAATAAAGTGCAAGTTATTATGTCACACTGTTACTTCTTTTCATGTCAATGTTTCTCAGGTTCCTGGGCAGAAACTACCTTGAGGCACTTGAATCCAGACACAGTCGGCACAGGTCTCAGTTGTGCAAAGTGTTTATCTTTTTTTTTTTTTTTTTTTTGGTAATCTACTTTGTTATTTTTACAGATTTTCAAAGTCGTCTTATTTACACAAGCAACATGACAGCACAACACATCCGCAGCAGAAGAAGCACTGACGCTGCACACTTTGACATTCTGGGCCCATCACATCTTTCTGCCCTCAGGAACCTTCTTTCAGACCGGAAGATCACAGGTAACCCTTAAATCAAACTAATACTGTATTTATTATTCATAAATTCTATGGAAAGAAGAAATGCACGGGTCTCCACAAGATGGCAGCAAAACAAAAAATAACTCAGCTTTGTGCACTTTATCAGTAGAAGTGACAACACATACATGCTGTTGTTTGACTTAATAGTTATGTTTTTGTTTTTTGTTTTAAGGTACTGCTTATACTAGCCAAGTCTAATTTCCACACATCAAATGCTCTCACTTAAACCCTATTTATTACAAGGAATTTGAATTGTATCTCAAGTTAGTTGCTCAAGTTAAATAATAAAGCCATAAAACCATAAATGCTGGTAGTTAAGTGTTGTTGTGTAAGTTATATTATTCCCTGTTTTGTTTTTTGCTTTTTTATATTCTGTGCTGCCTTTAGTTGTAAAGTTACAAAAAGTAAATATTAAAGACTACATGCATCTTATGGAGACTCATTTGTATTTTGTGTCCTTACTCTTTATGCGTTTTCTTGCAGTACGCTTTGGCCTACGGATTTCTGTACCTGATGAACTTCTTGAACCGCAGTTACAGCTTCTTTTAAACAAACAGGTAATAACTTATAACAAATAACAAAACACTTTTAGCAAAAACATTGTTATTACTATGGATTATTTAAAGACTGCATATACTGTATTGCATAAAGAAAATGTTTGTGCTCTCGATAAATTACAGAATAAAAGTGATTGTGGCTTCAGATTAGAGGTTGAGATGACACAATGAATAAGTACATGACCTAAAACAAACTTAGCCCCAAATAAATATTTAGCTTCAACAGTCTAAAGAGCAAAGGGTAAACTAAATACACAACCTCTGCTTAAACAGGGAACTGTTTTACAAATATCTGCATCAGTAGAAAATTGGGGGTTTTAGGGCAGACCACGCTTAATTGCCAGGAAGATTTAAGGGATTAGTTTGTGACAGCAGAGTGTGATGTAGTGTTTTTTAAATTGGTTCTCGTAATTGTTCTCTTGTGTTTTTTTCTTTTTTCAAGCCTGTGCTCTACAATGCTGGGAATAAGGCTGGACTGTTCTCCATGAGGGTCCTGGAAATCAAAAAAATCTCCAACACACTTTGAATTAAGTGCTTTTGTGCAGTTGGAATCTTTTCTTCTTTTTTTTTTATTCTTAATCTCAAATTTTTGGAAAACAATTTGTAAACATTCACTAAATAGCTTCTAAATTCCAATTCCTTGCATCAACTAGGATAGAAGTAGCCTAATTGTGAATAAATGTTTTTTTGTTGATTTAATTGTTTGTTTTGGGCATGTTGTACTTTATAAAAAACATTAAAATAAAAAACATTAGACAAATTTTTGGCCACGACTGTCAATGTGCAAACGTGAACTGGTTGGTTGGTTCCTTTTCTGACTTAGACTCGGGAGTTAAGGGACTTTTCAAAACAAGAAATAACCTTCTATCAAGCAGCAATGTTAGATGCTGGAAGTAGCCTACAAGTATTGTAGCCTGATAAATATAACTAAAATAAAACACTTGTTCATATTTGGTGCAATAATGGCTGTTTCATTACTGGTGTAGTCATTACTTGTCCAACTTGGATTGGATGTCCAATGGCACGCAGCATTGAGCCCTGGACCCGCCTTGTCTGCTGTCATGTTCCTCGTGAGTGGTTCCTGGGGCCCGGCACCGGAAGACGCTGGAGCACGTTCAAAGCCGAGAGGCTTCGCGCAGCCGTGATTGATTTTCTCAGCGATGGCAGAGCTGTGTGCCTTTGAAGACACATGTCCCCAAGAAGAGAAAGAGTTTCAGAGGGTTTTAGCTCTAATTGGCGGGAGAGAAAAGATACACCTCATCAGCGACGTTGGTAAAAGCAAAGAGGACGATGACATGGGGATTTTGCAAGAGTTTCAGCGCGACCTGTTTGGTCAAACCAGCTTCAGCAATGGACAACCACATTCCGCTCTGCCTGGTAACTTTGACAATGAAAGGCATACATCCTGCAAAACAGCATCGGCCACTGAATTGCCTTTAACCGTGAGACCAAAAGCTCTGACCAATCCGAGTGAAGAAGTCGAGAGAAACGTGCGCCATGGCAATCAGAAAACTGTGGCGAGGAGAGACACTCACTGCACTAAAAGAACAATTGACTCTGCTGTCATTATATTTATTTTAGAAAGACTTTCGTAAGCTGTCATGCAAACCTGCTGTGCCTTAAAGAAATCCTCAGAGATGTAAAGGCGCGAACAAAGCATGCGAAAAATACCCAGCCGGCTCTGATTGGATTAATACGCACAAGTAAAGTGGAGAGCGCAGAAACCGAGCAAAGCGCGCTGGTTCTTGAAACTTTGATGCGGTCTGTGTTTCACAGACATGTTCCAGATGCCATGTGGGTCGGAACTTTTATTCCCAAGGAAGAGGACAAAATAACTGAAATCAAGAAAAACTTCTGCAGAGTCACCTACTCGTCCAGAACAGCAGGTGTAACAGCACACAGAATACAATAATATTGCTAATTAAATTGATGGTTTTACACTAGCACAATGATAAAAACAAAGGTCTGTTAAAATATAATAATGTAAAATTAAGTTTTAGTGTTTGACAGAAAAGCCTTTTTTTTTTTTTTTACTTTACAAACTTAACTACAACTAAATGACAGAAAACAGTTTGTTTGCACTCCATATTTGGGCCAATTGATGACATTCACAAGACCTCATTTACAACTCTGGGTCAACTCAAATGGTTCACAAACAAAAGCGCCATTCACTGACTCACCCCCAGGCCTTCTGATAAACTGTGTGTAAACTGTGTGATAAACGTGCCTTATTGTTCTTCACAGATAATACAGAACATCGAAGGGACCCGCTTTTTTGGCCATTCCAATGTTTACTTGGACCTAACAGAAGAACATCAAGAGATCGAGCAAAGGGCAACTCGACAGACAATTGGCAAACAGGTTGGATTGGTCTGGATTAGGAATAGTTTTTAATCAGCAACACCAGTAAGAGTTGCATGTCTGTGGCTCAAATTACATGTTGGCAAAGCATACAAAAAAATACTTTTACACTGTTCATAACTTTTCGTATGTGTGTATTTCCAGGTAATCCCAGAGACCAAGGGGAGAGCATTCCTCTGAAAACCAGTCATCCAACTGGACCTCATGTGCTTGATGACTAGTTACCTGTCAAGACAGCTAATGTTGTGATTGGCATTTACTGCACATGGTTTATATTATATTTTAGCAAATGAATTGTTTAATATATCCACCGTGAATTGCCATCACGGCTATGCACGGTGTATCTAAATGAAATTCACCTTTTTAAAATATATAAATAGCATTATGAAAGATGGCAGCATTTGGTCACTCTATTTGGCATTTGCTAAAAAGAGCTCTTTGAAGTTTTATTACAATATGATTTTAATCTAGCCTGTTTGGTGCTTTGGACAACTAAGCCACTGTTTTATTGTTACATTAATTTCTTTTGTATAGATTTATGTATAGCCTACCTCATTCCTAAATACTTAACCACATTGGTTGTGAGGCTAATTAGCATTGTAGGATGCAAATTTGAAACTAATAAAATTGTTTTTATTAAAACTGATGTTTTACAGTATTTGTTTTAGTTTTTTTTTAAAGATTTCATGTGTCCAGTGGGCCAACAAACAAGGATTGGCTCAAACAAGCATATGTCCAGTTTGTCTTTATTTCTTGTAAAACAATATGTGTATTTTTATTTATTATTATTTTCATTTTTTAAACTTTACTGTTTGTATTTAACACATTCAGTTTGGCTTTTAGACATTTTTTCTATTTTGAAAATGCAGTCTAATGCAATAAAGATGACAAAAAATTATTAAACATTGCAGAAAAAAATATTCATAATAATGAATACGTAGTGGAAATTCTCAGAGAGAACACAGTAACAAAAAATCTTAGTGGACAATGATTTGACATTTACAGAGAGACTCAAAATAGTCGCTGTTATTTACGCCTGTAGATTGCTATTTTTTATCAAAACTTGAGAGAATATAGAAAATACTCAAGTTTGTTATTCCTTTAAACACATTTAGCACTGTATAAATTGTACAGTTTAACTTTGGATCAGGTCAAAAACATTGATTTATTCTTTGTTTATGATCAGGCATAAATGAGGACAGCTCGTTTTTAGGTCCTTCGTGGGGACCTTTGCTTCAGACAAAAAATAAGTTAGTAGCATTAGCAGTGTAGCAGCCTCAGATCTGCTGCCCGTTTAGATTCTGCAAAACATTTCTTTTTTTGTGATTTAAAAATCACTACGGATTTTAGAAGGTGACCATAGACCCGGGTGAGAGAAGACCATTGGACTAACAATGATTACATCCGCAGGTCGGTGTTTTTAAAGATATATTGGAATCTAAATTTAGCTAACGTTAGCTTCCATTGATACAGCTGAGTCACACAGCTCACGAAGGCTACGCTAATAGTATGTTTACTGTCAGAATTGCATTTTATCACAAGTTGTGTCGCATCATTATCTATTGCTAGCTAGATGTTTGTATTTGTTTCATATTGTTGTCTGTGAGTAAGGCTAATATTATTTTAACATTATTATAATAAACTTTGTTATTATTTTTATGCAGCTGGGATTATCTCACTTCTTGATGAAGATGAACCACAGCTCAAGGTATGTTGTTGCAAACGGTTTTAAATAAAAAAACATTACCTCAAAAATAATTTTCAAATGTAGAAAAGTCACTGGTTCAAGAAATAACAGCACAGTTTTTGAGAAAAATGCAGAAAGTAAATATCAAATATTAGCACGTAGCATCTACTACTTCTGCATTGTAATAATGCTACAAGAGATGGTGTTTGAGAACCTCACTTCTAAAGGTATAGTAGTATTTATCTCTGATTGTTACTTAATTTAAGTAATAATAAGTCGTTTTTTTATATTCACAGCATTTCACAATCCCCAGAACCTTACAGGTCATTTTAAACCTTCAGGCTGAATTATTACACCTGTTTCATTTTTTATTTTATTTTATTTTTTTGTAGGAGTTTGCTCTTCATAAACTGGACTCCGTTGTCAATGACTTTTGGGCAGAGATATCAGGCTCAGTTGACAAAATGTAAGTCCTCACCACAAATGTTAACAAATTACCAACCATTATTATTATTATTAGGATTTTGTCTAGTAATTGTACTATTGTTTTGTTAATTTGTTTTAATACATCTTTCAGTGAGGTGTTGTATGAAGACGAATCATTCCGTAGCAGAGAATTTGCTGCCCTTGTAGCATCAAAGGTTTTCTACCACCTGGGAGCTTTTGAGGAGTCGTTGAACTATGCTCTTGGCGCTGGAGATCTCTTCAACGTAACTGATGACTCTGAATATGTGGAGACCATCATTGGTGAGTTTTAGAAGACCCAGTTTACACCTTTGAAACACATTTGAGCCAAAACCAAATTTTTATACGTTTGTTCTTAGCCAAATGTATTGACCACTACACAAAGTTGCGGGTGGAGAATGCTGAAATGCCAGAGGATGAAGAGAAGAAGAGCATTGATCCCCGCCTTGAAGGAATTGTCAACAAAATGTTTTTGCGTTGCCTTGATGACCATAAGTACAAGCAAGCCATTGGCATTGCCTTGGAAACAAGACGTCTTGATATGTTTGAGAAGACCATTTTAGAATCGGTTAGACGTAGATTTAAAGCACATTTGCTTTTTACACATGAGGCTAGATATTAATTTTTTTTTTTGTCATTTTAGAACGATGTGAGCGCCCTTCTTGCCTACAGTTTGAAGGTTTGCATGTCTTTGATGCAAAACAAGAAGTTTCGTAATGAAGTACTACGTGTTCTGGTTAAACTCTATATGAATTTGGAAAAACCAGACTTCATAAATGTTTGCCAGGTATCTTTGTGCTTATTCCAAACCAAACATTTTTCTAAATTCACAATTTCATTCTTATTTTTGTTTTGCTTTTTTTTTCTCCTTCCTAGTGCCTGATTTTTCTGGATGACCCTCAGGCCGTGAGTGACATTTTGGAGAAACTGGTGAAAGAAGACAACCTGCTGATGGCTTATCAGATTTGTTTTGATCTCTATGAGAGTGCCAGCCAGCAGTTTCTCTCTTCTGTAATTCAGAATCTTCGAACAGTTGGGACTCCAATCCCAGCTGTTCCTGGATCTACAAACACAGGCACAGTGCCAGCATCAGACAAAGACAGGTTACAATTTAAATATAATTCTCATGCCAGTATATTATTCATCATCATCATCACAAATATTTTAATCTCAACATGTATGTTTTTGAGGCAGTGAGGCAATGGACACCGATGAGAAACCTGGAAGTTCCCCTGCTGGAAAACTAGCAGATTCAGTAAGCTTAAGCTTTTTATATAGTTATGTAGATGTAACGTTTAGTTTTTTCATATTTGACATTATTCTTTATTATATTCTGCTTTGTCATTGTAGAAAGATGAGCCCAAGGACCAGAATGCCAAGATGATTAAAATTCTGAGTGGAGAGATGGCTATTGAGTTACATTTGCAGTTTTTAATTCGAAACAACAACACAGATTTAATGATACTAAAAAACACAAAAGTAAATTTTCTGACAATCTATGCCACTGTCTGTGCTCTGATGTATATATGCTGTAAATACTTTGTTTTATCTTTTATTGCAGGACGCAGTTCGAAATTCGGTTTGCCACACAGCCACAGTTATTGCCAATTCCTTCATGCACACAGGAACCACAAGTGACCAGTTTTTGAGGTGATTGCACAAAAGTAGGGATTATTATGATGGAGTTATTTATCAACAATCTAAACCTTTGGATTTATTTTTAAAGGGAAAATTTGGAATGGCTTGCCAGAGCCACAAACTGGGCAAAGTTCACAGCAACAGCAAGTCTTGGTGTAATCCACAAAGTAAGGCAATTTTTACTTTTTTTTTTCTTTTTTTTTTATAGCATATCTAAAAATCTGTGTATCTAGGGTCATGAGAAGGAGGCACTTCAGTTAATGGCTACGTACTTGCCAAAAGATACGTCTCCTGGATCTGCCTATCAAGAGGGAGGAGGCCTTTATGCTCTGGGTCTAATTCATGCCAACCATGGAGGAGATATCATAGACTACTTACTAGGTCAACTTAAAAATGCTAGCAATGATGTAAGTTTTCTTTACACTGTTTATATTTACTAAACGAAGTAGCAGCTTTAGTTGGATCATGACTGTTAATGTTTGCTGATTACAGATTGTCCGTCACGGTGGTGCTCTTGGTCTTGGTTTGGCTGCTCTGGGTACAGCTAGGCAGGATGTTTATGACCTGCTCAAGTCAAACCTTTACCAGGATGACGCCGTAACTGGTGAGACGATGACAACAAAGCAAATTCTACATTAGTCTTAAGAGGTTTAACAAAACATTTAACATTAATTTTTAATATGCCTCCAGGTGAAGCAGCTGGTTTGGCCCTTGGTCTTGTTATGCTGGGTTCAAAGTCTGCCCAGGCAATTGAGGACATGGTCGGCTACGCTCAGGAGACCCAGCATGAGAAGATCCTGCGTGGTCTGGCTGTTGGGATTGCTATGGTCATGTATGGACGCATGGAGGAGGCAGATGCGCTAATAGAAAGCTTGTGCAGGGACAAGGTAATTGGTATTAATTAGGCCTGCCATAATAACTACAATTTTACGGTACACTCTATAACTGTATGGTTAAAAAATAAAAAGTTGAGTCAAGAGTGTAGCTAAAGCAAAATTATTATTTTTTGTCTTCTGCTTCTTTCCATATAAATCTCGTTTTTGCAGCTACAGTATTCTATAGGGCCTGGAACTGTACATCAATAACGAATTACATAAATTAATGTTTTAAATTTTTATTCCAACAGGATAAGGTGTTTTATTTTTCACCCTCAGATAGTTAGTGTTTTGCAGTGTGTACTTTAACATTTAGTTAAGGGTAGATGAATCTGTATATTGTGGGGCTCTGTATTTATGTCTGCAGATTTTCTTTGCAGTTGTGAGAGAATATTTTATGCTTGTCTGTTGTAAAAATAATTATGTAAGTGTAAATAATTTCACTGACTTGCTATGGATTCATTTTGCATTATATTTGTTACAGCAAATGCCTTTTTAACAATCCTGTAAATTTAAAACAGGTTTTCTGAAGTTATCTTCCTTTTTATGGTTCTTGTGTTAATGGTATAAAAGATTTTAATAGTAAAGTTTATTATTACATTTCATAGAGCAAATTGTGTTATTGTGGCAGAAATAGACCTAACCTTGCCCAGTGACACATACCAGTCGTTAGCACAGGGGTAGAGAAATGACCAAAATTGGGTTCAATTTTATGATTGTGAACTTGTGGTTTTCTGTCTTTGCCAGGATCCTATTCTGAGGCGCTCTGGTATGTACACTGTCGGCATGGCATACTGTGGCTCGGGAAACAACAAGGCCATAAGACGCCTGCTGCATGTCGCTGTGAGTGCCTCCTGTTTGACCATCTTCACAACACATACACACTGAAGCAAGACAGGTTTATAGTGCCTGCAAAATCTAACTTAAACAGAACTGTGTCTGCAGTGTTAACTTTGTAACTTTGTTTTGATTCTTGTCGTTATTGCTATTCATTTGTGGGACTAATTATGCCTGTAAATATTTTTTATGCACTGTATGATCTAAGCTAGTTCTGGACAGACTCGAGGAGATAGAGTTTTGTCACATTAAACTTCTGCCCTGTAGATGGTGCTCTACTCATGCAGAAGTAAAAATAATGTGTTCTGTTGTTTTTTTTAGGTAAGTGATGTGAATGATGATGTCAGGAGGGCTGCTGTGGAGTCGATTGGCTTTATCTTGTTCAGGTAAGATAATTTAGATGCACACTACTGTGTTTAGTAGAAGTATATTTACCATCTTAAAAATACATTTTCAAATATATGACGGTAGTAAATATTTGTATTTAGTCTTTCAGTCTTGAAATTCATACCACTATAAACTATTGCTTTGAAATTGCCTTTGCACCATAAATGGTTCTGTGTAGCTGCAACAAACAGCATATAAATCTTTTTTTTTTTTCTGTTTATAAAGACACCCAGACTAAAACACAGTTGACCCCTTTTTACACAGCACATTTCCCTTCAACACACAGTGCAAACCTAGCCAAATTAGTCTTTTTCATTGCTTTGTTTCCGGACTTTTACATCATAATTAAATGATGTTTAAAAAGGGATACTGCAGGCTTTTGCGGGCCATATTAAAAACAGATGCACTTTTTCCAGAATTGAACTTATTTTACTGGAACTACACACAGCTGACATGTTCCTCATGTTTACAATCCACATTTTCAGTCAAGAGCAATGTGTCCAAAACCACAGCGGCAGCTGCCTGACTAGCTGTCTGTCTGCACCTCACTGTGCTTTGGTAGCTGACTCCAATCCCGTTCCTCACACCATGTTTCATGAAAAGTGTTGAGTTTTCAATCATTGTTGATTGAAATGACATCTGTGTGAGTGTTCTCTCTGTGGTAGAGGAGAGTGGCAGTCGTCCTTGTATTTGAGGTCCATAGTTTTTGTATTGACATGTGATGTAGCGTGTAAATGCCTCCCTGAATGTTTTGTTGAACAGCGTGTACACCAGAGGATTGATTCCTGATGACACATAGCCAACCCACACAAAGATCTCCATGAGGCGGGCAATTAGGTTGACGTCACAGCTGGTGCATAGCACAGATGTGATGTTGGTGATGAAGAAAGGACACCACATCACCACAAACAGTAGAAAAACTATGCCTAAAACCTTGGAGGCTCGTTGTTCATTGCTTAGAGATTGCATTGACTTTTTCCCCATCGTGGACATTCTGCGAATGGGCACCTCTATTCCTGCAGATGAGTTTAAGGGGCCTGCTTGGGGCTTTTCTTGTAACCATGGAAATCTGATGTCAAACATTTGCTCCATGTGAGAAGGGGTGACACTTCCACGGTGTTCCCTCTGAAACACTGTAGACACATTAGGATAGTTAAGTCGCTGAGACACTCTGGACCTCAGCAGATGAACCTTTTTACGGAGCACTTGTACTGTGAGAAGATTGATGACCATCATGATTGTTAGTGGAATAAAGAACGCTGCCAAAGATCCAAACATGATGAACTCTTTAAAAGTGTCAGTCTTAAGCAGGCACGTGTGGTTACTGTTAAATGTGATGTTGTTTGGAAGAGGGTAGCTCTGAAGTCCCTTAATCGGTATCGGAATGGCAATACCTGGAAAACAAAATCAGTTCTATTACACATGCTACTTATGGATTCACAGACTGGTAGCACTTTTCATCAAGATGACAATTTATTTCAGGTTATTTGGCTGGATATTCTCAATAAATTCAGATGACATTGCTTGTTATTTGCACTGTGCTGCTCCCATTTCTTGTTGTCTCTGAATAGAAATCCTAATATCTTGATCTGGACAATTAATGAAGTCATCGCAATTATTAAAAAAACACCATTATTTAGATCCTGGACGATCCAACAATTTACAATCCGAAAATCATATTATATAATTATATTAATATTATTATTTTTTTTAGAGTTTTTATTAAATAGTTTTATAGAATAAGTGTTTTTTAAATGTGAACTGAAGTCTGAATTGAAAACTCCTAAATGTTATTGCAATGCTTGGTACAAAACATAATGTTTTATATGCATCATTTTGGAAGCTGCTTTGTTTGCAAATTGTGCTATAGAAATAAATGGATTGGAAAAACAAATCTAAACTGATACAGCCCTAGAGAGTTGTATGTAAAAAGACGTATGCTTACAAATGGATATTAGCCACACCAGTGCAATCTTCACTAAGGCCTTGGCTCTGGACTTGTACTGGCTGTGCTGAATGGGCTTCTTGATGGCGATGTATCTGTCTAGTGAGATGGCACAGAGGTGCATGATGGAGGCAGTAGAAAACAGCACATCCAGAAAAAGCCATATGGGACAAACAAACTCCGGGAGAGGCCAGTCTGAGTCTATTATTAAACAATAAAAAACAGTTCATTCAATAAAATGTTTTGCATGCACAGATCTCTAAATGTATTTGATAAAACAAGTTCACTAAATCTAAAACAATAGTAAGAATTTGAGCCTTTAAGACAAAGCTTTATGAAAATACCACACAAGAAGATTGATTTTTGTTTAGCTCAAAGGGAAATAACTTTCCTTGAATAAATGGGCTCCACTAAATGTTTATAAAACGAAAGGCTTGATGCGTATATGAAGACTATTCTGAGCAGTAATGTTTATTTTGGGTCCTAGACTTAAACTGTCTTTTATGCCAATGGCCACAAAGAAACTGCAACAAAAATATATTTTTCCAAATGTAGTTTATCACTAACACAATGCCATTCTGTACTTGTAAAATATTGTAATTGTACATAGTTTGTACATTTTGCACAATTGCCAAAAAACCTTCATTCATATAAATGTTTCAGTAGGTTTTATAAGTAACAAACCATGGCTATATTTGGACATACAGTAGTTGTTTTGCGCATTGTGTGAGCGAGTATGTTCTGCAAGTAGTCAAAATTATGATACTTCCTAATATATGTTTTCACAATAATCCTATGTTCAGCACTGGTTTGTTTTGTGAGACTATAGATGCTTTTGACAGTTGTACAGTAGAAGTACATTGAAAAAACAGATGCCTGATGTCAAGTCCAAATGTGCAATTCTTTGCCTGTGGTATTAAAATCTTTAGGATTTGGCAGTGTTGTGAAACTTACTGTAGAGAACTGTGACCAGGGCAATGGGCATCACCAAAAATCCACAAGTAGATCTGCCACCGCCAGAGACATCAAGAAATAGTTTGTGGCATTTTGTAGTTTTTTCTCAAGTGACACAGCAAGAATAACTAAAATGTTTCCTCCAATAGTAGGAATAATGACCATGATAATCAGGAGGGCAGCCCACTGTAGTCCAGTCCCAGGGTCCTGTCCTGCTCTGGAGCTGTTGAGTGGAAGTGCTCCAGACATGTTACTGTAGGGAAAATGGCAGGTTCGAGCGCAACTTGAGGCGTGGAGCTTTCTGCAGCTTTAAATGTGTTGTATGGCATGATCACTGTGTCACACAGACCCAACACACACAGCAAACAATCCTACATCCTTTAAAGAGACCCAAAACTTGTGTCTCTGCGTGGTCTTCCAGAATAAAGGGTGTGTTGCCCAAAAGTTCAAATCTTGCTTTATAATTCCTTTGTGTTTTATCCAACACCTGTAACAGAAGTAGTGCGTATTAGGGCTTTGAAATTGTATTTAACACGTTTAGTTTAACCAAAAAAAAAAATCTATATATTTTAACAGAAAAACTTAGCAAAACTGTATTGTTATTTTTGAGAAAGACAAGGCATAAATGCATAAGAAACAACTTTAGTTGCTTTAAAAGTTTCTTACCCCACAATAGGACGCAGACAAATCCACTTCTACATAAACCTGCATCAATTTTAACTTTAACGTCTGAAGCGAAACGCAATCGAAGTTGCCCTTCCTCAGAGACGCCTAAATCAGTCCACATTTGAAGCGGTCCGTGATATGGAATTTATTTTGCTTCCACATTTTGGATGAAGCCCCAGTTTCGTTCTGCATCACCTCCTCGGTCACAGCTTTAAAAGGTTCAGATGTTCCAGCTCCTCTGCTACGTTCCCTATTCTCCTCTTACAGCATATGATCAGGATCCTGCCTGGCGTCTGGAGCTCGTGTCTTCTCCTCCCCTGCTCCTGCCTTTGACTCAGGCTTCACACTAAACATATGACAGGCTTCTCTCAGGCAACATGCCAGCAATACTGGGAGGTCATTTCCCCAAACTCCACCAACCCCACTGTTTGGATTTGTCACTTTCTGTTCTCTCCTTGAGGAGAGCGTAACAATGGCCCTAGTAAAATACAGAAGTAGAGTGAAAGTGTTTTTTTTTTTTTTTTTTCTCTGAACTTTTTCAAGTAAAGTTTTTTTTCAGAGATGAGGAAATGACAATTATATTAAAATGTTTTTAGCAACTTGTTTAGCACATATTTTTTATATTCCATAACCTGTCTCTTTCCAGGACTCCAGAGCAATGTCCCAGTGTGGTGTCCCTTCTATCTGAGAGTTACAACCCTCATGTGCGTTGTGGAGCTGCCATGGCTCTGGGCATCTGCTGTGCAGGGACAGGCAACAAGGTAAAAGGATTCATGTCCCTGCGTCGTAATGTAATCTAGCAAATAAGTTAATTTTCCGCTGTATTTACTTCCCTGCATCTGTAAATAGTGAGCATACTTTTCACACTTAAGAAATTATATTATTATCAAATGAGCGAAGGTGTTTACGGTGATTCAATTGTGTAATTTATTTTATTCCATTGTAAATACTGAGTCTGCAGAATGTATCCCAAATATGCAGAACTGAAATGGCAGCAAACTAGATATAATGGAATAACACCGAGATCTTCTATCTGCCAGAAATATGTCTATTTATTCTTGACTTTTCAAGGATAGAAAACATTTTAGTTAATAGAGTAAAATGTAAGCAAAAACAGATGCTTAATTTTACTGCAGTCCACACACTTTAAGATTTTTTTTGTGTTAAGAATCACATTAGGAAATGTATTTTTTTATGTATTGTATCAAAAAGTTTATCAAATATTGCCTAATATTTATATTGCTATACTTAATCTCTGTAATGCAATCATTTCCAATATTGTGTAAGCAAATACCTATATTTAAAGCCCAGGACTGCTCTTTGCGACTCCGCTGGTTCCCCTGAGACATGCAAACTGAAGAAATTGTTGATTTTGCTTCTGTTTCCTCCTGTTCCTCTGCAGCGACGCCTCTCTCTGATTTTAGTGGAACATGTTACAGTAATTACATCACAGTGCAAACAAATACTCGTGAAAGGAGGCACTGCTCTTTTCATTGCTCTACTCAAAATTGCTATGAGCGGAAACTGAGAAACCAGTGCCCGGTCGTCCGGGGCAACCAGATATGCTTGACACTAATGTTGTTAATTTGCGAGGTCTGGCTCTGTGTTAATATCCCTTACTGTTTTAAAATCTACTGTGATTTGGTTTGAGATATTATTTACATTTTAAAAACCTTTGCTTTTTTTGTCTGAGCAGATCATATTGACTGCATAATGCACCACTCTAGACAAATAAATTATTTAAAATTTCTAGCTCATTTGTGTCATTAACTGTGAGCCAGTTTAATTGTAAACTAATCATGTCCCTATTATGGCCGTTCACCATCAGGAGGCCATCAATCTTCTGGAGCCCATGACCAACGACCCGGTCAACTATGTGAGACAGGGAGCGCTCATTGCCTCAGCGCTCATCATGATCCAGCAATCTGAAGTCACCTGTCCAAAGGTAAATCTTTTATCCACAGAGCTTTAGCATTGATTATTAGTGCTGCTGTAAGAGTAAAACTACATACTATTCTGATACTAGGGAACAGGCTCAATATTTAATACTAGTAAGAAATAAAATACAATATTAAATTATAGATATTTTTGTTTTTTTGGCAAGATTCTAATGATGCCTACATTTACGCTAAAAGGTCACATTCATTATCATTGTTCAATACAAATTAGTTGATTTTCTTTTGACAACAATCAAATGCATGTTTGAAAATATAGAAATATTATCTGTCAGTATGTTTTGTGTCACACTTCCTCAGCTCATGTATCTTTGTTTTAGGTGAACCAGTTCAGACAGCTGTACGCAAAAGTGATCAACGACAAGCACGACGATGTTATGGCCAAGTTTGGTGCGATCCTCGCCCAGGGCATTCTTGATGCAGGTTTGTGTCTATTCAACTGACCTAAATTGATCTTAAATTAGGTGTCATAATGCATTAGTGCACTTTAAGTGGCTGTTAAATCTTAGTTTGACTCTGAAGTACATATACAATGACAGTGCAGCAGTTTGTGCGGTTAAAGCAGAAAGACGTTTTCCAGTTTGTTTTGTGAAAGTACAATGTTGTTCTCGTGCATGTTTTCCTCACATATTTTTGAGAACTATTAACTCTAATGAAAATATTTTTCTAGACTTTAATATTTATATTTTGTTTGCTCAACGGTGCAGATTGAACTCAAATAGTTTCTGCCTAGATGACACTATGAATGTGCTAAAAATAACAACTCAAAACATGCAGACAGTATTTAGTTTTTCAGTCTGGTTCAGTAAGTACAGATACCTGCCATCATTTAGAGAGTAAAATATATCCGCTATGAAATATACTTCAGGTAAAATGCAAGCATTGTAACATTATTAATTTCCACCAGTGAATGACACACTTATGGTTCCTTCATGTTGTGAGTGTGTGAGGTCCACTGAGCTGCACATTGTCACACACGGCCATACAACCCCAGCACGCTATAGTCACATGTGTACACAAATGTAGAAAGCCCCAGCAGTAACACAAACGTAGCGCCACACCAGAAGGAAACCAGTTCTGTTTACATACTCCTGTCAAAATACGCTCTCAGGTGTTGCACAGAGAAGCATGTCTGGAGAGAAATCCAGTTCTGGTCTCACTGGTACAAATGTAGCAGACAATTACTTTATTTGTAATACACTGAAAAACTATAAGTGATATATTTTTAACCTGTGTTGCAATAGTTAACCATATGGCTTAGTATCATGCTCTGCTTCTTGTAGGATAAGGTGTTTTAGGTGCAGCAGTAATTGTGTATAATTTGACGGGCGGAAACCATTAGCGCAGTTTCATGATCGCTGCTGCTCATTACGTAGGAAATGTTTTTGCTCTCTCTCTTTCTACCTCACTTCTGCTTTTCTCCTACGCCAAGATCTTCTAGTGCCTTTAGAAACCCAAGATGAAGTTTGGTCTCTATATCTATCAAAGAAAAGTATAAAAGCTGTGAAAAGCTGTGAGAGCTCTTCACTAGTCAAAGAGACTCTTGAACTCCACATTACTACATGTTGTAAACTGAAGGGCAGTGACTCATTCTGTGGAATTAGTTTAGTCTCCGCTCCAGCTCAAATATGAACATAGGCTTGTAGATGCTTTCATTGACCTCGGGAGACAGAAAGTGCAAGGCAGAACAAAAAGAAATGATTTATGGTGTATTGTGTCTGGATATCAGTTTTGGGGGCAATATGAATAGTCACCTTTATTGTTGTCTGTTTTAAAGGTTAGTTGTCAGTATCTTAAAGATGACATGCCCAGTCGCCTCCTCTTCACCGGTATTATATTCCCCCATAGTAATTTTTTTCCTTCCTTTTCTTATTGTTTTTGAAGAGGCACAAGTAACCCAAATGAAGATTAACTGATCATTCCTAAAGTCACTGAACACTCAACTTGACCCTGGTTCAACCCAGGAAGTGGGAGACAATGCATATTCAACTAAATGTTTTTGCTGTGGTATAAATCTTCACAAAGAGACATGTCAATTGTTTTGACTCGGGAGGGAATTGAAAATAGAAATTTTAAAGCAATAATACAATGTTGTGATGTGTTTAATGTTGCTGTCTCCACCCACTTTCTCCCTCCTTTGGCATGCGAAAACTCTGTTGTTCAATAAAGTCTTCAGGCCCAAAAAATATTGATAGAATAATGTTTTCTATATTGTAAATGTGTGCAGGTGGGCGTAATGTGACCATCTCCCTTCAGTCCAGGACGGGTCACACTCACATGCCATCTGTAGTGGGTCTACTTGTCTTCACACAGTTCTGGTTCTGGTTCCCTCTGTCCCACTTCCTGTCCCTGGCCTTCACCCCCACAGCCATCATCGGCCTCAACAAAGACCTCAAGGTAAAGTCTAGTCATCACAGCAGGTTGATTTTTCAACAATGCAATTAAATTTACTTTTAATGGTTGGAGTTTGTTATATTGTGACTTCAGTAATCACATATAAATTATCCAAAATAAGTTTGACGTCCTTGTTTGTCATTGAGCTGCAAACACACTGACCGCTAAAACCAAGTTCACTAAATTCTCATCTAATTCTAGCATTGGTTACAGCTTTTATTAGCAGTCTAACAAGGTGGTCTTAAGTGGACGCGTGCAAGCTAATCTCAGGATCAGATTGACTTGTGAAAAACATTCAAAGGGCATTGTCTTCGCTTAGCCGCCCAAATCTGCAACGTCAGGTCCCAGGGACATTTGAATGTTTGATGAATAGTGGATAAACAGCTGGACTGGCCTCACGGGAGTATTAATGGTGGTGTTAAGACCTCCAGATTGAAACAGCACATAAGGCAAGCACAGGTCTGAGAGTAGCCCACACCTGTTTTTCACTCTGTCACGGAGAACAGCTGAACGCAGAGATCATGGATTGTAACTGGCCTCGTTGAGATCCTGCTGTCCGGTCAATTACAGTCAATAAAAAATCCAGTAGTGACCTACAAGCTGGAAACCTACAATTCTTAACACGTGTGTATGCTTCGTTGTTGTTTTGAATACTTTTGACTGTTTGTCAAAAGTCTGTCAGTGGTTTTGTCAGCTTTTAGTTAAACGTTTAGAGTTAGGGGGGGTAGTTATTCTCCTGATGTTGCCATCTTGTTTGCTTAAGAAATCTACAATGAACTGGAAGGATGGCTCTGTAAAACAAAGTAATTATTACAAAACAAAAAAGTATGATCACATCACATTATGTTCATTCAACAAAAATGTACTAAAACAATGTATTTAAGCCTATTTGTTAAGGGTTAGCTATTTGCTGACAAAAAAAAAAGGATTTTATCTCTTGTAGATAACTGAAAGCTGCACTCTGATTGCCTTTGCTTAGGTGCCCCAATTTTGTTTTACTTTGCTGCTGGTAAAAAAAAATGCAGTTGCAGATTCAAAAAATGAATCAATATTAACCAAAGGATTTGTGAGCACTAGCTAGTTGGACTTCCTGTTTTGCAGCCTGAAACACTGGTATTCAGCTTTAATTTTAAATTGTATTAAACATAATTTCTTTATAATGATGTGCATAGAAACTCTTTTCACAACTTTCAAAACCAACATGAGTGGAGTCATGTTGATATACTAATAATACTAGCTGAATACAAACAATAAAAACAAGTGCACTTGGATTTTGGGAACAAAATGCTATTGTTTTCTCTTATATCTTCACCCAAATAGATTATGCAATTATATTTCTGCTGAGGAAAAACTAGTATTAGGTTATTTTCTAAAAAAATATATATAAAAACTCTTTAATGAATTTGGCTGTACATCAACCTCACTGTAAAACAAGAGTAATTTTTTAACTGAGGACCTGTATAAAAATGTTGAATCATTTTTTTGTCTTTTCAGATGCCCAAGGTTCAGTACCGCTCAAACTGCAAGCCCTCAACATTTGCTTACCCGCCGGCGCTGGAGGTTCCTAAGGAAAAAGAGAAGGAAAAGGTGAGATCTGGGCACTCACGACAAAAGGACTTTTTGATTTTTTTTTTCCCTTTTCGAGTAAATAGTCCGTTAAACATTTCCAATCATTTTGAACCTTACTTGGAGTCCTGTCATTTTTCTGCCCGCCGCATTTATTATTGTAGCATCCGAGGTCTATTTTTCTGCGTGCGCTTGCTTACCAGCCTGACAAGCTCTAAGAGTATAACACATGGACTGGACTGGTGATTATATTGTGGTTGACTAGCTTCATAAACGTGGAGCTGTGTTTGTAGATGAGATTAGAGATGTCTTCGGTATTGTCTTACATGAGTTAAATGTCTGTGCCTGGCAGGTGTCCACCGCTGTTCTTTCCATCACGGCCAAAGCCAAGAAGAAGGAGAAGGAGAAGAAGGAAAAGGAGGAGGAGAAGATGGAAGTGGTAAGGCTGGTTGTTTTAAGTCAACAGCTCTAGATCAACTTATTCAACACAGAGCGAAGTAACTTTAACAAATGTTTAAGAGCCAAAAATCCACCAATACGTGGGAGTCTCATGGGTATAATCAAGTAGGACTGGACTTTTCAGCCTCTGTAAAGCTAGGAGTGAGTGAAAAGTTCATTTAAACCAAATACTTGGAAAAACAATATCAAAAAGTTCACATCTTATTAAAACAAAACAAAGCTTGCATTAATTGTGATAGACTAAAGTTTTTTGGATGAAGTTGAGTGATATGCTGGCAAAAAAGATATACTGTATAATACAAGTCAAACAAACTATTTAACTGTGCTAAAATATTACCTAAAGTATTGTTGGACAAATGGAGCATTGAAAGTCCTTTGGCAGCTCATGTGGGCAATGTCTCGCGCTCCTCCATCAACAGCTTGTAAATGTTTGGTGTGATTTGTCTTTGGCGTAAACATTGTGTTTAATACTTTGTGCCATGCTACGTAATGCTGATGGATTAGCATGAAAACATGAGGTTATGATCTCAGATTATTTGTATTTCAATAAAATATGTTGAATGACAAACCTCTACAAGGCTTAATGTCAAAGTTAAGATTATTTGTGCTGTCATGACTTCTCAGAACAAAGTGAAGCTTTAGAGTCAATACAAACCAAACACTAATTTGTAAAAGCTTTGATTCTGACAGAAGCATACTTATGATAAAACTCACCTGCACAGTTAAAATTAACTTTATTAGAACTAGTTTAACATCACATTACTTTTTGTTCATTGTAAAATACACAATTTATCTAAAGGCTCAGAAACCAGTCCATTGTCCTCCTGTTTGAAGAAACTAGACACTCATTTAAATAAGTATCAAAATTAAAAAAAAAAAAAACTAACAGAACAAAAATAGTTTAGTTTTATTATTATTTTTATTAGTTTTAGAGTAATCCTGAGATTTAACAAAAATGAGTTTGAAAACAAAATGTTAAGTATGTTTAGTATTTTCTTTTTTACTGTGAATTGAATGTATGTGAAATGTATATTTATGAACTTTTGGCTTTTATCAAAGAACTGCCCAGTATGGACAGCAACACGGGCTGATAGCCCAAGACAGATTTCCCATCCTTGGGACAATAAGTTAATCATGATCTTGATATTTGTGCTGAAATGTCAGTCTATTGTATACAAATTAGACACAAAAAGAGTATTTTAAATTATTACATAAGAATCGAGTCTATTCCAGAGTATTAAAATTTAATTTTAAATTTTGTATGATTACAACGCTAGGCTCAAGCAACCTATTTTTTACATCAGCAGCACAAAATTGATTGTATTTCTATCATTTAGAGTCTGAAAATGTTGTAAAAGAATCGTCTTGATTATTGCGTGTGAAACTGTTGCAGGAGGTCCAAGAGGGAGAAAAGGAAAAGGAGAAGGAGAAAGAGAAAGAGAAAAAGGATGAAGAGAAAAAGAAGGAAGCAGAGCCAAACTTCCAGTTGCTTGAAAATCCAGCTCGAGTGATGCCAGCGCAGCTCAAAGTCCTGACGATGCCCGAGAGCTGCCGCTACCAGCCCTTCAAACCGGTAACCACAGCATTTAAATCATCTGAACCAAACTGACACACTGAGGAGATCTTAATAGAACTTAGATTAAAGTCAACAGCACACTTTCCTATTAAAAACTTATTTCCACATTTTTTTAATATCAGTGTCTGTCTGAGCCTCTACATAATTTTTTCCTTTAGATTGGTTAGTTCTGGCTCTCTGTTCCCTCTTCATTGCTGCAGTAAATGTCAATATATACACTAAATTTAGGCTGTGTGGCATCTGCTCTGTAAAGACTGCTACACTATGACACCATCAGTTTGTGTTAAAGATATCACGTGTTTTGTTCCTTCAGAGTCTGTTTTCTGTTTAGAGAAAGTTGAGGAAGTCTGTGATGTTTGTGATTTGTCGTAGAATCTGGTCAGTGTCTGGAAGTTTAGTGGATCAGCACATTAATAGGACATTTCCTGGGTTTATTTTATATTTATTTGAGTTAAGCAACTAGAAAAACATAGATACATTTCCATAGAGTTGCATTTTTCTCGGCACTAAACACACAACTCACAAAATTTGACTTTGTATCAATTTCTTCATCTATAATTCCAGCAGAAAAATGTTTACAATCATTAAACCAGTGAAGACACGTGAAAGTTTTTTGAAAAAAAAGGCGTTTCATTGCAAAAAATAATAATTAGGTAAGCTAAAATTTTATCAATCAAGAACACATTATCTTGGCAATTATAAAACTATAAGCCAGTGTCAACTAAACAAGACTTTTTGTGCTTATTATAAGAAAACACATCTTGATCTTCCTAAATTAGACCTATTGTGATTTTACGATATATTTAAGAAGAAACTATGGCATATGCAGATCAATAATTCACATTTTGTTTATTGTAAAACACCAGAAGGGATCTAAATTACTTAGAAAAGAAACCAGTCTAACGACTTCCTGTTTGGAACTGCCTTTTCATTGTAAAATTTTACATTAACAAGCCACAGATTTTAAATAATTACTTTTTGTTGTTGCAAAGAATGTGGCTAGAAGCCAATTTTGAACCCTACGTGTTTTACTCATAATCAGAATTTGTAGTAATCGCAAGTAAATACAGACGAGTAGGCGGGGATAGGTGGTAGGTGAGGACAAGGATTTTTCTGACCACTCAAGCATCTGCAGGACAAGACGAGATTATTCAAACATACAGGAATCAATCCAAATACAACTTTGAGTAAACTAGTGATGAGAGAACACTGGCGTAACATGGTTAAAACCTCAGAAAAGTCGACTTTACATAATATGTTCCCTTTAAAAATAATTCTTAATTCTATGTCATTTGTATCAAGAAAGAATATGTTCATCCATTGACAGATAATTTCACTTGACAAACAAAATCTGCTCAAACCATGATAATATATCTTAAACTCAAGACATTTTTACTTCCTAAGCAATATTTTTTTTTAAGTGCTAGTCAAATTGAATGAAAAGATACACAACTAATCGATTCATCAAAATTAATATACAACAGAACAATCAAGTACTAAAATAATCATTAGTTCTCTAAATGCCTTTTGTATTTGCTGTTGTGTTCACAGCTTCACACCGGTGGGATCATCATCATGAAAGACACCAGTGAGGAAGAGGAGGAGCTGGTGGAGCCGGTCTCCGCTCACGGCCCAAAGATCGAGGAAGAGGAGCAGGAGCCGAGCCCCCAGAGCCCTTTGAATACATCGATGAGTAGACAGCAGGTGTGTGTTTAATTCATATACTGCTTATAAAAAGATGGCTGTTTCACCTGTTGGCTTTTTATGATGAAGGTTAACATTGACTTTGTTTGAAGTAAAGCTTACACAGAAGATTCTGCGCTGTCCAATTTCACCCCAAACAGAACTGTTATTTATGTTGCACCAGTTCACATGTTTTGTTCAAATTCCAGATTGTATTCAAAAAGCTAACGACAACTAGCCTTGCTAACAGGTTTTGGGAGACAAAATGCTCTGTTATTAGAAATATAGAAACATTGCAAACTATTTTTTTCTCAGTTAGATGTTTTGACAATCTATCCGTGCTGGGGTGAAGCAGATTTTAAGTTATTAAAAACAAATGGGTACAGAACCGTAAATATGTCTCAATTACTAAGACAATCCACATGCTACAGAAATTACATAGAATGTATGTCTTTTCTTGTCAAACCAAGCAAAACGAAATTATTATGCCAACACATTTTTTTTCTCACTGTATTATATTAATTAACAAAAGCGTAATGGTTGTCAGTTCAACCATTAATAAGTTTAAATTAAGTTTGTGGACCTTTATTCTTATAAGTTTCATTTGAAATGTTATTATACTCAAAATAGATTTTATAAAGTGAAATTGAACACCTTCTTTATCTTCTATTCCTTTATTAAACTTATGTATTCTACTGTGCAGGCCAAACCAGATGGAGTTTGCCAGTCTTGTATTTGTCCCAGTTTAACCCAATAGTAATTTAAACAGGAGTTCCCGAGCTGTCGAAGGGCAAACGTGTGAGTCAGAGCCAGAGAAACTTAATGACTGCTGGCCCTGTGCTGTTTGTGTTGGAAGTGCCCAGGCCTCGTACCATGAACGCTCTGTTTTATTCTGTTATATGTGAGAGACCGATGGGGTGTCAGTGACCAAATTAGGACAGAGGGCTGTGCCGAGTCATACGTTTCAAGTTTCATGTCCTATTGCAGACTGGACTTCGCATCTCACTTTGGAAACTTAAGCACGTTAACAATTTTTGTCTCATTGGACAAAAGTAGTTCAGAAATGGAGTAAAAGAAGATGAGTGCGTCAAAAATCAATGTAGAATTTAGATACTTAGCACTGATAGACTAATTATGACTAGGCTCCTATAAATAATAATTGTAGTCATCTTTTGTGAATCATATCTGTAATCTGTATCAGAAATATTATCACATTAAGTAAATTGCATTGCAGGAACCGCTATGGTTTTTGGTTGAAAAATCGTTTCTAATGTCTTCAATTTTGGTGCTGCATCTGACTTTAGTTTTAAAATGTACCAAACAGGACAAGTGAATTTTAAATAATTTTACGTGAATGAATTCCAATTTTCACCACAAGTTTAGAAGCACTTTTTGAAGCTACGCGCTAATGGCACTTACTGAGTTTCACAAAAAGCTTTATTAAACGAATAAATACTCAGAAGATCAGACAGTTGCGTTGAATGTTATAGAAAGTATGTTAAAGACTTTACATTTAGAGGAATATTTCACCATTGGACAGTTGAGTGTTTAAAAAGAGACGTGATTGTGTGTAAATGCTAACGCTTACAGGAAGTGGCCGTATGTACAGAAGTTAGCTCTTTTGAACAAACACAAATCAACTTCAAGTTCCATGTACAGAGCCAATTGGAGAGTATATCTGTACTGGACTAGTGCTGAACTGATTTAAGTTGTTTTAGTTAAAAACTGGTTATAAGCCTCAAAGTTTTATTTTTGAGAATCATGATTTACACTATTCGATCCACGTTGTCTCACTATTAATTTTCTTTTTCTGTTTTTTCACAGAACTCTGAAGATCTGAAAAGTGGGCATGTCTTTCAAATCCCTCAGTGTATCAAAACCTCCACTTCACTCCTGTTTTACTTGTTACTTTGCTGCTCTGGCTGCTTTTGGCCAGAAAGAGTGTTTTACATTCACAACTTGTATAATTTTTTTTCTGTCAGTTCAATAAAATTATGTATATTCTAGGCTGTGTTTATTTAATATATTCATTTTTGGGAGATGTATCTGATACTGTACACTGTAATGTTTTATTTTTAAGTGGATAGGCTCTTGATTTTCCTAAGAGTTACATTTAAACACAAAATCTAGGTCAGTTTAAGCTAATGTGATTTTGTGGTTTTTACTTTTTACTGTAAGTCTATTTTCAGCTTTTCTCCTAAATTGTAGAACAAATTCCTTCTTTTGGACGTGAGAGCAGGAAACGGCAGCACAGACAGTTGTATTGTGCGTGTCAGACCGTGTGTGGGAATGCGTGAGTTTGATTTTGAAGGCGTAAAACTGCTGGAAAATTCTTGTGCTGCTCTGAAGTGGTTTGTGGATGATTTGCTGCTTGTCATTTTCCGTTTAAACCTTGTGTGTGGAGCATATGGGCATTTTGTTTGGACTAATCAGATCATTTATTCAATTCCCATATGTTTGTACTTGAACCGGACACACAACACAGCTCTGTATTTACTCCAGTTTATCAAGGCAAGACACTACAGCTGAACAGGACAAAATCATGTTTGTTTGTTTTTAGTGAACAATTGACCTTACCAATGTAAGATGTATCTATATATATTTTTTGTAATGTAAAGCTTTAAATGTAGCAGCCCAAATCTGAAAAGTGGACAGAACTAGGTGAACTAGGTCTGATTGAAAAAATTGGCCTAATAACTTTTACAAAGTTTTATATTAAAAATGCTATACCAAGGCACAGAAAGACACTTCACATTATGCATTCATCTATTCTGGGCAGTGGTAAGTCTATTGTAGCCACAGCTGCCCTGGGGCAGACAGTCTGAAGTAAGGCTGCCATTTTGCGCCGCCGGTCTCGCCGATCACCACCAACTTGTCACACTCACACCTGAACTATGCTTGGCATTGTGGGTGAAGTGCATTGCACAATGAGTTTTTCTCTCCTTCGCACTGGGAGCCTGAGATTCCTCCAGCGTCTCCCATCCAAGTACTGACCAGGCCAACATGCTTAGCTCTTGAGATTTGAGAGGATCAGCTTCTGACAAGCTGGTATAGCCACATCAGTGCATTTACATGTACAGGGAAATAGACTATGCTAGAAAACTGGACCCTGATGGGTTTCCCCTCAAACCAATCAGACCTGTTTTGCTCCAGTTTACAAGAAAGAGTAAACAGATTACCCCGAAGAGACTGGTCCTGCTATGTCAGGTTCAGTGCCTATGAGTCAGACTGTATTATGTTGATTTACCTTAATACTGTTTATTTTATTAAGTGTTTGGAATATTGTCTGTAAAATTACACATTGATCTTTCTGGGATATGTTGGACTGTTTAAACACATAAGACAGTCTTATGTAGTTAAATATGTGACTTTTGTCCACGTTGTGCAGGGCGCTTTTTTGTTGTAAAAATGTAAACTTTATTGTTGAAATGTGCAGTGGGCAGGGGTGAGCGTGCTCAGTTACATTTGTCCGCTGCAGACCAATTGTGTACATGATCGAATCAGACTACATCGGTCTGGACCATGTCGCCAATTGGTTTTCCAAAACCGATTTACAGCTCCTTAATCGGTCTGTCCGGGTTTACATGTGCTTTGGAAAACTGGTTTAAATCGGACTCGGGTTTTCCTGGCCTCCATGTAAATGCCCTGAATGATTTACTATGGCTTTAGACTTAAGCATATACCAAGTCAAGAGTATGTTTCTTAGGGTTCAATCCAAGAATATTACATTTTGAGAGAAAATACTTTTTTTTTCACTACCCCATAAGTCAATAAATAATTAAAACATTGTAAGCAGTTTGATCAAATAAAAGCCAATAGAGCAGAGTGACCAGAAAATTAGTTTTGCCTCCAGTGTCTCATCTCATAGTTTGTGCTTTTCGGATCCTAGATAGACAACAATTGATAAAATACAATCCAATAAACTTGTCAATTTCCTGTTACAACATTTATTATTGCATTACTACTTTCCAAATACTTAATATACAGTCAAACTTGTGATTGGCCACATTTTTGTCTCAACATTTGGGAAGCAAGTGAGTAATTCAGTTCCAAAAGGGATGAAACGAGCCCCGTCAGTTTGGGGAAGCCCTCATACCATATGTGCTGTTCTGCAATGTTCATCCGCTTTGCTGTTCTTTCCAAAATCATTTTTCCAGTAAAGAATCCCATGGAGCCGTCTTCCATCCTGGGCACATCTGAAGAATGAGTTGAGTCAGTGGTGGAAGTAATTTTTTATTTCAGGGACGGTGCACATTATATTTTTTCTTTACATTTCTGTAAATGCACCAGAATACGCCAGGTGCTATTTTTAATTTAGTCCCCAAACAAATGTAAAAAATACTACTATTGAAACTAAAGTAAAATACATAGTAGTGGTGTAAGAATTTATTAAGATCACTAAGTAAGAGTAAAAAAGTTTGCCTATTTGGGGAAGACTAAAAGTAACTAAAACTCAGAAACTGAAGAAAATACAGAATCAAAAATAGTAGTGTGTTTTTTTTCCGAAGACCGTGGCCTCTGGGCTACACCAAAGATCCATAGCACAATATCTGTTTCAGTGAGGAACATAACAATTAGAGCGTTTACATTGAAGCTATAGTCAATGTTTGAATTTGAAGGCTCAAAGACCAGATCAGTACTAAGAAAATCTCAGCATTAAACCAGGACTAAGGATCAAACAAGGTTTAAAGCAGATTAAACCAGTCGAAGGTATAGTAGCCCAGTTTTAAACCAACAAGGAAGACAAAGTACCACTTTGTAACAGTTGAGGGTCAGATCAAATCGTTGGGGGGGCAATTTGGCCCCAGGGCCTTAAGTTGAATCTGATTCGTCTTTCTCATGAACTAAAGATTTTCCTTCTCTAAAGTTTCTGTGTTGCATCAGAGTAACTTCTGACAGGTGTTTTGTACATGTGTGCGAATATTATTTTTGTTCAGAAGATGCTTGTTTTTGTTTATAAATGCGTATTTATTATCGTAATTTCTTCGCTCTGAATGTTCCATATTACATAAAATACCTAATGTTCTTCGTGTGTGTTTACGAGACTAAAACAATGAGAATATTGTGTCAAATTTACATTTTAAATGTGTAAAGTGTTTTAGTGAGACATTACAGAAACATGAATCTCTATACGGTCAGTCCAGGTCCAAAGTTCTGAGGTGTGTGAGTTCTCATACTTTGACCAGTATTACTAAGGTTCAACTGATGTGCCTTCGTGAGTCATTAAAGGAAGCATATCTCAACTAAACAACACTACATATAAACACTACATCATCACCACATGAGCATGTTAAACAAAATAGTCTATTAGAAGTATTACTGTCTATTTGCCATTCCATTCAGAGCATTAGCATACCAAACACTGTTTAATTGTGCACACAGCTCTGGCAGCTCTCCCACAGCAGAGGTGCCAGGGCAGAGGAAGGTCAGGGCTAATCTAAATACAAAATGGAAAATCAAAGCGCTGACATTCCTCTCTGTGGAGTAGTTTAGTACGTTGACTTGTCCTCTGCAAACTCTGCCATCTTTACGTCCAAACACACTGAAGAGTTACATAATGCTTTGTGTTGTCACTGGCATCTGTCACCGGCAGCAGCTGCACAGGACCATGGACAATGTAAGCATCAAGTCTTAAGCCTGATCATCTTCACACACGTCTAGACTCTACAACTTTACACAGAAAATCAGAGGTAAAATTAAAAACCCACACAGGAGTCACTTGGTATTGATATATAACATAATCACCATTTTACATTTTGTTTGTCTCCATATTTCCATATCGATACAAAAAAACAAGTCAATAGTCAAGCATTTCACAAGCAGTAATTTACATGTTTTTATTTATTTTTTTGTTACATGACATTGCAGATTTCTACAGGGGTCATTGCATTGTGTGAACTTTTTCAGTTTCTGGTAGTTTTTTTTAGTTCCAGTCCTAGTAGAAGAGCATTCACACAGAAATTACAAATAGGCCCACTCTTTTTTAGATTTTTTTCTTTTGTTAGTTCCAACTCAGGGGCCGGTACTGTAACTATCTTCACTTTAAGCCACTGTCGCTGTGTAAACATGCATCTGGGTAGTTCTTCTGACAAAATAAAGACTTTGAAGTATTGTGAAAGTGCCTTTTGTAGAGAGGTGGGTTGGGCAGAGGTTGAAAAGTTGAATTGAAAGTTGATTATTCAGGCATCAGTTGCAGGACAATGCAGGATTACACAAACACGCATAAATCAGCTAGTCCCGAGGAAACACTGTTGTGAAAAGGTTAACTGTTCATTAAAGTTGATTACATGTTCCCTTTAACAATATACAATGTACTCTTTGACTGTTTTGACCACCTTCTCTTTTTCTGATTGAATCCCCAAAGCTTAGAATTTGTGTCTGTCCACAGCTGGGCACCAGGCCTGGAGCAGCAGCAGAGGCAGAAGTTTGATCTCTGAGGAGAGAAAACACACCTACACATTTGAGACGCATGTTGGGCAGATGAGCAAAAAGGAGGGTTGAATTACTGTCCCGAAAGGCTTCTGAACTTTTGGACATTACGAGCAGCAGAACCAGACCACTCTAAAATATGAAACTCTTGTGAAATACTCGTAATTGTATTTGCATAATTCAATAGTCTACACAGAAAGAGCCAACATAAACAGTGGATTGTATGTGGCTTTGAAGTGGGAAGCCTGCACTGCACCTGCACAAAGTCAAAAACATTTGAAAATGATGGAAAGTGGAAACCAATACTTTGCCTTTGGTCTTTCATAAATGATACAGTGGTTAATATTTGAGAATTTATTTGTTCTAAAAGACGTGCACTTGAGTTCCCACTGGTCTAGACTCAACAAGGATCCTGAGACCGTCCTGGATTCTGGCAGATCTCAGTTTGGCCGTACTTGACATTGTTCAACTGAGGCTTTTATGGAGGAAAACGTCTCCAGCTGCGCCTCCTTATTTCTCTGCAGGCGTTCAAACCACAGACACTCCGGGAAAAGGATGAACCAGCTCTACACGGCAAAATACTTGTCTAAATAATAGATGTAGGAGAACTTAAAGGTGTTTCATGTTAAAACACAAGTCAGATATGTGGAGAGGTGAGCTCAAACTCATTGAGAAGAATGCATATTTTTAAGCATTATTTTTCTAATGACAACTTCAGCCAACACATTTTAGGTCTAGTCTTTGATTTATCTGATTAAGCCATACTATTATTTCAACTGTTATGAGAGACCTGTAATTGAATAATACAAGATCAGTCTAATGCAATATTTCAGGAAAATGTATTTTATCTGAATAAAGAGAAGATAAGTTACCTTAAAAGAGTAAGAATAAATGGCTTGGCAAATTTAAAATGATTTCTACAAATAAGTGAGTCTGGAATTTCCAGGCTATAAAGTTTGTATTTAAGTAAAGTGGTTAGTGCTACTAACCAACTAACTACTTAAATACAAAATAGTAATAAAATGTGTTGGTTCAATATGAATTAAATCTTTGATCATACTTTATTAGGATTATTAAAATGCATTTCCAAAATTTCAAGCCTTTCAATAGAGCAATTTAAGTAGTTACTAAGTAGTAGTTACTTAATTTACCATTTGTTCATAATGATTTATGTCAATTTTTATATTTTTTAAGGCTAATTAACCTGGTACTGAAATTACCCTTGAAATACATCTTATTTAACTTTCATCATGTAATAGTTTCAGGATTATCAGTATTAAAGCTTTGTAAGTTTTGTTAGTTAAAGCTGAGGAAGAACAGCTTTTTCAAACTGAAGTGAAATTGCAGTAGATCACCTACACACAGCCAATCAAAAAAGTGCTTCAATTTGAAAAATAAAATACTTCATTATAAGATTCAGTGTTGAAAGTGATGCATTTATAATACTAAAACAATAATGAATAATAAAAGAAACAGGTACCCAAGCTTGAATTAAGTCTATTTTGATGCCACACAAAAATGATGGCACACCACAGGGCCTACTGCTTCTTACTACTGCATCAATCACTGTAAATACTGTAACTTGGTGATCACAAATCCAGCATATTTTTATATTTTTGTCACATCAGCCTCAGAAAGTGCAGATATTTGTTATCCTAAAGCACAGACAGTTAAATGGATTGAGCCAACATTTATGTATTGTATTCTGTGCATTTTACAGGTACAATGTACAGTACAAAGTGATGTACAAGCACACAATATAAAACAGGCTAAAATGAAAAGGTACAATGAACAGCATGTACAAAAGATTATTTTATGATTCAAGTACCACTTTTCTTCAGTCCTTTGTCAAACACATATGTACACAATGTACATGAAGTTTCCCATGTTGCATTGGCCTCGGTTTGCTTGAACTACAAACATTACATTGTATAGATTAAAAAAACAATGTATAGACATTTTTCACAATTAAAAAATGTGTCTGGGTCATGAGTCAGCTTCACAGTTAAGGAATAAAATACTGTGAAGTGTAATAATTTGACTCTGACTGAAAGCACACCAGTTTGTACTGTTGGTACAAATAACATGGACACATTAAAGGGAGAATATGTAGTCTGCACTTTAGGTTAAGAAAAAAAAGCTTTTCACTGAACCTTGGTTGGCAAATCAAACCTCATTTACAGTGGAACTATTGTTGAAGCCAAAGGAGATATTAAAATTAGTGTTTAATGTGCTTTTCTGAAGAGTGAAAGCACCATTTAAAGTTGTGACTCAGGAGTTTATCGAGTTGCTACATGCGTTTCTAGTTTCAGTTTTTGACGTTTATGTTCCAGCTCATGGTTCCTTAAAATCAGAACAGGACTTTTTCTTTAGTCGACTCTAAACTGTGGAACACTCTGCCTCCAACGTCCAAACAGCTCCCACACTGTTTTAAGTCTCAACTTGAGATCCACTTTTATTCTCTAGCTTTTAAGATCAGATTTTTGTATTTATTTAATAGGCAGAGAGAGATTATGAAAACAAAAATTATACTGCTAAATCAACATTTGTGAATGAAATTCATCTTTGCAACTCATAGACGTTACATTCAGCTGAGTGAAACTAGGCGGTCACCGTATCTTTCTGCAAGTGGCCAGCGCAGTAGAGTGGAAAGTGATGTTGAAAAATAATCACTCTACTCTATCCTAAGCTCTAGACAATTTCTACAATTTGAACCCAATTGAGAGACTGAAATGTGCTTTCTGTCTGAAAACTGTTTTGAACAGCAAGCAAATTATAACAAACAACTTTCCAACAGGTCCAGTGTTTTTGTCAGTAAGCACAAGTCTGCATTTCTATTTTGATCAGAAAATGGTCTCTTTAAAGAGAAGCTAGCTAGACTCCTTAGACTCCACCCACAAACAAAGAAAGCTCCTGGAAAAGCACAGGAGAAGATGAAAGAAGGGGGTGAGAAATTATTATCCTTTGCCGTGACAGTCCGTTTGTTACTGTGTTGGACTGAAAAATTGCTCAGCTTGCACTAAATTTGCCAAAATAAACATTGTATACACAGCTTAAAAGCCCCAAAAGTTCATTTTGTGTTTAGCGTCACTTTAATCTGAACATTTTGCCTTGTCTCTCAAAGCACAGTCCAGTAATGCTTATGAAATCTAAAATACAAATCCTACATACGCTCCCCTTAACATGTAAAAAGTTTAAATTCAAAGTACAGACTGTATTCACTGTAAAAGGTTCAACACGTCAAAGTCATACCATCTCAAATGGTAAACATCAGTGGTTATTTGAACACTAAGTTTTGTGCAAATACATAAAAGCTTGTTGACATTCACTAAAGCGACAGATTTATAAGCAACAAAAGTCCTATTTAGAAGTTGAAATGGAGTTGTGTGAATCTTTCATTACGAATTACTCGAACAGATACTTTGACAACACTGACCTGGACAACCGGACGGAGCCTATTCTTTTCTGGACGGTGCTGATCTTTTCAAAGGCGTTCTGTGCGCTATTTTCTCATCACGGACACAGGTTCAAAGCCATTTTAAAAAGGCTGAGTGGTTCTCCATCTGCAGGTCGCCTCTTCATCCGTCTTGAGAGGCTGCAGTTTTCATCAGGGGCAGTAATCACAGCTGTCCAAAGAATACTAAAATGTAATGAGTTCAGCCATTTACTTTTAAAAGTCCTCAGCTTTGTGGGTCAGATTAGCTTCCACTCATCTTAAAAGGGGTGTGGTTTTTTTTTTTGGAAGGGTGTATTGATGTGGGGGCGTAGCCAGGGTCACGGTCGGGGGGGTCGTAGCCCTGGTAACGGTTCAGCTTCTCAGGGTCATTGGACGCCATGTGGGTGAAGTCCTGGAAGATGTCTTGGTAAGTTTCATCCCCTGTAAGAGCGAAATAAAGAAGTCAATGTAAAGCAGATACTTTTAAGAAGGGCTTGTGCCACCTGCTTGTCTCTAAGATGATGCGTTTGCTTTGCCTTGAATGTAAATTTTATCTCTTTGGAGACAAGCATATGGAGGCATCAGACCAAGTCACAAATCAGATCTGTAAAGAGACTATTCTGAATAATTTTTTTTATCTTTGCAGCTTATGCTAAAAGTGTTCAGGAGAATTGACTAAAACAGACTTTATGCGTAAGGCAGGATATTTGATTATTTGTGGATGACAATATGGTAACTAAGTGCAGGGCTGGGTGAGCTGGAAAAAATACATAATAAAACCATTTCCTCTTCATTTGGATCAATCTTGATTTTTGATTCATTTTTGCTTAACCAAGCAAAAAATTATAAATATTCAAAATTTGCTTTTGTGAACATAAACAAAAAAGTGTCTATTTTGAAGATTTTTTTTTTTTGAAAAAATATATCAATATTTTGCCTCAAAGTTTGACTTCTGCTCCAAACCACTTCAACATGACTTAATCCAATCTCTCAATTTTTCGGTTACTTAAGAGGTTTGCTAACTGTGTTCATAAAGAAACATATTTAATCAAATAAATGCCAAACAGACAAATCTATACAGAAAACAAGTAGGTGGCAGACCCTTCACCAGAAATGTTACATCTAATATCTACAGTATTTAAATACATTAATAAAATCAGAAGAACACATGATATTCTTGGGGTTCATGCACAGAAAGGAGATAAAGAAAAGTCAATCGTACCTGTGAGTTTGAGCTTCAATAAAGAAACGCAGAGAGAAACAAGCCAGAAACAAAAACACAGAAGAAAAATGACAGGAAGGAAGAAACGGGACCACGGAGGTTAGTTTTGTTAACAACTGTATTGTGTTTAAAGTGCACTCTATATGTACAAAAAATACAGCTGTGTTGACCTCTCGACCCAAAGAAAAAACAGAAGAAGAAGAAAGGCACAAACTCTGGGAGGAGAGACAAAGCAATTAAACGGCAAAACAGCAAGTACAGAGAAAAAAAAAAGCTCAGGAAGTTACGTGACATGAGTAGAGCTGCAACTCACGATCGAACAATGATTATTTCTATTGTACATTGACACTATTGAACTCCTGTGAGGTTTTACTCTTTTCAGAAAAGTGTTACCTGAGCTCAGTACTTTGAGTGAGCAAAAAGAAAGGCCGATGCTTATTTTTCATTAAAGTCTGTTACTGATAAAATCATGGGGAACGCTCAGAGAAAAAATGTAATTTACTGTAAATTAAAACATATTTTCATGTTACAGTTCATATATTTAAATAGACTTACAAAATGTGACTAAAATTATTTCATGATTGATGAGTTGATTAGTTGCAGCTCTACCAGTTGGTCAGTTTTCACCAGAAATTGAAAATTGGAAGCCACTTAATGTCACAATGGAAAATAAGTTGCCTGAAATGTTCTGCAATATGGCATTAAACTTTGGCCATGGAGATAATCACATGGCGTCACCAGGCAAAGTTGCAAGACAAGATATTCTTAACCACAAAACTATTTGTAGTTAATGAAAGATACACATAGAAGCTGGATACAGTATAATGCCATTTTGTGGAGTATTTCAGGTGAAACTTAAACATTTCTATTGAGACAAGCAGGTGCCGAACCAGAAAAACAAACAGTGCATCTTTAGAGTTAACATTACTGACATATAGTTAATGTAGTCATTTAGGCGGTAGGATGATTAGGCCTGCTTTTCTCACATTCATCATCACTGAAGACCCTCATCAGACTTACAATTTCAACACTGATTGCACTGATGGAGAGCTCTTAACGCTAAAGACTGGCAAAACAAAACCTGAGGATATTTAAGATGCGGGAAGCACTCATTTCCTTTCCTGTCCTCATCTGATTTACCGTCTAAAGACTTTTTATAGGTCCGAGCAGCCTCTCCATTTAACAAACAATGATTGAATAACAGACAGAAACAACCGCTAAGATTCATTAACCCTCCATCCAGGAATAAATAATTATACGATACAATCTAAATGCCATTAAAACTTCTGTAAATAACTAAGACCACCTTTTTTGTAAAGCTCTACTTCAAAGTGCTTGTGTGCCCTCAAACAAACAGGGCATTTTAAGTGGGTTTAAAAGAAAAGTGGGAGTAAACAATTTTCAATAAACAAAATTCATTCATCTATTTCATCTCTACACAAAGCTTTGACTTAAAAATAAATAAAAAATATTGTAATTCTAACTGGTACAGATTGATGTGGCTTTTTTCTAGTCTATTGCACTGTTGAAACAATGGCATTCACAGATAGTTTTGAGTTAACATTCGATATGATTTATGCAATGGCACTACACATTTTACAATTCAGGATTTTAGGTGGAAATGAGCGAAAGTCCAGCACACTTAAACAGAAATAATAAAACTTTATATTGGGTACACTTGGCATTCTTAACACAAATATGACTCCTGTATGACTTTTGTCATGTTCTTTTGTTGTTTCCTTTTAAAAAACATCCTCAAAGTAGTGTGTCATTCACAAATGTCTTGAGTAATCTTTAGGCTGTGTACATCTGCAGATTTCAGGTTGCCATTTCCACCTTGTGATGTCATTAAGTGGCAGCTACAGTCAGTTTAGTCTCAATTTAACTGATGATTTATGTCTGCAATACATTAGAAAGCCATTAAGTTCACTATTATTTTGTGAATATTCTAGTTCTCATTTTTATTCACTTCAAGTTTTTTTTTTTTTTACAGAAACTTCCAACGGGTCGAAAAGCGCATTAAATGTAAATGTAGAATTAAATGTAGAATCAAGTAAAAAACTTGAGGATCTGTGTGTTAAGTGTATGAATGAAACAAAACACCAGAGGAAACAACTAAATATTAATACATTTAAATAGGTTTATCTGGTGTTATCTATTTCAATGTTAATTAATATTTAGTTGTCCCTTACGTCACCGCCCACTTCCATGTTCAAGGCGGAAGAGATTTTAAATTTCACAATAAAATCGTATTTTACTTCTAAACAATAATTATTTCATGAAACAAAGACTAATATCTTGATAAGCATTGCTGTTGCTATGGTTTCCTGAAAATGGTGGTTAATCTGTCATATGGGCTTTAACTCTTATTCTGCAAAATATACTGCTAGTTACACATTTAGTAACTTTATCATAACATTTTATTACCAGTTATTTGTGTAATGTTGGGGCATTTTTTGCAGATTAATTATCTTCCTAAAAAGTTTGGTTGAGATGTGTTGTACCACATGGAACGTTTGGAACGTATTAGGCTCATCATCCCCTAATGACCAGGTTTTCAAAGTGAAAAGATAAGTGCACAGATACGCTAATGCAGTATAGGACATTAAGAACAGAATAAATACTGGAGAGCATCCAATTAATTAAGTTCATCCATACAAATTTCAGACAGGTATTTGTTAGCAAGTGTACCCTAAAATAAAGTGTTACCAATAAAATAGTACCAAGCAAACTCCCACATCTATAAATGGGAATAGTAAACTCTATGTATACCCTTTACAACATGTACATAACTAGATTCATCCAAAATTATTCCTTTTATTTAAAATAGAGCTTTTATGAATAAGTTAATAATTTACCAATTCTCAAATACTTACTATTTAGCAAACCAAATCAAATGATCAGTTATCAGGGATGAATTAATGAGAAGTTTACAGTGACATCAAAACACACTGGTTGCATATCAATGAACAGGAATGTGCATTACCTTGTTTACAGTATTGGAAGTTAATTTATGGCTTGAATAACAACATGCAATATTGAGGCATAGTTATTGCCTAGTTAGTTTTAACAGTAAATGTTTGTACAGTGAGGTGTGTCTACTGAGTCCAGGGAGCTGGATTCTGGCTGATCGTAGCACCCAATGTTTTAGGCCCAAATAGAGTTTGTCCTTTGTATTTTGTAAATGCTGTTTATAGGATTACTTTATACAAAAATATTAAGCAGTAAAATAAATATTTAAAGGGAATTTTCTCTGCCATATCAGAGAAAAATGCTTCTTTGTGCTATTAACGCTTCCGGAATAACTGTCACTTTAATAATGACGTTATTCCATTTTGGAACACACTCAGTATTCATCGCAGTAGATTTTATATCGTCACCAACACAGTGGTTCACGACAACACAGAGGCCACAAAAAAGATTCTGAGAACGCTTTAAAAAATACCATTTTGTCAACATATTTTCCTATTGTGACCTGAGCCTGGCTCTAAAGCCTGGCTCAAACGCCTGGTCTACGTTTCACCGAGCTGCAGGCAGATGAACTCCTGCATACACTTCCTGTACTGCATCTCAGTGGGGCTGTTGGAGTTGTATTGACCTGACTGACTGTAGGGTCCCTCTGCCTCCCGCATTTCTTCATTCATCTTGGCCAATCTCAGCCTGCAAATGAAACGTATTTAGCATTTATATGCTAAATATACGTATATGAAATCATCACGAAACAGTTGATAAAATACTCACAATGTGACGATATCGGCATTCGCTGCATCCACAGCAATAGAAAGAGGCGTTTTCTCATCTATGTCTGCAGCATTTTGATTTGCTCCTCTTTTAAGAACAAACAGACTTGCCTGAAGAAAAATTCAAGTCATCTCATTAAACGTGATTTGTGAATCAGAACAAAAACACTCAGTATTGCAGAGGACAAACCCAGTGTGTCCGAGCATGGTGGCGTGATGGAGAGGTCCACGTCCCTGGGCATCCTGCTGATTTACATTGGCTCCGTTTTGTAGCAAAAACTCACAGGTGACCAGTGACCCCTTTGGGTAAGCGACAACAGACAACAGTATTAGAAACATTTGGTGTAATTCCCTCAATTGTCCAAAGTGATCCAGAGTTCAAAAGGCTTCAAAGTTGTCATCTGGACAACATTTTGAAGATTAATCTTCAAAACTTTGTCCAGATGACTAACTTTGAAGACTTTTCCACTATTTTAAATATTATCTTCTGAAATAATTGCAAGCACAGGTTTAAATGTATAAGTTGCATTACCCCATGAACTGCCATGATGAGTGGTGTTCTCTTCTCATCGTCTGTATTGACCCAGTTGACCTCTCCTCCGTGGGCCAGAGCCTCGGCCATATCAGGCAAACTTCGGGCACAAGAGGCCCAGAACAGCTGTAGACCAGGGCTGTACTCCTTTGGCTCATAGAAAGCCACGTCTTTACAGGGAGAGGGAGGTGGCAGCGTGGCAGGCATGGCCATAGGAGGGGACTCTGCACAGTCTGAAACACAGACAATCACACCATTTACAGTCAAGTCTTTACAAGTTGAAAAAGTTATAAACCCAGTTATTCAAGTGTCTTTACCAGCTTCACCCAGGCTGTTGTTGGAAGGAGTAGTTGCCAGCATCTCTCGGCTTCCATCAGCGCTGTTCTGAATACCACTGTCTGCACTTTTGACTAGAAAAAGAGCGGTAAAATTAGTCACCAGAAACACATTTTTAGGGAAACAATATAAAACATAAGGAAAACCTCTGGTTCAATATATTAAAGTGTTCAATTCGATAAAAAAGATAGGGGTTTATCTCCCATTATTAGTGCAGTAAATAGTAGAAGTAAAATTTGCTTTAGACATGAGGTAATCCTTATAGTTTTAATAAGTTGTTACACAGCACTGAAAAAAATAAAAAATAAAACAAAAATAAAACATATGTGAGTTCTTTCCATCACCTTATCCAGCTAGTTACCAATAAAACTTCCACAACCGTGACCTCCCACATTTCCCAGGAAAATATTAGGTTATGCTCTGAGGAATTTATCCCAAAAGAAGACCAGGGATCAATAAAAAGGTCGATGAAAGTTATTAGTTCACAATCCAAGCAATGGAATGAATGGAGGGAGGGCAAGGAGAAGCAGGGGACAGAAAGTGAGCATCAAGTACTTACTGTTCCTGAGTTTGGAGGAGGTGTCAAAGTAGGAGAAGAGCGAATCAAGCTCATCGGGACAGAAGAGAGAATCACGGCGGGCCTCCGAGCCACTGGCAGCAGCTACGCAAGGATGATGGGAGTTTGGGAAATTGGTTGGCAAAGGGTGTCGTTGAGTTGCAGGGGGAAATGGTGAAGGTTTGAGGGAAGGTGGGAAAAGCAGGGTTAGTCCAGAAGCACATATCAGCCACAGGAACAGGGAAACAAAATTACAAACAGTAGGTAGAGAGAGAAAAAGAGAAACAAACTGAGGGGAAACAGTGACACCATCTGGCCAACACTGGAACAGACAGACTACAAGAAGCAAGGGAGGCAAAAGAGCTCAGACATACGCTGTTCACAGTGAACATTATGTCAAAAAGGAGAAGAAGCTTTTCAGGTATGTATTTTACAAGAACAAACATAACACCAAAATGTATTTAATAATACACTGTTTCTATCAACTCTACATTAACAAATACATTAGGTTGCGTTCATGTGACAGATCACACTTTAATATTTTTAAAAACAGATGGTGGGCAGCTAAAATTATATTGTTATATCAAGTGTAAATGGTTTCTGAATCGCACTTGCGTGCATCCCTAATTGGTTAATACGTGCGTCAATTGTAATCACTGAACCTGAAGATGAACATGGTGACCACAAGATCTCTCTGTACTAAAATAGAGAGAAGCCATGTACTGTACATTGTCCAGGCAATCTAGTCACTCATCACTGACAATGTGTGATATTAACTTTTAGATATTTCAAGGCAAAATCGAATGTTATTAATCATTTTAGTAACAAATTAACTTTTGTAAAATGTATACCAGGTTTTTGGTTTCCTGTACCAGCAGTTGTATAAAAAAAACAGAGAGAGATCAGTTTGAATTATCAAGGTTAGTGTTCAGGTCTCTAGCTTAGTAGAGACCTGAACACTAACCTAACCTTTTTGATGCCAAAAAGATTAATAAAACCAAAAATGTCATGCCCACCATCTGGTATACTGACATCATCACATTTTAGAACATGAATGCAACCTATTGATCACAAGTGAACTATCACACAAAACTATTTAATATGAGAAAAGTGATTAACATCTGGCTTTCCCCTCACCTGTTTGTCCTGAAGAGGTTGAGCCGGGGCGCATTTTGGGGGTGGGAGGCGGAGCACGGGGAGGCATGTGGTCGGAGCTGCTGCTGAGTCTCTTCTCCTCTTTGCTCAATGACACCACTTTGAACCGGAGTTCATCGTCCGTCGGCCGACGCACAAACCGTCGATCAACGTATTTGGCTTTGATGTAAGCTTCCACCTCGTGTCTGACAAAAGTTAAGAGTGTAATTACAAGGTTATTTAATGTAACCTAAAGAAGTAATAAACATTTTCTTTCATACCTTGGGTCTCCAGGATTTGGTTTTCTGGCTCCTAGTTCCTCTCGTCGAGCCTCATAAATCTGATTGATGACTTTATTACCAAGTTCACACATTAACTGAAAGAGATATAAAAATACAATGGATCAAATCTTTTGTGTTCTCTTGTGTAAAAATGCATTATTCTTCAAAAAAGGCACCATATTTAATTAATATTAATTTAAAATTAAAATCAGTTTTGCCCAGTCCTGTGTCTTGTCTACATCTAACAAGTTTAGATTTAGCTTTATTGGTACCGCTTAACTCATTTTAGCTTCTGAAAGTTGTGAAAAAAAAAAAAAAACACTTTTTTTAAAAATTCATTTGTTTAGTTTTATATTTTAGGTCATTGTAGTATTGCTTTTTGGAAATATAGACTTGGAATAACAAAATCTCAAGATTTTCACCATGCATGCACAATCTTATAATTTTATCGCATGAGCTTTTGTACTGTTCCTAAAAAAATGTAAAACCTAAAACTTTTACCTTTAGAAGTTCAGGTTCCCATGTGTCCAATGTTAAAGATCGCACTTTAGAAAAATGCACTCCAAGACTCCTATATTTGTTGAAAAATTACAAATAAATATATGTATTAGATTAGCGAATGTTGCTTTTAGGTTTAAAATCATAGATATAATTGTCATTCTAAGGTAATCTCAAAATCTTTGAATGTCAAATATCTCAAAAGGAAGTTTTTCCCAAAAGCTATAACTTACAAAATGGTTTTAAAATGTTTTTCACCTGTGAATACCGGAGCACTGGATGCAGAGTGTGATGCCTAGGTTGATGCTGGCCCAGCGTGGGTCTGGCTGCCCGCAGTCACAGCAACAGGAGTTCCCCGGTATAGCCAAGACCTTCTGAAGAGCTGTTTCCCCTTTTAAAGATCGCTCCTTAGTCTCTCCCCCTGAGTCCAGGCTACCAGTGGATGTGGATGACTTTCTGTCTAGTTTCTTATATAACAAATATGTGGTGTAGCTTAGCACTGCATAAAACTTAATCACTGCAAAACATGGCCATCCCATCTTACCTCAGAATCTTCTCCTTTGTCGCGGAAGGCAGTGGCAATGCTGTTTTGGACGGCTTTGATCCATGCTTGTCGCAGTTTCTCAGAATCTGCTTGCATCATACAACTCCTGCACAAATAAATCCAATGATTCAGTGAGATATGTGACATATAAACAGCCACATCTACTGAGCAGTTCAACGCATACTTAGTGGGAGAAACAACTTCAAAACAGAAGCGACGCTCAATATCTTCACAGTGTTTGACTGTGCAGAGCCGTAAATCCTCCACCACCACAGTAGGGTTGTCCTGCCAAAAAAAACACCTCTATAAGTACAACACAAACTGATGAAATAATGTAGCAAGTAGGCCTGTCATAATTCCAATATAACCTTTGTTAAGAAACACTTAAGTACGTATTTCGCTAAAGACTCGAAGATTTTGCTCCATAAAAACCTGTTCCAGGTTTTATTTACTGAATGATAAGTAACAAGTCCAGTAATATGCATTTTCATACCTTGAATTTCTTCTGGTAAACTAGCTGATTGTTCTGTATGGAAAACCAACGCCTGAAAAAAGATCACAAGTTAGCAAAAGAATGCATTTCAGTAGTCTTTTAATAAATTTACCACTGCATAAATCTGCTGTGGCTTTAGGCAAAACCAACAAATTGTGAGATCATATGACTTAAAAAGAAGTTTATAACTGTAAAAGGCATTTATCCTCTAAGCCATAGTTCAAACAACTTGAGTTTTTGTTGCCAAGGGCTTAGTCATTATCCAGTTGTATGATGTTCTATAGTGTTGCGATCTCAACTGCAAATAAATTATGTACAGGCTACACCATGCGAAAAAAGTATTTGGACACCCATTGTCCACTTAAAAAGATTTTCATCATGGGTACACTTGAACTATGCGAGACAGAAGCTGAAGAAATAAAACAGATAATCACTTGTTGAGCAAGCCTTTTTATTTTGATATTCTTGTAGAAAATAAGCACAGTTTTTGGACACTCAGGGAAGTTTAACTCAATACTTTGTACAGTAACCTCGGTTGGCAATTACTAAGAGCAAATGTTTCCTATAGCTTTTTTGGCTCACTGTCGCTGGACAACAAGAACTTTCAACACCCTCTGCAAGTTTTCTATCGAGTTTAGGTCTGGAGACGGGCTAATCTTATCCAGGACCTTGAAATGCTTTTTACATAGGTACTCCTAGTTGCCCGGCAGTGTGTTTGGGGTCATTGTCATGCTGGGAGACCTAGTCATGTTCCATCTTCTGTAGTCTTACTGAGGGGAGGAGGTTTATGCCCTTGCCAAAGATCAGTCACCCTTTAGCAGATCTGGAATTCTGCCTCTGGTTCCTTAGACAGCTCTCTGGTCTTGACCTAGCCAGGCTAACGCCACCTAGTGCCTCCGTTCCATTTCATTTCACTCCAGCAACTAGACAGGTGTCATTAATACAGGCAACAAATGAAGGATAAAAGAGCTTCTTAAAGTGAGGCTCACTTCCTAAATTCAGGTGAAGGGAGACTCAAAGTGGAGAGCAGTAGTGTGATTTGTTTGACAGCAGGTGTCTGCAATTAGTGCTCAATTTTGAGTAGACAATCTAGCCTCTGACATTAGAGGCTAGAAATGACATTGGCCTTTGTAACTGTTTTGACATGAAACTTTCTAATTTGCAGTTTGCATTCTGAAAATTGCCTAAACTTACTCAGATAATGCTATTTAAACACCATATACACAGTTTAAGATAAAACCTTTTTTTTAAATAAAAAAGGTTTTATACAAAACTTTTTTCATTCTCTTCTCTCATAGTTGAAGTATATCTATAATGAATATTACAGATCTCTCTATTCATAGCGCGGTTACCTGTTCCATGTTTTGAATGCATTGCTGGCTCGTTTGAAAAGGTAGCCCTCCATAGCAATGCCGTTGTCCGCATCCACATTGTACTCCAACTTTGTGTCATCAGTTGAGAAATCCTGAAGAGAGTAAACAGGAAACAGCACATAAATATTTGTGTTAATAAAATGGCATTGATGGGCTTGGACTTTTTAGATAAATGTTGTAATCACTATTATGTACATAAAGTAATTTACACACAGCCTAACCCTAACCACAAGGCTTTTATACTGTAACAGTGTTAGTCAAGTTTGTAAAGTTATTAAAAACTCAAAAAGAACTATATTTTTAGTCCAAACACAGAGCTGGTTTAGTTGAAGCCTGGATGCATCATTCTTTTTCAACAACAATAAAAGAGCCTTGTTAATGTTAATGTTTCTGTCACATGATCTGATGTGTTGTCATGGGACTGTCCCAGTTTAACTACCTGATCTACTGCTATGTTTCTACACGCTTCAGGCTTCTCGCAAGTGACACACAACACCAGGCGCAAGAGTTACATTTCACTGAAGTCTCAGACAAACTACGAGAAGAACTCTCTTATTTTCTCTGTTACTGTAATGAGCAATGACACCGGCTTCTCAACACAACCATCAGCTTGTAATGAGAAAACAACACATTGTAAATAAAACATCTTAAAAAAATAATAAATCACATCTTCAAACATTTTATTCAGCTCAATAGATATTTCTATAATTGTTTTTTTCTTTTATTGCTCTGTTCATTCAAGAGAGCCTATGTGCCCTTTGCTTTGTGGTAGAGTAAAAGTGTAACTATAAATATAAAACAGAAAAAAATTGTACAATAACACACAATTTGCCACCAAGACAAAGTTATTTTTACCACAATATCAATACACACTATAGACAAAATACTATTTGACAAAAGATGACAAGTGACCTCCATAATTTTTGTGAGAATTATAATTATGCATTACAACAATCAATCTCTGTGAATGTGTATACACTAAAAGGTGTATACACAGGTGTTTTTAGTTCTGAAAACAATTTAGTGACAACTCAAATGATGATGCCTCCATCAAATGCTAACACATCAATAACAGGCAGAAAACAACCAACAGCGAAAATCAACACTGACACATCACAATAAATGATGCCACAGAATCACTGCAAAACATGGTCACAAGTGTAGTTTTGTTATCTCCACAGCCACTGCAATGCAGTCGTGTGCAGAAGAAGATGAAGGTTACAAAATGAAAGTGAGATGGAAAATGATGCGAGCACACTACGTACGGAGGATGACCTCCAAGCGCAAAAGTTGCGATAGTCAGGTAAAGACTCCTCCTAGAATATTACAAAGAAACAGACAAGGTGTAGATCTGTAAAATGATGATGAAGTAGTTGAAATGGAAAAGAATCCTGAAGGAGCAGACGGTTAGTTTCTAAAAATAGCTACAGATACATGACATGCATAAAACAAAATGCACTTTTAGCACACTCAGACTTGTCACTCACCAGATACCAAACATAGTGAAAGCGGCTGAAGATCTTCATTTTACAACTCTCCAAACAATGACAATGTTAGTCGAGCATCTCTTTATCAACAATGTCTCTTAAAGTACTTGTGAGTATCATCTCTGAGACAGTGCGAGTCTGGGACGGGCTACCTGTCTAAACCTCTCCTCCTCCTCTCTGTGTTTGTGTGTACACATGACAGTCACATCTACAAACTCCACCCAGTGCTGTTCTCACTGCTACCTGAAGGTCACCTGCTCCTGTCTCACTGATGCTACTGTGTCTGTCCACAATACAGCAACTGAAAGTATTACAGGCCAGATACAACTCAGTGCACAGTGAAGTACTAACTGCCAAGATAAAATTTTTTAGCTGTACTGATATCACGTCAAAAAACACGTCAAACAGTTTGGCAGTACTTTTATGTAATGATAGAAGACACAAAATCTTTAGGCAAATGACCTTTGTGTCCATCTTAAAGCAGACATTATGTCTCAATAGGCAGAAAACTGCAGCTGAATAATTCATGATCTTTGATGGAACGCATACTAATCGTGACCTCCAAGCACACTCTAAATGTGTGTCAAAAACATGAACCAACAAAAGCATTCATCAGTGACACTACTCTGAAATGCACAAATACATGCTTCGTCATTTTATCAGGTAGAATCACCAGGGTCAAATGACAGAGTCATGCATAATTAATCATAAACATAAGTGATTACTCATCTCTGGCTCTAAAATTAATAATATGCTCATTTTACATGTCTTAGGGGTATGTGTTATTAAAGTACATCGGACCCTTACCTGCAGAGCAGCCTGGAGCAAGCAAAAAAACCAAGAGAAAAGTGAAAGAAGACAGAAAATTGTTAGGACAGTTTGTGTATAGAAGACAAAGGCACAAGGAAAAAAATATGTAAAAATAGCAAGAGGAGAGCAGCGTAATGGCAAGTGACAGCTGCAGATATAAATTGTCAGAGATAAAGATCAAGAACTTATAAGGCTGAACAACACTGACTGACATGGCAGATTTTGATGTTTGGTTTCCTTTTAGAAATATAGTTTGGGGTTTGTATAGGCACATATGCCATGAAAGCAGAGCTTGTTTGTTTGGAAACCTGTGAGTAGTGAATTATGCACAAGTGTGTGGCTGAGATCATCCGTACTGGTTACATTACCTCAAGGGGAGGAGCTTTGTTTTCATTCACTTCTAGAAAACACTACATGCTCTCTAGACCAGAGGGAACCATTAGAGGAAATTTATGTTGGCTAATGGTTATGAATGAACGCCTGTAATGAGCCTTGGTATGGAGGTTTACAATGGATAATTAATGTGTATCAAAACATGTACCTTTTGTTGAATGGTAGAGTGTTTTAGCTCCATGTCCCGCTTCTCTTTGGCAGCGTCCACCACCAGCTGGTCCAACTGCAGGAAATAGCACAAATTAGTCAACATCATAAGCTCATCATTCACAGCATTTTCACACTTCCTGAATTATCTCTGAGAAGCATTGGCAAAATTAGGCCATATTGTGGTAAGGAAGAGCCATTTATCTTTGGAAAGTTGCATTCAAAGTTACTGGAAACAAATTATTGTCACTGTTCCAGATCCACCTCAGGCAGGTCATATTTTCTGACCTACATCATCACGCTTTAAGCACACAAACATCAGTATAAATTTAATAGCTCATGGATTGTGACCAACGTAAGAATAGAAAAATCTCAAATTGTCAGTTAGAATTAAAGCTATCTTCTTAAATGCCAACAAAACATTGGTGGGTGATACTGACAATTTTTGTGAACGATTAAATATCCTAGTCACCATAGCAACATACATAGCAAGATTATTAGGAAGACTATAAAGATTATCAAAAAAGTCATACGTTTTTAATGTATTTTGAGATCGGATATTGTTTTTTTATAATTCTGAAAACAAGATAACCAAAGCAAACTTTCAAAACAACCTTTCCAATATTACATTCAATACATTGCCCTCTTTTGAAGGATTGTATTATGATACTGATATAGGCAAAGGAGATATAATACAAAATATGACAGCAACAACAAAACTTAAACGTGGATTTAGTTTTTATCTAAAGAGGAAGTTAGTGATCCATTTAGCAGCAGACACAGAATATCTGATTGTAAATGTTTTCTGTTGTTAAACTAAAACTACGGTCTTGCTCTGCCTCTGTGACTAAAGATGATCTATACAGTTAATCTCATGACTGTATTTGCCTTCTTCTCCACATCAAGGTTTCCAAAATGAATCGAGTAACTTGAAAAGATATAGAGCACCTTTAAATGAATCATGCAAATCATGCTGAGCTGGTTTTAAATTACTAAGAAGATAAAATAGTTCAGCATCAAATAAAAACACTATGTGATAATTAAGTAATTATCCAACCTGTTGACAGCTCTTCCACACTTCTCTGCACAGCTGTTCTGCTTTTTTTAGCTTCATGATTAATAAAAATATAATATCCAATATCAGAAAAGAAAAGCTTAGTTCAGCATCACTCCGGTTTATAAATCAGATGTTAAAAATTTGCCTTCTTTAGATTCATAAAGTTAAAAGAAATTTTGGGGGTTCAATTTCCTTAGAGCAGTTTGTGTCGCTTTTTGTCCATCTTAATATTGACTCCATTTTAAATGACACAAATTTAAATTGTCACTTTAAAAAGTTTGAATGGGGAAATCCAAAATTCTAAAAGCACCAGGAGGGAATCATGTTTCCGAAACCCAGGAATGCAAAATAAAAGATGAAAAAGCAATTCAGTTAAATTATCTTCAGTTAAAAATCCAAAAGTCCAACGTAGTATGTTAATATCTTTGGTTGGATATCTCTGTCGTGCTGTCGCCTCAGTGTCACCTCTCTATGGACTGTGCTGAGTGAGAGAACTTGACTAACTATTTGTGGGAAAACCCTCTCCAGTTTTGTGCTCTTCCTCATTCCTGCACAGTTCAGCAGCCACCCACTACGACATGATAATCATCTTACAGCCAAAAGTGAGTCCTCCTTTGTTTATCAGAAGATGCACAAACATTTGGACAATGCAGAGAACAAGCCAACATGTGGTGGGACACGAGACAAAAGGAGAAAGAAGTGCCACTTGCATAAGGTAAAAATTTGTAAGGAAACAAAAATGGAAAACAGTACTGGTTAGTTTCAATTTCCTATTCAATTAAACAATTATTCTGATTCTGCTTGGTACAATATAATTACACAAACTAGAAAAATAATACTTGTAGCATTTAAAAAGCAATTTTAAAGATGCACTGTGTAACTATTGGAAGGTGAAAAGTCAACAACACAAAAGTAACTTAAACATACATTATTTATTTAGAGCAGCAATTTCATCAAAAGGACAAAAAACATATTTTATTCAGTTCTATTTTTGGTCAAAAAGGTGCACATTTAAGTTCTTTTTTTTTTTTTTTTACCAAAGAAAGTTAATTTAAAAGAAAAGTGTGTGTTATTTGATTCTTTAGGTGACAATCAATTTATTTTATCAAAAAAAAAAAAAAAAAAATCTAAAAAGTAGGGATCACATACTAGGTATGTTAAGATGGAACTAAAGGACAATTTCACTGCTTGTTTCAATAATTGTGAACAATAACGAAAACGTGATGTTTAATCTCACAATACTCTCAGCAACAGTAACTTACATGTCAGCATTGTCTTCATAAGAAAAACAAACTATAATGAATGTTACAAGGTCTATAATTGTGCTTCAGACGGCTTTATATAGCTCAGTGTTTGCTTATAGTGGGAGTATTTAGATTGTTAGACTAGTTTGTTCCTGGGATATTGCAGGATGCGCACAGTGCTTATTTTTTCAGGGATTTTGAATCAAATTTTTAAACAGGAAGTCTCCAATAACCTGACGCAAAAGCAGCAAGCCAAACAACTGAATTGTCCACAATCACACGACATGTGTAAAGACCCCATTATGTAATAACTGTTATTACTCATTAAATGCTCTTTGTAGATCATAGAACTTGACTTATGCACTTCCTGGAAATAAGGTCCCATTTCCCAAGGCTATTTTTTTCCACAGACTAAATATCAAAAAGCAAAAGCAGTGCACATTTCTGAGTTAAGCTTAAACATTACAATAGAAACAAAGGAGCGGAGACGTACCTGTCCTCCGAGCTGCTTCATGAGGGGTTGGAGTTCACTGAAAAGATCATAGCCTTGATGGAAAAAGGTCAGGTGGGCATACATAAAGGACAGCATCTGCAAACACAAGTAAATGAGGGCAATTAGATGATCAGTTTTATTGGATATTATGGAAAAGTTTATAGTTACCGATTTCAGGATTTCAGATCTTCTTTTGGACTGCAGTACATTAATCTAAAATAAAATACATTCAATTAGACACAAAATCAACAAAGCAACAACATATAAAAGTAACACTCCGGGAGGAAGGACGACAAACCACGCCATTAATGTAGAAACAGAAAAGGTCAAATGAATGAGACTTCAAAGGAACTGCTGACCAAGAAGGAATTAAACTGCCTACTACAGACACCAGAGGGAGCTCTCTGTCAAATATTCTGTGGTTCAAACTGTTTGAGTTACCTTTTACTTTGTGTCAATGGTACTGCTCTTTTAATACATTAATACTCATACTTTTACTATATGTTAAAAATGACAGATGGATATTATATACATTTTGTTTCATTCAGAAAGAATTCATAGTAAATATTTAAGTATAGGTCAGTGAGTTACTAAGAAAATCTTTTATATCCGCTGTGGTCAGCAAATTGAATTGCTTGTGGTCGAGATTTTCTGAAGAAACATTGGCCGCAGTAGTTTTTCCAAGTTCCCATTCAATCTCTGTGCTGCTATAGCTATGCAATCTTTAACTCACATTTTCTAAACTAAGTTCCAAATGGTGCCTTTTATACAATTTAGTGATTCCATATTTCTGGGTAAAAGTAAAAATGTATATTCCCCAAAATAACTATTGTCATGGTAAAAATAAACCATGTATTTCACTTGATGGCACAGCAGTGTAAAGAAGGTATTCACTTTTTAATTAAAAATGTTTCACAAACATTTAGAACAAAAACCAAAAGAGGGGCTAATGAGGAGCAGAGCACAACTGAAGACAAAACTGCTGACAGAAAACCCCAAATCTTTAAGGTTTTTGAAATGTGCAGTGTCAGCAACTTAGATTTCTTCTAAGTCAGCCAAGAAACAACACATTTCTAACAGTCTTTTCTTGGCCTTTTTATGTGAAGACTACATAAAACAATGGATTAAGTAAACAGATTGATTAAAATAATTGAGTGAAAGCCAATGTAATCCCCCAAAACAACATGAATGTTTTTATTTAGACATCAAACAGTTAAAACTTTTTTTTTTTAACATCAAAGCCCCTAAACAGCTGTGTCTCATTCCTCAGTGTGCAGAGTCTGAGCATGACTCAGAAGGTCAAACAAAAATACATGATTCAGATAAAGGTTGTACCTGTAGAACGTAGTCGAGGACAATGTGCCTGAAGCACTTTCGTGTGGCTGTGAGGATGTTAGTGGCTTCTTCCACCTCGTGCTGCTTATTACGAGGAGCCTGAGCGTTCTTGATAAGCGCTGCATCCTTCTCTTCGCTCACTTTGTCAAACTGCTTTTTGGCATCTTTAAATTTACGAAGGTCACTAAAAAAGCCACATATTTAAAGTTAGGCAAGTTGTATTTGGCTGACTGGTAAAGTTTTGAAGTCTTAAAAATAAATGATTGCTATAATAGCTGTGTTGGTTTCTCTGGAGCAGGGTATCATCAATACATTGGGATTCGGTGCTGTTGGTGTGAATATAACAATGTCGGTAACTAACTTTATGAAGGATTTTTAGAATACAGTTTCCTTCTGAGTGCCAGTTTGTGAGTCTAGATGAAAGAAAATGTGAAAAAGGTGATTTCACAGTGCTGTAAGGAGGAGAGTTTCCTGAGTGAGTGTTTGTTTGTGCCAAAAGCCAAAGTGCTAATCTCTAATAAGATCAGAGCAGATGCCCTGGGAGTGTTTACTGTTTACAGAATCAGTAGTGACACATTTTGTTTACTCACTCTTTTACAAACGTTTGAAGCTGAGTCTTGATTGATCTTTGGGCTTGATCAAATAGTATCTGCAAAGACATAAAAAAACATGTTATTCCTTCACCAAGAGAAAACATAATACAGAATAAACAACTTGATATTATTGAAAGAGTTTTTTCTTTAACATTACAGGCTTCAATTAAAGATGTAAATTTCCCCAAACACACTGTTTTAGTAAAACCCCATCTTAAACGAGTCAGCTCGGTTATGACGTGACCTGTTTATTCTTGGTCGTGAGTCACACAGCGTCATTAACCTTCAAGTTTTTTCAAAGTGATGGCTGCAAGAAGCAGTCCTTTTGTACTTCCCTTTGAAAAGGACCTCACTGTTTTAGGAGTATTTGGGAGAATCAGCACTGTGTTTCAAAAAGACTACCACAGACACTGATATTATGTTCTCTCCCTGTGCATCGTATTCAAGACGGCTGAGCTGAGTCTGACTGTCAGCTGATGTGACCAGTGATGTGTCACAGTCTTGGCCATCTCTGCAGTAACTTCTATAACACACTAGAAAAACTGATCATCGTCTGCTTAAAGGCAAATAGTGTCTCAATTGAGCGCTTTCAATCATTTTCTGTCATAACATGCAGGTTCACTATGGACAGACAATCACCTGTTCTAGCGCCTGATGAAATGTATTGGGGATGAAATGAACAGTCTTTGTAAAATCACTGTCAAACTGTGAACAAATGTCCATTGCTCAGAGGTGGTAAGAGGGGAAAATACCACAATAAAATAATAAATTATTTCTTGAGCCATTATTAGCATGTATTAACATTATCATAATCATTAGAAAAAAAAAACTTTCCAATTCTATGCACAAAGGAACATAGCTTGTGAGTAGTAGCTTAAAACAGTGAAAACCTTGTTTTTGATTATATGAAAGATGGCAGGAGCAGAGCATCCTATTGCCTTTTTCTTTTTTATTAGAGTTGTGCAAATGTCAAGTGACAACTGAGCTTGCTCCAAAACGATGCTACAGAAGGCCTGCTCTGGTTCAGATGAGGGCCAGCAGGACGTTGTGTGTAGTAGTCAAGGACAGAATAGTCACTATGCATCTTATGTGCTGTTGTTGACTGCAGCTGGATGGATGATTAATCTGTCTACTCAGCTGACTTCTGTTACAGCCATCTGCCTGTGAGAGACAGTACATCTGTGTTTTATACCGTGTGATAGTTGATCATCTCTTGAAGACTCTCTGCAAACTTTGTAAGGCTTGACTGTAGAGAAAAAAGATGCATAATAATGAATGAGACACAAAACACAGCGATGACAATCGAGTCAATTGTACCAAAACAAATGTTTAACAATAAAGAAAAAAGCCAATGCACAAGACAAACAGGAAGTTCTGTATGCATAATTTAGGCAAAACAAAAAGGCCACAGAACAAACTAGGGGAAGTTTGGCTAAAATAATGTTACAATCCAATGTCATGTAGCAGGCAAGTCACCATTTTGTAAAAACTGAAATGTGATAGCTTACATGATTACAAGTTTTTTATTTTTTTTACCTCAATGACCTCATCTTTAGTGGACTGCTGGGCCAGTTCCCTGATCCCATTTACAAACTGCTTGTTGGCTGCGTTGTAGGCTTTTCCAGCGTCAATCATCCCAATGCACAACTTCACCAGCTGGAAAAAGATAAGGAGTATTATAAAATTCACATATAAATACATTTAACTGGGCTGTATAAGAAACCTTTATTCTGAGATAATAGATTGTAGGTCATGATAAGCTGACTCAGTTTCCTACACACAGCTTCTTATCAGATCTGACTCATTTGGAGAAAAGATTATTCTGGGTTATGTAATAATTGTAATTATAACTCTTATTTTTCATTACAGAATAAATATGCAAATACTGTGTTTGTTAAAACTTTGAACAAATTACTGAAAAATCATTCATATTTGTATAAAATATCAAAAATCTATTTTTGTAGACTGTTTATTTTTTATCATAGAAACATTTTTCTGTGCAGATGTTCCAAGTAATAGCAATATACTTTTGCATTTAATAATCACATTTTTAAAAATAAATGTTGACTAAGGCAAATTTTCACAAGATGAAAGGAAACATGACATGGTGACATTGGGTACACAGGAATGAATTTTAAAATCAAATTGTGTGAATTGTGTAAAATGTTTAAAAATTGTGGTTTAATCGTTGTATTTATTAAATGTGTTTGTAGTAATTTATAGTCATGTTTTTTTTTTACAGCTTGTCAAAAATATGAAACTCACCAACATTTGACTCTTTTTTGTGTGCGCTTAAGCCAAATGTAATCTCACCACAAGATCATTATAATCTACAAGTGTGCACAATATTGTGGTAACTGTATCTTGCGAGATCTTGTGAGATTTTGTCCCAATTCTCTACCATAAAATAATTAAAAAACATACATTCTTTCTGTCTTTGATCCCTGAAACTTGGCATGGGGTGTCACTTGCTCCACAAAGAAGTTTAATCACAAAATGTGGGATACTCCAGACAATGACAGGTACAAACTGGTAATAATTAGGTGGAAGAAATAGAGATAATAACGAAACATAGTATATCTAAATAATTTATAGATAGAAACATGAACCAAGCAATGTATTTTGGCTGAAGACCTTAATTATACAATACATGTCAATATTTTGACTCTGCCTATTGATTTTGACGCTGTCTACTGATTAAAGATCATGTTAGGACTTTAGTCTGAAGAGAGCACTACACAAAACAAGATGATACTGCTCTCTTACGGCCATGGATTGTAAACATCTAGTTTTGGCCATAGAAAAACACATTTTAGTCAGTAATTTGCATAACACAATCTCACTTATGTCATCACCACAAGAGTCTTAAGCCCACAGGGAACAGATGGCCGTTCTTATAGCGTCTTAATGGATAACATTCTACTTTTAGTTCATTTAATGATAAGACATGCCCATAAAATACCTTTAAATAGAACTAAGGTGCATCTACTCGTCTATCCTGCTTTACATTAAAAACATCGGAGCTTATGTAAAACTAAGCCTGTGTGAATAAGAGCTCCACCCATCAGCACACGCAGCGACATACATAGACATTATCAAGGCAGTGTGTGAGCAGACACGCAGTCCGCCCACTCCACAGATCCTTCCTCTCGAGCGTGAGGGGAAGTGAAGCTGGACTGAGTCATGGAGGTGGGGCCCTGTAACTCTGTAAGTCCAACAGAACAATAGCTTGGGACCTTCCACTGTCCAAATCTCGCCCTGAGCCACTGGAGGAACACACACGCACTGCTGTTGTCAGACTGAAGGACACGGTGGAAGACGGTTGAACATTTATCAAACAAAACTATACAAAAGTAAAACTATTTAAAAGTATAGTTTTAGTAGATAACTGAAAAAAACTCATCTTTTTTTGACACAATTGTGGGCCTTTAGAAAGCATATACAAAAGAAAAATCATTGGACAGGATTCACACTTTTTTTTTTGACAAACAGGAGTGAGAAAAAAAATTATGTCTTGGACAATGTTTTGACTAAATGCGTTTAGATGAAAGTCTGTATGTAACTGAACCATAAAGATCAACCACAAAAGGGCATAAATGTCACTTCATGCTTTTGTTTATAAGTTCCTTTTATTTGCATACACTTTTTAGTTGTTTTCTAATCTTTTGTAATATTGCACAATATAAAAAATTATTCACCTTTTACTAGCGACAAATAAAGTTGTAAATTAAACAGTAATGTGCCATAATGAGTAAACTTTTTCCCAGTTCTTTTCACACTCTTATTGATCTGCCCTGAAAGCGAGAGGTGAGAATTTATTTGCTACGCTTTGGGCCAGAGCTATCTCCTGGTAATATACTTATACTTCTCAACTAGGCGATGTTGACAAAAATTAGTTTATCAGTATATTTTTTTGCCATATTTTGATAACAGTATTCAGACGACATTAATTCAGTCTGTCAGAAATGTTTTAAAACATGTCTTTAAGCGTATTATTTGAGGTTAGTTAAATGAAGTCTTTTTCATATAAACATAGCTTTTATGATTTATTGGAAAATTCAACACATTGTCAGGCCCTAGGCTGAAATGGGTTTTTGACCCACTTTTAATTTCATAAATGTGAAGAATTACGAGGCTCAAAATGCATTGGGTAAGTGACAAAAAGTACACTGTAATAAAGCTACTGTAAATTGCAATCTGGTTCATGCAATCATGACTTTCTTTCTCATATTACTCCACTTGTGCCAGATTATACAAAAAAGTGTTAGCTCTTTCCTGCAATTTACTCAGCCCATGTATGTAAATGCTTGATTCTGTTCAACAACTAAATAATTAAAAGGTGATACTCACTTTGTCCAGCTTAGATTCCAGCTCGCACACATCGCCCTCCACTTCCTCGATGGTGGCTCTGTGGAGGCACAACACAAGCCCGTTAAATTCATCATTCAATTAAAACATTATGCACCAAACCAGGGCAGATCGGCTAAATTTAAACCAATAAAGGCCTCTTGTTGGCACACACAGTAGCCAAGCAGAGACAGCCAAACAGAAGGCTGCCATTTTGGGTATTGCTGTGGGGCTGAAATGAGAACTGGCACGATGCCCTTTGAAACATGACGAAGCACAGCTCGCTCCCCCACACCACGACAAACGGCAGCAGTGACACGTGTTCAAATCTCCTTCAAAAGTGTAATATTATCGTTATACTTCAAGTTCAATAAAATGTGGTTCAATCTATTCATGTAATACGTCAATGGGCAGTTGGAACAAGCTAGTGCTGCAGTCGCTGAGTCGATTATTTAGTCTTAATAGACCAAAATTTGTACTAGTCGACTAACTCTTTCATTCAGATTTTAAGGATTTATAGTGAACAGCAACAAAAAAGTGAATTGTCTGAATATTTGGAACCTAATCATTGGTCTAATCTCTCTTTTAAGAACAGTCTTCTTTCCATTTTCTGTGTGAATTGTTTTTTGCATGAACTCTATTGCATTTTGAGTCTTTTGTATCTGGCTCCAAGAACAGTTGGAGCCAGAAACATGGTCAAATCAAAACAATTTTGAGTTTTTGCCACGCCCTCTTTTTTGAAGACTAATCCGTATGGGACATGTCAGTCAACTAACTTCTTTAGTTGAGAGAAGCTCTAGAGCAAATAATGTCGAGATGATTAGTTTAACTGACAACTGTGATTAATCAAGTGATATTATAATTGTCCAAAGAATATAATAACTGGGGCAATATTAGGTTGATTCTTTAGAAACTATGGGCAATATTGGTTTGGTTTCATAGAAAAAAAAGCAGATTTTTTGGAGCAAATATTTAAAATTATAGTTTTTTTTTTGTTTTTTTGGCATTGTAAAAAGTAATTGTGTGATTTTGAAAGGCTATTTTAGAAGCAACATTTTTACAACCTATAGCAAAAAATATTTTCCACTAAATTTATTTAAAAAAACAAACAAAAAAAACTCACACACTTGATAAGTGATGTGCTGGACCAGGTTTTTTTTTTGTGTGCTAGACCAGCGGTGTCGAACTCATTTTGACAAAGTGACACATTGACTAAAATTAAACTACTAAACTATTAAACTTATTCTTTGACATACTATAGATATTTCTCTCTGTACTTGACTCTTGTGCATTTACTGAAATGACAGATTCTGAAAATACATCCGCAATAGTCTGTAAAATGACTTACTCTTTAAGTTTCAGATAAATCATTTCATTAGATTAAAACACCCAGATTACTCCTGGCATTAGCATATGATAAAGTAAACATTATAAGACCTGGAGGGCCGGATAAAATGATGTGGAGGGCCACATCCGGCCCCTGGGCCTTGTGTTTGACACATTGCTAAATCATAATATTTTGTCTCGTAATACTCGAGTCTCGTACCACTAAAATTTTGTGGCATCCCTAGCCTAGTTGGAGCAACGTTTATGGAAAGGTTTGTCAAAACAGTTAGTCATAATTTGAGGGTAAATAATTGGGATAAGCACAATGTTTTCATAGTTCAGAGAGAAGGGCGAGTGTTGCATGTGGCACAGCGCAGTATCAGGGGAGAGACACCAGCCAGGCCCATCCAGCTGTTTACCACACTCACATCCGCCAACATCTGATAACATCTGCTAACACAAGGCTCTGGAAGTAATGCACCTTTCAACAGAGCATCTTCAAACACACAGAGAAGGGTTGGGCACTAAGTAGGTATAGGAAAAGAACTCGTACCACCAAAAGTATTACCAAAGTATGCACACTTGAACAATTTAATTTCTAGATTATAAATATTGTATAATTGATTACTATGATTAATATTTTCAAACGCTTTTTAAAAAGTTGTTCATTGCTGCCAGCATTTTGACAATCAGTCGTTCAAAAAGCTATTTTGAGGGAGAACTGTGAACTTAACCGGACAAATTGTTTTCATTCGTTTTGACCAAGTAATTACGAGAAGAAACTAAATATGCATTTCCGATACCGTATTGATAATCCAATTTATTATTTGAGCTTGAATAAGACATAAAACAAAATGCTTTTAGTTTCCAACAAATTCAGCAACATTATTGTTCAAAACCTGTAAGATAACAACAAATAAGCACAGAATAAATCATAAATCACAAATTATTAGCGACCATTACTTTTGGAATATAACTGACCTATTTTTCCATTAGAAAGTAAATTAATCAAGGATCAATTTATCAATATGTTGAAAAATTTCACAACTATGCTTTTACAGCAACTATTACTTTAAAACAGTTTAGACTTGGGGGGAAAAGATGCTAGAAGGATTGGTGGAAAAATTCAATTATTCAGCAAAATCACAGAGGAACTGAATGCCAAACCAAAGTGCTGATTTCACAAAAGCAGCAATTAGTCTAATTTGAGGAAGTATGCTCACTGCTTGTGCTTTGTAAGACTGCATCCAGCATTTCCACAGACCCGCAACGGCAAATACCTCTTTTACTTAGCCAATACATGTATGTTTAGTTTAGTTTAACAACCAAAATACTAAACAAACGACTATGAAATGAAATACACGATGAGGGCGTGGGAGAGGTCAAAAGTAATAAGAAACTGACTTAGGTTTGGGACGCTTTAATGAAGTGACAAATACAGTAAAATCATACAACAGTAGCAGAGTCAACATACAATAAAACTCCAGGATTCAGTACTGTCAAATTGAACGTATATCTACTTTTACTTTAAGTATGTCGAGTAAAAACTGTAAGGAAGCACATACATTTCAGTGTAGACAAAGAGATTGTGGCACTTCACAGCAGACTGTATATTGACAAAACAAATGAGAATTCAAGTTTTACTGCCCTAGTAGCTATATTAAATCTGACAATAACCTAACCCTGTTAATAAATGGTGCGGGTGTTTCACTATAAACTTATGATAAACACCAAGAGCATAATAACAATTTTTTTTTTAAACTGAACATTATTGTGGAACTGAGAAATTTGACAATTTCCGTTCTATCTGTGTGTGTATGAAGTTGTGAAACTGCTGACAGGGAGAAGAAAAGGAGAGGCTTTGATTCCCAGCTCTGACCTTGGAGAACGTCCAGCCACAGAATAAATAATGAACAGAGGATAACACAGGACACAATCCCTCCATTATTTGCTGTAAGTGGAGGACACTTTAAATTTGTATATTTTTTTAAAGATAATATATGAATAGTGGAATTTAATATTTCAGTCACCTGCTTCATACTTTTAAAGCAAACACCGAAACACTTGGAATCACTTCAACACACAATATTTAACCTACAATGCAAACATGAAAGATAAACCATGCCTTATCCTCTTAGCTCAAGTATGATAACAAACAAAGAGCTGCATCTGTGCAAGAGCTGCTGCTCCAATGCTAAATAAAGCAGTGACTGTGATGTTCAAATGTTCAGTTTGTAGCAGAATGCAGGAGGTTTAGTAGGCAGACCATCCGGCAATCAGACAACTGACAACTGTCTTCTTCATTAACCTCACAAGATTCAAAATGATAACATTTTGTAATTCGGATTTAGTGCTCAAGCACTGATTCGCAGAAATCTGTGCCATTTCTCAGTCCTCCTTTTCTGACATGGTGTAAAGCTGCTAGGTTTGTTTGTTTTGTTAGAAACAGCCAATGTGTTTCTCTGATTGGGAAATAGTGATCCACTGTTCTAATGGGAACAGATTGCCATTCCGATAAATTTAGCTGTATTTACTGACTGATGTGGATCCAGAGCATCTAATAATGTTTAATGTTTATGTAAAGCTGTTCTTTCACAGGGGTACGATACATATTTATTCCGATACAATTCCCTCAGTACGATATGTATCAAGAAATATTTTACTGACCAAAATAAGAAAATGTAGAAAAGTATTGCATACTACCTGTAAAATGTTTTCAACATATTTTTGAGTACAGGACTCCTTAAAATTAATGTTAAGAATGTTCCTTTAACTATGTAGACAAACAAAAAGCAGAAGAATTGTATTTTCACTTTGCTTTTAATGTTAATGAAACAAGTGTCCTATGAATAACTTGGTTTAAAGCAGTGGTCCACGTTCCTAAGTGTAACATTTTTTATGAGTTTAGGTATCCTGATACGTAACCTGATACACCTCACTGTATCTAGGTGTGACAATATATCCCAATATCGATATGAGTAGCCCTACGACGTATGACCCATTTTCTAATGTTAACTCAGTTTTGAAGACTAAAAAAGCCAATTTAGTTCCTACACTGGTGTTGGTCGATAGAGGTTATCCAAAACAATATCAGAAAAAGCTTAATTGGTGCATCTCTACTGGTAATTAAGCTGTCAATCACAGCCACCGGAAATCATCAAATAAATGTATTTTTGTAAAGCTCAGTTTTGGATTTGGCAAATAGACACGTTTGAAATTTGTGGAGAAAGGACAGTTCAAACATCTTTGCAAATTATTGAAAACTATCTTGGCCAGGCAAATGCAGAGGAATTAGAAATTATAGACTTAAATAAAGCTTGCACATTATTTATTACTATACTCTATTTACAATAGTGATGTTAGGAGCAGACTAATCTGTTAGCAGTCTGAATTTGGCAGAGTGATAAGCTGCCTGTCTAAAATACACTCCATCACACTGAGGACAGATGACACATGCAGCAGCTCTACTACACCAGAAATCTTAAGATTGCTGTTAAAAACATACAATGTTTTCCATGCTTTCTTGAGTATATTTTGTATGATTGCTGTGATGAAAATAAATAAAATATTTGATTAGTTTATCTACAATCACTTGGAAGTTGACTGTAGCTGATCTTGTGACATCAGTGTACGCAGCAGGCCATAACAGCATGCTTTACTTAAAACACAAAAATCCTAGAAGCCATCTGGTGAACTGTGCAGCCGGAGTTTCCCTCCATAACAAAGACAATCATGCAAAGGTAAAAAGGAAATGGCAGCACATACGGAAGAATGAAAACTAGAGAATGGCCGGCATGCTGCCGTCTGGTGTTTGGGTGTGAGGCTTAAGTCTGTGCTAAATACAGAGAACCACGGCAGGACTGAGTCTGTAAGGCCTGAAGGAGAGTCTGCCTCCAACCACATCAGTAAAAAGAGGCCAATTCAGCAGAGCTCAGGAAATGTTTGGCTGCTGCTCTTCCTCACAAAGTCAGTCTACTTAAAAGCTTGACCTACCACTAGACCAACGACCACCAGGCTGTGCGCAAATAAAGATCAAATAAATTAGGGAAATACTAGATCAATCCTTTCACCTGTGATGCAAGTGAGTTTTACAGTTTTAGCTCTTGGGATGTTGCAAGAGTGCAAGACATGAACAGCCAAAACTATAGCAGAAAGTACAAACGAAACAATCCCATCTGCTGCTCTATTACGTGTATCATACAATACTTTTGAATGAATAATAAAGTAAAGTTTTTTAAATCTTTAAATCTTCATATGTTCATTGTCCATTGCTAAACAGAATTGTGTGCAATAGACAAGTCAACAATTCTACACTAAACTGAGGTGTGAGTAAATTGGACCAACACTGAAGGGAAAAGTTGCTTAAATCTGCACTTGTAGTAGTTTGCATGCAAAGCCAACCTTCTCACTAAGTCTCTTTCATTCGACAGCATAATGTCCATTTAAGAGTGTGTGTTGGGCTTCAATGGTTGCCCGGGTGTCCCCTGAAAAATGTCCAATCACATTGCTCAAGTTTCTTTGAGAAAACATCCACATTAAACAGTTTTTTTTTAGAAGTGGCAGACAACAACTTCTACACTGCCAACTAAGCAACAATATGTCACTATTCCCTGCTGTTTAAAGCACTATATTTTCTCTAAAAACAGCGACCCTTACATTTAGTGTACAGAAGTGATCCACTGAGTGCAATCCAAAACAAATGGGCCGTCCACAGCGCTGCGGCTCTTGGCACAGCTCCAGTGGGCTGGTGCTACAGCAGCCGAAAGGCAGTTTAACAGGTTCAATGTATAATAGGTCTTGTGCAGGGGACACAAGCTCCTTAAAGACCAGGACCAGCTGCACTTCACATACATCACCGTCTATTTTCATTTTTGGAGCAATATTTGTGAATAATCCCCTTTACAACATCCATCTGCAAGACAATTTTCTCACAAAGTCTTTTTTCCCCTCAACATTTCTGAGACTAAATTGGTCAGGGTCTCTCTAACAGTTTCTAATTTATAGCCTCTGCTTGTGCTATGGAATGTGTCATAGGCTGCTCTGCGCACATATAAACATTTTTGACACGGTTTTCAAATATAAAAGCTCTTTCAGTATCTTTCCTAAACAAACTGTTAAATACAACGTTGTAGATTTGTAGCTGAATATTTGTTCTGACAGTAAATCACACATGGCTCTCACTTGCTTGGATCTCACTCTGGCCGACTGTGTTAAAGAAAACAGTGTTAGTATGTTATTGTGGATGGAAAAGTGAGGCTGGGCCCAGTGACGTAGATCCTGTCATTGTTCGAAAGCGGAGCAGTTGTGGTGGCCAAACTCCTGCTGAGGCACCAAACAGGACAACATCAAGTTTTGAGGATATTAAAAAGGTAGCTTGTTATTTTATTTTCATTTTGGGTGAATATGGCTCTTTGCTTTAGTGGAAATGATGATTAAACACACTATGAGCATAATGAGTTAACAAAAAGTAAGTGAAACAAAAACAAGCAAAGGTGTACTAGGAAAACTTAACAGGAACATTATAGAAACTGACTACTTTATGCAGTATATACAATATTGCAAACGAACACTGACAAAATGAGAAAGAAACTATTTGGTTTATGGCACAAATCCAAACTAGCACACTACAGATATTCTAAATATTTTAATCTGTTTTGAATCTTTGGCCAACTACAACACAAAAGAGTTCACCTTGAATTACACTGGTAATTACAGTTAAACAAACGATGATCATTCCCGAGTAACCAAGTAACTTCACTACAAAATAATAATCTGTGGTTTACAGACACGCTCAGCTCATGTATGTGGTGAAGAAACTTCTCTCACAGATGACAAAATCAAAAGCTCTCAAGCCCAACTCCTATTCTCAAGTGGAAAGGGTTAGTGCCAAAAATACATATTTCAGCAGCATGCATGTCTCCTGCAGGCAGAAAGCGCTCAGCCTTACTATACGCTAAAGACTACTAACGCAAATGAGGATGAGAAGGAAAAAAGTGGGGTGTGCCAAATTACCACTTGAAAACAACCCTCTCCACATTTGGGGGCTCCATATTCTCTGGCAGAAAGTTAAAAGCACAAACACCAAAGTGGAAACAGATGTTCAGACGAAGAGCTCTGTAGCATTACATATATTCTGTTTTTAAATGCATTCTGTCCTTATATCTATTCCTTAACAAAACATAAATAACTAGAGCAGTGTGGAAAACGAGTGCAGAAAAACTGTGCTGCGAATATCAATGATCGGCGTGACCTAGTGTGATCTTTAAAGCAAACTACTGTGCTTCAAATGCTGCCAGTCTACATGGACAGATAAATTAACAGATACTGTAAGTAAACACATTCTTTGCAAGCTTACAACACAGCTGTTCAATAAGAAGCACCTTGATAAAAATAATAAAATGGGTTCATGGTCCTGCAGCCCTAAAAATCCATATAAATCCAATTGTATTTTACAACCCAGAGCTCTCACATGATCCACACCACAAATTTCACATCACCAAAACAAAAACAACTCACTAAAGAGCAGGGAATAGAAACTAGTCAACAGAAGGATTTGAAAAGACTAAAAAGTGCTGCACCACTTAGTAATAACTTCATTTAGACTTTCATCATGCACAACAAGTTATGAATGACTCAAGGTTAGTAATTAGGTGCAGGGCAAGCCTGAATAAATTATTTGCTCAGTATGAATTGTATCAATAAGCTTGTTAAAATTAACCTAATTTGGGAGTTACGATAAATCTTACTAAGCTTGAAATATTCCTTTATTAAGGTTATTAAACATGTAGTTATTATAAAAAGCTACAAACAACCACAAACATTTTAGTATTTTCTCATAGAAAACTGCTGTGGGGCAAACTTGAAAAAAAGAAAAAAAAAACAACAACATATAAAACCTCTATTGTAGTTGATATAAATGGCTTCTAGCGGCAATATTCGGAGGAACTGTGATTATTTGCTAAGGCTTAATTAAGGGTAATAAAAGTGGAAACAAAAAGTGCTAGTGCTTTCACATAGAAATCTAAGAATGAAATTGTGTTTTTTTGTTTTTGTTTTTTGTTTTTTTATATGGCCCAAACAGACCCTCCATTTGGCCTGTGCTTAGCCAGGTTTGAAGTAGAGCATATTGTAGATGAGATAACTGGTCTTTATGTGAGGTGGTGAAGGAAATACAATTACTTTGAGTGACTGTAGAATTTTTTTTGTGATTAACATTTGTTCTGGTTTTGCAGAAGAGGATGTAGTGGAGCTCTGGGACCAGCTGCACAGGGAAAGGGAGGGAGGTGCTTTCTCACATCTTCGGAAAAGGAGAAGCAGAGAGGAGGAAGTTGAAAACAAACACGCAACTTGAAAAACCCTTTAGGTCTAAGAATAAAAAGAAAGATGATGCAGCAAATGACGTTCCTGAAAGACATAGGGCTGACATCATATGATGTCGGACCACCTGAAAAAAAGAAGACACTGATCACAGAGCATGAGACTTGACACCATAACTTCTGTTTTGAGGAGTTATTAGAGAGATTTTTCATTGCAAATTGTGCACTGAAAATCTGTGCATTAATAATATATAACTTTATGAAGGTGAAAAATCAGCTACACAATTCAGTACAATTGGAAGATAAAACCATACTTTGGAACATTATCAGTGTTTCCCATTAACGGAGGAGACTATAATATCTAAAAACAAGCTAAGCTATAAATTTGCATTTAAATAAATGGTGCTTTTAGTGGTGTTATAAATTTGTAGGAGTAGAAGTAATCTCTAAACTAAGTACTTTATTTATTAGTAGAAGCAATAAGTGACGTATTTATGCCAAATACTAGCTCTTAACAAAATGATCAGCTAAAGATTACCTGTGCCACATGTATATAATTTTTAATAATAATTTCTGTCTTATCCCATAATGCGACAAACATAGCTAAAGGGAGATCTTTTTAATGGAAACAAACAAAAGAAAGAGGCATTAATATGTTATTTCCAAAGTTTCGGTCCATGAGAGAGCTCCACTTCCCAAGAACACAGATTTTGTTTGTTGTTTACTTATACAAACACAAACAAATAACACATCTAAATAACGTAAACTTGCGTTTATTCAAGTCTATTTTTTATTAGAATGTTACATTTCTATTGTTATTCTGTATTTATAATAAAGAAATACAATAGAAATGCATGCTGAATAAATCAGCAGATGACATTAAGAGTGGAAATTATTAACATAACATAACATGTTTGTCAGGATAAAACAAAATTGAATTTCAAATCGCCTGTATTGACAATTCAAAATCAAACGAAAGAAAATTGGTGGGGCACCTCTTTTTCCCAGATACTAAAATAGAAGACAGCCCACAGAAACTCCCCCGCAGCCTTAGCTTGTGGGACTTTTCTTGGCGATAAAAACAGACGTCACAAATGGGTCAAAGTCTGGATGTGCTCAAACTCACCTGAACCGCGGAGAGTCCTTCAGGCACTCCTCAAAATCCACCATTATTTTCATGTTGGCGCACTAAAAGAAACTCAGGCTTGCGCTGTCTTTGCTTCCCTTCACACTAATCCAGGCTAATTAGCTTGTTTGCTAGCGTGTCTGTGTCCCACCACCAGCTGGCCCCTGTGTGTCTCTGCCCTGTAGCCAGCCCACAGGACCGCGAAAACAGGGGAACAACCCGAGCGATGCGACCATAAAACGGGTTATGTTGTCTTCATGAGCATCAAAGACATTTAAAATAATAGAGGCGGTGTTCAATCCAGAAATCAGAAAGTGTCGTCCAGTAGCCCGATCATAGCAGCAGCCACAGTGGAAAAGAAGCTTGAACGCAATCGGTTACTACAACCACATACACAGATCGTCTATGCAGGCGAGAGGAATGACCACAGAAAAAAATTGCACCTTTTGCTTTAAAATATTTCGACTTTTAGCTTCTTGTTAACGGGCTAAAACGTTTTTAAACAATTGAAAATTAAACTAATGTAAATATATGCATGGAATAAATCGAAATAAATAGTGTGCCAAGTTGAGGATGGAGAGATATGTCTGTCCACCAAACAGTCTTTGTATTGGTTGACAGGAGCTTCCTGAATCTGACGCTACGGCCTATAATCATTGACTGATCATTGTTGGAAATGGTATGGATACATTTTCCTGGTCCATTTACTTAACAAAAAGCTAGTAACTTTTTTTCTCTCTCCAAGTAAATCTTCATACATAAAACATAGTGTTAATGGCAATTAGAGTGTCTTTACGTTGATCTTGACTTGGCTACACATGAATGACACGCAGTCACTTCATGTTTTTTTGTCTTACATGTACGATCAGGATTAATCCACAAACCTTCTTTTTGATCCAATTACCTTTGGAATTTACTAAGCACGCGCGCCATCTTGTGGTTATATTTGGGCTATAAACTGTACCGCAGAGACAAAAGTACTGGAGTTCTCTCCAATAAAGTATTAATGGTCTACAAAACGACGCTGGTACAACATAAATTAAACAACAAGTGTACAATTTAACATTGTACACTGTCTTAAGCAAAAAGTTAAAAGCACAATGTTTACTGGAGTGAAATGGGATTTAGAGCCAATTCATAATTAATTGCAACAAGTGAAAAAAAAAACTTTGGAAACTTTAAAAAATAGCAATTGTGTTTTTAAACAGTACAGTTGCTTGTCACCTCAGAAATAGTATGAGTTGAATTACAAACTAAGCAAAAAAAGAGCAGGACATTTGAATAATATTTTTCTTATTCTTTTTTTATTAACGTGGGAGGGGGAAAAAATAAAGTAAAAATGACACACTTGAAAAAAAAACTATCATGCGAAACAGAAAACAATAATCCACAGTGAGTGCAAACTGTTTAACAGTCTTCAATGTTAAATTTAAAAGGTAAAGAATTTGGAGGGGGAAATGACAGTACAATAGAATCTCATTTTACATCAAAGTTCAAAAACAATAGAGGCACGTTTGATAACCATCAGGGGTAATCACGAGAGTTGCTTGAGATAAAATCTTGTGTCGACACAGAATTCACATTTAATACTGTGTATGGTGTTTTAATTAGCTCCAGAATCAATTTTATTTTTTCATTTGAGCATTAAAAAGAATGTATACTTTGTGTGCGCTTACAATGAAGCAATTGTTTGTACAATGATGATGAAACCAGTTATTGGTTTTAGTCCCTAAAACAAGACTCAAGCCAACCACAGCATAAAATGGGCAAAAAAAAACCCATAATATTATTCAAACAAAAACTACATGAACCTGAAGCACTCACACATAAATGCCATTTTTAAATTAAGACATGTAAGTGTTCAAAGCATTACTAGCCTGCCCTCATAACCTTTAGTCAGTATTTCCATTTGCTAACAAAAATGTTCTGCTTTTCCTTTTCATCAGTAGCTTTACAAAAATGCAACATTTTCAAGCTGTGGCATGCAAGACTTAATTCAAAACAAAAAATGATAAAGATTAACTAAGACAAACAACTCACCCCTATTACAGTCAAGAAATAGAAATTATATGCTTGTCAGAAATTGAGGTATGTGTGTTATAAATTGGGACACTTATATTTCACACTTACATATTTTAGTTGAATAAAATAAAATTAAACATTTTGTTTACAATTTTAATATATCAGGAGATAATAAATTGATGGCACAGGATAGACTAAATTAAGGTCAAGAGGTAAAATGAAGAAGGCAGAAAAATAAGGGTGAAAAATAACAATATAGCCAGTGTTGTTTTTTTAGGAACATTTTATGAAAATTTAGGTGGCGTTTTCCCAGATTTCAGCAGACTCCTATGCACTGTCCACACCTAGGAGTCAAAAAGTGTTGCTCATTTCAACAGTGACTCTACTATAGAGGGTGAAGTGAGAGTCTTGGCATAGAAGGTAAAACATAGTTTTTTGCATTGAAAATGTGAAACCAGTGATCTGAAAACTTGTATTGCACAAATTTGAAAACTGTTTTCTTTTGATAGATGGGTGATTTAAGCAGCAGCATTGTCCATCTTGACTGGATTTATTTGAACCAAAGACGACGACAAAAAGCCTCACGAGTCCAGAGATTCAGCTAGAAAAAAAAATCAAAGACATGTATAAGAAAACTGCGAGGGATGTAACAGTCAAACTGATTCATGAGGTCAAAAACACACCAGAGGACTCCTAGTCCAGACAAAAACAAGATTTTCTACAATTTTTGCAACAAGCTCTTTACCTTCAACTTGTATCCTATCTGTAAGTGTAGTTAGGATTTTATCATGTTTGCCTACTTAAAGTGCCTATGACAGGTTTAAGCAATTTTCTAATTTTAACTTCATTTGATAGATAAATAAATACAAATTATAGTTTTACATTATTCAAGAACAAGATTGTGAAGAAAAGTTTAAATTTCTGTCGAAAAAAACTGAAAGTAGAGCAGAATTTTAAGTTGATTACATCACACTAGGAAGAATAGAGAAACACATATTTATGAGGCTTTTGACATAAATTTACAAAAGCACTGTTCTAGTTTGTGTTTATGTCTAAAGTTAAAAAAGTTTGTTACATTAGAAGAGTTTTGACCCAATTTATTACATGGTTGCTGGGTAACTATTTAACGTGATGCCATCCTTTATGAACAGGAATTCAAGTTTTAAATTGTAAAAAAAAATGGCCAAGCAGGGATGACCTTTGTGAAATGCAAAATCTGAAATATAATTACTTAATTTTAGTGAAATGGATATTCAACCTGCCATAGGCACTTTAAATTAGCTTTATGGTGTGACAAGCCAGTTTGTTGTCAAGAATCAGGACACCATGTCCAATCACGTGACATGATAAATAGCTCTCTGTGTGCCACAAATCTTTTCTTAAAACAGCAAGAGACACTTTCTTTTATGCCTTAAAAGCATGTTCTTAGTCGGGTCAAACACTTGAGATTTAAGGGTGCTTTAAATGTCTGTCACTTCGCTTTTGCTTGGATGAGTAGCTGGTATTAGACTGGTTCGCACAACCATAGAGCCGCAGAAGTTCGGCATGTTGAAGTGAGTGAAACACATACAGTACATAAATGTAAAAGTGAGCACCCTGCACAGTTTCCGTGATGTCACCTGAAACCCAACAATAATGTAAAATACATACTTTATTGAGACTGGTCACAGCCAGCACTATTTACCTTCCTGAGGAGGGTCAACACTGATCTCTTCTGTCTCCTCTGCATTTTCCTGAGCCTCCTCTGTATCATCTCTCATCTCCTCATCTTCATCATCTTCATCTTCGTCATCCTCAAGTTCACTAGCGATGAGCTGACGGGCCAGTTTAATGTTGAGTCCCTCATTGTAGTGCATTTTTCTCATCATTTGAAACTGTTTCTTCTTGGCTGCAAATAATGTACACCTCATGTATATCATTTGTACTCCTTCAATTTAAAAATTAAATCTCAAATAGCAGGTTTTCCATCCATTCTTTAAAAACAATTTTTGAAACACAGCCCCCACAGCATCATTGGACTGGACCCAAAATTTCTTACAAATATATAGTAAGTACAATTATATATACATTACTTGTCTGATTTTTTTTGTCTGCCTGCCACAAATAGATTTAATAGATTTCACAAAGATGCATTAAAGTGTAGCACTTTCAAAAACTGAATATACGTTGTCATAGATTAAGATTAGACAGCAAACAGAAACTAAATTGGTATTCTTTAACAGTAACATTTCTGATTTAGAATATTTACCTTGCTCTTCAGGGGTCAGTTCTTCTTCCTCTTCGTCACTGCTCTCCTCCTCTTCCTCCTCTTTCATAAACCTGGGCTCAGAACCTTCTGCAGCAATCAGCCTAAAAATACATTCAGATAAAAATAATATAAAAATTGCATACGTTTATCTATTAAGAAACAGTATGCACCCAGTCAACATCTGTCAAGAACAGCAGTGCATTTATAGAGCAAGTTGCAATAAGACATGACCGAGTAGTGCCAAGTTTACAAAAAAATACATATTAGTTGCGAGTAATGTTGCTACCAGCAGTAGAACGAAGTTATATAAGCAAATAAAATACAAAATTATTTGTAAAGTCCACATGTTGATATATTAACAGAAAAAAAACGCAGTTTAGATTAACACTATTGGCTCAAACTTCGAAATAATACTTTAGTGGTTGTGCACAATGCATACTGTATACATAGTTGTTACCACCAAGGCCTCCTGCAGCTTTGACCATTTGCCTCTACACATTCTCTTGCTTCCACATTTTACATAGCAGTCTTGTCCAATAATGCTTTTGCACCAGAAAAATACTTTTTTTCTAAATGTGGCTTACTTTGATGCAAGGTCATCTGCCGTGAGGGCGCTTTGACCATCCGAGTCACTCAATACCCCTTCATCGTCATCATCCCCTACCATTCTGAAACGAGAAATATTTGTTATTTATGTATACTAACATCACATATCAAAGTAAGTGTAAACAGTGATGGCTTCACAAGCAAAGGACAGCAATAAAGCCAAAATAAGAATGTGTAAAGGTTGACCTTCTACGCAACATTGTGACATATTGAATAAGAAAGATGCTGAGCTGTCCTTGTAACGCCAACATGATCAAAGCTTTAAACTGGCTTACTGCATTTTATCCACTGCAGATACAACCCTAGATACTGTAAAAAAAAAGTTAAATGTATAATATAACCTGTTATAAGGAGTACTAGGTTCGTCAATCTTCATCAGGCCATAGTCTTTGTCTGCTGGATGGTACGTGGCCAGTATGTTCATCTCATCCCATTTTGTGGATTTTTTTCTGTAAAAAGAAAACAACCAGGTCAGTTCAAGCATTGCCAGTAAAAAGTTTGCTTGGAAACAGCAAATAAACTGAACCTCATCAGCCTAAGCCTAATCAGATGCCACATTTCCAAGTTTAAACCAGGACTCAGCATGTGCCCTAGTTTCTAAAAAAAAAGCAGAAAAATTGCAAAAGGCCACTTGAATTCTTTTTGCACGCTGCTGAAAGCAATATTAATACTCTTTTCATCAATTATCAAGATTTAGTTTCAAACATATAGCACATTAGTGGAGTGTGGTTGCATAGCCCCTATTATCCTCTTACCCCTACCTTTTGTTCACAAACTTAAACCATAACTTAAAATTTTGTGGTATATTGTGCTGACAGTTCTAGAACAGCACCCACTTTGGACACTAAATATAAAAAGTAGAGCTGTTTTGTAGTCCAGGTGCATAGATTTGGTGGAAATATAATACTTAAGCTTACCTGAGAATTGTATTATATTTCTTTATTATATGTTTGGGGGATCATTCATATAAAAAAAAAATACAGAACAAACCCTATTTAGCTATATTGTGATCAATATTGTTGTTTTCCAAAAAAAATAAAATAAAAAAAATGTAATAACTGGTTATTATTACTACAAGTGGTTTATTAAGTTTCAGAAAAAGATACATTTATAGGTCTTATCCTCACTGCTTGCCACCTAACTGAATAGGGACCTCTTTATGAGCTTAAAAAATATAATTTGAATAAATATACATTTACTTTAAATTTTTAATTCTTTAGAGCAAAATGAATGGTCACTGTTGAGCTACATTTTGCATGTCTAATGTCAATCAGCTGACAACAGACACAGTGAAGTCTTTCATACCAGTATAAAAATGATCAATGAATTAGACATTTGGTTAAAAAGCAGCATTCCTGAATTATACATGAAGTATCATTTTCAGGGGTTAGAAAGTTCACTCTTGAACTTGAAGGTTGTCAGTTTGACTCGGTGTTGGGTCGTTGGTGAATTACACCTGGCCTGTGGGTCTTTGGTAGCAGGTCAATGACACAATGGTGCATTGTAGCAGCTTTGATACCGAAGCCACCCTAGGTCAGCTATGGTTAACAACACTTTGGAGAAATGTATTAAGCTAAACAAATTATTAAAGACCAGTCAAATATACAATTTATCGTTTTATTGTCATACCCGATTTTTAAATAGAGTTTATTGAGCATGAGTAAATAGAGTTTATTGAGCATGAGTATAATATCAAAAGATACATCCAAATTATCACAATAGAACTATCACTACTATACTACTATAATATAGTGGACGGGTAATATATTTACAGTTAGCAAATCATTAGTAGGGCAAATTGTTTTATTTGGGTTTTTGGATAAATAAAAAAATAAGCAAGCTGTGCATAGCACAGAGGACCTCTTACATTGCATATGTCATTAAAATTGAATAGTTTAAATAAACAAACAAAAACAGTTAGGACTACGGAGTATGAAGAAACAATAGCCAAACAATACAGAGGAATTTACTACTTTGACAATAAAAGGTGTAACTTGGTATTTTAACTAGCTGGTGATGATACGAACCTGGAGAGTAAAGTCTATTCTCAAATGTAGTTATGCCTAGCAGCTATTAAAACAAAATCAGTGATTCATGGTCACTGGAGTTTGTGATGATGAACAAGAAATTGCAAGGATTTATTGGGCTGTGAGCTAAAAGTTACTCCTGAAACAGGCTACATTAGCCTAGCTTTAAGTGCTAAACTCCATGATGCTAAATGGACACTTCACAGGCTAACAAGTGCTTAGCTAGCTCGCTCCCATCTGTCTCGAACTTCACTAAAGGTTCAGCCCACACTTACTGTTGGTCATCTTCTGTTAGTCCAGGATCGGGGACATCAGCTGGAGCCTCCGTAGACAGCGTTTGGACGGGGGTCCCAGAGTTTTTGTTTTTAAGGATACCTTTGATCGGTCGTTGAGCTGCCATTCCCACCTGCGCCTGTTATCCAGCTGACCGCCTCCTGCTGTCTGTGTAACTACTGCCCCTCACTTATTAAGAACAGTCTATAGGAAAAAGTAAACCCTCATAACTTGTACAGTGACTAAATGTCAAAAATTAAGCTGCTTTCACGCGCTCCAGTGGTTCGGTTGTATCATCCCCATAGTGTGCGCCCAAACATAGTAGTGCAATGCCAGTGCCAGCCACCAGGCGGAACCACAGTAGTCATCGCGAGAGTGTCAGGAAATGTTACAGCTCACGTTATAATTAATCCACTGTGAGGCTCGATCATGGGCTCGACAGCTTACTTGTGTCCATGGGAATGTTTTTTTTTTTTTTCATCTGAGCTGGTTGGAAGAACTCTGGTTCAGTGGGAACGAATTTATAATATTTTGTGGGAAATCTTTTGTGTGATTGTTCTGTATTGTCTGAATCTAATAATAGACTATTTTATTTGTCAGTCCCAATCTAGATAGTACTATTATCCGCGAGACATGTGCTTCCTTTTTAACTCTTATCAAAAAGTGATACTTTAATCGCAAGCACAAATTAACCGTGCTAGTTGCTTCTTTTCTCATCTTAGATTTTTGCAAAGAAATAATCTGACGTGCAACCTCAAACATATGCTTGCATTATTTAGCGGCACATTTCGTTCGATGTTTTTGCTGTCACGTGGACAAAATGTTTACGTCTTGAGAGGTCGTTTCCGGAGAACTCTTGAAAGACGTGAAAATTGACCAATCAGAGGTCACGGAGACAGGCGCATGGCGGAAGTGTGCGCCTCACATGAAGCTACCGCAAACCGAAAAAGCTAACCGAGATTATACCGTAGCGCTGGAGCTTTCTGAACTTTGACGAAACGAGATGGTACTGTCGTAAAGTAATCGCTGCTATATGTACACATCTCTGCACTGTAATTAGTAAAGAGACGATGATATTGTCAACCGTCAGATTCCTGGCTACATCTAATTTCCAGGCTGAAATTCAGGTAAACACCCTCCGCTATTAACCTAGCTCCAAAAGCTAGCGCCAGGCTAAACGGGGACGATCTGTTTCCCTCACCAGCTGTTCACTGTTTTGTCTGTGTGGCCGTGAATCTAGTATGTGTGTGACTGTCTTATGTCAGTGCAATGTATTGTCATGTATAAAAATGGAATCCTCATAGTTTTATTTCAGGAGATGCAATGTAACACATTTTCACAGTCCTGTAATAGAGTTAACTCGTGAGGTGTTTTTTTATTAGCAGATTTTATGTAATTGAGGTTTTTATCTAGCCGTGTTTTGTAAGTTAATTATATTAATAGTCCCAATCGTGATCCTCTTTTGCAGCTTCCTTTGCAGGTTTTTTTTTTTTTTACCCTAGTTCATTGCCCGTGATTCCCTTTAACTCAAACGATAAGCGCATTGCTGTTTTACTTAATTGTGTTTTGGATAAACTACATCATGTATGATCTAAATGCTACTAAAGTTGCATTCATATTGTATCAAAAAATGTATTTTTTCCTGAGTAGGCTACACAAATTCAATACTTGTCCACCTGTGTTTAAACATCTTTTAATGACTGTAATAATCATATCCAAACAGAGTAATAATCAAATGGTATAGAATTATAAGCTGTGACAAACACCTTGAAAAGGGCATTCAAATTAGGGATGCACTGATCCAACTTTTTCAGTTTATCCTCCAAACTCAGTGAACTTGGATAAATTGGGTCATACAAAGTGTAGCGTTTTATTGTACAAGTAACAACTGAAGAACCTTAAATTAATGCAATTTCAAACATTATGAGAAGTTGTAGGTCAATACTTGTCAGCAAATATTACTAAGTCCAGTTAAAGGCACGCCCAGGATATCGGCCAAAGCGATCATGGAACTAATAACAACTAGGCTTTATTATTATATTATTATTATATTATAGTTTACTTATTATATGTTATATATATGGGCTCTACAGTAACATTTCATAGATTGGCGTTGATATCCAATCGGATTGGTGCATCACTAATCAGAATTGTATAGACAGTTGAAAATTATTACGATTAAGTTTCTCTTATGAAGAATTGACACCCCAACAGAGGTTGTGCATGGACATTCTTTTTTTTTTTCTTGAAATGCTCCTCAACATTTAGAATGAGTGATACTACAGGCAAAACAATGTATTTCTTTTTGTCATGGCAACAATTTATTTGTTACAAACTTTTTTGCAAAAAATAGTTGGTGATTTGGGGTATTTTTACTGCAACAAAACAGACTCAAAAACAACTTCCTTTTTTTCTTTTTTTTAGAAGAAGAAGAAAAGGGTAATAACTCTATTGATCTCCAATGTCTGTGATAAATGTGAGAGAAGCTAAAGTCTTGTTGTTTATCTGATTTGCTACCACTGTTTACTTGATTTTCTCTTTTTACACGTCTGTTACAAACCCAGTACTAAGCAGAGTTGTGGTTAGTTGAAATTGTTCTCAGACTGTAGTAACTTTTTTCTGTTTTTGCTTGATTTGGATTTCTTACAGGAGAAATTGTCCTTTCTCTCCATTGACTCTCATTTCTTGCCACTCAGTCCTCACATTTAGAATGCTGGGATTTCAACTGCATCACCTCAATAACTTTATACTTGTCTTTCTAAATTTATTTTAGTTATATTATTTTACATCAAGATTTAATACAGATGGAGTTCAACAAAATTTTTTGTTGTTGTTGTTGAAATGCAAAATATATATCGACATATGACATTTAGACACTGACGGAAATCACCAGATTGTGACATTATTTTATTAAAAGGCAAAGTGCAATGTTGTTAAAAATGACTCATGTCCAAGACAGTCTTGGCCTTTTGAATGCAGAACCGAACCTAAAGATGGTAAATGTCAATAGCTGGGCTGCCAGCCAAGTAGCAAATTAATAAAGCAATCTCCTATCATTCAAGACCACAAAAGTATTAATAGTATAGTTACAAACTGTTAACTTTTAATTATTAAAGACTTTTTATCAGTCATGTTACATATCACAAAGTTTTAAAGCTTACTTGCTGTGTAGAGTATCCTTGCTTGATTTAAACTATTTTGAGCTGCTTCAATGTGATAAAAAATGATCAAATATGTCAATATTTGTGTTATTTTTCAACGTTAGTGTTATAGAATAAAAGTGTTCCTAGTAGTAGTCTTTGTTGCAAGTGTGCAGTGTGCTGTGTTGTTCTTTTAACTCTATACATCGATATTTGGCATTGTTTAAAAAAGCTAGTAGTTTCTCTTTTCTTTTGTGTGATTTTTAGCAAAGCACCGGACTAATGTCTGCTTCTGAGAACTGGATCACATGCTCCAGTTTCTGAGCCTCTATGCAGGTTTCAGAGTCATTATCCTGTAGTCATGATGTTTGTGCAGGAAGTTTTAAGTGTCTTTTGAGAAAAAAAAAAACACTTGAAGCAATGTTCTTTTTGTTTCTGACAAAGGGTAGAATACACAGCTTTAAGCTCTAATTGCTTCAAATTTAATGTTTTCATTCAGACAGCCCAAAATTCTCCACTAATAAGAATTTGGTCTTGAGCAGATATTTATTGATATTACCTGGATTTGTTGAATTGCAAGTGATTACAAGTCTATCTGGTAGAACTATAGTTCATAGTCGTAGGTCTATTAAGTGACCAATAGTGTTTTGACCAACAAAAATGTGTGTATCAATTCCAATGCATAAAAAAGGAGTGGTTTACCTGAAAATTTTGTTGGAAATAATTTTGCTAATTAACCTTTATACATGTAACTAAGGTGAAGGTGCACTTGACCCATTCCTCAATCCCACTGAGTGAACCTGTCGGGTGCAGTGAGTGCCACAGTACAGCACTCGAGGACCCATCACCAGATCTTCTAAGTCTGGTTAGGACTGCTGTTGCTGGAGTTATTTCCAATGATACATGTTTGGTTAATGGATGAAACTGGCATGCCCGCACCCTTCTGGCTGTGAAGTGTGAGAAATCATTTCTGTACAATTTGATGATTTTTCATAAACCTCACTGGACTTTTTGTCTTTTTCAAGCACATTTTGGGTCAATGGGTCAGGTCAAAGAGATCATTTTTAGTCTGATCTCTTTGACCCAACCATTTTGCCACACCACCTTTTGACAATTATTGCAATGTAAGTCTTGCAAGCCCAATTAATAGCTTGAAATAATACAAATATAAATACGGAATACCCAGAGGTTAAAAAGGTAAATGGTTTCTATTTAAATGGCGATTTTCTACCTTTCAAGGCACTCAAAGCGCTTTACAATCAGGGATCCACTCACCAAGTGAACGCAAACACTGAGGCGATGGGAGTTAAGTGTCTTACCCGAAGGAGTCAACGACAATCCACTCCCGACGTCCCACTGTGGCACCTGGTGTTCCAGTGGTCTCCCATCCAAGTACTAACCAGGTCCTAGCTTGCTTAGCTTATAAACTCTGATGGAATCAGCCTTTGACAAGCATGTGTGGCCACAAAAAAGGATGCACCCGAAAACTATCTCATGAAAAATAACAAGATGATTTTCCTGAAAACATGGAGTGCACATTTTGGAAACTTAAGCCCATCGAGCAGTTTGGGGATGAACTGGACAGAAGAGTGAATTTTAAGCAACCTACAAGTGCCACATTTATGGGAACTTCTGCCATATAATGGGGAGAACTTTAATATTTGAGGTAGGGCTGGGCGATCTGGGAAAAAATATAATCACGATTTTTTTTTCTCATATTGATCAATCTCAAGTTTTGATTCAATTTTGTTTAACCTTTTCAAAAACAATTGAAAAATGCCATTCATGAAGATAAACAAAACAAAAACTTTTAATATGTCCCATTTATTATTATTATTATTATTTATTTATTTATATATTTTTTTAACTATGTATCAACATTCTGCCTCAGAGTGTGACTTTTGCGCCAAACTACACATTTTTACTGACAAAAACAATTGGTTTTTGATCTTTCAATTCAAAACCCACCACCAAACAATTGACGATTTGGTTCAATTCGATCTCTAGATTTTTTGATTAATGACCCAGCCCTAACTTGGGGTTTAAAAATGGCCAATGAGTGCCAATGAGTGGTCAGCTGTTATATTTGCCAAAGGTGGCTACTTTTGAGTCAACAGTTTAGAGTATATTTTGAATAGATTTTAGTCTATTAATTTATTCCATGATTTCCTTTTCAACTCAAATTGACTGTGTGCATATGAGCTGTTTATTTTCAAATTGTGTGGCTTTAGCGTTAGCATTAACATGCAAACACATCCTGTTATGAACACACTTTAGTTCTTTGACGAAGTTCTCTCTTGTTTTGTAAAACTGTAAAAAAAATCCAATAACAACAACTCACTGGTCACTGCCAGGTCTTAGAGTATTTTTTTCCTTTTAGACTTAGATAGACCTCATAGAAAAAAAACTAAACAGGAAATGAACATGCCGGTAAGATGTTGACACAAATGCTGCGTTCCAGGCAACTGGGAACTGGGACATTTCTCACTTGAAAAATACCAGTTCCCAGTTCAGAGGTTCCAACGTAATCAACTCGTATGTAAACATTATGGCTAACGCTAATCTTTAGGCTAAACAAAATTAACGGCAAATAACCTGTAATCAATGTTTACATTGTTTTTGCATCAGTTAAACCTCTCAAATAAATTTATTGTGGTGATTGTTGAACTCGTATGTGAAGTGGGACTTCCTCGACCAGGTCCCAGTTCACAAGTGGGATTAACCAGTTCGAGTGGCATTCCAGCGCATTTTTACAAGTGGGAAGTGGAACATATACCAGTTCCCAGTTGCCTGGAACGCACCAAAAGAACTGCAAAATCTTTAGTAAAAAAAATCAGGCTACTGCTGATTAAACACTGTCGCTTTAAAATAACATAATCACTGTTTTAGCCAAAGTTAAGCATTGTGGCTACAACCATATGTAATTATCAGTCTGTATAATGTCTTTTAATGTGTGTTTTGTAGGTGTACAGACAGTAGCTCGTCTCAGGAGAGCTTCCAGTTTGCAGAAGGTCAACCAAGCAACTGATAGAGGCCAAGATGCTGCTTTCCCTAGGAATGCTCATGCTTTCTGCCACACAGATCTACACCATCTTCACAGTTCAGCTATTTGCCTTCCTCAACTTACTGCCTGTGGAAGCTGACATTGCTGCTGTAAGGTTTTCTAAACATTAATTATAAGCAAAAAGTCATTGTTCAATATAAGGTTTTTTTATATTATTAATTATGCTCAAGATTGATGAACTAAATGTTTGCTGTCACTTGTTTTTCAGTATTCCTTTGACAACAAAACAGAGACTTTTGATGATCTTCCTGCAAGGTTTGGGTACCGGCTTCCGAGTGATGGACTGAAAGTAAGTGCTTGATGCCTTGGCTCGATGTAATACATTTATAAATCCAGTTTAAACACATAATTTACAACATATTTCACAATACATGAGTTTCTTATTTCCACATATCTAGCTGACACATGGTCACATTGCACAGCAGAATTATCCAAGTCAGGAAGTTTCAAACATGGCTTTGTTCATAAATGATGATATAACCAGCGTTGTTTTGATGGGGCAATAGCTCTCCTCCCTCTTGGATACTTGTTGATCTAAACAGTAGGAATGATTCATGTCTTCTCACTGAGCAGCTCATTGTGACCAAGAACGTTTTTTGCCAAAGCCTTTGGCGAACCAAAGCATCCAGAGCTGAAATGTTTGCAGGAAGGCTAACAAATATGTATGTAGTAGTAATATTTATCTATTTATATTTTTTGTTGTTTAACCCAAACCTCAGTTTACTTTTTAACACAAACACATTAAAACACTTTAGCTATTACTAATTCTTTATCACTCTTTAGATAAACAATTCTCAACACGCTATAGATATTGACAAAACAGAAATGTTCTGGACTCATTGTGACTTAACCAGAACATTCTAATGGTCAACACTCAAAACAAGGAAGGGTATGGGGTAACTAAACTAGAGCTCTAAGCCTTTCTACAAACTGTTGTCTGTGACTAAAAAATACAGTGCTTTGTTGACGGTTCCATTATATTCCTATGGGCTTTTTTAAGTTTATTGAGCTAATATTGCATGTTCTTAAACCACTTGCTCGTATCTTTAAAGCCAATGTGTTGTGTGGTACCTGATTGTTGGACCAACTCCAGAATTCTCTATTTGAACACTGAAATGGTCCTGTTTTAAATAATTAAACAAAATAATGTTTTATAAACAGAGGTATAGGGCAATGTTGTTCCCAGTGTGAGCATCAGTATTGGTCTTATATTGAACTTAAACACATACATTTGAAAGCAAGCGCTGGAGCATTAAACAGTTTGGATGAAATGCAGCCACATCATGAATGCGCTTTGACCACATGGAGTGGATCATAGGTCTGGTTTGCCCCTTGTGATCTCTTATTTAGAATGACTCAAAGATGTGAATATGTGAACAGAACTTGAGGTATTTTTAGGAACCATTAAACGGTAACTGTCTCTGAATTTTCAGCTTTTGTTAAGCAGTGCGTTATTTTTCCAAACTTCCCTTTTGAAGCTTGTAATTTAGAATACAACAAAAAACTCTCTTATTCCACTGAAGTACTCAGCTCTATGTCTATTTGGTGTCACAAGACAGCGCAAGTGTTTATCCCTGTAGGATTCCTTTGAGACAGAAACATTTTTGCACCACTATTTAGCAATGGAAGCATAAATATGGAATAAAACAATGACTACAGTTGAACCATCTTTTAAATAGTTTCAAAAAGTACTATGTTAGTTTGTGGTAACATCTAGCTGTTCAAAGTATTTTCCCCTCAAACTTTGTGGCTTCTACCATTTCTACTTGTCACTTTCAGTTCCTTGTTTTATTGTATAGTCACATGTTTGCTTTTGTCAATAACTAGTTTTAGAGGTTCTGGATTATTATACTGCATGCTTCCAAAGATTGGTAAAAGGTTTATCTCTATTTTCATTACCATTTTTTTTTTATATTCAAAACACCTAAAGGTGTTTGGTGTTTTGTTGGTGTTTTGCTAATATGTATACCAGCACAAACATATTAAGCCTGACCCATGTGATTTCCTCCTTTGTTCTTCCTTTGCCCAAACACCTGCTGCGGCTTTCTTAAATCAGGTCACAGTGAATTTTGAAAGTATTTACTTCCTCTTAGTATAGCATAGTTTATGAAACGTTGTACTTTCTGGTATCAATAATTGTCCCAGTAAGAATTGTTTTAATTAAGGCAAATGTCAAAATGATTTTATACATTTCACTGGTTGCAAAAGTATGTAGGCATATTTTGCCCTGTTTAGCAATACTGTAAAGCTTTAGAATGTCAACCATAAACACTTATTACTCTTTCTATTGGGCTGTGTAAAGATGTAAACATTGTCCTTGATTCTTTCTTTGGAGTTTGTACTGAGATTCCAATTCGTTCTTTGCTCATTTCCTGTTTTTTTGTTGTTGTTTTTTTCAATCCTTTCTGCATTTTTTTTGTTTTGTTTGTTTCAGTTACTTTTTGCTGAGGCCAACAGAGGGCACTGCTGTCTCTAGTTTACATACTTTGCAATGTAAGGCAGTAGCAGTTAATGTCATGTTTAGATACCCCTGGACCTCTAAAACAAAGAGTTACAGAGTGTTGTCTGGGTTGCTGTTGTATTTAATAAACTAAACTTTGAAACAGTAGTTTTTGTTTTATATTAAGCGTCTGTGGTCGATACGTCTTTTTCCTCTGGTAGTCAGCAGGACTTGCTTAGAATGAAGTATGATGATGACAGCGTCCCTGTGATAGAAAGTGCTGACTCTTCTTGATATACCAACTGGGAATTCTGGGCCCTGGCTTTTAGAGAAGAAGAGAGAGAGGAGAGAGAAAGAGAGAGAGTGTCCCAAAGCAGTCCACACTTCCTGTCTAGTGCTCTGGCCCTGACACATCAAATAGTGTTAGTTACAGCTCATGAGGGTGATGATTGGCTTATCAGACTCAACTCCTCTGTCTCATTTTTTCAAACCAGTTGTTATTTTTGCAAACATCTGTTATTTTAACACCTTGCAATTTTGTATTCCTTGTTCTCACTTTTTATGTAATATCCTACATTTCTGGTTTATTAGATTGTACTCCCTGAACTAACTACACGGTCTTTATATGAATATATAGTATTTATTTTATGCAGTATTTCCCATTAATAGAGGAAACTATGGCGGCCGCCATAGTCTAACCTGACAATAAATTGATGTCGAAACAAATTCTATTTTATGATTGTAGAATTGTATTCAAGATATAGTCATTATATTCAGCTATACACATTTTTTTGATCAGTAGAAGCAGTAAGGGACTTTCACATCCTGAAAATTGTATTAAATAAATATATTCAGTTTTGGCTCACTCATACCACCGTAGTCTGTATATAAACTTGTGGAAAGCACTACTTGTATGTACTAAAGCTTGATAAAATATAAAAAAGCGTGTTTACAATTTAGATGTTGTTTTAATGTCCAATTCTGTATGTTATTTGTGATTAAATGTGGTTTTGATGTTAGGTTTGGGAATTAATAATGTTGATTTGTTATTGGTAAACATAAAGGCCAAATAATACTAAGAGGTTGTTTAGTAACTTAAAAAATCCCATGGAATGCCTTGACAAATGAAAAGGTTAATAAATCTGTTTTTTCTTGCTCAGGGCTTCTTGATTGGCGCTCGTCCAGAAAATGCCTGTGAACCCATCGAGCCCCCTCCCAGAGACAACCTCACAGGCGCTTTCATTGTCCTCATCAAGCGCCTTGACTGCAACTTTGACATAAAGGTACGCTGCTGGCACAGTCCATTTGATCACTGGTATAGATGCTTTCAGCTGCTTGCACCTAATGAAATGTTGCTAGTTTAATTTTGAAGAACTATACAACCCTTTTAAAATTTTAAATTGTTTATAAACTATATGAGGATAATAAAAGGTAAATTATCATAATATATGAATAATAACTTTTTTAGAAATTTCTGAAAGATTGCGGTAACATAACCTCAAAACATGCATCTGTTTATTGCCCTTACTCCACAAACTGATTCTTAGGCTTATATGTCAGTAGAAGTGGTGCAAGGCTTCTTAGATCATTTACTTTGGACACAAAACGGAAGCTGTCATTTCCCTAAACACAATTTCCCGGATGCTCTTCTATTCCTGTTCTGCTGTGTGGACTTATTCCATTTTTATTTTTGCTGCAAAATGTTTGAATTGCTACTTGGAGAATTTGTTTCACAAGCGTCATTATCACTCTTATTCACAAATGGCTTAATACATTGGTGTCGCTGCCACTTATTTGGAGTGACAGCTAAATTTTTGCTGTAGACTTGGCAGTAGAAGCCAGTTTTATTGTTTGCACTGTGCTGAATGCTTCTTGTGCCAAACAGAATTAAGGTGAATGCTTTTACTCACACTGGCTGTGAGGGAGTATAGTTTAAACATTACTCAGTCACATTTTAGCTTGGATCTCTTTTATTCTTTCCCACATTTTTGGTTAGTTTTTCTATTTTCTCCATCGTGTCGCTCTTCCTCTGACGCGCACCCTCACTTTTTCCCTCTGTTGTAAATCAGGTTCAGCTGTGCGACCTTATAAGGGCATACAACCTCAAACACACACACTTTGTCGCTCTTTGAGGAGGCAGTGAGGTGTTCCCTGGACCCAAGTTTAACCAGACTCCATTTCACATAGCAAAGTGTCAGCCAGACCTGCAAAGTATATAAACTCTCACTACATTTTGTATTAACTGATATGTTAGAAATTTCTAATTATCATTTAGTAGATAAGAAGATTGTAAACTGTAAGAGAAAAAAAATCTGTAGAAACAAGTGCATTCTAGCCGATGTTGATTCTGTATTTTTTCCATTGGCCTTTGAGTGACATCCAAACATGTGGACTTTTTCCACCTTCTTACACCATCTGTGCTTCATCAAAGGGGACTGAAAGGTCAACTGTAGCACTGTAGCCATCAGTTATGCAACATACCTGTGCTCTGCTCTCTCTTCATTCATAATGCATGAATCAAAATTTTAAGACTTTTTCACCCTCTAAGTGTGCTATGCATTATTTTTGTATTCTTGAATCGTAAGCAAACAGAAGTATTTAGTTTTAAACTTGTTTTACAGCAGTCTGTGTGTTTTCTCACTTACATAATGCACCCTGATCCTAAGAATTATTCACTAAAATGGTGTTTGAAGTGATTTTCACTACTTTCAGAGCCAGAATTAGCTGAACCATGTCTGCATGCTAATGTGAGTTAGCCAAAAGCTAATAAACGCATATCTTGGATTTTAGGAAACAATCTGTTATTATGTAGATGAGACACTTTTCACCCAACTAGAGATTGATTTTAAGCCATTTTCTTTCATTACATTTAACTTGCTTTGTGCAGAATGTAGCATTATAGTAGAAGAATTAGCTAGTTGTTGGATGTTTTTTCTGCTACTCTTTCAATGCAGAATTCATTGCAACAGGTTAATATAAACACAAATATAGCTTTTACTAGTACATCGAAAATGGAAAACGGTGATGTACTGTAGTGTAGATGATATGTAAATGTGGGTAATAATTAAGCCGGAGGCAACGTACTGAAAGAACATATGGACTTCACAGACTGTGCAAGCAGAGAGCAACAGCTAGAGCAAGAGAAAACAACAACTCAGCTGAAGATTTTTTTTTTGTATGAGAGAAAACACCAGATTAGAAGACTAATGCTCTTGTTGTGGTTTTGTTTGATTCTTGCTCTTCATCTTCTTTGCCACTCCAACATTTCAGTACCCTCCGCTCCCACTCAGCTCCCCCAGAAGCGGCTGAGGAAACAAAGGGATAATAGATTCCATCCATGACAAGACAGCTGTGTGTGTGTAAAAGTGTGTGTGCATCGGTCAAACTGTGCGCCCGCCAACACGCACACTCATGCCTTCCTGCCCTTGAGGCTTCCCCTTTGCATCGCAGTTACCCACAAGCCTCCAGTAAGTGTCTGAAATGGCCAATAAAACAGACACTCTCTCCCACTTAACCCCGCAGACTCGCTAACGCCTCGTATCACCTCAGTGAGACCCTACACCCCGAGCGCGTGCAGTGATAAGAAGGGACATGGAACAGGTTTACTGTTGAGATGAGGGGGGTTGGAGTGGGATCAAGTGCAGCCCATGTTAATGGCTTGTGGCTTTCTCTGAATGTATACGCCTGCTCCGGTCTAGTGGAGGCACAAAAAAGCATTCCCAAATTCCCTTGAAATATAAAAATCTCTAGAGATGGATGGTTTTGGACTTCCTGTGTTCGGCTTAGAGGGTAGAAGGGGCGGAGCTATTGGTAACCTTTTTGACCTTTCCATGAGAGCAAGAGGAAACGCAATACTTTCTTCCTCTTTGCCCCCTATGATGTGGCCTCTCTTTCCTATTGGCCAGTTTCTGTGCAGGCTGTTGGTCCATCTCTCTAATAACACAGACACATAGGGTCCATAAGACATTATGTCCCTCTTATGTAACCTGCACACCGATATTATGTTGAGCTCCATGAAACCGTGGTGTTCTCATTTTCTTTCAGTGTTAGCTACCTCTGTGGGCCTGTCTGTCTGTTTACACATCCAGATAAGAAAGGCATTTATTAGGATTTAGGGTTAATTAGTCAAAAGTCTCTTATAATGTAGCTAAGATATTTGAAAGAAAAAATACTGTATACATACATTTCATATATTTAAGTCAGTCAATTAAAAGCTGTTTTTACTGTTGCAGTACCCATAATGTACTTTACATACTGTTGAACGTCCACTATTTGAATCCAGTGAAGCAAAACAAACAAAAGGTTGAGGTTCAAGTCTCCTTATCTTATCTAAAAGGTGTGGTTTCCGTGGGTTTATCAGATGCCTGCCCAAAGATCTTAACCATTAAGTTCTACTCAAAAATATGAATCTCATTGCAAGTTTTTGTAGATGTGTCACGTTAACCTTTATCATTCAAAAAGTTTAATTTTGTAATACTTATAGAGGCTTGTTTGCATTGGTTTGCTTGGTAGTGTCTCCACTGTCTTAAGTAAATCATATCTTTAAAAGATTCTGAAACTGACCCAGATTTTCTAAAGCAATTTTCTTCAGATCCCGCTTTATTTAAGGCGGGGCTAAGCACCACAGTGAGTTAATTGGATAAGAAAGAACACAGACTTAGGCTGCATTTCTAGTGTTGATAAGTTACAGTATGTACTTTTTTATTTCATCAGGAAGTTCCACTGAGATTCACATCTCATTTCACACATCAAAAGCATGACCCGTACTAAAACCATGACTGAACAATCCCAGTCAAAAACAATTGGACCATCATGTTACATTATCAGGGCATAATACATATATTATTAATGAAGTCCAAAATATTAAATGCAAAAGTGAAAATGTTTTTTTTTTTTAAGTGTAAAGGTGCAGAAATAAAATAATATAGAAAAAACTCAAAATAAATCTGGCTTAGTTTTGTGTTAGGCATTTAAATGTTGTTGTGTAATGGTGTTTTTAAATAACCACAACTAAAATATGTTATTGTTATCACTGAAAATGTACCGTATAATCAGGAGTCCTCCTGTGTAACCAGGAGTTCTACATGATTCATTCTTGCCTGTTTCTGCCGTGGTGACTTCATAGCCCAGAGCTGCACACATCGACTCGAGTCAACAAAGATCTCGCACAGCCTCTGTCAGGTCCCATGACAGGGTCTGGCTAAGGCTGACTGAATGGATGACTAGCTCGTGTCTGAGGAGGGAGGCCCCTGCTAATGTCGCAGACCCGTTTTTCAGATTTGTTTTCACGTCCAAGATGGTTTGTTGTGGCAACCAGTGGACTGCGCTGTTAGCCTATAGGACACCCACAGATGCAGTGTGTGAGGCCTGTGGTGTAACGACATGCTCATAGTCAGTTTTCCTGAAATGATCTTTGAGCATAGGATAAAAGTCTGTATTTGCAGCATTTAATGTTGTCTGTAAATGTCAGAATCTTTTTTTTATGATCACAAGGTAAATCTTAGGTAGATGCATTATTGTTTTTGTGTTGAGTATATTACTGAGTACTGAGCTTTTTCCTGTATGTCAAAAAGACAAGGCAAGTTTATTTGTATAGCATGGTAGGGTTGCAAAATGTTTGATTAATAGCACTAATCAATTAAATAATTGTCAGCTAATTTATTAATCAAATCATTTAATTTAACTTCAAACCATGTCATGTACTTAGAGAAGATGTTACTAGAAATAAGAATGTGTTTTTAATAGAAAACAAACTTAGTTTTTTTTTTAAGCAGCATTTCTTGAGCTTCATATTGGTCACATTTTTTTTTTTTTTTTAGAAATCTCATATTCACAGGCCTTTCGCGATATAAAGAACTAATAGATTAATCGAGGGAAATAGTCAATAGATGAATTGATTATCAAATTAATCAGTAGCCCTATGGTATAGTAAAGCACAATTTGTGCTTACAAAGCAGAAATACATTACATACAAGATGCATTAAAAACAATACAAAACATTATAAAAAACATAATCATTATAAATTTTTTCATCATAGGAAAGCGCAAACAAAAATACATTTTTTGAGCCTAGATTTAAACATTGTCAGAGATGCCGGTCCTAAATCTTCAGGAAGGCTATTCCAGATCGTTGTTGCAAAAAACTGAAACATTGATTCTCCATGTTCAGTTCCGACTCTGGCACCAGCAGGAGGTCAGTTCCCGAGGTCCTTAGAGTGCAAGATGGTTTGTAAGACATTAACATGTCAGAGATGTACTTTGGTGCTAAAAATGTAGTAGGATTGAAGACTGGTCTTGGTCTTAAGACTGGTCTCAAGATTGCATTTTTAAAGTCCTAACTTATAGAACTCTCTGTGTTGACTCTCAGTGGTCTAGGCCTTGTCTTAGTCTTGGAACTCTGTGGTCCTGGAAAGGTCTTGGTGTTGATCTTGAACACTACACTAGTGCTAGACCACAGAGAGACTTAAGCACATATACAGCTTTTTTTTAAGGAAGCAAGTGCAAAGAAGGACAGGACTAATGTAATTGTATTTCTGGTTCTAGTCAAGAATTGCTTTGGCTAATTACATAGCTACATTCCTCGTTGTCTCTTGTACTAAATAAATGTTTAACAGTCGTCACACCTTTTGCGCACATATTGCAACTGCCTTGCTACGGGTGCCTCAGCTTGCAGGTTTTATTGAACTCTTTATCTAATCAACTTGGACCTTGTAACTAAAGTCTACAGGATTCTTCTGAAGGAGCAATAGGAGGGAACCAGGATGAAAGCGTAACACCGATAGGACGAGAACAGACAAAGAAGTGACACTGTAAAGATTAGGATTAGCACAGATCAGATGCTGGCGGATAATTATAAAAGATGATTCATGATAATTAACATAGTTGCTTTGTCCTTTTGTTAAGAACAGGAGAGACAAACTTTTTTTGTTCTGCGTTATGGTTGCACGTATGCTTTTGTAGTAAGTAAATAAGTAAGTAAGCATTATCTGTACTTTACAGACAGAGTCTCAAAGCACTTCACAGTGACATGGTTTACAGCAACCCCCCCTAAACTCCTTGCGCCTCAACCTCCGACCGCCATTAAGCGTTTTGAGCTGAAGAGAGTCAAATAAATAACTCATCAAGGTATTAAAGGTATTTACGGTGCATGGTGTATAGCATTTTTATTGCTAAAAATACCTTGAAAAACGTAGAGCTATCTAAATATATAGCATTGCTGTGTAACATTCTGTAAGCAAAGCATATACTGTATATAAATATTTCCATGGGGGAAAAGTGATAGCCAACCATCCATCAAAAAGAATTGGGAATATTCACTAAATTTAATGAAAATTTCAAACCAAGAGTTCAGCATGTAGTTTATATTGGATTGTTTTAACCTGTTTTGGTTACCTTAACCTTGGCCAAGAGGTGGAGGCAAGCTTTGTTAGCATTTAAGATGGAGAGATGCAGGAAATCTTGTTACCGCTACGTAGCAAATTTGCATTTGCATTATTCAAAATGTAATAAAATGCAATGCTCTGCTCAAATTTTTTAGTTTTACCTTTACATCGGTACCTCAACACTTTTTGTATTACTTTTTTCTGTTTTCAAAAGATGACACTAGATTGCGTGAGCAAGGTGCGCTCATTTACAAAGAGCTGAAGTCAAGTCTCCTCTATGCAAACTGAGTGGACAAAGGCACCGCCAGTGCAACAGACTGGACATTTTACAGGCTCGCTGTTGCATGAGCACAAACAGGATACTGGAGGAAAACTGAGAGCAAGATAAATATACTGCAGAGGTGAGAGACAAATGAAAGCAATTATAGTCTATGAGAAGAGTTGACATGTTCACACCGCTGCAGCCCCTGAATGACTGCAGACGTGGGGCTGATGAATATGGATTAAATCACAATTGAAGACTGTGTTAATCCGTTTGGAAAGCACTGTAACAATGCAACATTTTGTCGCTACAGGTAGAAGTAGGAAATACATTATAATTAAAACATCTGAATATTGTAATAAAGATAAGAAAAAAAATAACAGAGATACATTTTGTCAATGTCACCCAGTCCTCGCTCCAAGTGTATTATTTACACACTTCCAGTCATGTGTGACCCGCTCAAGCCAACCACCTGTAAACACAAAGCACAGCTAGAGGACAAGCACATAGTCTGTTGACCTCAAATGAAAATCCTGCTTAGTACATTGATTCTCTTATATTTTATGAAAGTACATTTCCTCTGTATCACCTCTTCTCACATTCATAGAGGTACAAAAACTGAATAATAATAGTGCATTATGTTTCTCTTGGCCTTCAGGGTTGAACCTCTCTGAACCAAGGATGTGTGAATGTCTTCTGTAGCTGCACCAAATGAAAAAGTAATTGGTTTTTCAGGGAATGTTGAAGTGAAACCATGAATAAATAGCATGTTGTAGCTCAGAGTGTAAGAAAAACTTAGAAACATGAGGACAACAATTTGCAGAATGACACATCTAAACTCTACATGTAGCTGATCTATAAGATTTCTTATAAGAGCTCACACAAAGGTATTGTCTAGTCCGTCATGACATATGTGTCCACATAAATTAATAATTCTTAAATATTTATACTAAAAAAATGCACTGGAATTTAATGTTCTCAATTCTCCCACAGTGAATATGCGTTTGCTCTATGAATATTTCCCTTCAGCCTGCAGACTCTACAGGTGAAAGGAACATACTCACTTTATTCTTTTTTATTAAGAAAATAACTTACCATAAATCAATATACTCTAGCAGAGATGTATTGCCAGTTTGTCAAAGTCTATTTTGAGTAAAAAAGTTCACGATGTCCTGTCTATGTCTGTTGTTAGTGTTAGACACAATAAAAGTGTGCTTGTATGTGTTATGTGTTGTTAGCATTTGGCTAACTGCTGTTCTGGGATTTCTTATGAATTTATTTTGTTTAAGAGTACCAATATTTGCGTTACTGTACCGATATACATATTGCCAAGAGGTCTGCCATGATAGTATACTGGCAAAACAAAATTTTGAGCACATACTTAGTTTAGTATATCTGCTCAAAACGTATAAAAACTCAAATGCAACAAGCTTTTGTGGTAAACCATGGAGTTGGTGTGCAGTTTCTCACATAAGATTAAATTGTCTGTGTTACACACATTTCTGTAGCTCTATTTGTGTCTGCTAAGCTTGTGCAGCTTGTAGTTGTGTATTCTGGATGTCTGTGAGCCGTTGAAGCTAACAGAAAACGCTGCATCTTGTCACAACAGTCTGCCGATGCTATCACACACAGAACTGCCTCCTGCAGCAGACAGAGATGCCTCCTCGGAGTGTGCTGGTATTTAAAGCCACGCTCCATTCTATTGATTTCTTTCCTTTGTAAGGCGGTTGCAGCTCAGTTTCACCGGCTCCCTCTGTCTCTGCCCTCTCCTGTTCCCAGCCTCTGCTCCGTCTCAGGAATGCATTGAATGTCCTTATCTCTGCCCATGAAAACACAAGGGTGAGCTTGCTGCAGAGGTTGAATTCTTCTGCAAAACCCAGACACACAGAAGGGCTTGTATGCTGACATATGCAGAGCCTATACACCACAGGAAACCACTAATGTACAGAGAGACAACCAGGAAAAGTTACGGACATTATGTATTTTTTTAACCTGTTTTTACTATCCTCAAACTAAATAAACTGAATTTATTTTAAACTATTGGCTGCAGCTCACATGTTGCTCACTTGGTAGGAAAACTTCTTTGTCATATGGTAGTCTGGATTTAAATGTGCTGTGGCAACATTAAGTTTGCAACAAAGAACAGACAATCCAGGAGTAGCCCTTTGCAGCTTTCTTGTTTCCACAATGTTTTCCTCGTCTAAACTCACACAGGAGGAGCCATTGATACTTGTGCACAATACATTGTCTGAGGTTGACACATGTCTTCACAATGCTGTTGATGCTAAATACGCTGCCTCACGTCACGTATGCCTGTGCATAAAATTACAATGACAAGACCCTCACAAAAGCGGTTCTGTAGCAGCATTCATGCAGACGACAATGCGCTAGCACATTGTTCCTTTACACAAACCATTAGGATTTTTTTCTTTTTTTTTTTTTTCCTCAGAGAAGGTTCTGCCATATAGATTTTTTTTTTTGTGAACACATTACCTACTGCAGTTTTAAAACAGATTAAATTGAAAGTTTGTGCTTAAAGCAGTCGTTGATGGACTTTTTTATGTAGTGTGTATCCTGTGTAGAGGTGTGCAATATATCAAATTTTAGATAATATCGTGATTGTTGTTTTAAAGATATGCAAACATTTAAGATTGATATTGTTTATAGCAAAAATTATGCAATGCGAGAGTTTGACAATGCAGAAAGTTATGAACTTTCAAATAAGGGTAGAAATGTGATATATTAGTTAAGTATTCACTCATTTGGGCCTTTTTTGAACAAAATTTGCATGAGTCTGTCTTTTTTTCTTCACAAATAATTAAGTTTTTTAAAAATTAAAAAGCCTGTGGTCTTGTGAGTGCAGTTTGGGTCTGATGTTTGGTCAGTCATTGAAACACGTCTTCAGTCGACTGCAGCTCTATTAGTTTGATCATTGCAATTCAAATAATAAATTTAAAGACATGTTTAACATTTTCCTGTTGGTTTGACATAAAATCGTCAGAATATCGTAATCGAGATATGCCAAAAAATGTATCGCCCAGCCCTAATCCTGTGTTTGTTTGTACTCAAAGTACTTGCTGCTTATGTGAACAGGCCTCATGTTCAGCTCAGAACCTCAAGAATCCACTCATTAAACTGCAGAGGATGCACCAGAACGGATTCATGGTGGTGGTGCGAATACTGGGCTTTAGGTAGTGACCAGTTCAGATCAGAGAAAGGGATTTTAGTGTTTTGTGGCTACATCTTCTATGTCCATGTCTTCTACGGTAATTGGATAATCTTGAGAACCAAAACACAACAGCAAAATGACAACTTAAAGAATGTCATGTCTAATAGTAAAAGATTAAATCAGCATGAGTAATATCAGCTATATGCCATATTTGCTTTAAACATGTTTACCTTACATTAAAGTAATTAAAAATGGACAATGGATGGATCTGAAGATTACTTGATGTAGATTATAGTTTCCACATTATGAGTTTTTAGAGGAAAATAAAAGTCATTTATTGTTTTATAAATATTGACATCTGTTATCTATTGTTTAATTTTATTGCTTTCTTTATTGCCTTCTTCTTATCTTGAACCAGTGTGTATTTAGAACAGACAGACTAATATTGTTTTGACTAATATTCACACAATCCTTTGAAAGTGCCATGTCCCACACATTTTCAGACGAGACAGACGATTTTTCTTGCTCACTGTACAGACAGTAAAAGGATTCATTTCAAGATTGTTTTGTCACATCCTATTTCCTCCTCCACATCAGCAGTCAGCACCGAGCTCCAACAATGGTTACACAGGATACAGGAGCCACGAAAACAGCCTGGCAGATGCAAAATCCTCATGACGTCAATTTCCCGTGCACAACTCACTACTTTGAATACATTTTATGGTTTTAGTTCTTCCCGTCAAAGGTACTACACTGAAGGTGCCTACATCTAGTGCTCTTGAGTTGGAAAGTTTTTGTTTTTTTTCTTTACTATATTTCCACACCCCTAAAAACTAGTAAAACATTTATTGCACGTTTCAAGTTGGCAATAAATCTTTTGTAAATGAAGGGGTGTGTTACTGACCATTATTGAGGTTACAAGTGCTTTGGATTTCTGTGGTTAAAAACAATTAGATTTGTAACGTTGATTTCAATATTTGTTATGTTCACTAGGGCGTAGATTAATTGTTCAGTAATTTCTTAGTCAACAAACATTTTTTACTAGTCAACAAATTATTGTATTTAGTTTATGAGGATTAATATTATGAAGCAGAAAGTAGAAATTATGCTGTAGGTTGCCTGAACATTTGGGATCAACTCAGTAGTTTAATCTGCATATTTACATACAAAATACAACCTGTTTTTAGCACTTTTTTGTGTAAGTACTGGTATCTGTTTTTAATATACTGTTTTTGCAGTCTTTTGTGGTAAAATCATCATGACACTTTTTATTAATTGATTGGCAGTTTATTACACTGCTAAACTTTTTAGTGAGCTTTAATGTTTGCTTACATTGTAAATAAAATATTTATTTGACTTATGTTCAGAATGATATGTGTGTACAATCTTACATTCCAAATCATGTAACATCTCTTGTCTAATCACTACAGATCTAATGCTGTTATAAGGATTCACAGTATATTTGCAATTATTTGAAATCCAGTCCACTTTCCATTTTTAATGACTGAGATTTCCATTATGAGGTAAATAATCGTAAAGATAACTTTTGCTGTAATCCAGCCATACAATATTGATAATAAAGTATTTTGCAACATCTTAGTATCAAGCGGCTTGTATTTGTTTGCTCTAAAATTCCAACAGCTTTTAAAAAGCCTAATGGGATGTCTCTGCATTTTGTTTTCTGGTATTTTCTGATACTTAAACATTTAAGACATATTTTAGCATATTTTTGTTGAACTGATGTATAATTATTACAGGAAAACTGAATTTAAAAAAAAGTTATTAGATATACATTTTTATCAGTAGCACCAAGTTCATCGCCAATGCTTGTACTTAAAATATAAAGGAACTATACCAGATTTTTGCTTCTTTAAAAATGTAAACAAACAGAAATAATACATTTTAAGCTTCCTACTTCAGTCCACATGTTTTGCTCACTTACCTAAAGCATTCTCAACTTCCCAAAAGTTTTTAGGAGCGAGACGTGCCGGTGTAGGTACAATATTTGCTGCAAGATAAATATCTAGCTAACTATATTTGAGCTTATTTTCAACAAACTTGATATTTTACTTGCTATTTATAATCAGTTTTAGTGTAATTTACCTTTAACATTAAGTCATCCATTCATTAAATTCTAGATATATTGACTTTTACCTGAATAGATACATTATGAGGAGATCTGTGATGGGGAAATTGACTTTTAATTTTTTGTTTGTGTGTTAGACATTGGGTATAGTCCCTTTAAATATGCAATATTATATTAATCTATAGTTTCTTCACAGGTCTTGAATGCGCAGAAAGCAGGATACAAAGCAGCGATTGTTCACAATGTAGACTCCGATGACCTGATCAGCATGGGATCCAACGATTGTACGTAATTCTCTCCACATCAGTCACATACGCTTCATGTTCGTGTGATTGCTCATGTGTTTTGATGGAGAAGTTATTACTTTCTTGAAATGTCCCATCCCAAGTTTCCCCTGCAGCAAGGCAACTCCACCCCCGATCTTTATGAGCACTGTATGTGCTTTTTTGGTCTTATTGTAGATCCTCCTTGTCCTTGTTTTTTGCACGTTACTACAAAATGTATTTGATAGGTTATGCAGAGGACATCAGCATTCTAAATGAGAGTCAGCGGTGAGAAAGCACATTTTCTCCAGGAAGAGCTCAAAACACAACTAGGAAAAAGTTAAAGAATAAAACGTTTGATGCTACAGTTTGATAATAATATAACTAATTACAATGCTGCGTAAAGCTGAGTTTGTATTTGTCATGTAAAAAGAGAAAATCAAGAAAATACTTGCAGCAAACCAGATAAACAACAGGAACACTGAGATGTCTTCATCTCATTATGTTTTCTGTTTTTCAGTTCGTTTGAAGTGAAAATTATTGGTTGTTTATTTGTTAAAATGTCCTAAAGATCTAACTGCTGCAAGTAAACAAGTTAGACAAGATCCGCACAGTTGCCACAGCAACAGAAAAGCTACTTTCAGTTTACATTTTGCCACATAGGTCAATTTATGAATATGATAATAAATGTATATATACATAAACAAACACTACTCAGTCAGAACTAGCCATTGAAACTAATCATGAAGGTAGAAAGTAGTGCTAGATTTTCAGAAATAATCATGAGTTACTTACATGTGTTCTTTTTTTTCTCTAGTGGATATTATGAAGCAAATCGACATCCCATCTGTTTTGTGAGTGAAGAAACTGCCAACTCCCTCAAAGAAGATTACACATTTGAAAAGGGGTAAGTCAAGTTGTATTATTATAGATCAAAAAATGTAATAAACTTGTATCATTTCCACAAGCCAGCAAAATCTACAAATGCAACACTGTAGTAGATCATAATTATATCAATAGAGTAATTTGTAATAAATTATATTTTCAAAAATACTCTGAAATGCTTTATATAAAAGCATGAAAAGTATAATAATAATAAATCTTGGCATGTCTCAAAGTGATGGCTCATAGGTCTCAGAGTAGGAGAGGGACAAAGGCAGAATGAAAATGGTATGTTCAAAAACAAGATGCGATTGATATCAAACTTCAAATTGCAATGTGGGACATCCTCCTGGTCTGTCTACTATTGATCATTGTCAAAACATGTGAACAATATTAATCCACGTAGTGACAGAAGATCTCTTTCTTTATCCTTATCTTTGTATTTCTATTTCATTTAGTAATTTTGCAAATTAAAAAACACAACTAACATATTGCTCTGGCCTCAGCTAACGATGACTTAACACAAATGCTTAAAGCCTGATGTTCACTTTAATCGTAGCAATGACTGATCATGTGAAACACTGCAGAGTGTGACTAACTGTCTTAGGCTTTATAATAATTCATCACATTCATCACTTGTAGTGTGACATCAAAAATTAGAATTCTTTGATTGCTATGGAAATCATGCTGTGGACACTCTGCATTAGATATGCAAATGTGTTATTATGTGTGTTGAGGTAATAATATGGCATTGAGAAGTCTCAGCCTGTTTGAGAGGCTCATTGAATCCAAAGTCCAAATTGTTTGCTTTTCTGGCTGCTTGATACTTGACACCAAGTATTTGGCAAAGCAGTGAATGCCAATCATGGCTGAGATTTGACAGCAGGAATGAAATTAGCTAAAAGACATTTTAAAACAGTCTATCTACTTTCAATGGGATGTTGTATTTGGCTGGTTGGTACATTTTTTATGCAATTACTTTGAGCAGACAGGAGCAACAATTCAGTAATAGAGGGGTGATTGCATGCAATTATTAGTTTTTCTCGCTTTAATTTCAATAAGAAGTTGCTTATGGATTGTATTGCAGTTACAGTATGTTTATGTATTCTATGTGTTGTTGGAGTTGAGTTGTAAATAAACACCAACATTTCCGTTCCTAATCAAAGGGGGAACACCTAATTGGTGTCAGAAGTTTAGAGATTTGAACCTAGACATGATGCTACTGGAGCAAATGGGGGAGGTCAATCAAATAATTTGATGAGGTGGCAAATATGCTTATCCGTGTAATCAGATTGATCACACTTACAGGTAATCTGAGCAAGCAATCGTTCTTGTGTTCAACAACATTCCAACAACAACCCAAGGACCAGGAGCTGAGTGCACCTGCTTGCATGCAACTGGTCTTAAGCTACATCCGACTTAAATCTGGAACTTAGAACCAGTGACAGCCATGGGACCTGTGGAGGAGCAGTGCGCTGCTGTCTATAAGGCTGTGGGATTTCCCCCACGCTCTCACATGCTCTCTCTTAGGCCGTGTATGATTTCAGCGCAACCCTCTTCAGTTGCAGTAGCAGCATTATTGTGACAAGGTTGGGCAAAAACAGAATATCAAACATTGCTCTAATTACAAATAGAAATGTACAGAGTAATGTAAAGTTTGATTTTGCATGTACAATCAGCAAATAGCAAACAGCTTTGGATAATTTGCATTGTTAAACTAAAGAATCTATGATGTCTCCAGGCAGAAAACACAGAATCCTTAAGTTGGTGCACTCAAGCATAATTTTATTCAGTACGCTGGTTGTAGTTGAGTCTGGCGAAGACTTTGCTGCAACATACAGTGTCTTGTTGATGTAAATGTCGAACTCTTTGTCAGGTCGTATACAAAAGACCGGACATAGCAAGTTAATAAAGTAAGATATAACATTTTTAATAAAAAATAACCCTCTGCAGCAGGCAATGTGCCACTGCGAGAGAGAGAGAAAGGAAGCTTGCCAAAATAAAACATCCGAGACCAGTGCGCATTTCCAGTGTGTCAAAATAAAACGAAGAAATGTATAAGCTTCACATACAATTATTTCAAAACAAATAGAAAATACAGACAAGTGTTAGGGGTTGTGATAGGTGAACACTCAAGCTTCCATCAGTTGCTGGACCATACAAGAAAACTCAACATGCATCAATCAGTCAGTCAATCAATCCAAACAGAACTTTGAGAAAGTATTTGTTACTCTTTAAGGGTAGTTCTAACGATTGTGCCTTTGTGATGCTAAAATGTACCCCTAACATAATTTATCTTCACGTGTTCCTACAGCGGTCATGTGGTCCTCCTGCCAGACTTCAGCCTGCCTCTGGAGTACTACCTGATTCCTTTTCTGATTATTGTAGGAATCTGCCTCATCCTCATCGTCGTTTTTATGGTACATTCACTCTATTTTTGTTTGCCACTAGTGAGATTATGGTTAAACTACTTCACCATAGTGCTTATAAATTGGCCTTTACATTTAAATACATCTGTAGGGCATTGCACATAGGGGTAATTGTACTGATTATCACTTGTTTTGTGTTTAGATTACAAAGTTTGTCCAGGATCGCCGGCGAGCTCGGAGAAGTCGCCTGCGCAAGGATCAACTAAAGAAACTTCCAATTCACAAATACAAAAAAGGTAAGGAATTGTTTACTTTCACCAACTCGTTATCACATAAAACAAGTTACATTTAAGGGCTCGCGGTGTAACAAAAAATAATGTCTTGATTTAATTATTCTAAAATCAAGATCACAATTAAAATGTGTAGTCAATAGATTTAAACTATTGACTAATTTAAAAATTGAGTCAGCTGTAATTGGTTAAATCTGCAGTACAATGTTACTGATGTGACTCAGATGATGACAGAAACTGGCCAATTCAAGTTTTTTTTTTCTTTTCTTGCATAGAGCTGCATTAAACTGCCCCTGAAGCAGTGAATCACATTATCACCATTTTTTTTTTTCACAGAAGTTTGATCATGTTTCATTTTTATCACCCAGGCCTTGCTGAATTCGGTTGTATTTTTGTCTCATAAACAGACATTTTGTGAGAACTTGTTGCACAGCGCTGCCTCACATGATTTGGCCGAGTGCAGAGATGCCATCATTGCATTACGACACATCATTCCTCTGCGGAGTTCTGCACCTTTAGACCTAATCAGATTAATATGGACTTGATTTTCACCCAAAGCCTTTTGGCAGAGTAGAGCCTCTCACTGCTGAAAACAGACACATGACCGAGCGCCTGGAATGTTCTGTGTGTCACTGCATTCACTGTGCTCAAACTCAAGAAAGTATGTTAACTTTACATATTGCTGTTGCTGATTGTCAAGTGTGAATTTTTTTAGCCGCTAGTACAGTATTTGTCTTGTAACTGTGGCTGATAACTTTCCCGATACAGACTTTAAGAAGGCAAGGCTCACAAATGTATGTTTTCTACTTATTAGGGATGGCTTGAGATCTTGTATACTGTATATTTGTGTTGTGACATAAATAATCTCTGTTGTTGATTAATCAAATTATCTCGATATCCCTATTGTGGGCAAATTTTGAGATGAATGATGGAGCTTTAGTATTATTCACAATTCCAAAATTTTGTTTAGTTTCCTGTCCTGTTATAGATTTCTAGGCCAGATGAAAACTTTAAATATTAATGCCAAAGTTCAGCTAGATTCAATATCAGATTGACAGCAATGTTTGGGAAATTGGATTATCACACATATTGAAACCATTCGTCCGTTTGTAATCAGCTGATGCATGTGGTTTGAAGCAGACTTGAGACTTGGTAAATTACACTATTTACTGTAGGCGTTAGATGGCAATTGATTAACATACCGTATTTTTTTGTCTTTTGCTGAGACCAATGCTGAGTACAAGAACAAAAAAAAGTCTTCTTGTAGCTCAAAAGTGTTAGATAAGTGTATTTAGTGCAAAGGTCTGTCTGGTTATTGTATTGTTTTGCAATTCAAATCCCTGTGGTGTGGTTAAGTGTGTCTGCAGAGCTTCTGTTCTTGCAGCTGTAACAGAATTGGAAAGACCCTCAGTTCAATCAGCTGTGCAGACACCACCAAGATACAGACACAGAGATGGGAATGGGGGGGGGGGGGTAAACTCCTAAACTCCATCAAAGCTGAAGTGAGTGAATATACCAGGGACGTGCACAGAGATTTTGAGGGGCAGGTGCTCAACCCAGAAAAAAGGGCACTTTTACCTTATCGAGGAGACTTAATTTTTAAATTCATAGAAGTATGCATTTTTCAAAATAAATTTTTTGATGTGTGCAGCTAGAGTTCACGGCAGCTCGTTGCACAAACCAAGTTTAAACCAGATTAAAGAAATGTACAGAGGTAATTGTTATAATATGGGGGGTCAGGGGGTCCCTCCCCCTGGAGATTTTGGCTAAAATAGATGCAATTTCCTGCAATCTGGGCTATGTTTAGTTAACAAATCCTCTATTTCAACCACTCTTTACTTCAGAACAAATGTAGTTGTTTTTAGACCAGGCTGTGGATTTTTGCAACTATAGTTTACTGATTAATTGTGTCCAGCTTCAGTTCTCTTTGCTCTTTCCTACTTTCTGCAGTTAGGGCAGACTAGGGAACTAAAGTGGCCTGGGAGATTAATGACAGGGCGGACGACCTTTCATTCAATAAAAAAAATATTTGGCACGTGAACCCTTGCATGGTGGTCTAGGGGGCCTCTCCCAGAAATTTTAGCTCAAAATAGGATATATTTCCCATATTTTGGTGTATTTTTGGAATCTATTTGTTGACCTTCATCCACAGATTAAGAACAGCACTTTGAATTGGCCAAAACCTAGCCTTCATTCATACTGTGCCTCAAAGCCTAACATGCTCTTGTGATGTGTCTAAATGGAAGTTTTGAAATTACCAGGTATTTTACCATGAACCATTATACTATACAATACTGTAGCACAAGGGGAGGCAAATATGTTTTCCTAGGGGAACTTGTGCAAGTGGTGGAGGACCAAACTGCAGTCACTGTGGAACAAATTCTTATTATTGTTTTTTTTTGTTCAATGTAGTCTTTTTAATCTACTATTTTGACCATTTATTGTGATATGTATTAGGACAACAAGCAATGACACATGCTCCATAGCCAAGTCAATATATTAATAAAAAATAAAAATAAATATTAGTAACAATCTCCACAATGTGCCAGGGCCACATTGAAACAGTCCGAGGGCTGCATCTGGCCCTCAGGTCGCTGTTTGCCCAGACCTGCTGTAGCATAACACACTGAATGTTTTTGTTCACCTTTTGTTCAGTTGAGATTTTATTCGCTAAAACAAGGCTAAAACAATAGCTGCAGTCTTAAAGACAAACAAATTCAAGGCTGAAATGGTTACAGTAAAGGTGTGTGGAGTTTAAACCACAGTGGGGCACTTTTTGCATTACCAACAGGCTGTTTTCAGCTTAAGTGAAGAACCCAGGCTAAGAATGCTGGATTTATGAGTTAAATAGACATAAGTTCAACAAAATACAACTCCAGATATGTTTTAATAAGGAAACAACATCAAAATATTGACATTAAAATAATGTCATACGGGCCCTTTAATCCCTATTCCATGAGCCCGAGTTTCTGGGCACAACTCGGCCTAGATCAAGCCAACTGTAAAAACAAGCCTCTCATAACGATCTCGAACGGCAAAGATCCTAGAACAACAACACGAGAGGATATAGAATAGAACAAAACGTAGGTTAAACACCAGGATTCAGAGGAGGAAAGATATTTGACAAGAAAAACGTGGGTAAGGGGGCTGACACAGCCGAGGCAAGGGGCCGCCAGCAGTCAGCAATCAAAGTACATTCTGCCTAAACTTTTGTGGTCACTTCTTCTGGAAGTACGTGTGTTGTGCCGCTTTTACTAAAAGTCAGCGTATGTTTTCCCGGGACGCGCCGCGCGCTTTGCCGCTGTATTTCATGCAGACGTAAAGTTTCATCAGCTGTTTTGCTCACAACTTTGCGAATACCAGACGGATTATTAAAATATAAAAACTGGCTAAAAGCTTAGGCTGTGTAGAACATCGTTATGAACTTCAAATGGTTCCTACCATTTATGATTCCACGCTATTTGCTGTTAAGGGCATGGAAAGGGGAGAACGGAGGAGCTGCGACAGACGAACGCACGTGAGCGAGGGAGAGAGAGAGAGAGCAGAGTGGAGCAAAGCAGCTGCATTATTATATGGTAGTAGGCCAGTTTAAAACATTTTACATCACTGCTGTCTTCATGAAGTAAAAAATAATCAGAGAATAAAAAAAAAAAATAATAAAAAAAGGTTGACCAGAAGGGCACTTGTGCCAGAAGGGCAGGTGCTTGAGCACCACCAGGGCCCTATCTGTGCACGTCCCTGGAATATACAGTACATACTTGGCCATAATTTTCATAGATTTTATTACACGGTGATGGGGTTCATGCAGCTAACTCTGGTGCCAAGACGTGGCATGTAAGTGCCTTCTGTCACTCTCAAATTAAGGCACACTACGAAAGGGATTTGTTGTATGATTCATTTTGCTGTTGTTTTTAAACTAGTTCCAATTATGAGGGTTTCGGAATGCATGCCTGAACTCTAGGTTTAGCGTACTGATGCAAGCACAGCTTTGAGTGGGAAGCGAGCCTAATTCTTTGGCCTTGTCCTCTGCGGCAGTGGTGTATCATTGAAGTGATGACCAACATTTAGGTCTCGCGTTAAAACAGTGATAAGAGATTTTATTAAAGAAAGTGCTTAATACTAAAACTTTCAAGACAATAGGAAATTTGGGCTATAGTGATATAATTGCTCATAAACTTCAGCTGAATATCTTAATGTAATAATCTCTTTAAAATTGCACTGTCAGTGACTGTGGGGGCTCTGCAGAGGCTAATACTAATAACTGAAAAAGGGTTGTCAGGAGGAGTGAAAGTCAAGCTGAATATCACCTTAATAAACAATTATTACAATCAAAGTTTAGTAAGTATTTTGTCTCACATCAGTTATATCAGCAATTATATCACTATTGCAAAGTTTATCTTGTATATATACCATGTTTAAAAATATATATTACAATTTATTAAATGTTTGTACATTTAGGGTGTTTTAGCACAAAAGTATATTCTGAATAATTACTGATTCTAGATTAAGATAATTTCAAATAGTCAATTTAAAAGTGTGATAATGCAAGGGGCAGTTTTATTAACAATTATTTTAGTAGTCAAAATAATATCTTTCACTGCTCATTTGTACTTTTATAACTTTAGTCCTGAGTTTAGTTTTGGGAGACTGAGACGGGAGTGATACAATGAGAGTCTGTATGAATGAGGAGGAATGATGAATGTTAATAGAAACCATGGTGTCTGTGTAATTGGAGCACAATGCCAGCCTGATCTGCAGCACAAGATCTGTGTCAGTGTGCAAGATTATGTAATCCAGCTGCCACCACTGTCTGAGAGCACAACGCCATTTTGATGTTGGCTTAACGCTGCTTTTATTTCATTGCCTTGCATCATGGCCAGTCACTCAGAGCAGAAGACTTGTGTGTGTAATGTTTAACATCTAACCTACTTTGAGCAGTCAGTAAAACACCACTTATGTGTTTTGGCTGGTGTTTCTTGAATTCTCCCCTGACCTCTTGTTTGGACCCTCTCTGCCTCTGGCTCCACCTTCAGCGCTGTTTGGGCGGGACACAGTGAACAGAGCAGCTGCAGTGTGTCATTGTTTGAAAGGCATGTTGATGTCAGAGGACTGCTCTCTGTTCATCTGGGCTCTGTCTACTACACTTTCAATTAACATCTGAAGTTCAGTAGTTCAGTGTGGCTCCTGAGAGCGCAGGTCTCTGTGCAGCTTGTTGTTAAATGAGAAATGATGAACTGCATCGTTAACTTTGCAAAAATGTTCACAGTACTGAGCACTAAGTGAACAAGGCCAAATGACACATTTTTATCTTGTAAAACTGGGGTATGTACAGTATTTGCTCAAATGGGATCACTGTAATGAAATCATCAGCTGATTCCTGAAACGAGAACTAATGCTCCCGGGACACGCTTTGATCAGCACAACTGGCTTAATTTGTTTTCTGACATGGGATAATCAGTGTAGCCTGTAGAGTTGTGTCTTTTCTGCAGAACATTCCAAGTTTTTTCAGCTCTTGTCACTAACATGTTTGAAGTATTATTAAACCCTTTGACTTAAGCTTTGGTTTATGACATGTTTGAGCCTCTTCTGAGACTATACTGGACTATTCCCTTGAATTTTAAGTTGACTTCTAGCTATGCACAAACATTGCTGCTCATCTAATATCCTCTATTTCTCGTGAATAAACATTTAGTCACGCAAAATAAATATATGCATTATTATAAACATGAAATTGCCAATGCTTTGGGTGAAAAGGGAGGTAGGATGTTTTTTGATTCAACTCCTCATCCTTATACGGTCACACGCGAGCCTGGCGCGGATACAGAGGGCCAAGTCAGGGAAAACATGCTCATTTAGGACTTACATAAACACAAGCTCGCTCCCTCTTCCTCCTGCTTCTCTCTTGCTCTGAGGAAGACGGGAAGGAGCAAAGAAGAAACCTTTGGAATTCGACAGGGAGTGCAGATACATTCCTGAGTTCTGTTTTTCTGTCTCTGTATTGTCCCGTGTGATTCTGCTGATTCTAATCACTTGAGTAAATGGTCTTAAAAATGTAATTACTTTCACTTAGAGATGCTACAAATGGATTTAAATGATTAACTCATTGTTTTTAACTCACATCAGTCCTTTATTAGAAAAAAAAAAAAAGTAACTTCACTATCTGATTCATAGTAATTGTGTGTAGTGTAAGTGGCTGACGAGCTGTGCTGTTTTTGACCCAGGGGACAGTTATGATGTGTGTGCTATCTGTCTGGACGAGTATGAAGAGGGAGACAAGCTCCGAGTGCTGCCTTGTTCTCACGGTGAGTTTACAATCCCATCTCTCACAGCACTGCCTTGAGATCAGGAATAGGACATTGTTCTAGTCAGAGCCATTGTGTTTCTACTTTCAGCATATCACAGTAAGTGTGTGGACCCCTGGCTGACCAAAACCAAGAAGACTTGTCCGGTGTGCAAGCAAAAGGTGGTCCCATCCCAAGACGACTCTGACTCTGAATCTGAGGGGGACAGCGGCCCGGATGAGAATGAGGAGGTGTCTGAGAGCACCCCCCTGCTACGCTCACTGGCCTCTACCAGTGCACACTCCTTTGGCAGTATATCGGCTGCATCCCGCTCTGAGCAGGACCAGGAGTCATCAGAGTATGATGAAGAGGAGCTGGACAGCAGTGACAGTGAGCAGGAGGTCACCGTGGAAACTGTGGTTGTGCAGATGCAGCGGGCCTGTTCTGAGGACCATGACCTGCCCAGAGCTTGAACTGGACCGGACTATTGGGCTACTGTTTGTAAGCTTTACACATGATAAACTTTGTGGGGGATTCACGTGGTGGGGGTCTCCGACTACCACACTTAAGTGAAATCATTTTGATTGTGGAAATCTGTGCTCAGAAGAGGTGACTTTGTACAGTAAAGAGTCTGTACTGTTAATCAAGAAGCAGAACATTTGTTTCTACAAAGTGATTTCTGTACTGTGTATATATGAGAAAATGTCTAAATCAAGCTGTTTGATTATGTTCTTAATTGCCATGACACTGTAAATACATTTAGTTCAGTCTATGCAGAATTATTTGGAGTAAGTCAGCTCATAAACATAAGACCACTGTAAATTGTTTTGCCAACTGTTTTAGACACTGCTCATGTGCCACAGGTTTAGTTTAACACGGCCTAATGTAGTCACATCCATACATGGAGCTGATGATGGTAATGACTTTGGTTGCTCAAACCAATCACGTAATGTTAATTTCATAGGCCTTATAACATTTAAGATTGTTTTATACAGATTGTATCTCTTGATTTAACTCATGTTAAACCCTGTTGCCTTTGTTATTTTCTCCTGCCATGTAATGTACATCAAATCAATAAAGAGATTTAACCCATTCCTCTCAAAGTATTTAATAAAGCAATGGCGGAAACAATGCTAACAGATTCCGTATTTCAAAGTATCTAGATATTTGTCCTAGAAAATGTCCGTGTTTAATGTTTAATCCTAAACCATCTGCATTATAAATTGTTCTTCAATTGGGCTGACTTAACGTCTGGTTTTAATGTAAAATACACAAACTCTTTGCTACATAAGCAAATATGCTGAGTGTGAACTTAAATAATTTAATTTGCTGTACAAACTGTATTAAAGAAAACCAGATAAAAAAAAGGAAACACTTCACTGGTTGGAATAAATTTATTTTGATCTGTCTGTAAACAAGGTGATAAATCAATTTATGGCATTTCTTGGTTTATGCATATGGAATCAGATGCATTAAAGAGGCTGTATCCCAGATGTAAGAAAAGTGTTGAGGAAAAGAAATTAACAAATCAGCAAACAGGACTTGAATACACATATCCCACAATGCCTAACAGTGGAGCAGAAGCTAGAATAAACAAAAGTGCCAATGAAGTGTGGACAGTGGGTCAAAAATCCATCTTACAATAACAGATCTCTCTACATTATGGCACAGGATACACAGGTTCTGCAGTTAAGTTCAACAAGACCAACATTAGTGTCATTGTTCCAACCAATTGCATCTGCAGTCATTTCTACTTTTAAGTGTTATATGTTGTGGACATCGCATTTAGCAGTACTGAGCATGGACAGATCATGCGATACCCCACTTCTGTCAACTAGAGTTGAAGGCAATTTATTCCACAGTTTTAGAGTTGTCAACATAGCATGGTTTTGTACAAATGCTTTTTAACAATAAAGAAATAAACAATGAAATGACTTCTCCCACCCTTACCTCCCCTGTAGCTTTATATGTTAACCATGGTACAATAATGTGTGTGGTTTGTTTCCTTCAGAAAAAAAAGGTAGTAGCCAACCTTCACATAATCTGGAGCATTTGTAAAAAACACCCCGCTAAACTTGGTCCAATAAAAATAAAAGAAAATACAATTGCAGATGTATATATGGTGGGATATCTACTGTCCAAAATGGCAGCCTTTCATAAACAATACATTACAGGAGCTGGCAAACAAAAATATTAAGTGCCTGAGCCTTCATTACTGTGGAATGTCCATGTTTTGTGGTTGAGTGTGACAGCGGGCCGGGGCGAAGCTACCAGCATCTAAACGAAAATGTAATCGTTTCCTGATCTGATCCAGACACCACTCGAACCCCTTTGTTTATGTGGATTAAGGGGGAGGACTTTGTTTAAGGGAAAAGAGGGGGAGGATTTGGCAAAAATAAGATTGTAGTGTTTACTGAAATGACCAGAGATATGAGTGTGGTCTCACCTTGCAGAAAATAAAACAGGAAGACATGATGAGTTTCCACATAAGTGCTCTAAAGGCAACGACTGCTTGAAGGGGGGAGGGACTTCAACGGGAGGGAGTGTAAAGGGCAGCATGACTAAAATCTACTCCTTCATTGACAGAATAGCCTTCATTTTCAGTGTATGGCCAAAAAAAATCTGCTGGTCTGAGTCAAGTATAAATTTGACATCCTGTTTAGCAACATGCACACCTTTTCGACGGTTAAACTTGTAGTGCTTTAAAACGGGGAAACACAGCGCAATTGTGTTTGAGGGAATGGGATGAGGGAAATGGTTTGGGGAGGGGGGGTAAAACAAGATTTCAAAGTAAAAATAACAGAAGAAGAAAGGCAGAAAGAAAGAAAGGTCTAACTAGAAGTCATGTGAAATGCAACAGGGCGGTAAGGGTGAGCTGCTAGGTGGCAGGGAACAGGCTGCTTTAGTATCCAGACCTCCTCAGGTAATCGGCCATCGTAAATGATTTCTTGTTGAGCGACCCTCCATGGATACCTTCCTTTCCCATGACAAAAACCAATGCTGGAGTACAAAGGAAAAAAAAGCAAAATAAATGAATAGACATGATGATAGCACTGCTGGACAAAAAATATCATTTATTGCCACTTTTAAATCAAGTGGAAACACAGTGGGGGGCATTTTTAAACTTTGCTGTGTAAGAAATGCTTCTGGGGCTTTGTTTAAACAGGACGGCTTTGGGGCAAATGTGGGCTTAACAGTTATTTTCACTTTTTATTTGATTTTTTACAATTTTGTGTTTTTTTGTTTTGCTTTTTTACTCATTTTTTCAATCCCGCTCCCTCGACTACACCAAAAGCTACACCAACCCAGGACTAGAACCCTGAATCCCTCAAATATTTTGCCATTGAGTATGCCTTCTTATTCAATCCGCCTCCATGGACCCCTTCTTTGCCCATTACCAAGACCAAGACTGGAAGAAAAGAGACAGAAGGAACATTTAGAAGGAGGAGATCACAGTGAAAAGACCAGAGCCACAAACAGCAGGTGAGCAGCTACGGAGATCTACAGAGCTTAAATCTGAAGGTGTGTCAACTATAAACTGCTGTAATCAGTGCTGCTGGTGGTGGACAAGACATCTCACACAAAAACAAAGTGAGGACAGCAGGAGAGGAAGAAAGAAAACAGAAAACTGGTTCAACTAAGAAAATATATAACTGAAAAAATAGTTACATTGGTTTGCAATTGTCATGTATTAGTTTCAAATTATTTTAAATTAAAAAAAATGTGCATTTGAGTTAGAAATGATAAATATTTTAGTGAGATTTGCCTGTAACATACCAGCAGCAAGAATCTACTCACTACTGAGTTAAAGTGGTGCACATGCAGGTGATCACTGCATGCTTGAACCTCTCCTCAATACATGTCAAAGTGCATCATTAACAGTGAACGTGTGAGTGAAGGGAAAAAAAAGAAAATATTGAGGGCACACAGGCGTGTTAACAGAAGGGAAGACAGTTCATGCAGTTTAGGTCATTCTGTGAAGAAAAACAATAAGCTTAGTGTTTAAGAAGGTTGTAAAGGACATGGTGGTGGGGCCCAGAAAGGCAACATGTTAAAGGCTTGAATCCGGTATTTTACATAAGAGTAAGTTCTAAAGCAAAAGAAAACCACTGAATGACCTTGATGTCTATTCATTAACTTATAAAACTAAACTGATGCTAGTACAAATGAGAGAACTGAAATCATATTCTATTAACCATGGATTTGTATCAATTTCAGCCCAATTAAAATTGAATATGCCATCCTGTCAAGACCTGTCAAAGTAAGAACATTTCTGCACATAAACACATGTATTTATCATATATTGAGGAAAGGTACATCTAAGATCTAAACCATGTGCATGCAGTATATTAAGCACTAACATTCAGTTGACAACTATGCAAAAGCAGCCCCTATAATCTACTCAACTAGCACTACCTTCATGTCACATCATGCTCACCTTTGCCGGCTTTCCCTACAGAAATGTTGTATGTTGGCTCTCCTCCTTGACTCTTCGTCCGGATGTCCATTGTCCAGTCGGAATCAACTTGGAGGCTGTCTCTGATTACGGAGCACTTTTTATTGCCTAGGGTCAGCCCAGAGGTGAAGAAGCCCTCTCGGTCCTTTCCTGTTATCACATCAATTTCTTCAGGCTGAAAAAAGACAAATGTTATTTATATTGTACACAAAAGGTGTAAAAAAATCCAGGCACAAGGAAACGCAGCAGGTCTAAACCAATGGACACATTGACAAGGATATTGTGTACAATATTTGTAAGTCAAATCTAGACAAGGACAGCACTCAAGAGCCCCTGAAGCAGTAAAACTTTTACTCAAAATGTAATGCAAGCAATGAATGAAGATCAATGAAAACATTAAGTACACAAGGACTGCACAGCTGTAAGAGAGAAAAAATTTAGATGTTTTTTGTCTCTGACAAGTACTGAAATTGTACTTTGAATGAATCAAGGGGTGTTTAAATTTGAGAGGAGCCTAAAATATAAACTGATCTTGTGAACCTCAATAAAATACTGGACAAGATTAACCACTGCGACAAGACACTTTTTAAGGGCCTTCCAAAATCAAAATTACTGAAGACTTGGAAACAGAATCAATTCAATCCGTAATTGTGCAGCAAATCGTGTCATTTGACATTTTTAGTTTGTACGATGTATTCAAATGTGTTTCCCAAACGAAAAGATGTGCTGCAATTAAATGGTTAAGCAACTCTGTACTGAAATCTCAGAGGGCCACTGAAGCTGACCAAAGCATTATGCTAAGATGCTATAGGCATTGCATCACTGCCTTATTTGTCTTTATTGAACATGGATGCATTTGGGACACTCTTTGATGAGAGTTAAATTCAAGCAACCCAGTCATAAACAAAAGGCGTCGCCCTTCGGTCCAGAAATGCACAGTCATAGCAAACGCCAAACACTCAAGGCTTCTTGCAGAGGTTAGCCTGGCAGCATGCTAGCAGCAGACACACTAAGACAGTCTGATGGAAAAAAAAACTCTAAATGTACATTAAAGACGCATACAGATTTCAGATAGAAAATTATTACGGCCTGGGTCGACTTTTTAACCTTTACTTAAAAAACCTAACAAAAACACCAACATTGACACCGCAGAGTCACAGATCTGAAACTGTAGCAAAATTGATTTATTTCTCCCCCTAACCATTCAAGGGCGCTTGAGAAGACTTGTTCTACAGCAAGTTTAATCATTTATATTTCAAAATGGAGGCTCGACAAAACATTTACAAACGAAAATTAACTTAAGTCAGGTTATAAAATGAAAGCACTGTGTAAACCCTAAGCTAAATTAAACGAAGAAAAAACAATGTGATGACAGTGTCGAAGCCTTTTCTTAAACTGCAGGTTAGAGGAATGAATAAAATGAATAAGGAGTTCCGCCATCTTGAAAACGAGGGGCGGTAGCGGCGATTCACAAAAGGATGTGCGGTCGAAACGGCCGCTATCGTAGTTAAGTGTGTGCGCGAGGCCACGGAGCCTGCGCCGACAGCGTGAGCGAAGCGATATAACGGGAGCGGCCCGATGGAGCTAAGGCTAACACCAAACTGCAGTTCGGCTAATTAATGTTCACTTCACACTGATCTGAAAGAGATCGATTATTTAATGTAAGAGTAAATGAACAATACGCAAATAAGCACCCTCATGGTTAAATCGAACTACTTTCATCAGTATTCATACTGAATTCTTGCTTTTGCGTCAGTCCAGATTTATCTGACCGGTATTTTGAGCAAGGTAATGCTAACAAGCTAACTAGCGGCTAGCCCTTAGCTTCACCGTTCCGTTATGTGGATGGCCTTTTTCCTTTCCATTGGACATTGCATTGTTTTCTCTAAATTACATTTTCTTAGCATCTTGAGATTTTACACGTCTTACGGGGAAAAATATTCGAGGGCGGTGAGCGGTGTTTGCGTGCGGCTGAAAGCCATGTGTACCCACCGTTTTAACCCTATTCAACCCAGCGAGGCCCGTCTCTGCAGACACAAGGACTGCACTGGAAATTCACTCTGGCTCTCAGTTTACAATACAAAGCTCCTAAATTGAGTGTACTAACCGTGATGTTGGTAAAGGTACCACCGGCATGCGATGCCCAGACGTATTTGGCGTCCGTGTACCCAACAATGGCCGCGTCCTGGCAGCTGCCATCAGCCATCAGGTTGTCCACGTAGCTTTGCCAGGACATTTCGTCTAATTAGTTCTAAGAGGAAAGGGTGCGATGGGTCAAGGTAGGCCGTTGGCGTCTCTCGAAACGACAAGAAGGCTGTGATTATCTGTGGTTTAACGGGCCTCCAACAGATAAAGCCCCCGGCTCCGCTCGTCCCGGCTTTCTTCTGCTCTGGGTCTTGAAACGAAGAGAAGCGCTGCAACAGGACGGCCGCTTGGGTGTAGTCCTCACAGATCACTCCGCCAAGGGTAGTGCTTTGTCCCAATAACGCATTGCAAAATATACCATGTGGCGGATGAATACTTTCTGATTAATTAGTATGGGCAATGAGTGAAAAATTCCCAAACATGTTTCTAACGCATGGAAATTGATTTATACATCGACTTACAAACACTACTTGTAAAAAAAGAGAAAAAAAGAAAAAGATATATATATATATTATATATATTTATATATATATATATATTATATATATATAAAAAAATATATATATATATATATATTATATATATATATATAATATATATAATATATATATATATAAAAATATATATATATATATATATATAATCACGCAAAATATTGTCCCTATTTTTTGAAGTTTGTGGATTTCTAAAATGTATATTTTTCAACAAATGAAGTACAACAAATACAGTTATAATGATACATTTCATTACATACATAATCTGAGTGAGTGTGCTCAGAGCATGTTTAAAAGACCTGAACGACATGAAACATGCATATCTGTCCTTTAAAAAAGAAAAGTGGATGCAAAGATTTTTTTTTCTCCTGACTAAATGGTTTGAAACTTTATCTATTCAAAAATGTGTCTTCTTAGCTGCATTGTGCTATGCGCGTTGATGCACATAGGCCTTCCTGACCTAAGGTCCAGCTGTGGAGTGAGTCATGAATGACAACCATGCAAGTCACACGATGCACACATGAAACGATCACACAGATCTTTACTAAGCACATAAAATACAGACATGCTTTTTTTTTTTTTTTTCAAGCTCAGAACTACAAAAACTGTATTTTTTTCATGTATTTTTCATTATATATATAATTTGATTCTAATTACAAAAAGTCTTTTATTTGGGATTTCCAAAGAATAGATTTTTGATTGGCTCTTGAATACATCTGTCTCCATTTCAATTTGTAGTTTAAATTTGAAAACTGGCCAATAAAACTGTAAGGAATATGCATGGTATATGTCCAAATATATTTTCCTTAAAATACAAGAAAGAAAGCACTTCCATTCCTTCCCCTCAGTCATTTTAAAGGTCAAAGGTCAGGACATACACTGTTGTTCAGTGGTCACACAAGTGACTGAGCGGAGCGACATATGATAATGTAGACTGAGCATAAAGCCCCAGTGTTTAACTTTGAATAGTGATTATTCACAAAGAGGATGAAGTGGATCCCCCACATAGGAGATAGTTTCATGTGTTGTTCACTTTTTCATGACTCAACTGATAAATATTTCTGCCACCGAACACTGCATTCTACAGTGCAGTGAACGCAATGATTATTTATACATAAACCTCTTAAAGCACCAGCCTACAAAAATGCCCGATTAAAATCTCTCCACAATTCAAAGTCACAATAATAATCATGATATTAAATGTTTTGTTTTTATTATTATTTTTAATTACATTCACTATGGTCTGAAAAGAAAGTTGAGCACTGACTTGTCTTTTATATCATCTAAATTTTCAGACATTTTTCCTATTTTTAATAGATGACAAAGTAAATAGAGACATCATAAATAGAGAATGTTGCCTTAAACATAGGTCCAAATATTTGCAGACAACATATGCTCAGCTATGAAGGCTCTTTCTTGTGACATGTTGGCGCCTTCTTAACCACTAAACTGTATAGTTAATATATCCACAACTGAACAGGCCAATCGAAAAGGCTTTTAACCACCACACCTACAGGTAGACTTGAGGTGATATTTGAAACTTGCCACATAAATGAGTGTAGACCCACAACCTGAGTCATATGTGATGACATACTGCCTCTAGAAGGTGCTCCTAAATGAATGCTTGTTATTTGCAAGTCAAATTTTCCATTGGAGTAGCTCTGCATTATATTGGACAGTATAACTTGAATTAACACACTTTTTTTCTTTTATTTAAAATTGTTAGACATTTATCTTTGACAAATACAATGCAGATCTAACAATTCTATGATGAATGTTGATTCCATTGCAATGGCTGCAATAAATTTGAAAACACTACAACGGAAAACTAAACCACAGCCACCACAACAACCACTAGGCTGTTATGTTTCTATACCTAAGGTGTGAAAGGGAGTACTGCTCATTTACGCTTACACAGTTTACTTCTAAATAAATTGTACTTTTCAGAGCCCTTTTCCATTAGTGTACTTTTTTTTTACCTTTTAAACAGCTTAAACATTTTAGCACAATGTTTTGATTACTTCTCCCAACAGGAATAAAATAGCTTTTCTTTTTTGAAAATACAGGATTTGGCAAACGTTATACAAGATTAAAAAATTGTGTTTATACGCAAAATCTTTAGAACACATTTCACTATAAACATTGCCTATAAGTGCACCTGCAATCATACTTATACTTCTCTTGCATGACATGACAGTTACTCCAAATAAATGTTTGCTCTTCTTGAGTAATTAATTATGATAATGATTTATCAATTTATTTTTTAATTAACGGTGTACTTACTTGAGAAATAGTTTTGACTCTCGACCTTTGTCTGTACTAATTGCACGCATTGGGCAAATACACTCAATTGGGAAGCTCTCTGTGATAAAATAACACAGAAATCTTACCTTTATCCTGGTTTAAGAAAAATGCTTTGTTCTAATAGTTGTATTGCTCATGGCCGCCCCCTCGTGTCTGTTTGAGTATACTACAGGTCATAACTTCAGTCATGACCAGAGTGAGACGCAGATGGTGCTGTGGGGTCGCTGCTGAAAGTTGACAGATCCAGGCATCTTCCAAAGAGAAAGGATCCACTGCATGAATTCAGTTCAGTTCAACAGCCTCTGAGAGATACAAAATGTAAGATTGTCAAAATGTTGGAAAATGAAATGCAGCGCCCTGCTTCTTGCATCTTTATAACAAACGGTCTATGCTTCTTGCAATATCAATAAAGCCAATATCAAGAGATTGTTTTAAAATATTGCAGCCAGTATCCTTGTGATTGTACAGTGTTGATCATCTTAGTTTTCCACCAAATACGCATGTGTGAAAGCACATGTAGCTACAGGAGATATTTATCAATGTCAGCGTGTACTTAAGTTATTACAAGCACTAAGTCAGAAGCAAAGAAAAGATGGAACTGACAGGTATATTGACATTCATTTTTGTCTGACACTGTGGCAACTGTTCAGATGAAAGATACAGTTTTGAACTTTTGAACGGTTAAAAGCACTAGATAGTCTTCATGCTGAACTTTAACCTGTGACATTGTTTGAGGCAGTGAGCCATAATATACTGCATTCACCTTTTATCTTTTTATCCAAAAGTTGTCTTTGACGTCCAGTGTCACCAAACAGAAAAATAAATGAATTGTCCTTGAAACTTCTCTCTCTCGCGACATTGTTATGACCACCATGTTCAAGTTACACTTCATAGGCTAAGATAAGTAGGTTTTAGATCAAAACTAAAATTTAAGGTGGCAAATTTTCAAAATGTGAAAAAGATACGGAAGCTCAGTACTGCCAATCGCTAGCCTACTTTTTTTTCCAGTTATATCACGAAATGTAATAACATGATACAAATTATTTATTATTATTATTATTACTACTACTATTATTATTACTAATATTATTTTAAAAACTTGAATACCAGACTTTTTTTTTTTTTGGCTGTGAATTAGAAAACAACATTTGTACAAAAAAGTTATTGCAAAAGCAGCACTTTGTGTCAAAATAAAGTATTTTATTTATCACTGAGAGCAAAAAGCAGCCCTCTGATCACCAGCCTCACTTTGGTGTCTGTAATTGCCGCCAAAATTGATGCATGGGGCATTAACCATTAGCTTTCAGTTTTGAAGCGTGAAAATAGTTCTGAGAAAACATTCTCATCATCAATGGATCATATGACTATAAACACACTGATTAGCTGTGCAAGTTGTAATGTGTTTGCATAACCGCTGTGTTAATTAAATAATGAAGTTTAAAGTGCTTGCAGAAGAGTTCATGTTTGAAGAAGTGAATGGTCTGGGCTGATTATAAACCGGAACCACACTGCAAAACTGCTTTGACAGAGCAGTGCTGCAACAGAATCAATATAGCAGATTAGTAAAATAATTACCACAAGTAAGTGGGCAAAGACAATGGGTCGACTTTTCTAAGTGCTTTAATACAGGATAATTTATGATGAATCAAGCTTGAACATGAAGCAGTGAATCAAAAGATAAGTTTAAACAAGTTAATGATGACGAAACACCAGCAACATAAAAGTTAATGACAAAGTAAAATTCCTCCTTTACAGTAAAGCTGAGGCACCTCCTCACAACATAATTATAGTTTAGTTTATTTATTTTTTGTTGTGTAGCAGTTTACAGATCTGACATCAATACATTATTGACAATAACATGACAATGCTGACTGACTGCTTTGTTAGAAAAAGCCAAAAATTATAGCTGTAGGACTTGCAAATTTTGACATTTTTATACAACGATCCTCGAAATGGAAAGGTTACATTTTTTTGTGAAAGTAATGTGAGAATATTTTTCACCTTTAGTGCTAGTCTTACACTATGAGGATGTTTTGAAGTCAAATGATATACATCTCTGACAGCTTTCAACTCATCAAGACAGATGCGTTTAGCTTCTGGCAAAATGTGTGAGGGTGGAGATGACCTAGTTACAATTACTATAATTGAAGAATATTATTCAGAGTTTTCAAAGGATGGGATTAAATGTAAACATGTTTTTGCTGCTGCTGTATTCACCAACGTAGTAAATGTGGCTTTGGGTGCAGCTTAATGACAGCAGAGAAAAAACGTGTAAGCCATATAATAAAAGTCGCTATTCAGGATAATTAGACAATAACATTTGTCTTGTGCATGGTTGATTTCAGATATTGTCAGATATACGCATGAACTATGTAGTGTTTGTATCACTTTTAATCAATAGTTAATGGTCAAAGTCATACATATGTTAATGGTCAAAGTCATACATATGATACTCACCTAAGTTATTCTTAAAACTACTGGCCAGTTTGTCAAAACAAACATTTTACAGTTTAACATGACATACTGACATAAAGGTTTTTGCATGTCTTAACAGGCAACTTCGTAACAACAGGACATACAGTAAGTGACATCTATCCCTTTCTTATAAAGTAATTAAAGGACAGAATGGTTCTTGGTGTAACAGTAAAGGGTTAATAATAAAAAAAAAAACATTTATATTTTCAACTGCCACATAAAACACAAATGAAAGGCTTTTACATTTGTTCCACTTATTTTCTACAAAATACTCAGTAGTCAGGAGCACACACTCAACTGTTTCTAAGATTCTGAGAAGTGTTCTGTATGAGGTTCTCTGTTAAGTTAACCTCTTTAAGAGACTTCTACTCCAAACCACAAGCTTTTACTCTGTGGAGCTCTCATTTAAGAAACCCTAATCATTTCATTGATAATTAGTCACGACTGAATCTCAATCATTCGATTCATTGCTCAGCCCTAAAATATGTCTATGCCACAAGTTTCAACTTGACAGAAGTGATGATTTACAAATCTGGTGGAAAAAACACTTGTAAACCAAATTCTGCAGAACTTGATGACAGTGAATTATTTCATTTTTTCCACAGAATATCTTTCAACAACACAATTTTGTGTCAGGCCATATAACGTAATTTGTTTTTTTGGTTCAAAATGTTTTATTTCCATTTGAACCTGACTTTACAGCCTACTTCACAGTTACAATTAGGCTACCTTATAATGTACAAGTACTTGGGTGTGTAGGCAGTTGTTTTCACATGAGTGAGTCACTCTCAAACTGGAGAAAGCCTTTAGGTCAGTCTCTCTGTAGATCAACAGCTACATTTATATGCAATAAAACGTCAGTCAAATAAAAATAGATAAATCATCCAAGTTAAAAGTACTATACTCGATTTTTCCTTTCTTAGCCAGTGTTGGGTAAGTTACTCTAAAACTCTAATACATTATATATTACTAGTTACAGGTAGAAAAATGTAATGCATTTGTATTACAATATTACTGTCTCAGAAATGTAACTGAGTTACACTACTTTTAGTTACTTTGAGGTAATCACACATTTGTTAAGACATTATACAACACTAATCCTGTTACATTTACACTTGTTTACTGGTTAATTTGTCCAAATGTGATGTCACAATACGTTTTCCTCATAATATTTGATTTACCTTTAAGCAACAGACAGTATTTTAGTGGTGTTTTGGTCCTTAAGTGTCATTTTCAATAGAATATAAAAGCAATTAATTTATATAAAAGTAACTTGAGTTACTCAGATTGTAACTGTAATATATTATCAACATTTTACAAGTAACGAGTTCACTACTTAGTTACTGAAAAGTGGAATATATTAGGCTACAGTAACTAGTTACAAAAGTAACAAGTTACTCCCAACACTGTTTTTAGCCATGTAAACAATACATTTTAATCTTCAGTTCACAAGTCTTGCTTACTGTACTTACCAAATGCAATCGCAGCCTCAGAATTTTTCACCATTGTTCTTCTGAGCTTTTTTCACAGCTGTTAGCGAGATGTACCTGTATGCCTGTACCAGTATGCTAGCAGCTGTTAGCCACAATGCTAACAACAACAACAGACAAACTATCGGAAGTGGTTGAACAAACGGGACATTATAAGATGTAGTCAGGACACTGCAAATAATTTCCACTTGAATAGATACATTAACAACATATTTGTGCTGGGACGAAACTGATATTGAGTTATTTTATCTTAATAGATGTGAATATGGTAATTTAACAATTACCTATTAAACCTTTAGTGTTTAGATTTAGCATGAGGTACATTTGTAGGCTATATTAACTACAGTAATGTGTACATCCAGTTGCCTAATACCCACTGTAGTGGATCTAATCATGGAATTAGATGATAAAGCATCATGGACTTTTGAGAATAAGCACAAAACAATAATGGAAAACAATAACAAATATAAACATTTTGTTTATTCTCTACAGAGAAGATGCACAAATTTAAAATCATTAAACAATACAACAACAAAATGAATGAATAATATATGAAAAACTAAAAATAATTTCAACAGCAGTAAAAAGAATACCTACAAAGTAGAAGCAAACCAGCATAACATTTACAATTAAATTGTACAAAGGCAAGTAGAATATTTCGGCATCTTTAGGTGCTTCAGTTCAAGTTCAAGTTTTTCTTAGGTAAGGCAATCCAGAGGTGAGGGACATCTGCTGGGAAAGCCCTGAGTGATGTTTAGTTTTGGGTTACATTTATGAGCACAGTTACTAACATTACATTTATATATGCATTAAATATATACAACTCAATTAAAAGACATTAATTCACTAAAAATACTAAAATAAGCCTACTTAAAGTAACACAGTTCCTTTTATGTCAAGTAATTTTAAAGTTACCATATTACTATTTCTTACGTATATAATTTCTCATCAATAACAAATTGCGTTTTGTTTAATTCACCTTATTATCATCATTAGACATTTGGCTTCTTTTTGTTCATTATGATTTAAATGTCTTTTTGTTTTATAAGTGGAACAGACCTTCACTTGAAACATTTGATGGTTTTCAAACTTTTAAACTTATCATTGCTCAGTGCACCAGGTTTTGGAAACTTTTGTAGCAATTTCATCAGAACAAAATGTCAAACAACACGATTTACAAAGTAAAAGCGACTTGAGGTTGTTTATTTTATGTTCAATACTGAGCCCCAAATAATGTCTGGTGACACTGAAACTATGGTGGTGCTATTTTGAGCTTGACGTAGTGACGTAGACAACTTACATATTGCCAAATTCCTAAAAAATTATGAAAACAAAACAAAACAATTTTGGTATAACCTTCTAACACACAAAATCAATTTTGTATAACCACGCATATATATATATATATATTTTTTTTTTTTTTTTTTTTTTTTTTTTTATTTTTTTTTTTTTTTTTTTTTTTTTTTTTTTTTTTTTTTTTTTTTTTTACATTGATTTGACTTTTGCAGTGCATTACATGACAGCCTTTCTAAGAAATCCTAACCTGGATAAGTGATTTACAGAATAGTCACAACTGAACTATGCATGACCTGATATGCAAGCACTCAGAGAATTTACAAGGCACTGAAACCAAACAGGCTTAACATGCAAACAGAAACAGATAGAGCTATTGAAATACAAAATAAAAATGTTCTTAAATTAAGCACATTGTATACATTTGCCATTATTCATAAGGCCATTTCTTTTAAAGGTCTTATGAATTGAAGCCACAGTTAATGCTCACGTGCAGGGTTCTAGTTTAGGCATGGTCAGCCAGCCCTGAAATGACCTCTTGTATAGCACTTTCCCCTTGTCATACTTTTAGCACGTGATGAGTGATGGTTGGTCAGTGTGTTTGTTGACCATGCTTGTCTGGACTCATTTTTAATTTACTAAAAGCCAGAGGTCCCGTGGGTTGGGGTGCTAAAAGTGACCACTGCACATTACAACTGGCCTCCAAAAATATAAACAGAATAAAGACTTATGTTGTTCAGGGGCCAGGGCAGCAGTGGTGGTGGTCAAAAAAAAAGTGAAATCAGTACCTTTAGACCATGACATAGCACTGGGTAGCCTGGTAGTCTTTGCCCGTCAGACCAATGTAAATAAACATTATCAGCTATGTAAATATACAGCCTCATGTGGGGAAAACCTGGGTTAAATGAGCAGCCAAGCATAGAGAACCTTTTGGAGCTGCTGTTGCAAAACTGTTTTTACAAGGTGTTGTTTCCAGGTATTTATGAGTTGGGAGTTATGTATGCTTCATGTAAAAGTATGTTGATTGTCTAGTAAAGTTTAGCGATCCCCCACAAGCTTTACTATATTTTTGCCTTGGTTATAATTAAGTTCAGTGTTATTATTTTACTCTGTTTGATGAATTGTGAAGTTTTGGTTCTGTTTTATTTATAAGATAAACAAATGATGAGGGTTATTTTAAGACTAGAAAGTTTGAGACTCAACTGACCACATTAAAAAAATACATCTTATATGATCAATTGTCTCTCTCAAAAAGACTCAAAACGCAAGCCATAACCTCTGTCTTATCTAAAGAAACACATGACATTGTTTTTCTCTGTGACAAGGTGAAATGGCATCCGGACGTTATGTAACTTAGTAATTCAATGATTAGTTGTGTCAGTGGAAATCAGGTCACACAGCTATTTTAGTTTTAAGATAGTTTAAAACAAAAATACATATTAAAATCAATTTTAATGTAGAAAGTTACATCGTGTGTTTCTTTCATCTTTTTTTAGGAGATGTATAAACAAAAAACATCCATTCCTGAAAAAAAAGCACAGACCAAGAAAGTTTTAGTCAAAAGTGGTTATTTTGTGTTAGTTGTCAATAAAATAACACTTTTACTGATACTGAACCAGAAGGAATGAGGTTAAAAACAAACAAAAAAACTCATACCTGTTTGTCAGAGTTTACCTCACAACACAAATCTTTGTCATTATTAGTATCAGCACCACAGATAACCAGATTCTAAACTAATTTCACTAGATAAAGGGACAAATGCGTAGTGAAAAACGTGATGTTGACCCAATTTATGATGCTAAAATTCTCATCTTGAATAACACATCTATGAATGGTGTCTGAGACATGAGGCATCATCAAAGAGTCATCAGAATGTGCTTTTCATTGTCTCACAATTTATTCAAAGGATGGATGTTAATATAAGATCCCTAGTAACCTGAGCTGTACCTAATAAAGCCAAGCCTATGGACAAGCCAAGCCTACAGAGATTTCTTCACTCAGATTATTCATGTTGTGAAATTCTTTTGAAATCTCTCTCTCTCTCTCTCTCTCTCTCTCTCTCTCTCTCTCTCTCTCTCTCTCTCTCTCTCTTTCTTTCTTTTTTACCCCCAAAGTATTAGTCGATACCAGTTTAGTCTAAGCTTCTTCACAACACAATTAGGGTTACTCATTCCTACATAAGTAATACAATATATTTATTTTTTTTACGTAAGGAAATTTGCAAGTTAAGGCGTGTCTAGTTTAAACAATTCTGCTATTTTTTATTTCAATGAGTACATTTGCTAAACCTGTTCTCATTAGTCCCGCTTTGAAAGCTCGGTTAACTACATTACCCAGGGTGCTGTGCGCACTCGAGGCTGAGCTAGCGTTAGCTCATGCGTTAGCTCTGTTAGCTTCCTGCTGCTGCTCAGTGGAGTATTTATCTGTCAGCAGCAGTACTTCAAGTGAGCTGTCCACACGGCGAGAGAAAACTTTACTTCATTCAAGACTTTTCCGCTATTTCTCGACTTTTTATTTTCCCCGACACGCCAAGGACTTTGTTTACATCATGTTGTCGTCGTTTTGAGTGATAAGGTACTTACATTTTTAACAATCTAGCTCCATTAGCCACTGAGCTAGAGCAAAAGAAACACCCAGGGCTGAAGTGAGTGAGCCTCAGACTAAAGTACCGGTAGCAGCTGCTGAACAAGGACTTTCACAGGGACCTGTTGAAAGTGCGCTGCCCTGACGCGAAGGTGAAGGAGAAGTTTATGCCTGTGTTTTCTCTGACCCGAGAGAACTTGACTTATTTTGTCTACTTTTCTCCAGGGGACAGAGGAGATGAAGAGGAGCATGAATGTATTCAGCGAGGGTACGTGCCTGAGATCTCATTTGTGAATCATTCCGTGCTTAGTGTTTTGGGGAGCTGGCCAACGCAGAAACATGTCTTCTATACCAGCCAAGAAGAAAAGTTGCTTTCAGATCACAAGTGTCACTCAGGCTCAAGTGGCAGGTAACAACACCACAGACGATACAGAAAGCATTGATGACTTAGATGAGACCCGGATAGAAGATGTGTCCTCCGAGGTCTTTGATGTGTCTAGGGTAGAGCTGGGGATGTGTGACCAAACTTCTTCTGAAGAAGCTCTAAACCACACAGGAGAGCACCAGAATGGACCAGTGAATGGGATACTCTCCATTAAAAGTATAGGCATGGGGGGCCGCAGCACCCCAGTTAGTCTAGGAGGAAGTGTGCCAGTGCCATCATCAGCTCAGTGCATTCCTCCAACACCGACTGTCCAGCCCGCATCTGTCTCCAGCTGTAGTTCCCGTTTTCGGGTTATTAAACTTGACCTTGGTACAGGTGAGCCTTTTAGGCGAGGAAGATGGACATGCACTGAGTTTTATGAGAAGGAGTCAGAATCAAACAGAACTGTGGAGAAACCTGCTTTGTCACATGAGCAGAACACAGACAGAGACAATGGGCTTGGACTTACCACTAACTCTGTTGGTGTCTCTAGTTCTTTTCCTGCTCAGTCTGTTGAGAACACTAATGGTGGACACCCGAGAGTGCCCATTTCTTCCTCAGAGCCGCTGCCACAAGGCTACACCTTAGCTCCACAGGTTGGGAGTATAGCAAGTGCCTTCAAGCCCACAGGATATGCAACTGCAACATCTCAAGTCAATGGGCAATCTGTTGTTTCACAGAATTGTATTCCTAGCAGCCTCAATGGGGTCCATCAAGCACCCATGCAGCAAATGTCTCCAGTAATGCCTCCTGCCACACAGTCTGTCTATTCTAACACTGGCCCGTCGTCTGGTCTGCCTGACTACGTCCAGAACTTTGGTTCAAGCACTCAGAGCTTTCATGCAACATCTGTACCAGTGGTGCCTCCCAGCAGCCAGGTGCTGTCGCCGCTAAGCCCCCCTGCTAATGGAAGCCCTGGTCCTCTATCTCAGGCTGCAGAGGTAGCCACAACCTCTGCCAGCCAGACCCCAGGAGTAATGGGCATTACAGCCTCCTCTCCAGTGCCCATTCCTTCCCGCAGCAGGATCTCGAGTGTGACCACCACAATCAATGCAGCTCAGGCAGAAGACCACAGGTTCAACGCCCTGCCTCTATCCATCTCTAGTGTCAAGCCGCTGATAACGGAGGGTCTCAGCCTGTCCGCTCCTGCTGTCAGCTTGTTTGGCATCACCATTCCTGTAAACGGAGATGATGACAGGTAAGCGAGCACAGAATAAGTACAGCCACTATGTATGGTTAGGCACAAGAGTTTTATGTACTCAGATTTTCAACCGCCTACTCACAACTAAGATATTTTTGTGTTTAATTTTTACTACTTACTTTTAGGGAATAAAAACACCTAATGAAGTAGCAGCTAATAACAAAACACTGGGTGAATTTCTTCTGTGGGCAGTAATCCCAGCCTTACAGTCTTCTGAACAGTGTAAATAAATACACTCCCTACTCGCTCTACAGTAACCTGTAATGTACTCACTGTATTTTTAGAAATCTGGATTTCAAAAAGATTCTTTGCTGCTGCAAGTATAGATTGAGTGGAATGCTAAAAATTACTTGCCTGTCCCGTTTTTGTAGAAAAAAAAAAAAATCATTATGCATTTTGTTTTATAGTAATACAACTGTAATAGACATTGTCCTACTATAATAGACATTGTCCCATAATAGACATTGTCCTTCTAGAATAGACATTGTTTATTGAACCAGCCTCATACATGGGCTGACGTTATGCAATGCAAAAAATGCTCTTAATGAAGGTAAGTGCTTATTTGCTAGTAACAAAGACCACAAAGGTGCCGTAACTATGGCAATTCTGGCAGCAGGACAAGACAGGATATGTCAGAGGAGGACACACACGTCACATGCTCAGGCCGACTCATAGGTTTTCTTTCACAATTAGATAAGTCACATCAGTGTTCACTTGTGATGTCTACTTTTTTTTTTTTTTTACTTTTAAGGGCATTATAAATTGTATTATCATCAAGTTGTTCTCTCCCCTTTTCTGCCCACTTTTCCTATCTCACCTCATATTATTTATGTCCACATTTTATAAAGAAGACAGTTTCCAAACTAAACAGTCATTTAATTTTAAAAGTCAGAAAGAAAATTACATAATGCTGGGTAATTGATTGAAAGCTCGAGAGATTAATGTCAAATTATTTAGTTGAGTTTTTTAATGAGATGTCCACAGCTATTTCTATGTCAGTGAACACAGTTAAAACTGTTTGGGGCAGAAGTGAGTCTTTGGAGGAAGAAAATGTCTAATTATTTCAGTTAAATGTCACATTATAAAAGTAGTTTATGTTCTGCAGGTTTGAACAGGAAGGAGCTTGTGTTCTTTCTATGACTAAGCTGTTATGAATCAATAATATTGCTGACTTTTAGTTTGAGAAGTTTCTGAATATGTATATTTACAGAGAAATGACTGGTTTTATCAAAACACAAAATGTACATATTTTCCCTCATCAACCTCTGGCTTTTCTCAGCTTATGGCCTATGAAAAGACCAGTTAAGAATTATTGGATTACTAAATTACGTAGTTAAGTTAACTCAATTGGGATACATAGATCCAGCTTTTTCTGTTTCATTATCAATGTGGATATTTGGCTTTAAGTATTTGCAGACAACCAATATCGACCGATACCAGTGTAGGGACTGAAAAAAGCTTTTTTACTCTGGAAAAAGGCTCATTTACTTTTATGTAACTGCTAATTATTGTAAAACTAACATTTTAAGTGAATAAAATTTCATATAACTAATCTTATTACATCCAGTTAAAGGCACAACTAGGATTTCATGGATCAACACCAATATTCGCTAATTTCAATAATCAGTTAGTTGTGCTTAATCAGTTGACTTGTTGACTTATAGTGACCTTTATACAATACATTACTTATTGGCTTATGTCCTCTTTAAATAGCTTAAATGTCACACTTATTTGCAGTTGTGTTATGTTTATTTTCTATTCAAAAGTGAGTTAACTTTTAGTTCACTTCAAATGTATTCTGTATTTTCCAGCCACTAACCATGTCAGGCTTTTATCACTTCCCAAATGAAATCCTTGGTTAGACGTCACTTTCTGTAAACCCAGCTGAAAGCAGAGTTTTAGGCGCACACCCCTCTGAGGCATGAAACAGACCTCCCCAGACTTAACTTCTCTTGTTAGCAAGTCTTGTGCTGGAATCCACTGTCATTGTTTTGTTCTGTTTGAATTAAAGTGCATCACAAAAAGTGGAACAAACCAACGTGGGGGTGGGGTAGCAAGATGAGAATGATTTCCTCCCAGCTTGGAATAGTTAGCATCACCACTCAGCAGCCTGAACCTCTGCCATATCCTACGATTAAACTGGCTCTGGGACAAATTGCATTACACTGGTGTTTTTTCACTTTTTGAACAAATTTTCTCTACTCAAGCTGCAAAGTGTTAATCAGCTATGTTAGGGGATGATTAGCAACCAATTAGCAACATAGGTTTGATACTATTAATGTCAATACCACAACCTTGATGTGAAAATGTCACTGTTTGATTTTCATGAAAAACTCTTCAAGTATTTTAGAAGCTTACAGTTACTACTTCTAATGGCTGATTATGTTTCTCATTTTTCCAAAGTAATCAATGACTAAACAACTACTAAAATAATCTTTTTTTTTTTTTAACAGTTTTTTTAACAACAAAGAAAATACCTGTAACAAGTTTAGTTGTCACATACAGACTTTAGTATTGATTGATCAATGGATAGCTAACAGAAACTGTTTTCATAGTGAGTGTATTCTAGCAAGTAAAATTTCTTTTCAGTAGGGTATCAATTTCATTGGGGATTTGTAAGCTTTCACTTAAATTTGACTTTGACAGAATTCCAGAAGGTTTTGTTTGAATTATAATTTGTAAGTGACAGTTTTGTGTGATAGTTGACACCGTACCATACAATTACTGGTCATATAAAACTGGGGAGAAAAAGGATAGCCTGTCGAATGCCAACTTGGCAAGTGTCTAACGAAGCATTTGAAAAACAAAAAGTAACACAGTCTCTTATTTGAATATTGTTAGCTGATGTGTAAGTAAGTTGTTGTTGAACCAGTATCTCCATCCAAAGCAGAAGCTTTCACAACACACGCAAGCATGATTGTGTAAGTTTTATTGCACGTGAAATGAACATGATACACATTTATCTAAGCTCATTAATTTCATGTTCAGTTGCCATTGTTGATACATTCAAATATAATGAATCAACCAGGAGTGATGTGCTTGCCTATTGTGGTTTTCAGCCATCAGAACAGCTCTGAATTGTCATGTTTAGGACACATGTGTCAAACATAAGGACCAGGGGCTGGATTAGGCCCCCCACATTATTTTTATGCAGCCCGGAAGGTTTTCTAAGTTTTGATTTAATCTTTTATGATTATTACAGGTGTCTTAACCTATAGAAACAATTTGTCTGAAACTTAAAGAGTAATTCTTTTTTTAGACTTACGCATATGCATAAGCATTTTTTCTAACTGTAATTTACAAAGTCAAATACAAGGATTTTATATTTTTCTTAAGTCAGAGGTCAGAAAGTAGTAAAGATTACTACAATTACAATCGACCCTTTCATGAGAATCGTGATGCTAATGTTTGTCACCTCGGTTTAGGATGTTTGGAGGCTCATATTAATTCCCCACTGAAAATGCATTAGTCTGAACTTGAACAATAATACTAGCTAGAAGAATACAGGGGCTGTTAACACCAGAAGTGTCTGTATAAAAATGACATATGAATATGTTTACATAACTGAAAGATGACTATTCAAAAAAGTCTTCAAATTAAATTTTTTTAAACAATGATTATTTTTCCTTCATGGTGAGTAACGCATTTCTCTTTCAGAGGCTCTTTGTTTCATGAGTGGCTCGACACATACACAGGCCTTGTTGGTGTCATTGCTCTCTGGAATGACACCCTGTGGTGGTTTGTCAGCTTAACTCATGCACAGAGACGGGAGAGTGGATTTTGGTGTAAGGTATTGTCTCAGCTGTGTGTGTTGGGGGTTGGAGTTTTACCTTTCGTTTCGGGAAACAAGGGGGCAGCTATTTTTGTTGACTTGTCTTAACTTCTCGGAGACACATTCCAGTAGCTCTGAATGGTCTGAGGAGTTGGATGCTCAGAGCAGCGGCCTGTTAAATTGAGCTCTGGTCTGTGTCTTCTCATGATTGGAGTTTTGCGATGAGAAAGTCTGCTTAGTCTGAACGATAGATTTTTCATTGTTAAATAAGTCCCTCCTTATGCTTCTTAGTTTGATAGATCTGTTGGCTAATTTATTTGTAGAAAAAAATGTTGAATTTAGTGTGAAATTATTAAATGAATATCCAGTTGTTTCTTGTCATGAACCAGTGCATTTACATGATCAGAGAAATTAGACTAGGCTAAAACTCCAGACTCTATTTGCTTTTTCCCCAGACCAGTTTTGTTCCTGTTTACATGGAAGAAAATAAACCAATTACACTGGAGAGACCCCTAGAGCTGGTCCTGCTGCGTCAGGTTCACTTCTGCATGATACAGGTGTTATGTTGGTTTACCGTACTTAAACATTGTTATTATTGTTTATTAATCATAATTGTTTGCAATATTGTAATATGGGACACCTAGGATTGTGTCCCATAACATTTAGAAATGTGTTAAACGTGAAGTTTGTTCCACTTTGTGCAGGAAGCTTTATTTTTTGGAGTGGGCAGGGGTTGTAAGCATGCTCAGTTACAATTGCAGATTGTCTGTTTACATGACTTCTGAAATCGGACTACAATTAGTTGGGACCACGTGTCCCAATTGGATTTTCAAAAATCGGTTTACAGCTCCTCAATTGGTGTGCCCGGGTTTACATGCGTCGTGGAAAACTGATTTAAACCAGACTAGACTAGTTAATCCGGTTTTCCTGGCCTGTACCTGTATGTAAAAGCCCTAAATGATAAGTTTGGGTCTTTCAAATGGAGATACAGTGGGGTTGCCATTTGTGAAGTGTTATGATTTCATTCACAAACTACAAAACATCTTGCCATTTTTGTTAATTCTAAAGCTTAGGTTTGTGTACTAGTTTTAGTAGTTTTTAGTACTGATTATTAGTAGATCATTCTGTTCAGAAAAGGCCAAATTGTATTCTGTTATACTTGCTTAAATGAGTTTCTAGTTTTGATGCCAGTTTTAGTTTCAATTAGTATCTGACTTTATTACTTTGTGTTGAAAATGTCAATCTTGTTCAAAAAGCTTGACATTACACAGAACTTTAACCATTTGTGGTATTAAAATTGTTATCAAAATCCCATTATTTTCTTTGGAATTGAAAATCGAGTTTCAGATTCTTGTATTGTGACAACACTAGATTGAATCAAAGTGAACGTCATGAGCAAGTTCCAACAATTAAGATTGATAGTTGTATCTGTTTATAAATATTTATTAGATACAGTATACGCGTTATGATCAGTACAAGGAAGTAAAGGTATGATGAATCCTTTTGGCACATTTCCCAGCTTTACTTTCTCTAGTTGTCGGATGCTTTGAGCAGGTGTGGACAGGGACTCTGCACAATTAGAAAGAACCTGCCAAAGCAAGTGAACAACTGAAACAACAAACACACATTTCCATTTACTATTTTCTGTAAAGACAGTAGATTGTAGTAGTTTTAAACCTTTTGAACTGTGTGTCGTCTTGTCCGCAGAGGTCTGAGTCGGGAACAGGTCGAACCCCTCCTCATGTGGTCACAGTATGTTAAGTATGCAGAGGCTCATTGGAAAAGAAACCTTCAGATCAAAGAGAGAAGCTGTTGACAGGCCCCTGTTACCAGTCTGTACTTGCTATGTGCTCCTCTAATGCACAGCATATACCTTATAGTTCGGGCTTGGAATGTAACAATGGCATGAAAATTGGTTCCTAAGGACAATTGACCATTTATGTAACAGTATTTATACTTAGTTAAAGATAGATCTGAGCGACAAAATTAATATCTCAGTATTTTTTTTGCATATCTCGTCTCAATGATTATATTGCCGGGATGTGCCAACAGAAAATTATTAAAACTTATCTTTACACTTTTCTTTTTATAAGTTTAATAGGTTGTGTTCACTATCTGTAATGTGATGATGGCGGCATAACAAGTCCAGATGATGGTGATTTCTATTAGTGGCTAAGTTTATTCACTTTTTGTATTACAACAGTAACAACAACGGTGACAATAAAATGCATTTAACATCTGAATTCAGTATTAGTGGACTGTAGAATATTGGCAGACAAATGTGAAATGTTTGTAAATTAATAACAAAAGTGTAGAAAAATTGCATTATCCTTAGTTAAAGGTTTGCAGCATCACTATATTTTGCTCTTTTAATTGCCTCTTTGTAGTTTTATTTACTGTTAATGAATAATATTATACTTGGTATTCAGTTTTTGAATAACTTGAATATGCACACTATTATCTAAACTTTGATTGCCCACCAGTTAAAGAGATATTTTTGCAATGCTTCTTATATAGTGCATCAATAGTTCTGCAAATATAATAAGCTTTATTATTTCTATGGTGACAGAAATGCATGGAAAGTTAACTTACAGAATTTTCTTAACAAGTATTTGATTTGCAATGTTAGTCAAAAATCTGGTTCTGTTCTGAGCTTACATTTTAGACACGTCTGATGAAAAGACCGAAATAAGCTTGGACTGAGAAAGTAAAAAAAGAAACATGTATTTTAAACAGAGTTAGCTGTTTTATGCAGAATAGGACAGGATATTTAGTGGTCAAAACTTGCAGCCTTTGCAATTTGCTAATTGCATCCATTATTTCTTGCAGCTCTACCGCACACATTTCGATATTCTTTTGGGAAAGGCAGATAAACAACATATGGTAGCTTAGCAACTTAATCTTGCAACCTTACTGATATAACATTTGTACACATAAAAAGAATGAGTGGAAATGTAAAGATGGAATGTGTATAATATTCCGGTTTTAGGGAGATTTGTTTGAAAGAATATTCTCTATCATAAAAAATCTACAAAAAGAGTTCATTTCTGCCCTTTTCTGGTTAATGTTATGATTCATTTGCACTTTTACACCCTGACTAAGACATTTTACCACATTTGTTAGACGTTATTTTTAACCATTATGTTATTTTTAATCTCTATCACCCACTTTTTTGGAAAAGCCTTTCTTTTCTCTGCTCTGCATATGTTATGTAGGAGGCTAAAAGGTCACAAGTGTGTGTGTTTTTTTTTAATTCACTGATCTTTACTGTAAAGTCAGATATTTATGTCTACTTTTGAGGAAGTTAAGTTTTCTGTCTGCCCTTTGCATGCATTTAGGACAACTTCTGTAGAGACATACAGTATTTCTGGTAATTCCTTTTTTCATTAACCAACTTAAACTTGACACCAAATTGTGCATATTTCTTTTCTGAACTGTTAGCTCTTCTCACAGGCAGGTCCGAGAACCCCTGCCTGGAGAAAAAATGTCTGAAAAGTGAGTAATGAGGATGTGTGGAAAGCCTGGCAGGCAGCTGTATTTGAGTCATCCATCCTCCGCTTGAGCTGGCTGCTGCAGAATGATGTGGCCCACTGCTCCTCATTTTGTCTTGTTTTTGTCCGTTTTTTACAATGTGGGGTTGACAGGAAGTTGAATAGAGGGTAAATTTGAGAATAGGGTGTGTGTGTGTTGTCGTTGAGTTCTTCCCGGATTTTCCAGATGCAGGGCAACACTTTTGATTCTTTTTCAGGGCTTTTGTTTCCTCGCGTCCTTGAGTGTGTAAAGTATTGTTGCCATGTTGTCATTTCTAGGCAAATCTATCAACAAATGACGCCAGCATTTCTCAAAGTGTGTGGTACGTGTAAAACTGGTCGTACGTGAGCTCCTTCTGATCCTTATGCAGCTCTTGAGGTTGCGTAATAAATTGGAATAATTGTGCTTTTTTTTTTTTTTGCTTTAGTTTAGTGCTTTGGTATAAGTCAGAACTACCAGAGCATTATTGTTATTCAGACTTAGACACTGTTTAGATTTTATTTATTCATGCACATTACTTGGTGGGATATAGAAGTGTCAATATCAAATTTTATTGCTACAATTGTAAGAAAAAGCTGTGTGATTGTAACAAGAACAGTTAATTCTCTTTCATTCTTGTAGCATAATATCGTACTATTCCTTAAGTATATTAACCTAAAAAAACTTTTGTGAATAATAAAGACACGTTAATATACAAATTGAAAAATGTTTTGCAATGTTGTGTAGGGCAGTGCAGTGCAGTGTAGGGCTGGCCATTGCCAAGAACCACTCGAAATAATGCATTTATATGTATATCCTTATACAATATAATGCGTATCACGCAATATATACTTGACAAAAAAAGCATCTTAAAAGTCTGCAAAATAGCTATTTGTATATGAAGGATAAGGAAACTCATTTAATTGTATGATTAACAAAAATGTCTTTGAATAATTTTACTTGTAACACACAGTATCCAGCAGCCTATTGACAAAAAAGTATACAAAAATATTACAGTAATCTAAATACTAGTGTATTACCTGTAAAAAATATTGACATGACAATCACCTCACTAAGTATCAAAATACCCCTCCCTGTTTTGATGGGTATTGTGGGTATTGGACCATCTATCAAACCATTCAATACTGGTGTTGGTCAATTCAGTTTTGGTGTTTATTTAGGCTTGATTCCTCCTTCTTTTCACAGTCAGAGGAAGTAACAGTATAGCAACAGTATAGCTTATTGCTACTATACTGAAACAGAGGTCAGCTTTGGCATTCTGGCACTTTTAGGTTTCATGGAAAGTGACCTAGGAATGACTGAAATATAAACTTTTAAAACAGTATTGGAAAATTTGTTGACTTGTTGATTTGTTGACATTGAGTACAGCTACAGCGATATGACCTAAACATTTTCATCACAATATTGAAGAGAACATTTGCAGTAAACTAATAATGCTGCCTTTTAAATATAAATATTTGTGTTTTAATCTATTTAATTTATTTAAGTACGTTTTTCACTCTTTGCATTTTTTTCCTATTTAGTCTCTGCAGAGCCTTTACAGTGTTAAGGTCACGTTTGTTCAATGCTTTAGAGCAAACTCAAATGGAGCTGGGGCCAAAATGATCAAAGTCAAAGTTGGTTAAGGGCCAAACAATATGTTCACATTCATTCTCCATGTTATTAAAGAAAAAGTGGTTCAAAGTGAGTAACTAGGGTCAGACTGTCAAAATTTACTTTATCCACAGTGAATTTTAGGTTTTTAGACAGTATGGTTGTAATAGTATGATAAACACAATATACTAAAACACAAATTCTTACAAATTGTTATGTGCAGTTTATTGGCTGGCCTCAATCAATATTAATCAAAAATCATTCTGGGTCCCACATGAAATCATCTCAGGGATTACATTTGGCCCCCATGCCGCCAGTTTGAGACTCTGCTTTAGAGCAATCACACAAAATGTCTAGGAAATGGCCACATTCTGTCTGCGACTCTCTCACATTTGAGAGGAAAAGCTGCTGTCGAGCTTGGCGAAATACTCTGTATTTTCTACATGAATATCACACTATTTAATATATAACACAATATTTCCCAGCTCTAGTGTAGCTTTAATTTAAAGGTGGGGTAACTGATTTTTACACTGCAAACACCATTTAGGTCTCTCATTATTCCTTTGACACATGGTTAATATCGACATGCATTCTTTTGGTTGCATTTATGACTTATAAACTTTTTTTTACAAAGAACAAAGTGAAACTGGAGAGGACCGCCCCAGCTCATCCAATCAGAGAGCTGCATTTGGCTCCTGATTAGAACTAAAATTCTTTATTATTCAGTTCAGACAGAACTCAGAGGTCTCATTTTTTCACAAAGTGCTGGATTTACTATAATACTTTTTAGTGGGAAGCACAAAGTTTACTTATTTACAACAACAAAATTTAGCAACCTCATCTTTAAATAAATAGGCCTACATTTTGCTAAAGATGTCATGAATATTTTAATTAAACTTCCGATTATACTGTATTTTAACCTGAATAATTATAATTATTTATTAAGATTAAGATTTTGTACATGACATGAATTGTTTCCTGCTTTGCTTTGATGCTGAGGTTTACGTTTTGTCAAAGACTTCCTCTGTTGAGTAGCTCTGCGTCTCACGTCCGCTCGTCGTGTGCATTTCCGTCTTTGTGAAACACCTTGGTCGTCTTAATTCACTTGTTCATTGAGCAGACCCTTTGCGTGGAAACGGATGTGAGTCATGGTGAACACTGATAACACTCATGCTCATTTCTGCTGCACTGAACAGATGGTTCTGACGCAGGTAGAATTTGTTATAATCAGTGCAAATCCACCAGAAGCACCAAGATCTCACCTTTTCCTGCTCTTTACTTTACCAGAGGCTTCCTGCGTTTGATCTGATTACAGTTCTGATCACCCAAGAAGCAACATGTGACTTACAGTAGCTGTGTTAGATTATGATCTCTTCACTTCCTGTAAAAAATCTAAACAAGATCTGATCTTTTAGCTCTCCTGTCATCAAAATTAGATTATTATTCCGTTTTTAATTACAATTTACTGTAAATAGGACTAAGCAATATGGTAGCAAATAAATACAATAATTCTGTCCCTTATAAAGCATTAGGAACAAATACTCCTATTGTTGATACTAAATCTGATATTACAATGATAATTAAAAATGCTTGTCTTAAATCAAATTGACATTTTAAGCCCAAAATACAAATACTTTCTTTATTAACAATTGGTTTTAGACTAGTTTTGATGACGCTTGGAATTAATCTAAAATTCGTCATAAAAAAATAAAATTTTGTCCTGTTAATGTTAAAGAATCAATAGAATCAATGCTTGTTCAAATGAGTATCTAGTTTCAAGACCAGTTTTAATGTTGATAAGTAACTGATTTCCAATGCTTTTGACAAGCCTAAAATCTACATTTCCAGGACATCTTCAACCGACGTTACTTTACTTAAGCTCATAATTGGCAGAAATCTTGTATTCATGTCAAATTTAAACTCTAAACAACTATTCTTAATTGAAAGACCCAACTAATTGGGTCTTACTTATTTTCCTCAAACCACTGAGGTAAATAAAATATACTGATTCTTAGGTTTACACTTCATTGTGATTGGTTAAGTTGGTTGTCACTTAGGACAAGACAAAGGTCAACCAATAGGACAAGTGGTTGTTGGGGAAAAACTGTTTGCCTGGAAAATCTAGACGATATATTAAATATATATCGTCTGGCCACCGTGTCCCTCTTTTGAATTTCTCTAGCCGGGATTGACAGATTATTTAGCCAATCAGAGGCACGCATCGTCTGCCGTGTGAAAACCAACATGGCTGCTTACGATAAAAAAAAATACCTGAAAAAAATATCACGTGTAACTGAAAAACAATGCAGAATTAATGAGCGAAGCAAAAAACAATTTTAATGTGAGATGAGTGAAGTTAGATTTTAGTCTTGACAACTTCTTTGTTTCACGTGCGTCACGCAAATAAACTAAACGTTGTGGAGTTGATCTGAAACACAGGCGGGTGTGACCAAATTTGGGCTCTGGATCCCAGGCAAAAATTGTTAGACTAATTAGACTAATTAATAGAGAAATTGTGTCTACATTATACTTTGTTTTATCAAATTAGCAGATTGTCACAAGGATCAAGCTTTTATGGTTTTATTGCCCTATTGCTCAGCCTTAAATACAATTGCCACTTCTTGTATGAAAAAATGTTCTACTCAGATGCATGAGCTGTAACCTTCTATATTTTAAAATATATTTAAAATGTTGGCAATATTAGTTTTTCCTTTGGAGCACTTAAAAGGAAGAAAATAACTAAATACCTAAAAACCCCTGGATTGGCCTAAGATTGATGAGTTTGCGAGTCCTTTTGACTTTCATAAACATATCTTTGGCTCTTAATAAATGACACATTCTGACACTGTCGGTGGAGCTGCCGCTTAACAGGATCGTGTGACTATTTTATGCACAGCTTTCACACAAAGCTGCTTCTGAATTCTTTAGATGAATCAGTGCTAAGTTTAACATGTTGAAGCATCTCACCTGGCCTCATGTTTTTGGGGCATTAGTCATAGTTTGTCACATATTGAGTCATTTACATATCGGCTTAAAGTGGCCTTTGCTCCACCACTGCCAGCTGTGAGGTGAAACTGGGTCATCGGATCAAACATGAGAAGGGAAGCACATCGTTTATGTTTCATTCAATCATGAAAAATAGCCACTAGGCTTTTGGATAGTCTAGAAACTCAAAGGTTTGTTATGAAGGTACACTTGTAAACTGTGCCTTCTGTTAATCTGAGGTTAAGTTAGTTTACAAATGATTGTGTTGTTGTCAGTCACTCACTCTCCACAGGCCGATTCTCAACCTTATTTAACGGAATATTCTCCCCTCAGGTGCATTTGAGGGTCAAACCTCTGTTGATCTAAACTCCGAGTCTCGGTCTGCAGATTCACTGACTTATTTTTGCTCATGGTAACAGTTATGTGCAACCTAAGCCCAAATTAACACATGCTGAGTATGAAAATGCACATGCAAGTGTCACATATTTCTATCATCTTTCAGAACCTTTTATTATCAACCGAGAAGTGCTGGTCTGTTTGTGTAGTGGATTTAACTGGAATCTGAAGGTAGAGTGAGCCGCCCCCAAAAGGACTCCTGTTATTGGTTTCCACTGTGGCGGCTGGCGCAGTGGGTGGGTCAGAGGCAGAATGGCTAGTTCAGAGCTGAGTCTGGTCTAACTTGGGGATGCCCCATGCAAAGGGTCACGTCCCTATTTAGCACAGAGGCATCCTGTGGCGCTCCCACAGGCATAACCAGTGCATTATCCTGCACAGAGCTGTTACCTGGAAGTACTCTGCTCCATGTCATGTCAACACATACAGCATTGTGCTCTGCAGGGGTAGCACTTGGAGTCATAAGTCATTTTGTTTAAGAGGTCATGCCACCAAATTTTATATCAATGTGCGTACAATCCTGTTATCTTGAAAGACCTCATCATGGCATGAGAACAATATCACTAGATCTATGTTGCTAGATTCAATAGCGATGAAAGGGTTGGGTGCTGGAAGTAGTGACTGATACTTCATCTGTTAACTTCATTTATAGAAAGAGAAAAAGTGCAACAGTAGAGGAAAATATATACTATATAAAGTATAACTCACATATTGGATATTGAGTATATTGGATATTTTTACATTATAAAAATCAATTCATGCATGTGCGGGTTTATAATTTTTTTTAAGCATCTGTTTAAATTTAGTTGATAGGCCTGTTAGCCATAAATCACTCAACTATTAAGCGGGGCAGTTGGGCTCATTACTGTTGATCACCTATTTAAACCCAGTTTTATAATGCTCTGTGTTGAGTGAAAGGTATTTATTGTCATGCTTTCAAATTTTATGTTCTCTATAAAGATTGACTGGCATCACATATTGTTATGTCACTGACTTACATCACGAGTAACTCTAATGCAAAATTATGCCACATTTTAAAACCGCTTTCAATAAGATAATGACATGTCCTATTATTGGATTACCTTGACATGCCTTTAGTGGATTGTATTTTTGACAGTTGCGGCCATCTTAAATACTTACTATTGACTACTCTGACATAGGACTGAGGTGAATCTTATAATGGGCTGTCTTATGTTCTCAAAGGAGGTTAGTCTCAAAGCTGTTGCAAAGCTACTAAATTGTCTCTGCTCATGACATTTTCAGTCTCTTTTAAATGAGTTACTGGTAAAGACACGCAACGCACAAGTGTTTTTGGTATTTTTCTTAATTTGAAATTGAAAACAAGTTTTCTAAGTGTGATTGACACATAGTCACGATTTTGTCAAGTGCAGTCATGTGCGTTAAGTTCAAAAGTCATTTAAAAAAATTCCTGCTCAAAAGTTTCCCTCACGTGTGCGTGTGGACTGTTTTTTACCAGGGGCTATGGGTCAGTTGAAATAAGTTTAGTTTTACATTTTTGAGCCGAGTCTATGCTGTATTTCTCCCTTCACCTCAACACTGTCAAGAATTCACTCTTATTTGCTTCAGGTTCTGTGAACAAATTGTTGCAATATCAAAAAATATTTTGTTGAAAACACAGATCTAATATAAATAGGTATTTGTTTTGTTTGACCCCAAAAATATTTTTAGAGCGGTATTTTTATCCTTGAGGTGTTGGGTGGGGCTGTTCCTGGACAATAAGCAGAGACGTCCACACTCGCATGCTTTCTCATAGAACTTTTAGAGATGCAGTGTCCCAGTTTCATCTTTGGACAGTGGAGGACACTAGACAGACACACAGACTCAATGGTATGGCTTTAACAATAATATAATGCTCTTATAATAAACTTATTTCACTACAAGAAAAAAGCACACTTAGCAACATCCAAGATTGTCAAACAATAATAATAGTAGTATATAGTAATTAATTTAAGGTGCTTCACATTTGGCTGATTTCTAAAAGTTGATTATTTCATTATAACTCGATAAAAATACCCAACATCCCAACCTAGCCGTGTTGTGAGTATGACAGAGTTCTGCTGCATCCTAACAAGTCTAAAATAGGTCTTAAATAGAAAATGTAAGACTTAAAAAGTCTTAAATTTGCCATTGTAAGTTTTAAAAATGTTTGCACAGGTCTTAAACTGTTTTATGAAGCAATTTCTGTCAGATTTTCTGATCTATTTCACACCTTGCAGCTTTTTCTATCAGAAAATGTTCAATTACATTCTCAATAATGTAGCACAATTGTTTTGCATCCACTGTTATTTGGGTAATGGGGTAGATGGAATGGTCGGTTGCTGTATTAATTGCATTATTTTTTGTGAATTCATTAGATATTTCATAATTATAGCAAAATAAAAAATGTTCTCTTTAGAAGGCGTCTGCAAAAGAACCAGCATTGTGAAAAACTATAGATCCTGACTCGCGAATAGGTCTTAATTTGTATGTTTTATAGTCTTAAAAAGGTCTTAACAAGTTCTAAATTTAACCTCTTAATCGCTGCAGAAACCCTGGTATGAGCACGAGTGACTGTCAGTGATTGATGGTGTACAGAAATGTCAGTATTTAGTGCAATTTTAAGTTTACTCACTGAACTAATCTTGTTTGCATGTTCTGATATGATTGTAGCTGAGGTTCAGATGAGGTTTTGAGCCACACCTCTAAAACATTCACTTCACCTTGACATTGGACACATTTCTCTCTTGTTTTTCAGATATTTGTTTGCAACTTGTTTTTTAAGAAAATGTTCTAAACCTTTGGTGTGTCTCAAACTTTGGTTCACTCCTTTTGGAAAAGTGAAGCAACTTTGAGGTGGTGATGTGCTGTTTGAGGGGTGTGGTGGCGGTAGAGATAAATCTGCCAGAGGCTCAGATATGGAAAGTGGCTGTAAATGGAGTATGCTAACAGTAGTGGATGGTTAACCCTGTTTTCCTTCTTTTACTAAATAAATTCCTTTACCTTTGTTATGGTCCCTAAAGGTTGTGAAACCAATTCATTTATGAGGACCACCTCTGTTTCCATTGTTGTACCAGAGTCCCATAAAGCTTTTACACACAGGGTCAGACAGTAAAGGGACATTCACTTGTCCCAGCAGGATGAGGACCGCTTTACCAACAGTAAAAGTTCATTAACAAAGTCCACTTCCTCTGTCTTAAGAGCATGAAACATTTTAAATTGTTAAAGGTGGGGTAACAGATTTTTATACTGCGAACACGATTTAGGTTTTAAATCTGACAACATCCTCTCATTATTCCTTTGACACATGGTTAATATTGACATGCATTCATTTTGGTTGCATTTATGACTTATAAACTTTTTTTTTACAAAGAACAAAGTGAAACTGGGGAGGACCACCCAAGCGTAGCCAATCAGAGAGCTACATTTGGCTCCTGAGTAGAACTAAAAATTTGTATTATTCAGTTCAGACAGAACTCAGAGGTCTCATTTTTTTCACAAAGTCCTGTATTTACTGTATACGTTTTACTGGAAAGCACAAAGTTTAATAATTTACAACTAAAAAAGTTAGCTACCCCATCTTTAAGTTACCCCCCCCCCCCCCCCCCCCCCCACACACACACACACACACAAACACACAAAAAAACAAAAACTCCCAACCTTTAACCGGCATCACACACAGAGACACACATTATTAACACAACTTAATGTATCATATTTTTCAAGACACAGAGTCTGACTTTTACATAATAAATTCATTTTCTTTTTATCTGGGATGTTTTAGAACAGTAAATCCATTCATTTCAAAAATTTGAATTTCCAGTGGGGCCCCATCTCTCTTCGCCCCTTCAAACTGCCCTCTGCTTCGCCACTGTTCCCTCTCCTGCGCTCACACTGAACACAGCTCAACATAAGCTGCGTCCTCGCGCTACAGTTTGAGGAAATACTGTAGTCTCTAACTTTTGTCAGGACTAGATTCATGGTTTGTGCTTCCCTCTGAAAGAATCCAAACATAAATGTGTCAAAATCCGCCGTATTTCGCCGCGGTAATTTGCGTGTTTAAATCTGCAGACGTCTTAAATGATCTGCTGTTTCTCCTCGTAACTGACCCAATATGTGTCCTATTGACGCGAAATAAAGATTGACTAAGACCTTATGAGTTGTAGAACATGTTGCTGGGTTTCCAGGGTCTTTGATTTCGCGCTGTGTGTTAAGATTCATCAGGCACATGCGTCTGGACCAGACTTTTCTGTCACTCATGAGTTCAGCATGTAGGACGACACGGCTCGGCTTGGTGCCCCCAGAGCAGGTGATACCCTACGCGCTCTGCGTTATGTGCGTATTGGAGGCGGCGGCACTGTCATAAATACACATTCAGCCATCTGTTACTTTCATGACAGATGTCTTTGTATATTATCAATAATAGTTAAGATTGAGATTCAGAATTCTTTTACAGAGGACCTAAAATATAAGACGCATCACCTTATTTTAATTTCCTTAAAAGATCATTAAATGCTTTTGTGCGTCATAAGAATTACCTCTACCATTTTATCCCACGCTTGAAGATTCATCATCTGAACTTTCATGTTCAGTCGTGAAGACCGTGATTGTCTGTGATGTAACCAGGTGAAGCATTGTTGTTGGTCCTGGGTGGTCATTTAAACTCATAACTGTCTCTTGTGTTGACCTTTTGTCGTAGGTCACAATTTTCTGCTCAATTACCTCTCAGCATGTCTGTAGCTTAGGCCATGCTCCCAAACACACATTTCTCCTGTCTCCCTCTGCTCCTGTTGTCACACAAAAACGTATCCATTGCTTTTTATCGTGCTTAGTGGACAGAGATTATGAGAGTCACATTCTGTCAGCGATGGGTATGAGCACAACCTTTTAACTTGCACATGTGGCCTGGCTGCCTCAACAACGCTAACCGTTTTCTTTGCTCAGAAGAAAACAGCATCAACTGGTCATTTGGAGTCCCTTAAAATATGTGATTGTACTCACGTCAGTGTGGAAAAACATGACAAGAATTAAGTCAATGTTTTTGTGTGTTTTTTTTTTTTACATATAATTGGAGAAGTATGTAAACAATGTCCTTGTTGGTAGGTTGTTATTAGAGGAACCTTGTACAAAAGTTCAACTTGGTACATACACAAGGTACACTTTTCTAAGCTACAACACTTTCAACACGGTATAGGGTCACTTGGACACACTTGAATGGCACAAAATGACATATGGTCACTTACATGTCTACAGAAAATTCTAATATAAAAAAAAATATATATATATATATACTGTTTGTATGTTTTTCTCTGTGTATTTTGATAATGGAAGTCAATGAATGACAGGCATCCGCAGTATTCAATTGTGCTCCATCCGCTGACTTCATAAGCTTTTACTGTCAAGACAAACTACTTGTCAACAAAGTAGATTCACTTATGTAACAAGAGCACTCCATTTTAATTCCAAGAATAAAACAAACTATGTGACCATGTGCTCAAGACAGAGATAAACTTTACAAACCAGATCTACCAAGACGTCTCAACACCGACGGTGTTTTCTTGCACCCTATTCAAAATTAGTCCAATTTTATCAGTTACATCTGTTAGGAGGATGCTAAAAATGTTATGATCCAGTTATTTAGTAGTGTTATTTCACACTTGTGTGACAGTAGGTGGGGGTCATGTGACGTCACAACAATTTTCAGACCAAAATGATCTAATATACATACATCAGAATCATCATGATCAGTTTTTGTTCACCATCTGGACTTATGACATCATATTCTACGACAAGAAGACAACCTATTAAACCTAAACAAAAAAGGTTTTAAGACAATCCATGAGTAATGTTGGGTTGACATCTTATCGTCTAAATATTATTGATTTATGAGAAAAAATAAATTAATTTTAATATAATTTTTGTCAATATCGCCCAGTCCTTCCTCAGACAGTCCAAGATTATACCCATTGTTTCCAAACACCATTGTGAAGTTCTGATCTTCTGCAGCTTGTGCAAACTGCAGCAGCGCGACTTTTAACTAGCACTAGCAAGCATGACCACGATACACTGATCGTAGCATCTTTGCACTGGTTGTTAGAGCAATTTTTCAAGATTACCAAAAATGTTACTATTTGTTTTTAAATGCTTTAATGGTCTTGCTCCTCGATTTGTTTATACTGGTTCAGCCGTACAGACCTGCTCGTGCTCTTGTCGGCTAATCAGCTGATCCTCACTAAAATGAAAAGGAAACAGAGGAGATTAGGCCTTTTCCGAGGCCAACTCTCGCCCCTGGATAGATTTACCTTTGTATGTAAGACAGGCCGAGTCACTGAATGTTTTCAAGACTTTTTTATGAACTCACTTTTTTTTTGGCTTTTACTGAATTTTATTAAATTGAAATCTTTATTTCGAATACATTTTTTTCCATTTTTTAAAAATTAACTAAAACAATCTCAATCTCTTTGTTGTAGAACAATCCATGTTTTCTCTACATCTTCACCATATAAAGAGTGCTGTTACATAACATTTTCAGCCTAACTGCCAAAAACAATATCTTTAAACATCATAGTCATGAATGAGTTGTTTCTATTGGCTGTGCTTTGGTTTGTTCACCTCTTTGTGTAACCTGTTGTTTAGCACATTGGTCAACATTTATTGTGTTTAAGGCGCATTATAAATAAAGTTAGACTGGATTGGAAGTTGGATTGTTCGCTAATGAGCTTCTCAGTCTAAGCCTATTGACAGTGCGTCTGGTATTCAATTAGCACTACAATAGCAGTTGATGCTTGACGTCTGTTTTTCTGCTGCCATAAAGAAAAAGCCTGTTTCAAAGTTGTTAGGTTTTTTTTTTTTGTTTAATAAGTTTGGTGATTATGTGACTGATAAAATGTATTATCATTATCTGAACAAAAGTTCTTTTTTATATAAACATTGTTTTGTATTCGTCACTCATCTCAGTTATGTTCCTAGTCATCATCACGCCTCATTAGGTTTTTTGTCAATCTTGTTGGTTTTGATCATAAGCCTGCTGCTTGGAAACAACTTCACAAACCTTGAGTTACAATATGTTTCTTTTGTGTGCCAATAATTAAGCCGGTTGTCATTTTGACAAAGTATATGGGAAGAGCTGGAGGCGAAACTTTCTCAGGCCAATGACACATAAGGCACGTTTTGACTGGTTCTCTTAGAGCAGTTCACCTCGGTGCAGTGGTGGAGTGTAGTGCATCTCCACTACTGCACCGAGGTGAGTGGTGGAGTTAGGAAACCTTATCTTAGGGTCTAAGCTAAGGTTTCTTAACTAGGGGTATGAGGGCACTTTAAAGGAAGCACTTGAAATGTTTTCAGATTTACAAGTAAAAGTTTCTTTAATATATAAAGTATATTTTACAGCTTTATAGTCTTGACTTTTTAGAACTCAAAAGAAAAAGTTTTGAGTTCTTGGTAATTATTAAAGTCTAGGTAAACCAATTTAAAAAGCATATGGGGTACTGGTACTTGAGTTTCAACCATGCTTAATATAGTTTTTTTGTAAGTCCCTGAAACAACAATTGCAAAATTGCATTGACTCTGCCTCTGTATTACCTGTTATTAGCATTCTGCTCATAATTATACAGAATGCAACATTTTTTTCACTTATGTTTTCAGACAACATAACCTGTTGAAAACAAATAAAATTTTGTATTGTTTGCAAAAATAGTTAAAGTACCTGTAATTTCCTAGTGAGATGTCATCATTTACAACCAGAAAGTGATATTAGAATCACACAAAAATCTTGTCCAAACTTGTATAGGCATTTTGAGGCAAATTAGCTGTATCTGTTTATCTTTATTCTCTCTGGCATCAGTTTAAAGTAATTCTGCTTGATTTATCGATCACAATGTTCTTATTTAACCAATTAAATGTGCATTTGACTAATTTTGACTGCAGTTGCTCATGCAAGATAAATTTGTTGTGTTAGACTTATAACAAAGACGTATTGTATTGTTTCTGCTGTGTTGAGTAACTCCGCGTTCTCAATTTAAACAATCTTCAAAGCGGCTGATTCCAATATGATGCTGCTATTTACACAAACACTCAGTAGCTGTTGAGCAAGCACCGCATCAGGCCTGGCAAAGGATTTCAACCTCCTGTTTATTCACTCTCCAGCTCATGTTTGCCTACAGGCCGTGACTAACAGTGCCGCCTTATTCAAAACTTTTCAACTAACCGCAGGTAAACGTCTTTCCACCTCCCTTTGTCCCAAGCAGGGTTGGACTTGTCTAGAGTAGCGCACGGATTGCTCGTAAACAGTTTGAGGGTATAAAGAAGCATTCCTTAAAATGAGCGCTTTGTGAAAAATGTAAACCTCAAATTGTCCCGTTTCACTCCTCCGCCACGAGCTCTGGTGGTTTAAGAGCAAGTTCTGCTCTGTTAAATCTGCTTTCATTAACAGCTTCACTCACATGCAACAAGTAAGAGTCCCATTCATTTGAGCTTAGCCAAATTGCAAGTTACACCGCATTTATAAACAGCGCAGAGTAAAATGCTCTCCTGACCGGCTGACTGCATTCATTGTGATCGGTCCCAGGTCAAACGTCAGCGGCACTTTTACTGCCTCTAGTTAACAATGATCAACTTTATTATGAGTTACAATAAAGAAAAGACAGATTTATATCCACGCTGAGCTTAGGTGATCAGCGGCCTCTCCCTTGGCCTCACAGGGACATTTGATACAGACCAGCTATGCAATTTATGACACTGTCACAAACATTTCATTATGAGAGGAACAGGAGTGCTAAACGTGGGAAAGGGCAAAATGCACTGACGGAAACAGCTGCGTCATAAACATATCACATTTGCTTCTCCTGTAGTTAGGATAAATCATGATTATTAATGGTATAGATTAAGGATTAAACAACTAAAGGTCATTTTAAAATCAAAATGGAAACGGCTTCAAAGTAAATTTAATAAATAAATGTATTTGATTATTCAGAAAGCATGATTACATACATTTGTATGATTTATATGGCCAGTTAAATGATTTGTTCATTTATTTGAAATACAGCGATGAAGCACTTTTTGCCATTAAAAGGTGTTTTTACCTGTATTTTAGCCCTAATTTTTTGTGTGTCACCTAGTTCATTTTATAAGGGGCGTCTAATGCTAATAATCATTTAAATAGTTTTTTGAATGCAATAATACATTTTAGAATTTAAATCAGGGGTCCCCAACCACCGGTCCGGGGCCCAAAACCGGGCCGTGGGCATCTTCTACCGGGCCCCAGAGACTTTAAAATGTATTTAATTTATAGATAGATCCTCCCTTGTGCTTTAAGCACCACTTAACCAAATAAACAGCCAATTTAAGCAAAAAGAGAGCTAAAATTATACACAATAATTATATATTTTTTTGCATGTTATGTTGTTGTTATTGGTGCTACCAAACCTCAACCGTGTGTCTGTACTGGTCCTTACAAGAAAAAAGGTTGGGGACCACTGATTTAAATAATTGATTATTATATTCATCATAATCAACTAACCCTAATTTCATTTAACGATTACCAAAGAACTATTTCGATCACAATTAGTCAATCACTTATTTCAGTCCTAGATTATAACAATAATAATAAGTCTAAAATGTGATATTATGACAACTCTACATGTTTAGAAATGTATCCTTTAAGATCAGTTGATTTAATAGATTAACTATCTTTAATATAAAATTGATGGTGTTCAGCTGATAAACACCTTTTGCTTTCTGACATTTACAATTACATCTTAAAACTCTTTCAGAATTACATAACCCATACTCTTTGAACAGATTACTCAGAAGTCAACCAGAAGTCTGCCTTCTAACTGAATCACCAAATACTTCCTTGTTGGGCATGACATGAATTGACAGAGTGCAGAGCCAGAGTCTTATTTTTAATCCTTTGTGATAGGAGAGGGAGAAGATTGATGATCTCGATCTGCATCAAAACATGTCTTGCGTAACAGCGGCCTTTACTAAAAGAGGGCACTGTTTTGAACCCTAGTCCAGCCAGGTAGTTTATCATTTTTAGCTGTCATCTTGTCATCTTGGCATTAAAATGTGTATAAAATTAAATTTGTTAAAAGTTATTGTGAAAAGCTCTCCCCTCCCAAACCAGTGACCAAAAGGTGAAGTGACCTAATCTGTAACAAAAGCCAGCATCTCTCTGTTTTAGCAGGCGAGCCCCTAACTACATTAGTCTGACCCCAAGTGTTGAGACGAGGCCCAAATGAGGCTAACCCCTTGATCTTGTGCTAAATGCTGTAGTGACTACAGACACTCGTTAACAGTGAGGTGCCGACCTTCTCGCATTATGCCTCACTGTCAGCACTAGACACTGTTAGCACATGCCAATGAGGCTTCATCTACATAAACTCAACAGGTATCCCGCATCCTGTTGAACTTTTGGGGTGAAAGAATGAGGAGAGCTCGAGAAATATGATACCAAAGATCTGGTTTTGGTTGTAAAGGCAGTTATTTTAAGCTACGAAGCCTTAAGCTGGGTCCCCATCATGTTTGCATATGGGATTTGATGGTTACATTACATTTAAGCTCATGATGGTTTTATGTGCGCAAGAAAAGCGGCAATTACAACAGCAGCTTGATAAAGCCATCACATAACACACATTGTGTAACAAATTTATAACACAATCTATAATAATAAAGTTGATGTGGAAAAACATTTTAGAAAATATTCCTTTCTCTCAAATGCTACTTTCTTCTTGGGAAGGCTGCGCTGATTGGGCTTATTGACCTTAACAACAATAGCTCATAATAACTTTTCCTGAAGTGGGATTAATGGAAAATAAAATATTGGCTTTAGTGCTGGGTGATATTTCAAAAAATTATTATCACGATTTTCTTAGAGCGAGATCACAATTTTGATTTTATCAAGATTCTTGTTGACCATTTATTTTCCTTCGAGGTAAACACAATTCACCAAAATCTGACCAGTGTTGCCAGATTTTCAGAGAGAAACAAGCAAACTCAGCCCTTCAAAAATGGTTATTAAAAAAAAACAATTAATTAGAACATTATGTGTTGCTGCAAAACAAATGTTGGAGATTTTGCCATATCGTGCGCTTTTCTTACAATAATAATGACTTTACACGAAAGCATGCTAAAAATCCATGTTTCTGTTATATAAATTGATATATTTTCATAAATCAAACTTGAAAAATTGCTAAGCTTCATTCCTTTTCTTATTTAAAAGCGCAGTCCAAAAGAAAAAAGCCCAAAGTTGCTGTAAAGACTTGGACTTGGCAACACTGAGACTAAGAGTAAGAGGTTGGAAAAATAGTCTATAAATAGTCTATATTGAATTAACAGAAGAAAAGAAATCACGATATGACAATTTCAACAAAAAAGCAGATTGTCACAGAGATGAGCTCACGATTCGATTTTTATCATATTGCCCAAGCCTAATGGGCATAAAGCCACATTCTACTTCTTCAACAATCTTTTTTTGTATATAAAACAAAAGATGCAATTAACAAATTGCACAAACATATTAACCTGCGCTGTTCATACAATCCAGTAAAAATAGACTAGAAACTTAACTCTGGCGAATCTGAATCAACTCATATGTAAACATTATGGCTAATGCTAACCTTAGCTAACGAAGTATGTTAAATAACCTGTAACAATGTTTATATAGTTTTTTGTGCCAGTTAAACCCCTCAGATTCACTTTTTGTTGTAATTGTTGAGCTCATATGTGAAGTGCGATACCCTCGACCAAGTTTGCAAGTGATATTTACCAGTTTAATCGGTTGACTTTAGTAATTAATGAATGAAAACAAGTTCTGCACAAAATATCCTTGCTAAATACCTGTAGCTGGTGTCCCTAACCTATTTCAGAATGACACGGATTTGGCATATTTTGGACTTTGACAGTGTTCCTTCAAAAGTAAATGGTGGACAAAATAGAATCAAGAAAATCTGACTTCACAAGAGTTTAATATCAATTTGACTTAGACAACACAAAAAAGTACATCTTTCCCCACAAATAAAGAATAAAAATGACAAATTATATTTTTATTAAATAATATTTGATATAATTATTGTGACGGGCTTAATCATAAGCAGTTAGTCTGACTATTATATTTACCAAGTAACTTGACACAATTGCATGAATTTTATATTTTTAGGGCAGACTAAAGTGCTCTGTAACCCTTCCACAGCCCCCTTAATATAATTTAAACTGATGAAGAGGGACAGATCGCATCAGTTTTCCTGGAAGTTTACAGTTATGTATTCCTAAGGGCATTGATTTCTTCTCATGGTCCCTGTTGTACGGAGTATCTGCAAATGTTGAACTACATACAGTATATGTGCAAGGACGTAAGTGGGGTGAGGGCTGTTTGTCCACTGTCTAAAGCTTATATAACGGGCCGCGGGTGTGAGCGGGACAATTCTGTTTACAAGGAAGCTTGGTGGCAGCTGATAGACTTGCTTGTGATTCTTATTTGGCTCCAAGAAAATATATCTTCTGCAAAGTTTTCTCAAAGCTTTGAACCTTGTTTTGTCCGCTTCTTTTGTGGGCTCCTGAAAATCCACCGCATTCAAACAGACATTAACATACTTGCGCATCCTGTGATTGTTGTCTACTTTTTAGCCAAATGTTAAAAGTTCATACAGTTTGTTAAAGTTTTTCTCTGTAAACCTTTCTTAGAGACTTGTGAAGTTTAATTTTTGTAAGTAAATTGTAAAGTTTTACTTGACTAAGTTTTAGATCTTTTTAGATCTTTTACAATTTTTGCAGTTGTAAATCATTGTTCTCACTTACATCTGCGCACAAATTGCCCATCAGGTAAAAATTTATATCAAGCTTTTATAAATGCAAATATACACAACATGATGACTCTTGAAACAAACTGAAAGTCAATTTATCAGTTTGACAGTTGCCAGAATGATTGCCAGCAGTTCATAGTAAATCTTTTCTTATATTCAGTTATGGTTTCCTGCCTTAATTAGATTATAAAAACAAAATATACCCTCAATCATTTTTCATGTTTCAATGTTATGAAAAGTTTCTCTTTTTTAAAACATCTGGATCACTATTGGTTTATTTTCTCCTTTTTCTAAGTTTACAGTGTCGATGGAAACCTGGACATGACTTTTACTATGATATAATGCTGGCTTAAAAAAAAAACCGTGTCCCATTGGTTGTGTTTAGAACAACCTCTTGCTAAAATACTGCCGTCTTTGTTATCTGAAGGGGCTGATGATGAGAGTAGTTTGTGTAAACCCAGAGGCATTGACATGTTGGTACCTTTTCACTTAAACAAAATAAAGGTATTATTAGGTATTATTAAAGGTATTATGACAGAAAATGACAACTCTGTGAAAAAGGTCTGTCTTGTAGTCTCATCTAGCACAATACAGCCTTTGTCAAACTTGTGGGAAGAGATGACTAAACTGTTTTGGCCTCAAGTTTTCCCCTTTTTGCTTTCCCCCCCAGTTTTGGGCCTGAACCACTTGGAGACTGTAGTGACCCCATCTGGTGTAGATGTGAAACGACATGATGACCCAAAGTACCCAAACTGGCTTTGCACATTTGCGAAAGCACAACAGTGAGTCGTCACTGGGCTCGCTGCTGTTGTTGTAGCCCCTCTGAACTATTGCATTCATCAAGAGGTGGGGTTCTTGATGAGCGAGCAGATCCTCATTTATTCAGCTGCCTCCCCCACTGGTCCTGTTTGTGGGCTTAGCAGCCAGAGAGTGTGCCAGTGCATCTGGGGCTGAATGGAAAAAAACACTCTCTGATGCTGTATAGTCATGTGGCGCTCCGAGACGCAGGGAGCACACTTCTCTGCTGCACGTGCCCCTATAGGGCTCCTTATTAAATCAATGTAAAAAATATTTTTTTTCTTAAGTCCATCAGCTGACTTTCCTCAAAGACCTACAGTGGATGAGCTGTATGTGCCTTTCACTGGATTTAAAGATGATGAGGTCTTGCGACTCCAGTTTGCTCTGAACTCTCCAGCCTTGTGGTCATAGAGTTGTTTTTCTAAACAGATGTCGCTGCGTGATGGTGGCTGCGACACAGATGTGCCTGTCCTGGTTAAAAGGTGGTGGCCCCGAGGCCGGAGGGGTCCAGACCAGGAATGTGTAGCACAGCGGGCTTGCAGACTTTGTACACTGTGGAAGTCAGCAGCAAATGCCTGTGTTGAGGTTAACACAGCAAGTGGCCCTTATGTAAACCGCCACATGTCTTCCTTTTTGAATTAAATGTACTGCTGCTTCATTTTACTTGGATACTCCATGACAACAAGGATTTTAATCACAATGTGATTATTTGACTCATCACGATTAAACAATTTTAAAGATTGGCCATAATCGTTTGACATTTGTATTTTTTAAATCAATTAAAAAGTCTCATGTTGAGATCCATTATTGTCCTAAATCTAAATGGGAGGAATGTGTTTTTAATCTTATCAGTGGCAGGATGAGCTTTTTACTCTTCCTTCATTACTTCACTTCAGGCTTGAGGGCTTTCTGTCATCTATAAATGCATTTAAACTGATTTAGTGCTCCACATGCAAATTTGAAATATGTTTGTTTGCTCCCGGGAGGACAATGACTTCAAACATTTCAAGTCAGATGGGATTTCATCTGAAACTTGTGAGTTTATCATTTCATTCAGTGTCACTCCTAGGATGAAGATTAGTTCTATTACTGTGATGAGCTTAAAAAGCTTTTTTGTGTGTGCACTTTGCTGGAAAAAGAGGTGACAAAAAATGACAAAAATATTTAAGATTTATGTATCATAAAATGTTAACAACCTTTAAAGCACCCTAAAATTTCTGAATTTTAATCAGCATTTTTTACACTCAACATTCAGCATTTACAAAATGTTATCCAGATTAATTATTTGGGGAAAAATAGGACCTACGTTGTAATATATGTAATGAATCGGAAAATAAACTTTCCAGACAAAACGCATGACATCACGGAATTACATCGATAAGGAAACCACAAAAAAGTTCAAGTAGCACCTTGCAATGTGAAAGAAGTTTCGTCTGAATACTACTTCCCTGTGTATTTTTGCATTCACTTGAGCAGGACAAGTCTTTACTGGAGAGAACGTCCTGGTCCCGCCCCTTTTCCTCCATGTGACTGGAACAAGCGTATAAGAAGCTTGAGGCACATCCACAAGTCAGGAGCACAACATAACTGGCGTTTCACTCACAGGATTTTACTACTTTATCTTAGAAAAAACACTTTATACTCTTAAAATGCGCTGCAGAATGAGCTACAGCCTGCCCTGCTCACCGGGAACTTCTCCGACATACACGGGGCGATTGATAAGCTATAGATCACGATGCGTCAGGTAAAGAAAGATCTTGTGCCATGTGCGTCTTTTACAGGATTGACTCTTGACTTGTAGCGTGTGATTTAAGATTTCTAATGTATTTGTGTGATGTTTTCTGTGAATATGTAGTAATAATTGGCTTTTATTTGTTCAAAACGTAGCTCTGTAAAGTTATAGTGGATTCAGTGTTGTGAATTTTAAATCATGTTGGATTTGTTTGTATATATGTGGAATAGGCTATTCTTTACAAATTCTGATACCTCTAAGGCTTTTCATTCCAAACATATCTCTTTGATGGGCACATAGACGAATGAACGAATCCGTTTGTATATTGTATGGTTATAAAATTTTCTTTACAAATAGGCATTAGTAATGACACTTGTTGTTCAAGGATCACTAGGTTGTATTATTGTGTTTAAGTTGGATGGAGCCAAACGATGCCCAATATTGGACACGTGAACATTTGCTGGTCTATTTTTACTGCCGGCTTCTCCACACTAGTTGCGTTTATTTTCCTGTCACTGACGGGGACGGTCAATCACAAGTGTTGTCTCTCTACGGCCGTGGCATCGCCTGCTGTGCGTGCCAGACGTGCGTTTCTGTGCGTCTTGGGGGTCGCTCGCGTACGTGCGGCTCAACACGTTATTTACACACGTCCTATAGCCTATAGCGTACTTGGGAATTTCAGAGCAAGGTCGAAGTGGAAGAGCGTGTTAATTGTCCAAGTTATCTTCTGGGCCCATATTATACAAGTTATACTGCATCACGTATGCTTGAGGTTACATTGGGCCACAATTGTTTTTTGCACGATTATCATAACAAATTTTCTATATAAAAATGGTGAAGCATATGGTTAACACTGTATTTTCTTTCACCACTTAGCACTGTTTGCACCTCAAAATGATTAGTTTTATTCACACATTGTATAAAATAATTAAACGCAGGTCTGAATACGGTCTTAATTAAGCCTCATCTGCACATTGTGTTCCTCTTGGCTCAGCCCTCCCCCTTTAAATCCAGCGCGTGCGTTGTACCTTTTCATGGTGGACAGCGTCAAAGGTCCGTGTTGTGGATATTTACCTGGAAGCTTAGAGAGGAGCTTTCTCCGATTGACATTGGAAAGTGAGTGCCATTAGTCTTGTGCGCACGAGTAAGTTTGCTTGTTAGTGCCTTAAGCGTTGGAGGGCGTGTGGAAAAAGTAGTTTTAACATGTTTCTTTGGTGAAGAGCTGTGCCCTACATTGTCTGTTTTATCTTTGCTGATGACAACAGTGAGATCTGGGGAACAGTAAAAGAGCTATTGTGTGCATCAGTATTATAAGCATTTATGTCATTTGTTAACCTTTGTCCAATTAAATTATACAAGCACAAGGTCTGATAGTCTTGGAACAAAAAGGAGTTTAGATTTTCCCGATTTTGTCCGGCATTGACTTTTACAAAATGATAAGTGCTGAAATCATTATGTACCATATGCTGTATCTGTGCTATCACCACAACATTCATGAGTAGTGTCAGAGCTGTACTGAAGTGTCCTCATCGGTAAATCCACAGTGTTTTAGACCAGATGTACTGGGCAGTTTCCTTCAGGGGATGTTTGTCATTCTTTTGGCTGGTGCTGAATGAGCGACGTGATATCATCTCTTGAGCTCAGATAACAAATGGGCATCATGTGGTAACTTCTGTCTTCTCTCTCCACAGTACATCCGGTGCCAGTGTCGTTGCCATTGATAACAAGATTGAGCAAGCTATGGTAAGTTTATTGCTACTCATAAACATGACGACAACTGCGGTCACATTCTTTGCAAGTCTGAACAATGACTTGTGTCAAAAGTGGTTTTCCTACGACAACCGCTTAGTAACACAGAAATTGACACCTAAATCAATTTAAAATATAGGGTTGAGGTCATTTTACATTCTGTTAATGTCAGTTGATTATGACTAAGAAGAAAACATCTAAAAAATTAATGAATTCAAAGTCAAGTCTGTTATTTTTTTTGCTTGTTAAATAAAGTAATTTTAAGCTAACTACAAATTTGATCTTTCTCAGGACCTGGTAAAGAATCACCTAATGTATGCTGTCCGTGAAGAAGTGGAGGTTCTGAAGGAGCAGATCAAGGAGTTGTATGAGAGGAACTCTGTGCTGGAGCGGGAAAATGCTGTCCTCAAGTCTCTGGCCAACTCTGAGCAGTTGAACAAGTTGTCCAGCCAGCTGACTCAAGTCAACAACATTGCTCTGCCACAGCTACATCAACACTCAGTTTCCACAAACAACAGCAACGCTCTCGGACACTATGAGGCGGTCAAGAATACGCCCCACCAGCCCAACATCACCTCGGCATGACTTAATGTTCACAAACAGAAGAAGCAGGAGGTTCAAAAACTGCACATCTTCTGTTCCCTCAGCTATACAATGCAGAAGGCTAGACTCTGTGCTTGACCTGCTCCAATTATTCTCACTTGAGTGTGTGTGTGCCTTCTTTTGGCCTTGTCAAAGACCTTTTCCACCATGTGAGAAGTTGTGTGCCAGCCTGTGATTGGCTGAAGCAAGGAGCGGTGAGAGCCAGAGTGCGCCCAACATGCTGGTCTTGTGCTGGTGACGGGGGCCAAAAGGCACACCATGAGCTGCTTACATTGGGAATTGGTGTGGTGAGTCCCATCCAGGTGGGATGTCCGTGCTCCTCAGTGTCTCCGGGACTGGGGGGAAGGGCAGGGGGTCATAATTAACCCCCTCCAAAAGGACTTGGAGGTCCTGGGGTCATTCAGCTTGTGCAGAGCGACCTGCAAGCCTTGGCTTATTTAATGCTGCAACAAAAACGCTTGTGCTGTTTTTCTCAGAGCCACAACCTTAACACCAATCATTCTTAGGTTCATTTTTTTAGTATTGATTTTATTTATTATCAGGGCTGCTATTTTGTAAATGAACAATATCTTTGAAAAAAAAAATCTAAATAGACTTTCTTTCTCTTTTTATTAGTCTGTAAGGTATTATAACAAGTGAGCATTTTAAAAGTGTTTCTTCTCGAGACATTGTGCAAACACTAAAACCAGACTTACATGAGCTGGAATCCAGGTTGAATGTATATTTTGTAAGTATTAAGAAATGGTATGTATGACCAGTTTAAGAAAGGAACTATGTAATGGGATAACAAGAGGTGTTAACTTACTTTTCTAGACTTTTTGTCAGAAATCAAATAATGGCATGTGACCGGGGAATGAAAAGCTGTGAAAATTGTTCCATCCTACTTTGTAACCAAAGACACAAGCTGTGTAACTTTTTAATGCACAATCTATTTTTTTTTTCTATTTTCTACTTTTGTTTTTGTTGACCACTGTCTTACCTCGTTTTAATTCAGCTCTCTTAATATTTTCTTGTCAATGTGTGTCAGTCAGAAAGATTGTGTGGAGTTAGTGAAAGGGAGCAGAGCATGTTGGTTAGTTGATGGAAATGACTTCAAATACAAACGGAGGCATCATTTAGTGTTGAATGCTATGACAAGTTAGAATACAAATTTTAATGTATTTTTAAGGTAGAACCAAAACATTGTTCTACATATTTTGACTTTATGAAATGTGCCTCATGCTGCAACCTTCTTGTTGCAAAGCAGAACTAAACCAAAAAACTTGTTAACTGTACAGTCAGGCACTTTTTAAACTGAATCTCTCCTGTCTCCTGCAAATGGGCCCATTTTTTCTTTCTTTCATGAAGTCTTTCCTTTATTAACATTATTATTATTATTATTATATTTTTTGATGGAGATGCTGTGTACATACCAAGTGTACTGTTTGAAAGTGATCACTGAGCCTTGGAGAAAATATCTTAATGCCCTTGTAATGTGCTGTTCAAACTATTTTAGTTTTCAGTCTAAAATAAATTACTGTTTTATTAAGAGATAACTTGACTCTTGCTTTTTTGTGTTCTTAAGTTGCAAATTGAATTGCAAAACATAACTTTGGGTTTTTCGAGATTATAGCTTTTGTTATCGCTTTTTTTTTATCTTTAAAGGCAATTTCTGACATTACGTAAGTATTTGTCAGGCCTATTTTAGCATAGTTATATAGTTTAAATAGTTGCTCATGTTAGCTAGTTTTCTAAATTTGTCTGAAAGGTATTTGGAATAATAAATCAACTCTATTTCCTTAAAGCCCTAGAGGTTTTTAAACTATACACAGTTGTTGCCAAATTATTGAAACTGGCTGTGTCAGGACTTGTTTTCTGCGTGTAAAAACTACAGACATGGATTAGGGGACTAAAGCCACATTAAATAGTTTCTTCATTCTGTGTCTGCAGATGCTACCATGTGAAGCCAATTTACATGTAGCTGTTACAAAGTTAAATCTTATTGGATCAACTATCCTCTAGTTCCAGTGAAGAGCAGAAATAACACCAAGGTTATCCAGTGACTGTATTGACCTTGGTTGACTTGAATGGCCTCTCCTATAATTGAAGTAATTTTTCTTCAGTGAGTGATTTGATTTGTTTGAAGTAAATTCAGGGATGTAGTGTAGCTTAGTTCTTAATCTTGATGCTTAGTAAATGCTAACTGGGTCATCAAACGTAACTGTAAGCAAATGCTAAAAGTGAATCATTGTTGCTACATTTAAAAACTGGATAAACCAGGTAGGCACCATACATCACCCTTTTCATTGACTTTCCAGTGATCACATTTGTTCTTGTTGCTGCAGGTTATGGCTCTGACTCACCATGACCCACGTAAGACAGGGTGTGTTTATGTCATTGTAAAGATTTCAGATGAATGTATGAACGTAACTATGGGCCTACTTGATCTTTTTGACAGGCTGCAAACCAAGTTTTCTCAAAATAGTCACAAAAATCTGCTTAAGGAAAAATAAAAAAATATATATACAAAGTACAGGGCAGGGTTCAGTTGACAATAAAGGCTATGACCTTGATCAGTGGATATCCAATTTTATGTTAATCAAGTCATGCTTTTCCAGACCTTTTTCCTTTTGAAATTACTTCTGCTTAGATGCAACTGGAAACTTCATTATACTGTAACTGTGGCCTCACCAAAAGCATAACACGATTCAAAAATGAATGCTCCATTAGACATCTACCAAACCAGTGGTTCTCCAACTTTTTTACACAAAGCACTAGAACTAGTTTGACCTTCCGAGTACCACTTAAATCTAAATTACATGTAACCAAATTGTTGCAGGTTTAAATTTACGTCTAAAGTAGGAATATGACCTTAGAGCTGCAGATGTGGCTCGAGATGCTTAAAAGTGTTAATAAAATGTATTCTAGATTAAATAAACTCTTGAACTCAAGAAGTGGCCAGGTACCACCAGTAGAAGCTCAAGCACAACCAGTGGTACACATACCACAGTTTGAGAAACTGTACTAAACTGCATTGTTGTGGTCTCTTATCAAATAATCATCTTTATCCATTGTGTGGACAGATCTAGTGGCCTGTTCTTTGTTTATTGGCACAGACTGAGGCTGGGCTAGGGTTATGTATCAATTATTTTGTGATGATCATTATTCATACTACCAGCTTCACTTAACTGACCCTTTCCAGTCCAGTGATGTCTGTGTGATGTTATTGTGTCCCATCACTGCCATCATGTGGCCTTAAGGTGTATATTCAGTTGATAAGCCTGTAAAATAACTTGAAAATATTATTATAACAAGTATGTCTAATATATAATTAATGAGTCAACCTGTAACCCCCAGTATTAATGTTGATAAACATGCATGCATACATACAGACAAACAAACAAACAAACAAAGAAACAAGCAAACAATCAAACAAACCACAGACAAACCAACAAACAAAAGAATAAGAAAAAAAAAAATCATTACCTACCTAGTAAAATAATGTGAATATATTTATTGTTGTTTGATGTACGTTGCTCAAATCCTTTTAAGCCGTGGACTACCTGTTAGCTACAGCTTTACAGACAGTGTTTTACTGTGAAAGAGCAAACCGGATGAAAACACCTCCGCCCACAGAGAGGCTGCTCTTGAGGCCTGTAGGGACTGCCAACAGAGTGATGGCGAAAGCTCCACACTTTATCCCTAACCGGGACTGTCTTTCAAGTTGAAATACGGTGGACGTGGCTTGTCGGTGACACTGGCGAAGCATCGAGCGTTTTGGCTCCGCGGGCCGGACATGGAGCTCCCGGAAGAAGAGGCAGAGGAGCGCAGGTGAGAGTCTGTCACCGGGTGCTAGCATTAGCCTTAGCTCAGTTACATCACAGACAGCACAGGACATACAGATTCATCCAGACACAAATGACCGACTTACGTTTTTAATAACAATTGTGGCGTATTTACTAACTATGTAACTATGCTATCATGTTCTACTCTGGAGAAACGTTTGTACTTTAGCCTGTTTCTCATGAAGGTTAGCAAATACGAACTTAGCTGCTTTCACTTTTCTTTTTGAACCAGATCTCACAATCAAACTGAATGAATATTATTATAACTACAGAGTAAAACAGTGAAATGTAAATTGATTATAAAACGTCACATCTAAATTTTAAGCAAGAGGCGTTGCCAAAACGTTTTGTTTTGTTCTCAAGTTAAGTAGCAAGCTAAGCTAAGGCTAACTGTCAAAATAAAGGAGTGTCAAAGCTGTGTCCAACAAAGTAATGGTAAACAGAGAGCTAGCCAATTGCTAAGTAATAATGAGTTGATGTATTTGAAATATTGCTGCCATTTATAACACCCAACAAACCGCACCACCAGCAAAGCAAAGTAATCCCCAAAGTCGGACCACTAGATCAAAGCGAGCTTTGTCTTTGCTATGATGGGAATGTGCCGTACATTGAAAGCTCTCATGCATGTTACGCCATGTGTTACACGGTGTGATTAAATTTGTACGTTTTATTGCAAAGACTGCACTCGTGATTTTCAGTTCAGTTTTCGTTCTTACATTACATTGAGGTTATCCATGCATGAATGTTTTCACCAAACATTAAATCAATGATTCTGCTTAGCCTATACAAAAATTTGAATTATTACTTTTTGCTGACATAAGGGGAAAAAAGGAAATGAGTTAGCACTATGACACAAAATATGCTTTGTTTTGTTTTTTTCATTTTAGCTGAAACTTTTTCATGTTATATATTAATATATGTTATAACTAATCATTTAGTTATATAACTCTCTGCAGTTATGATTTTCTCTTCCTTTCTGTAATAAGTGTTTTCATTGTTTTAATTTCAGGAGGGAGCACTGGAAGTTGTTGTCCAGTCTTAAGACCACAGTAGAGGGCCTTGTCTCCACAAATAACCCAAATGTGTGGTCACGCTATGGAGGCCTTCAGCGCTTGCATAAAGACATGAACAACATCCTCAGCCATGGACTGAGGAATGAGCAGGTCAGCACTTCACACTCAACCATCTGCATTGTTCAGCATAAAATCAATCCCTTTTTTGTGCTTCATAAACAAAGTCACCTCAGGCATTCTCAAAGTTAGAATGCCTATTTTAGCTGTAGAAAAATATTTTAAGCTAATCAAATGTTTCAAACATTAGTGCAAATGTATTTATTTATTTATTTGTTACCCTTTTGCAGGTCTACTACAGGCAGAAGGATTACTGGCCTTTTGTTTCATGTGTTCGGTTCATCTGCCCTAATCTTGCTGCACATGTTGAACAGGTACTGTATATTGTACTACCTTGTTATTTTACAGCCTATGCCAACATACTTTTGTATTAGCTGTAGATTACATCGAGTTATCCTTTCAATTTTTCCTTTGTATCTTTTAGTTTATGCGCCTAGAGCCAGAAGTCAACAGTGGGACATCAAATACTAGTGAAAGCTACAAGGCAGAGCGCTGGCTGCTTCACAGTTTACAGGTCCATAAGTTGTCAATACAACTGCGACCCCTGCTCAGGCATCTGGGACATATGCGCAAGTATTATAATGGTAAGTGTAACATTTCGCATTGACTTATTTTTCTCATTTAGACCTATTTTTTTCTCTCAATACATAAATTATTTTTTCAGATTTTGCCTTCTTGCTCAGCGAACCTCATGTAACCGCCATGTTTCAGTGCCTTGAAGCTGTGGAGCAGAATAATCCCAAGTTGTTGGCCCAAATAGACACTTTCGGTGTACGTTCTATTCTACATATTTTTTTTTTTAGATTGTTAAATTCTTGTGTAATGTTGTTTTCTTTTCAGCAGTTGTCACCTCTAAAATGCTCTCCAGGCCTGGGTCTGCTGAAGAGCCAGAGTCTGTGTGTGTTGCCAGGGTCTGGTGGTTTGTGGAGGAGTGTTGATGTAACTCCCAAAGCAGCAGCTTTAAACCGCAGACTCACCACCTCCAACTGTTCCTTGCGTGAGGCTGATGACTCCACCCCCAACACAAGCCACTCCAAAGATTTTGGTCTCCAAAATTCCAACAGTACAAGTGAGTTTGACAGCGCTTGCTCATAAAAATGTATAGAAGCGTTGCTCACACGTCATTTCTGTTCTATAGATAACTTGTCTGTGGTGGCAAACAACGCAGAACCTCCATGGGTGTGTGTGTTAGACCAGGAGAGAGTGAACCAGGGGCGACTCCATCTCTAAACCATATTTCCGCACCTTCCTTATCACTACCAGAATCTCCACATGAGCCCTGTGATTCTGGTGAAGGTGACTATGATGATGGGCCAGAGTACCTTGCTATTGGTAATCTGGGGCAACGCAGTCGTCGAGACTCGAGAAGCTCGACACCTTGCAGTGACCCAGGAGAAATCAAGGACAAAAAAATAAAAACATCTTATTGGCTCCACCTCCACCAAGGCGTTCATCGTTTTCTGAAGGACAGAGGGGGACGGGCCGAGGGTTTCGAGGACACACTCGTTCATTTTCTGACACAGGAATTAATCAAAAACTTAGGAATGGTGAGTATTGAACCGTAAGAGACCAATTGAATTAATGTTTTGTGCCAAAAAAAAAACCAAAAAACGAAATTGTAAAGTTCACGTTTCAAAGCTTTTTAATATGTTCTTATTAAAATGTTACTATTTACTTAAGGTTTAGTTAAACGTTTCTGCCTCAATAATCACTTCTTCTTTTGTCTTTCTGTAAATGGGTTCTGCTTCTGGCATTGGGTAACTGTTTTTGTTTATGCCATATCTGCTTTCTGTTCCTTACCTTGCAAAGAAGCGGGTCCACGGAAAATCACCATAATAATAGAAGATCCTGTTGCAGGTTGGCAGTGCAGTTAAGCTGTACTCCATCACATGACCCAAACCTTTTTTTTCTGCATGATCAAGCACACCTCCTCATTCCACCTCCACTTTTAGCAAAGCATCTGTGATCTTTGACAAGTCAAATGTCTTGTTTTTGTTCTGATGTGATCATTTCATAGTTTTTTTTCTTTGACCATTATTATTTGGTTAATGTTTTATTTCTGAACTGTGTTTTTAGACATTGTCAAAGCATCTAAGTAATCAAAATATGTTTTGTTTTTTATTAAGATAATATTTTTTTTAATTATTTGAGTACAAACAATTCTTTTGTGCAATTATAAAGCCTTTAATACAGCATGCTGACAAATAGCTCATCAAACATTTGAAAATCTATGATTGTTATTGTTTTTTCAAGAATCCTCAGGAGAGGACCGTACGAAGGATTATAATCCATTTTCATCACCTTGCAGTGATGCCAGTTCAAATTCTCTTTATATGGACTCTGGTAAGTTGGATCAAAATTTTCTTTATATTTGCTTTCATTAGTACTTTCTTCAATTGTAGGTTGTTTGTGATTTTGTCTTGACACAGATGGGTCTCAGAGCAGAAGAGTTTCAGATGGGATGTTCAGGAAGCCTTCTGAGGGACAGAGCCTCATCAGTTATCTTTCTGAGCAGGACTTTGGCAGCTGTGCTGACCTTGAAAAGGTTCACATCTTTTTACCTGCAATAACACTGAACAGAGATTATGTGCGTATTTCTTGATACTCTGTTGTTGCCCTGTTTTTAGGAGAATGCTCATTTTAGCATTTCAGAATCCCTAATTGCAGCTATTGAATTAATGAAGTACAACCTGCGGCGTCAGGAGGAGGAGGGAGAGGAGGAGGGGGACAGTGACTGTGAGATTCAGCAGCTGAAACAGAAGATTCGTCTCCGGAGACAACAAATCCGCCGCAGCCGCCTCCCGCCCAGCGCATCATCCAACCAGAGTGAGTCTCTGTCTAAGTTGGAGCTTTTCTACTTTACTACTACTACTTAAACTACTTTATCTAACTTGACACCCATTTCCTCCTCAGACTTTCACTCCACAGACAGCGGAGCTTCAAGACGGAGCTCCCGAGATTCTTTTCAGGGTCTTTCTGACTCTGGCTCAGCCGAGGAGGTGGAAGAATGTGAATTGCAAGGTAAAACTACTGGCACAATAAATGTTTTTCTGTCACAAAATTATGTGACAGAAAATGTAACTCAGCTGTGTTTTTGTATTGTGTAAATCATTCATGCTCCAAATTTCACATATCATCTTTTTATTGACCCACCACCATCCCATTTCATGTCTGATCATAAACAAGCGCACAACCACAATTGTCCTATGATTATTTCTTTTCAGTGTCTAATTGGATGTGGGCATTGTGAGCAGGCTTGGTGTTGTTGTTTATCTTTGCTGAGCAAACTGCTGATCTGTAAACTAACTGCTAAGATAATTACACATATGTTCCTTTGAAATAAAGTTGGTGTATGGGCTGGGTGAGGTTGGTCACTGTTGGTGTGTTGGAGCAGTGCCATATCTCTGTATAGCATCCCAGTACAGCAGCCACATTGGTGTGGGATATTTTGATTGTGCTTGTGGTGATGGTTGTGCTGAGTGTTTCTGTCTCTCAGATGGCTGTGAGGGACAGTCCCTGCTGGCAGTGTCACAGAACGGCCTGTCGTTGTCACTCGCCTCCCTTTTCTCAGGTATCTGTCAGACAAGTCCTGGAGAGGCTTCTAGTCCAGTTAGAGGAAGCTTATGACTCTAGTTCAAACTGAGAAATTGCATGCTTTATTATTTTGTCTTTTGAATAGCTTATTCTTACCTTTTCTCACCCCAGTACTTCTATTTTTGTTTATTTAATAGGATACGTCATATAATGAACTGACAATTATGCAAAAAGGACATGACTAAACAAGAAAAAGTAATGGGTTATGAGATATCATCTTTTGTGGAAAAATGTGCAGATTTTCAGTTTGGACTGGAGTCTGCTGCTTCCTGTCTTCTTAAACGTGCTTGGTTGTTTGTCGCTGCTTGTAGTGCAGTGCTCCAGGGACTTGATAGTATAAAATTCAAATATGTTTGTGCTTGTAGGAGACTGCTTTAAGAGACTATCAGTTTGTAAGTACTGTATAGTGTCAAGAGGGACTTCATTGCTTTAACCATTAATTATTTTCCTACTATCTTTGAATTCAGTGTTTTGAAACATAAATTAATGAAAACATAAAAAAATCAAAAACACACCAAAACCATCTACTTTAAATAATTAAACCTTACTCACAAGAGCTTTTTGGTCTTAAGCGTCAACAGGTAATTTTATGTGCTAGAGAGAGTCTATAAACATTGCAACCTGAAGATAGTCGAGGTTAGAGTGATTTGCTTGACTATTTTAAATATTTTTTTCTGTTTCCTGCCTTTAGCTCCAATAATTGTCTTTTAGTCTTTGTGGGTATTTCTTCTCTTTACATGTTTAAACATCTTCATCTTTTAAACAAGCATGTTTGTCTATTCATTCTAACAAATTGTGCAATTTATGTGATCACTTTCACTTTCTGATATATTTAGTATTTATAAGATACTCTGTAAAATGTACTTGCCATTTAACTGTATTTTTGAATTGTGATTATCAGATGCAGACATAAAACGCCACAGCTCCAGCCACAAGTCCTTTCTCAGCTCAGAGTCTATGTAAGTCACTTCTACTTCTTTCACTTTATTTCACAATCGTGTTGTAATTCATGTAAACATGCATGTAAGCCGTCATGTCGCTTTTGGCCTCTCAATTGTACTTAATTAGTTAATTAAAAACATATGATTGATTATGAGAAAATGTTATTGGGATTCACACTGTTATTTTCCACTGTAGCAGCTCCCGTCCTTCCTTCAGTCCAACTCCGCAGAGTCGGTAGCCATGGGTTTGCTCAGGCAGTTTGAAGGCATGCAGCTGCCTGCCGCTTCTGAACTCGACTGGCTGGTCCCAGAACATGATGCACCTCAAAGGTAATAACAATTTAAACATTTTTGTTTGTTTGTTTGTTTTTTCAGCAATGTTCAAAGTCATTTTTGTTTGTTGCCTTACTATTTTGACCTTGTCACTAAGCATCTACTATCACTACTTTTACAGCTCTTACCCATTCCTGATTCTTTGCCCATCTCCCCTGATGACGGTGAACATGCTGATATTTACAAATTGAGAATTCGTGTTCGTGGCAACTTGGAATGGGCGCCTCCTCGACCGCAGATCATTTTCAACATCCATCCTACTCCAAAGTTAGTAAATGTTACTTGCCATTGCATGTTTGTTTGTTCCTAATCAGCCATTTAAACATGTACATTTGATTGTTGACCCAACAGAAGAAAGATTGTTATTGCAAAACAGAACTACCGCTGCGCTGGCTGTGGCACTCGCATTGACCCAGGTAAGAAAGTTGGGTGACATTTTTTAATAACTACACTGATTTATGCCTTAATAAAGCATGAACAATTGCTTGATTAATGGGCTGTAAGTCATTTTTAAGTAAGTATTCAAGCTTACTTACTACTTAGTTGTATGAGGATTTTCAAAATTTTGTTGTCAGTCTTGGTCAAAACAGTTGCATAGATTTGTAGCAGCCTGTACTTATGCTAAAAAAAAAAAAAAAAAATATAAACTGTGACCTATAAAGTAAACGTTGACCATAGATAACGAGTACTCTGCCTGTAACCTGTCAAGCAACCTCAGTGTTCTAGGTATCATTGCTAGTTGCATGAAGGGCGTGGCCTGGAGGGAAACACATGTGCATCGTTGAAAAACAGCAAACACTGTTGGATTTGAAATTCCATACAACTTTAATAGTCTTCTTACTCTCTATCTCTCTACCTTTATTATGTAGTTATTTTTCTACCCCCTCATATTTGTCAAGGGCATCTTTCCATTTAATTTTATTTTGTCATTTCATCAACAATACTAAATGACTTTTAGATGTGATTTTATGAGCATCAACTATTCATGTGCCATTTAATAGAAATGCACTTTCCTCTTCTAAAGTTTGACTTTTAACATGCCTTCTTGAATGAATTCTTAGTTCATGCTTTATTAAATTTTATTAAGGTATAATTATAATAAAGTGGTACTGATTTTGTATACATATTTTCGAAAGTCTTACTGTACTTTGTTTTTTCTTAAGACTATATCAAGCGGCTGCGCTATTGTGAATATTTGGGTCGCTACTTCTGCCAGTGTTGCCATGAGAACGCACAGGCCATTGTACCCGGTCGAGTTTTGAGGAAATGGGACTTCAGCAAGTATTATGTCAGCAACTTTGCCCGCGACCTTTTGAGCAAGATTGCTGGAGACCCTCTGTTTAATCCCAATGACATAAACAGTGGCCTGTACAAGAAGATCAAGGCTCTGGAGACCGTCAGGGTAAGTAGAGAGCATATTAAAATTCGGCTCTTCTCTGCGTTTAGAATGTGTTCCAAAAAAGGTTACGTCACTCGCACTAGATTGTTATTGTTTTTTATTGTTTCAGGTTTTAAGGGTGCAGCTGTTGCACATGAAAAACCTCTTCAAGACTTGTCGCTTTGCCAAAGAGTAAGTTTTTTGTTTAGTTTTTTGTTCACTTGTCGTCATCGTCTTGATTATAACACCCTCTTGTCTGTCTGTGTGTGTGTGCACTGTTCCGAAACATATCCTGTGTTTGTTGTCTTTTAGGGTTTTGGAGCAGTTTGACACTCTGCCTGGCCACCTCACAGAAGACCATCACCTCTTTTCGCTCAATGACCTCACAGCTGTTCGCAATGGGGAACTGGCCCCTCGATTAAAAGAACTGCTCAAACTTGGTACTAGACACGTTGCAAGCTGTGTGGTAAGTGCATCTTTAGAGCTTTATATTTTTAAACATTACTTTTTTTAGCCAAAATCCATTTAAGTTTGCAAAAATGTTACGTGTGTACTGTGTTATAGATCAGCGGTTCACAATGTTTTCACGCCAAGCACCACCTTTGATAATATTTGGTTTCTAAATACCACCAGATCGTGTTCAGAGAAGGACAGCAGGATGTACATTTTTTGTTAGTGTTGTTTATTTGGACAACTATACATAGTACGGTACATTGTGCATTTAAATTTTACAAAACTATAAACTTTTGCTTATACACTCCTACTACCCCCATACAAGTTAAATTAAGATTAAAGTTTTTTTCATTGAGCTTAAGCATAATGCATTTTAAATGAAATTACGATAAAGAAATACTCTGCACAGTCCTTGAAAAGGTTAAAGCACAAGGTGTCAAGCTTATTCTGTTGTTGAATTTTTGCAGTAATGTACATTTTTGATCATTTTTAAAACCATTATTATTCAATTTCTGCAATCAATGTTCTGTATAAAGTTTCTTGCTTCTCATTTTGAGCATTGTGCACGGACATGCTCATCTCTAGACATTATCAGGTCTAACTAGGTCAAAACATAGTCTCAAAGTGATACATCTTTAATTGGATGCAGCATATAACTTTTTAATGGAGAACTGAAGATAAGCTACAGTTGCTACAGTTGATACACTATGAAACATTATAGACAAACAAAAGACACCTCAACGGAGATTGTGACTTTACCCTAGAAAAAGTAACATTGTCCAGTCCATTTCACTGCATTTCTTCATATCCCTCCTTTCCAGTTCAAATTAAGAAGTTGATCTACTCTGTTTTTATGTATATTTGATAAACTATGACTAATGTAAGTCAGTAATTTACATTTTGTTCATTGATAAACACAAAATATATCTAAAACATCCTTAAAATAGATACGAGTCCACTGACTTCCTGTTTAAATCTGCTTAACTGATAAGACTAATAAGTGAAAATTTTAAGTTTAGCAAGCAGCAATTTTTAAATTATTATTTTCTTTTGATGGAAAAGGCCTTCATGACTATTGCTAACCTTTTGTGTTTTATTCGGATCCAGAATTTTGTGAGTAATTACAAATAACAAAATTACAGACAAGTGGGTGGTGGTAGGTGAAAACAGTACTATTCTGAGTCAGTCCAAATACAACTTTGAGTGAACTGCTATAATGTTCATACTTAGGACAAGTGTTTTATAGGTCCTACTGTGAACCAAAGTTTCTGATGGATTTTTAAACTGCAAACATAGATTAGATAGTAACTTTTTTGTCGGCTCTTTCTACTTCCTTTTGTCTCCAGCTGTGCCAGGCAAAGGGCTTCGTGTGCGAGTTCTGCAGTAACGAGAAAGACATCATCTTCCCCTTCCAGCTCAGCAAGTGCCAGCGCTGCGAAGGTGAGCCCTCAGACCAGGTGTCGGGCGTCAAAGTCCCCTCTGCACGCCTGTCTCTCTCAATTACCTGGGATGACCTCAAGATTGTCAAACCTCGCAGACTCGCTCGGGTCCTTTCTCTAGACAGAAAGCTCGGGGAGGGAGGGGAGGAGTTTAATTCTGATTTAAACACGAACAGTGAAGAGCGGAAAGTTGGAGGAAGAAATGGCGATAAACAGGAAAAAGAAAGTGTTTTGAAAATCTTTAGCACAAAGAAGCTGATAAAAGCTTTATCTAGGAGTAAAGGTGAAGAACATGAAACTGAATCAGGAACAGAGGAGGAAGAAAAAGAGGAGAGAAAAACAAAAGTTTGTTCAAAATTCTTCACATAGAAACAATTAAAAAGAGCTTTTCCAAATCTGAAAACAATGAAAGCACAATAAGTGAAAGTGAAACATGCAGCAGCACAGAGAATTTAGATCAGGTGGTAAAAGTAAGAGAAAGAAAATCACGGTTGAAAATGCCAAATCTAGTCAAAGGCTTCTCGAAAACTGAAACTGAGATAGTGGAGCAGAAGGAAAATAGAAGTGACCTAAATGTGCTTTCACCAAAACACATGGAGGAGTCAAGTTCGATTGTAGTGGGCGAAGCCACAAAGGAGGAAAAGCCTGCGTTTGTAACCAGAACCCATTGGAGATCGCACAGAACACGCAAGGCTGTAAGGTTAACTCGTGGCAAGAGGATCACACCAGACATGGACCCAAAATGTGAGAGGAGGAGTGTAGAGAGTGATCAGAGCAACGACAAAACTGTGTCAGAAAGCGGAGAAAAATCTGACTGAAACTGTTAGTGTATGTCAGTGTGTTTTTTTGTCCTGTGAATTCATTGTTATTTTGGTCATTTCATCTGTCTAGAGGTTATGCAAATGACATCACAGCATTTTAATTTCAGTGGCAAAATGCATTAGTCAGTAGTGAGGATGGACATTTTCACTGGTAGGAGCTCAAAAAAAATTTTCTCTCGTTTATCACTGACACATATTTTGGGATCACACACTGGTGAACCCAGTACTATGTCTATAACTAAAAATTATTTTGATGATCTATAACATTTGTCTGTTGAACGAGAGACACCTGTTCTCTTGTTTTTTCCATTAAAATAACATTTTTACATATTTCTTCATTTAGTCATTTTGGACTAATACTGCTTTGAGTCAAAAACATCTTCCTTGAGCACATGGCTGGCTATGGAGTCTGTACTGTGAGCAAGCGATTATTTGATTGAGTTAATTGGATAACGATTATTGCAATAATTGGTTAGTTACAAGTAACTGATTACTTTGTTCAACAAATGAATTAATTTTGTTGCAGCTTTACTCATTAATTTTCTATCCATAAAGTTGGGGTAGCTAAATTTAGTTGTTTTAAATAAGTCAACTTTGTGTTTTCCACCAAAAAGTATATTAAAAGAATGCATCACTTTGTGAAAAAAGAGCCCACAGAACACTCTCTGAATAGAATAATAAAGAATTTTAGCTCTGATTAGGAGCAGAATGCAGCGTTCTGATGGCTTAGCTTGGGTGGTCTTCTCCAGTTTGACTTTAAGTAGGAAAAAATAGGGTTTTAAGTCCAAATTTAAACCAACAATTAACAATGTGTTGAAGGATGTATGAGAGAAAGTTGTCAGATTTAAAACCTGAATTGTGTTTGCAGTGTGAAAATCACCTACTCCACCTTTAAATAACATGTTTTTTGACATGTTTGATAAGGAAATTATTTGTTGTGCGACCGTTAATGACCTAAATCTCCAACTGCCCTCAGGATATAAAACCACCAAAGTATTTTGAGCAAAACAAACATCCACAAAGAAACATTGTTTTGTCAGTAGTTTTGCCACTTAGTCAGAAATTTGAGTCATTTTCTTATATAATGTCAGTGCATAACCTCTGTTTCATTCCATTGTAGTGTTTTCTTGTAGCAGCTTTGATGTTTTGTTGTCTTTTTCACTCTGTCTGCTTTGCTTGCACAACTCATTAGGATCATGTCTTTAGTTGACTGATGTTGGAGACTGTCTGACCGGAGCTAAAGGTGCAGTCATGACAGTAAAGTTCCATTAAATGTACATTTCATTTGAGGCTAGTAAGGCGAAAGCTACCATCATCAATCCAAGTATTGACATCAATGCAGAGAGATTTTTATCCATTTGTTTTTATTTATTTCACTAACATGTCTGTCATGTTCTTGCAAATCTTATTTTTATATTTTAAGAAGCAAATGAATGAATAAACTTGATCTAACATATTTCCTTTGTTTTGATTATTACATTGTAGTTCTATTGAGTACAGTGAGGCTAAACAGTGAAGTCCTGTGTCGCTCAGTGTTAGTCCTGATCTCCTCCTCTCCGCTCCTGCTGTCTTTTCCTTTCTGCTCCTTTTATATCCGTCTGTTTGGCCTTCGCACCTAAGCTCTTGCCTGTGATTGGCTGCTTTGTCGGGACGTTGAGACTTGCCTTGGAGAAACCTGCAGAACTGGTTATCATGTTTGTTTTGAAGGGTGTTTCCATTTGTAAATCAGCTTAAAGTTGCCCTATTTGTTTTCTAAAAACATTAAATATGTATTTTTTCTTGTTTTCAGAGTGCCACGCGTGCTACCACCGCAATTGCTTCAAGCCAGGTAAAGAGTGTCCTCGCTGCCAGCGTCTTGCAGAAAGGAGGGAGAGAATGGCTCGCAAAAACATGGAAGAACAAGAGGATGAAGGAGGCGGGACTTAAGAATCAGGAAAAAAAACTCAAGGAATAAAGAAGGAGCACAAACTTGACAAAAGTGATTGTAGTTACTAATGACCTCAAACATGCAAACTGCTGATTTTAATGTGTTGTTCGTCAGCCCTGTCTGCACTTTAATTTGTTTAATCTTGTACATTTTTAAAATCTGATCTGTGGTTGCTTCTAAAAGAGAGACAAATATAACATTTTAATTCTTGAGCACAATTTTACACTTTTTCTTTTCCTAGATAAAAATAGACTATAAAGTATTGTTAAATGAGAGGGCCAAAGATAATATAAGCTTGTATGATTAATCTGTATTTTCCAAGAGAGTTTTTATTGATCTTTGATAAAAGCTTAGGAATATTATAATTTTTTTTTTACTTAAAAGTGCTCTGTGTAACTTTTCTGATGGAAAGTGTGCCACATGTTTGTTTAAGTAGACGCGAACTGGCTGACCTCCCAATGTAAAAGTTACAAAAAGCATAGTTGGCTGCATTTTAAGTAGCATCTTTCTTAGCTCAAGTTTGATAACAAGTCTGGGTCTGTTTCTAAAAGTTTATATTGTACCTTTAATTTATTTGACCAGTTATCTCTTATTGCATTGTGCTTAGTTTTTAAGCTAATAAATAGTTTTGGTACATTTGGGACCAAAAGATTTGAATTGACAGCTAGTTACTGAGGAGGCAAAACAGCTGCAAAAAGTATGCTACATGTGATGTTTATTTAATACTAACAAGCCTCATTAGCACTTCAAATGTTTGAGATTTAGTCAATTGCACTGGAAATATGTAAAAAAAATAAAAAAACACTTATTTTCACCTCTTATCAGTACAAAATCGTGTCATGTTAAACTACATTATTCAGATCTAGTCAATAAACTTAAACACATTCCAAATTAAAGTTATTTGTCTACACTGGAGGAAATTAACATTAGAGACCACTTAACAATGAAGATAATATGCTTTATTATTTTATAACTGCAGCTGTGTCATGGACTGCCTTAAATCATATAATGCTTGGAAGGTTTAAAGTGCAATACTGATTAAAAGGTTAATTATTGTTATAAGTTTCAGTTTGTATTTTGTAATTATGTTGTAAATGCAATAAATGATTGGCAAGACTGTTATGAAGTGTTGCTGATTAATTTTGTTTGGAAGTGAAGCAAGTTTGTTTTGCTAAAGTACTGGTATTTAAACAACAAAAAGGAGGGAAACTGAATGTTTTTATTGTTTTTACAAACCTCACATTTATAATTATGACTGTAAATATTTATCATAGTTTTTACATTAGTTTTGTAGCAGTTTGCAAAGATAAAGTTACATAAATTACAAATTACAGGAAGTAATTCTGAAGTTCTAAAACAAAATCCCTCCATCTACATGTTCTCAAAAAAGGTATACATGAAATGCAAGGAAATTCACAGAAAAAACTGGTGAGTTGAGTAGCTTTTCATTAATTGTTTTTGGTGCTTGTTCTCGTTAGGGGTCGCCAGTGACAGTGCCCAACTCATGCAGGGAAGATGTCTCTTCAAAAGCCAAGGCTCTAACTACTCTGCTGTTACATGTAAATAATTATATTTAAATAACTGCTTTTTTGTTTGTTTATTTAGTAAAATAAAGGTATCTTAGTTGTTTTTATCCAATTTATTGTGTAATTTATGAAACATTTTGACTCTGTTACAATATAGTTGCTAGGTAAACATTTTGACACTACCTCTACCAATGTAGTGAACCTGTCTTTTTATGCAGTCAAAGTTGATATGTAGTGATGATGTTTAATCTTGGCTGATCCAGATGCACCACATGCAGATGATGACCATGGCGTAGCAGGAGATGAGCAGGAGGTAGATGCGGAAGAGCAGGAAGTCCAGCACATATCCCACGTGACACCACTGGTCCTGCAGCTCGCTCTCCTTCTGCAGAGAACGCAGGTGCGATCGCAGGTCCCCCACGTACTGACAGATCTGCTGGAGCTCAGGAGGAGCCACAGCTGCCAAAACAAACCCCACAGATGTTCTTAAAGGGGACCTATTAGGTAAAACTCACTTTTCTGAGTTTTGTTGTTACAGCAGTGTTTTCTCATGATTAGTTCACCCAAAGTTGAGTTGTCAAAATTGTCATGTAGCCACTTTCCAACAACAAAATAAGAGTATTTCTAAATCTTTGGCCTATTAACGCAATGCTATTTTTAAATATATGCACACAGTTATGTAGCGCAAGTTGATTTGATATTTACTTTACAGGTTCGCTCTGGATGACAATATTGCTTTGCCAGGAATGTTCCAACATAAGGCATTTAATAACATAATCTATTTTAAATGCATTCAATTGCTGGACATTTTTCTTACTCAAAATACCTTGAAAAGTATGGATTTTAACTACAGTATGTACTATCAATCTGACCTTGCTGGCATTCATCTGAACTTTCTCCATAAGTTCATATTAAAGTTATTTTGTTGAACATTCTAGCCAAAACTACAAAGTGTGAAGATTGTATCTTTAAGATTAGAAATAGGTGTAGTGTAGTTACCTCCATTAGTGGCTGGGTGAGGGACAGGCATGTTGTTTTCAGTTTGGATGATTGTTGGAGGTGAAGTGCAGTTAAGATTATTTGGTTTATCGTCTTCATGTTTTGTTGGAGGTGCCTCTTCCTCTGGCCAGCGATAGCAGATGAGACGAGCAATATGCTTGAGGACAACTATTTTCACCCAGTTTGGCACCTCTTTGTATTTCATGGAGTTATGGTGGAGGACATTAGTAATGATGACGGTTTCCAGCAGACTGATCACCATCAGGGCCAGACAGACAGAAAAATAGATACCTACATTTGAAGAAAAGTTTGTAAATGCATTTAGTGTTGTAAAAACAGTTAAACTTGCTTTGCCTGAATAAAGCAGAAACATTTCATTGGACTGTCTTTAGCTTGGATTACAGCGTGTATTCACGGAGATAAGTTTCAATAATGTAAGATTTATTTCCAGACAGTGTTACATTCATTTGTCACCGAGATCTTGTGTGGGAGCATGTGATTCTCAAGCATATTCCTAAAGCTCTCATTTTGGGAAAATAGCTGCGCTTTTTCTGCCCTGTATTTCGCTTGTCATTAAATTTCAAATTTAATCATAGGATTTGTCGAAGAGAATTTATAAACAACCGAACTATGTCTATAAAAAGACAACCTAATAACAATCCCATTTGAAACTTATTTTTACAGATGTAAGTTACATAATCATCCATATTATGCTCATCATATTTTGATGAACTTGGGTACAACAAACAATACAGTCGTTGCAATTTGTTGATAGCATTTTTTACACTTTGATTTAATTTGGATTAAATGTGCAGCCAACCATAACTTACCAACTGATCTTTTTTTTCACAGATAGAGCATGACATGAGTGAACTGACCTATTATAGGTGTTCCATTGGCGTACTGGGCAGCAGGTCGTTCATAATGAGGAGAAAGACAGTGTAGCCCAAGATGAGGGTCATCTTAAAAGAGGCACGGTCCACACTGTGAGGAGGCAAGTAAAAAGACAAGATGTCGATGATCATCAGGAAGGAGCTGGGGATCAGGAGGTTGACCACGTACAGAACTGGACGCCGCTTGATCACCACCTGAAGCAGCAAGACAGGTATTTTAGGGCAAACTGTGGAGAAACTTTGTTTTTTATATTTACACAGATATAAATCTGATCTCAATATCACAATGACAACAAACAATATTACTGTATATCAGTTATCAACAGAAGTGTCATTAAACATATTAACAGCCAAAAATTTTACTCAAAGAAGAGTAATGTTATTTCAAATTAGGATTTCTATATATAAGGGTCCAGTAAATTTTTCAAGAATGAGTAAAAAAAAGTTTGACCTTGTTTAAAAAAAAAAAAAAAAAAATCCTAAAATATTATTTAATTACTTAATTTATTTGAACAGGGACAGTGCACATTAATGAACATTTCTGTAAATGTGCCAGTTTTAGCTACAAAGCTAATTTTCAACTCTAGTCCCTGGGCAAGGTGTTTGTTTGCCAGAAACACCAACAACACAATATAAGGGCTCCACACTAAAGCTAATAGAAACAGTAAAAGTTTGCCATTATAAAATACAGTCTATGCAGAGTTTAATTTTGCATTTAACATGCTCATTTGTCAGCATTTTCATAAACTAGTCTACATATTAAAATGTAAATATCTTCTATATCCATTTAAAAACACTTTTCTTTAGTGACAGAGCCTCACCCAGAAGGTGATGATGTCCCACTCATCAATACCAAACTGCAGGATAGAAGTCTCTCCCAGAATGTCCACCAGCTCCCACTCTCCACTGGCCTCAAGGTAACGTTTGGAGTTTCCAGACATCTCTTTAAAAGTCAGAGCAGGGCTGACCCTCACGTCTCGGACTGTGGGAAGGGACAGAGTTCAACTGAAGAAACACTTAAGGTGAGACACTGTACAGTAGGTGAATCGGGAGGGAAAGATCTTAGATATCATTTTGAAATGTCACATAGATATGCACATGAGAAAACTGCCTTAGAAGTTACAATGTTCTTCAAAATTCGAATGATAAAGTAGATTCAAATGAATAAGAAAAACAACTTTAGAAGCAGACTGGACAATTTTGTGTCCACATAAAAGCCAACATAATAAAACAGAAAAACAGGGGCTTTCCCTGTAGTGTCCCATGGGACAAACTCACTGGTGTGCATGTAGGAGCCAAACGTAAAGGTGCAATTCTGAATGTCAAAAGGGAAACTGAAAATCTCCAGGTTACAGGCTGAGACGAGGCGAAGCATCCTGTCCCAGCGGATGTGTCCTGTGTGGTTAACGTAGACAAAGGGACAGGCTTGGGACACATCATCATCCACACTGTAAAGATAGTTCACATAAACTCATTTCAGTACTACTGAATATGTTTGATTCTTGACAAAAATGTGTTTTTGAGTCGAGGTGTCGATAATAGATTGAAATTTTCAACTCACTGTCCATGTCAGCATTTTATTTGGTTTATTTCTGTTATAATAACATATAGTAAATCATGAATAAAGCTTAAATAAAATCCTAATTATTAATGAACAAATGGTGAGTTAAAGAATCAAAACGTTTATTAAGGTTTTGTAATTACTTAATCAAGAAGCTGTGGTTAGGAATTAGAGTTGGGGAAAGAGTTTGAAGTAAGTAAACCTTAATTAAACTAAGGACATTTGACTAAAAATTAAGAAACGTTTTCATCTGCTATTTAATAATTTGTTCATGATAAATTAAGTCTTCATTAAGGTTTTATTAAGATTAATTAATGTGTAGTTGTTATTATGTGTTGTCGTTTATTAACATCGTTTGCTGCTAATAACTGCTTACATCAACAATCTTAATATACAGTATATTGAATTACTTATTCTGCATAGCCTTATTCTGCTGCTACTTTGACAAAACTTTCCTAATAACAAAATTCCTATTATTTCTGTGATGTTTACATATTTTTAGTAAATGAATTATGATCGTAATTACTAAGCTTTGGACATAGGTAAGTTGAAAAGGCTGGTATTACGTCATATTTAGTTTTTACGCTTATTAGTAATACAGCGTTTAATAATAGGAAATTGTTAGAAGGTATGCAGAAAAAGATGGAGCCACTTAAATCCTAATTTAGGCTGAATTAGCCTTACATGTTTGTAACTTAGTAGGTACATTTATAACAGTAACCTTAAAATGTTTCAAAACTTGTTTTTACTGGAAACGATCAAGATCAATAAGAAATTAAATTTTATTATTACTTGTTCAGATATCTAGTTTTGAAACTTGTGAAGAGATTCATTCTGTCTTCTTATCTTAAGTTTCTAAAACATTTTTTACTTTTTTTTTTTTAGACAGGAGCGTTTCTTTCAGAAGTAGTGTAAAACAGGTAAAGAAACGTTCCTGTCTGACCAAAAAAATAAATCTAGTTTTGATAGTTTTAGTTTTGTATCTGATTTTTCATACTATTTACAGCTCTAGAAATGCAAAGAGCCCAAAATTGAAATATCCCACTTACAATTCATAAACGATGATGTCTGGAGACCACAGCTGCTTCACAGGGAGAGATATTCTCGTAACTCCATCACACTCCTCTGGATCCCATATGAGAAACTCATGATGCCAATACTGCAGTGACATTAGTAAAAGACTTTAAAATGAAATAAAATCTAAATGTTCACTTTGACGAAACTGTTCTTACCAATCTGAGCCAGAGAAAAGTGGTGAGAATCTGTGCTTTCTCATTCTAAAAATGACAAAAAAGGATCTCATAACAAGTTGTAGCAGGTTAAGGTGAGACATTTAAATTTAGCGATTATCAAGTTGAAACTTATCTTGTAGATTACTACCATTTACATAAGGACCCAACATATGAGCTTTTCAAAATGTAATATTTTTATATACTGTATATAGAGTAAAAGTCATAAAATGTTACTGGAAAACAAAATCCAAGATTTTTAAGTTTAGTTATGCTCTTTTAAACTCTTATCTCCTGTGTATGTCTGAATGCTGTGAACAGGAGAAAACTGTATTATTATAGATCAAACATTTTCAAGTGCATTGGACAATTTTGTTATTTAAATACTGAGAGCACAAACTGACCCAATCAAAAAAAGTGAATGGGGCATACTGACCACTCCTAAGACTGCGTAGAGCGTGAAGGAGATGTTGGTGATGGTGGGGTTGCTGAGGTTCACTGCAGGTCGAAAAGACTGGAGATCAAACACAGCCTGCATGGACTCGTAGGTTGGCCCGCTGTGTCCCTCTTCACACTGCAGTTTACTCTCACACAACCACACTGGACAACAAAACATACACACAAATCCAACAGAAATCCACAACAAAATGAAATATCTAATCACCAAATCAGTCAGTTATAAAGAAGTTAGTTTCCGTTACCTGATATTAAAAGTAAGCAAAAAAGACTGAGGTTTTGCACTGTCATGGTGGGTATTCCTCAAGCAGCTTCACCAAGAATAATATTATTTTAGACTTGCTGTAAAACCTGGCCCTGCACAGGTTTTAACTGGAGGAACATGCTAATCCACTCCCCAGAGAGTTAACTAGCAACTGATGCTATCCACTCTTCACCAATAAGTAATTTGCTTCTTTGTGTAAAGCATTATACATCAAAAAGAAAAAGAAAAACAATATAAACATTACCACTTAAACAAACAAACAAACAAAAAAATCAAATTAAATAGACTAAGTCTGATTTTTTTTACAATGTAATAGCTTTAAATAAATTCCCACCCAGCACAACTATGTGTCTGTTCAAGTGGAAATTAGTCTGCAATGTCCTGACTACATCTAATAGTGTCTCGTTTATTCACCACAGTTTGTCTGTTGTTGTTGTTGTTGTTGTTGTTGTTGTTGTTGTTGTTGTTGTTGTTAGTATTGTGGCTAACTGTCAATCAGCATATACACAATTTGCTTCCAACAGCTGTGAAAAAAACACTTTGGAGAGAATGCTTTAGGTAAGTGAGAAAAACTTGTAGACTGATGTGGAAAGTTTAAACTTATTTCTTTCTGTTTATACATTTTTAAGTAAGCAAAAATCAGTTATAGCAGTGTTAATACAAATCTATAATGCACCCTATATGAACACACAAATACAAACGGGTTACACACTTACACACTACAACTGTTAAATCCTAATAAACAGCAGTCTACAAAGAAGATGTAGGGTAGCATAATGTTTGAAATATATTGTAAGGAGATACACTGTAAAAACAACTAAGAACAGGCTTGTTTTTTAACACCTATGATTGGGCCTTTATCACCCTTTTTATTTTTCAGCACCCACACACCCCTGGGATATTAACATACAGAGGTGTTACTGTCTAACAAGTTCATTTTTATTATCAGCTTCATTATTTACATGTGACCTTTTCTTCTCACACACAGCATTGTCTTTCTCTTCACGTTTGCAGTATAGAAGTTTAGGTTCCTTCAACATTTTGTCACCAGACCAGTACTTACAACTCTGAACTCTGCTCAGAAAAGGCACTTGCTTTGGGCAGGTCACATGGTAACCAGCTCCCTATAAAAAGTCCATCACAATCTTCCATAAATACATGACTATTCCAACTTTCATTTCTTAACTTTATTTAGAACGCTACATAAAATATAATAAAAAATATCTTTATCTTAATCAACAAAGACTCGATGACAGCTCGGCTAAAAAAAAAAAAAAAACTAAAAAAAAGATCTAATCAACAAGACTCGATGACAGTGTGGCTAATAAAGTACACATGTTGGTACCACTTTATAGTACTACACCTTATTTAGCCTCATTAAAGCCTTAATAAAGCATGACTGATGAGTTTATAATTTATGGATGTTAAAATGTTTATAAATGCTTAGTAACTGCTTACTTAAGAGCTAAAGTTAGGATTTAGGGTTGAGAAGCATAGGGTGTGAGGTAATTAAGCTGTTACTAAGCCTTCAATTTTTTATCCTTTAATTTATCATTTGTTCATGAGAAAATAACCAACTATTCATGCTTTATGAAGAGTTTAAAGGTTAATTAAGGTGTAGTTATTATAAAGTATTACCCAATGGTACTTCTCTGCTGAAGTGTCGGCCACCTGTTTGAGTCTTTGGAGTTGTTATGGTACATTTTATGTGACATACATGTCACATGTTGGAAATGTTTTACATAGTGCACCTGTTTTGCATGTAAGATCAAGTATGAGCGTGTGAATAGCTTTTTTTAATGAGTCAGCTACAGCCACACAACATGCAAATGCAGTAGCATTTCCTAACGTGTTAAAAACACGTATGGTAATGTGAAAATTGAGTATTTTTGTGACTGGTTCATAGATGCCTTGAGGCTCTAAAGGTCTAGTGCTATTAAGTCCTGAAGCACTCAAACCATATAATTGATTATGCAAATAAATCCCCTGCAAAATGTCTAAATGTTGAATGCTAATGTTGATGCTTGGCAGTCAAAAAGCTCTTGAACCACAGTGGATAATGCATGTTTTATTTGCAATACACATAACTACATAATTCAGATTCCCTAATTTTCATTTTGCTGTGAACAAAGAGACCAAAACTTCATAGAAATATATAATGCATATAAACATATTCAAATTAGACATGTTATTTTATTTTACACCTATTTGTCGTTCAGTTCTAAATTTAGTGGATTTATGTTAACAGCATGACCCTCTTTTGGTTATTCAAAACTTTTATCAAACCAACAGTCTCAATTTATTAGTTTAGTAACAGTTTGAACTGTAAAATGTTCATCATGTCAGTTGTCTTTGTCTTTGCTTTTTTAGTAAATTGAAAAAAATAATTAAATAAAATCTAGAAAATGCATCAGAAATAGCTGACTCATAATTAAATTTACTGTAACAGTTTTTGCTACTTTTCGAGGCGGTCACCCTTTTTGGTCTCACGCTGACTTGGCCCACATAGCGACGATAGTGATGAAGCTGACAGTTATGAAGATAATGTAAGTGACAAAGACCACTCTGTCAGTGATGTAGCCCATCTGAAACCACTCTTCTGAGACCTCACTGCTGCTGCGCTGTTGCTCCACCTGCTGGCGGATCAGGTGAAGTTTCTTCCCAAACCCTGAAGAGCCTCCACTGTCTTGCTCAGAGGTGCAGCATCTGATGGTCTCTTTTTAAATCCATGGCTCCTGGACATATAAATGATCTTCAGTGGAATACAGCAAAAAATAAATAAAAATACAATTTACCTCAAAGACAGAGAAAACGAATTATGATCAAATTTAAATTGTGAACTCGCTCTAAAAAACTGTGATTCTATTTTGTCATATTAACCATCCCTGTTCCAAACCATATATTAATTAGGCTATGCTGCATAATATGAAAGAATTTTGGTGGATAGACAAACAGATCCAAAGTTCCAAATTCTGTATCTGAATTGAAAAAGCAGTAGCCTAAGTCTTAAACTGTGGTGATGGCAAGAGGTTGTGATATTTGTGTGGAAACATCTGTAGCCTACATATTTTTGTCCTTTATTGGGTTGTTCATTCTGTGATTTTCTTGTTTAGATGTTGGTTTAGTCTCTCTCTCTCTCTCTCTCTTTCCCTTTCTCGCTCTCACTCTCTTTTTTTAACACTTTTCATCTTTGTTTGTATTGTCTTTGAAACTTTACATCAAACAAAAGCTGGCATTTACAATGTTTGCAAAGTGCCTCTATCTGTCATGATGAGATTTAAGTTTTCTCTCCTGTTAATGCTTATGCCAATACTAACACTAATGCAGGGACAAAGTTGCTATGAATTGGATTTAACATCATAAGGTGATGACTTATGGACCTAAAAAAAAAAAAGAGCGTAAATTTTGGGCGATCTGAGAAAAAATATAATCACGATTTTTTTTTTCATATTGATCGATCTCGATTTGCAATTTGATTTTGTCAAAGAAAAATGCCATTCATGAAAATACACAAAACAAAAACTTTTAATGTCATAATTATTAGGTTTTTGGTAACGCTTTACATAATAAATCAGAAAGAATTATTGATTTATGAACAAACAAATTACAGAAGAATTGCGCAATGCAAATAAAACAGAAAAACAAATAAAGATAAAAACTATAAATATATCAAATATAGTAAAAATATTAAGATATATACATAAGTATAAGGCATGCAAAATAGCATAAAATTAGGCAATAAAATATACACAGTAATCAGAACAATCAAACAACAGTGCAATCTGTCAGTGCAAGAGGTAAGATAATACTAACATAATGAATAAATGAACGAATGAATAAAGTGAATAAAGTGACAGGTGATGATGTGACTGTTAAAGTGACAATGCAGGAATCAACAGAGTCACAGGTTTATGGAGTGTTCATGAGTCTACAGCAGAAGGAAAGAAACTGTTCTTGTGACGTGAGGTTCTGGTCCGGATGGACGTAACCTCCTGCCCGAGGGAGTGGCTCAAAAATCTGTGTCCAGGATGAGAAGGGTCAGCTGCTATCCGACCTGCACGCCCCCTAGTCCTGGAGACGTACAGGTCATGGAGAGATGGAAGGCTGCAGCCAATCACCTTCTCAGCAGAGCGCACAATGCGCTGCAGTCTGTGTCTGTCCCTGACTGTGGCTCCTGCGTACCACACGGTGATGGAGGAGGTGAGGATGGACTCAATGATGGCCGTGTAAAACTGCACATCATCTGGACCGGCAGCTTGGCTTTCTTCAGCTGCCGCAGGAAGTACATCCTCTGCTGGGCCTTTTTGATCAGGGAGCTGATGGACGGCTCCCACTTCAGGTCCTGTGTGATGGTGGTGCCGAGGAAGCGGATGGAGTCCACAGTGGTGATGGGAGAGTCTGTCAGGGCGAGGGGGGGTGAGGGGCTGTGACTTTCCTGAAGTCCACGATCATCTCCACTGTCTTCTGAGCGTTGAGCTCCAGGTTGTTGCTGCTGCACCAGGACACCAGCCGGTCTACCTCCCTCCTGTAGACAGACTCATCACCATCAGAGATGAGTCCGATGAGGGTGGTGTCGTCCGCAAACTTGATCAGTTTAACAGAGTCATGGCTGGAGGTGCAGCAGTTGGTGTACAGGGAGAAGAGCAGAGGAGAAAGTACACAGCCCTGTGGAGATCCTGTGTTGATAGTCCGAGTGGTGGAGACATTCTTCCCCAGCCGCACGCACTGCCTCCGGTCCGTCAGGAAGTCAGTGATCCACCTGCAGGTGGAGTCGGGCACGTTGAGCTGGGAGAGCTTGTCCTGGAGCAGAGCAGGAGGATGGTGTTGAATGCAGAGCTGAAGTCCACAAACAGGATCCTAGCGTAGGTTCCGGGGAGTCCAGGTGCTGCAGGATGAGTGGAGGGCCAGGTTGATGGCGTCGTCTACAGACCTGTGGCTCTGTAGGCGAACTGCAGAGGGTCAGGAGGGGGAGGTGAAGGACTTGAGGTGAGGGAGGACCAGGCGCTCAAATGACTTCATGACTACAGACGTCAGCGCCACAGCCTGTAGTCATTAAGTCCAGTGATACGGGGCCTCTTGGGACAGGGACAATGGTGGACAGCTTGAAGCAGCAGGAACATGGCAGGACTCCAGGGAGATGTTGAAAATGTCCGTGAAGACTGGAGCCAGTTCCTCTGCGCAGTGTCTCAGGGTGGCGGGAGACACCGTCCGGGCCCGGAGCTTTCCGTGGGTTTGCTTACGGAAAAGCTTGAGCACGTCTTCATCTGTCACCGAGAAGACAGTGGAGGGGGAGGGGTGATCAGGGGGGGTCGTACTGTCCACAGTGGTGAAGGTGGTGAGAGTGGTGGGGGAGGGGTGCGGCTCCAGAGTGGCTGGGGAGACCTGTGCAGTGAGGAGGGTGGAGGAGGGGTGTGGGATTTCAAATCTGGCATAGAAGGTGTTAAGTTCTCACCATTGTAATCATACCATTGTAGTTTGTTCTGACCTTAAAGAGCTGTCATTGCAGAGAACTGTTAGACTATGTAAATTGTCACCATGAAATTATTCCATGAATGTTACAGTTGTGTTATCAATTGGAATGGTCCACCATTGAATACTCAAACATGTGGAAAATCATGCCTAGTTAACCCATGGACTTCTTAAAACCTACCTATGAATACAATTCGGAATTCGACTACTGCAACCAAGAGATATATTCGAAACAACAAAAAACAGGAATTCATGTCATGACTTTATTGAAATCATGAATTCATAAAAAGCATGAATTCAATCATGAGTTCATCAATTGAGTCATCATGAATCATGATCATCATGAATTTCTTTAATAAATACATAAAAAAAAATACATAAAAAAAAAAAGTGAATCTAGCCTTATAGTAAAACTTACTTGTCAAGAACTTTTAGTGAACTCATGATAAACTCATCAAACTATATATCAATATTCTGCCTCAAAGTTTGACTTTGCCCAAACTACACATTTTTACTGACAAAAGATTGGTTTCTATCTTTCGAGTCAAAACCTACCACCAAATTGACATTAGGTTCAATTCTATCTTTCAATTTTTCGATTAGAGGCCCAGTAGCATAAAATATGGCTTTTAATTTAGGCCTGTTACATGGAACTTGATGTGAGAGGCTTGAGAACCATCCCTGTAGTATGAGCTGTCATTGTGTCCATTGGCAAGACACTAATCTTAACTAGTAAGAATGTGGTGTGTGAAAATCAGATTAGCAGCCTTGGTTATCTCAGTCTGCCCCAGGGCACCTTTGGCTGTACAATATTACCTTACCATCACTGATTGTAGAATGAATCGATGCAATCTAAAACATATCTCAATGCCCTAAAAGTGTTTATCGTAACCTGTTTGCCATATATCATATTCACATTACAAATGTATTCTTTTAAGTCACTTTGTCCTTTTTAAAATTAGCTGTATTTTACTTAATATTGCCAAATGTACAAAATACCTTGAGCAGCAGGATTTTCAATGACTGTGTCCGTTTTTTCTTTACGTTTAGGTGGAAGGAGCACAAGGGGGCCTAAAAACTTCAGAATGATGACTCTGAGAATCCAGGGCACCGGGGAGTTTTTCGCCAAGCCACACAGCAGGTTAGTGATGATGATTGTCTCAAGTAAGCTTCCCACCATCAAAACCAAGCACATGGACAGGAACACATCTCAAGAAAGAAAAGAAAGAAAGTAAGTTTGTTTATGCTTCATGTCTCTGCATTTTTCTGTAAATCAGTGTTTATCATTGTTTCTTTGCACAGCTGGAAACAAGAAACATTTTCTATTTTATTGGTAACAAAAAAGTCACTTGTAAAGGGTTGAATAATTAACATGTATGACAACTGTTTGGACTAAATTATGTTGCAAAAGGGTTTATTTACAAGTTTGGGCAGGTTTCAACAAATAAGATATTTGAATAAATCCACATTTTCAATAAAGTTTACAGGATTTTTTGCAGCTGTGTGAGTGGCACAAAGTATTTTAAATTAATGTTTTAACTTGACGTAAGATTCCGTGACATTGTGGCAGACGTACTCATCAGAGGTATGGTGTTCCCCGTCACAGGCAGGAGGTTGTTCATGATCAGCAGAAACATGGTGTAGCCCAAAATGAGAGTCATCTTAAAGAGGGACCTGTCGACGCTCTGAGGGGGAAGGAGGAAGCTGAAGAGGTCCACTGCAATCAGGAAGCAGCTGGGCAGGAGCAGGTTCACTACGTACATGGTAGGACTGCGCCGCACAGCCACCTGTGCAGAGAGAGACACTGCATTTAAAAGTGGGACATGGCACATTTTGGATGCAAAAATAGAGCTAAACATGTCAAAGGAACAAAGAATCAGATATAACTAATTCCTTTTTTATTCTGAAATAATCTAACCACAAGCACAGCAATTATGCTTCAAGGCTCCATTTCTTATCTCATTTACATTTTGTTTTACAATCTGAACTGTGAGCAACTAAATAACTCTTAAATCAGCTGACATCAGTTATAAAAAAGGTACTAGACAAAAAGCACATCATTATCATTACTAGGAATACACTAAAGTTATTTTAGAGGTCGACAAGAAGTTCTGGTAACTTAAGACTTCTGGAAAGATAATATTTATCAAAAAGCTCATTGTTTATGCAAATCTATATAGTTTATTGACTTGTGATATTTTAAGTGAATCATGTTGAGGTAAATTTTAGTAAGGATATATTGTTGGTGTTTTGAACTCTGTAGAGTCCAGTTAGTGATTATATAAAAAAAAGATTACCAGTATTTTTATAGTTGATTAATAGTTGATTAATAACTGCAGCCGAAATATATACTGTAAAAGTCTTAATAATAAAAAAAAACTTTTAAATGGAACAATGCAATCAGAAATGCTGATTTAATATACTGTATATTTAACACACATAGTTTTTAAAAGCCATTTTCACTCTTTTAAACTAGATCAAACTGAGTCTTTTTTTTCATTTGTGTCTGCTCATGCAAGAGAATATTAACATTTATTTTTTTAACAATTGTTGGAGGGTCAAATATGTCCCTGAGTATAACAAATTTAAAGTCTAATATTGAAGTTTGTTAGTTTTGTTCTATTAGTTCTATTTACAAGCATGACGCGTAACTTGTGTCTTTTCATAGTTACATGCACGATGTTCATTATGTGCTGTAAAATAAATAAAACATTAAATAATTCTCACATAAAAGCGGAGCTCTTGGTAAAATCCATTTCCAATCCCAGATGGAAATTCAAATCTTTTGACATTAAGTCCGACCAGCTCCCACTCGCCCATAGTAGTCATCACATCTTTAGAAATCTGCAGTCTATCAAGATTGTTGCCCCAAAACGTGTTAATTTCCATGTCAGTAGCTGTATATAAAGACATTTATTTAGTTTAAATTAAAATGTTAGAGTAAACATTCAAACATTCTCTCACTCTGGAGTTTGTAGGAGTTGAAGCTGAAAGTGCAGTTTTGAGTGTCGAATGGAAACATGTAGATGTCGAGCCTACAGGAGCTGACCACCTTCACAGGCTCATCATTGATCACCGTTCCATCACTTCTTAAATACACGTATGGCACAGATGGGGCTGTGTTCTTCTCCATGCTGCAGTGAAAATAAAAATCTTTGTTTACCAAGATGAGTGCATGAGATTTTAAGACTTGCACTGTAGAAATGTAACTCACAATTCATTAATGACCACTCCGGCACCCACAGCTTTTCCCTTGGGACTGTTATTTCGTCTGCACCGCACTGCTCTGGGTCCCATCTCACAAACTCATTCTGCCACACCTTAGAACAAAAAGCAAATGACTACCTTTGTTATTATTACTCACATGTCACATTGAGACAAGTGACTTACCACATACTGCCAAATAAACGTTGTCAGCAGCTGGGACTTTTCATTCTGAGAGCACAAACAAGCATTTTATCAGTGTATTCAAGTCTGTGCGCTGGTTGTTCCAAATGGTATTGTAGGTGAGTTTTTTTTACAAGTTCTCTTACCACTCCCAAAATGCCAAACATGATAATTCGACATAGACCATGGTGGGTGTGCTGAGGTTTGACACTGGTCTGATGCTGCTGAGTTCAAAGATTGGGTTAAGAGCCTCCAGCAGGCCAAGTGTGTCCGGAGTGGTGCAGTTCAACATGACAGTTTGCCCGTTAACTGGAGGACAAAAACAGTGTGGATAAACAAGAGCACTGATATTAAAGCCAATATAAGATCTAAAACTGTACTTACCACATAGAAAGAGAGTGATGAAGATGAAAGAACCCTAGAGCACTTGATTTTCTGCTGGTGGCACTAAAATATCAGCATTATGTAAAGTAAGTGTGCTTTTACATCCCATTTATATTTGTTTGTTTGATTTTTAAAGCTGTAGATGTGACTATATGTAATAACACTGTATTCACTTATGTATATGCTGCACGCGTTAAAAAATACCCTCTGACAGAAAACTGATTTGTAATTTTAAAAAAGCCACATGGAACTGAGTAAATGTGTTTGTAAAGTTTTATTTCATTAGTTTATCTTTTCCACTATACTGTTATACATGTAACACATACTGTATTTAAACTTACAAACAAGTAACTGATTTTAAATGACCTAATTCCATTGTAGCATGTATTTCATTATTTCAACACAGTCTGATGAATGGTTATCCATTGTTTCCATTTGAACATTCCCTTAAGATAACATTTTTATATTCAGTGGAACGATTTAAAAAAAAAATGAATTGAATTTATTGTAATAGCAGATATATATTTACTTCTAAGAATAAACCAGGACCAAAGGAATTGGCTACTCACTATTGCACTTTTTTTTTTTTTGGTGACATAACAATAATCTTTAATCAGTATATTTAAAACTGAACTTGACTAAGTCAGAATGATAGAATTTGCAGATCTGTTGACCTTGTTCATGGCTAATGTTTCTGTAATTATTAAGCCTAATCACTTGAAACAAAAACATGCAGAAAGTTTAGAATATTTCTCTGCAAATAGCCAGATTTGTTTATTGTGTCCCCAATATTGCAAGTATGTGCACTACTTGGATAATTTTGGATAATTCTTCTGTAAACTGAATTACATTTACAAATGCCCCTGTAAATTCCAGATCTGAGTCAGAGTGTCCAAATTCAAATACACATGCCCAGGTGCACAGGCATTGGTTTCTGTTGCGTACATACAATATGCTGTCATGTTAAAAATAAACTCAACACAATATTAGCTGCTAATAAATATGAGTAAAAACCTGGAGAGCAACATCAAGGCCAGATGAGTTTAGTTTCATATTAATATTTTTTTTTACTGTGGAAAACTGCTTAAATAATGAGAAGACAGCCAAGCTAACAAGCAGCATGGTTGACTCAAAATCTAATTCTAGAAGAAAAAAACGTAACCTATTAAGACATCAGCCAGCCAATTACTTAAGACAAGACACTCTTACAGATTATATGAGTTGACCCAGATTATGATGATGGTGACAAAGCTGACTGAAATAAAGAGGATGTAGAGGGCAAACAGCAGGCGGTCTATGACAAAACCCACCTGGACCCACTCCTGTGATTTGGGTTTCCCCCAGCTTCTGGTCCACGTGCAGCCGCAGAGCCTGGAGGTCCTGGCCTAGACTCCTCAGCTCCTGCAGGGCTGCGTCCTCTGACTGCGACTGCTTCACCCCTGGCATGATCTCAGAGGCCTCAAGCACACCCACAGGTGCATTCACATTTGGAGCTTTACCATTGTGGTTTTCAGACACCTTTGAAGTTAGAGCTGCATCTGTTGAAACAGAAACATATAGAACTCATACATTTAGAATAAAATATGTGATACAGTATATGATAATAAGGAAATTGTTATTTTAAAGTTTAAAAAGGCAGCTAATTGAAACCCAATCAACCTTATTTGTATGTATATGTTGAGACATATTTGTACATGTATTATTAGGGCTATAGCTGAATGACAAAACATACCCTACCAGTCAATTAGTCGGGTAAAGGGGGTGTGACAAAAGTTCCTAAAAAGTGCTGTGCCTCACTGATCTACCCAGACAGATCTACTACTAGTACGCAATTTAAAACACATTTAATTTTCATCAACTCACAATATCTTGGTACTTTATAATAACTACATCTTAATCAGCCTTAGAAAAGCCTTAATAAATACATAATTCATCATGAACAAATTATTAATTAATAGATGAAAAAGTTTATTAAGGCTTAATTACTATGACCCTAATTCCTAAGCTTAACTCCTTGATTAAGTATTTGCTAAGGCTTCATAAACTTTTTCATTCATTATTTCATCATCTATTCACAAACAATTAAGGCTTTATTTATGCTTTACTAAGGCAAAATAAGATGTAGTTATTATAAAGTGGTACCCGATATGTATTTATGGGTTTAATTTGATCACATTTACCTGTATTGTTTGATTTCTTTGGCTTCCACGGCAGGCAGACAAGGCAGCCAAACATTTGCAGCACAAGACACGACCCAGCGCGGCACAGGAGAGAGGCGAGTCGAGCTGTGCAGTAAATCTGTGATCAGAATAGTCTCCAGCAAACTGGCCACCATCAGAGCCAAACACAGGGAGAAGAAGACATCTGAAAACCAACACAATCACCACATTAAACACTTGTACACCTGACAAAGAAATGTTAAATTGTCATTACTTATGAGTGGTATGGTGTTTCCGGTGATGGGCAGCAGGTCGTTCATGATGAGCAGAAAGACGGTGTAGCCCAAGATCAGGGTCATTTTAAACGAGGATCTGTCCACGCTCTGAGGAGGCAGGAGGAAACTAAAGAGGTCCACAGTGATGAGGAAACAGCTGGGGATGATCAGGTTGACCACATACAGCGTGGCCCTGCGACGCACTCTCACCTACAAGAAGAAAGCAAAAGAAAAACAGTATATAAAATTAAATTGTCTGTCTATGCAGTGATGCGAATAGTGAATAGTGATGTCTAGAGAAAATGACAACGGCCTGTGTATAGTATCGGCCAAATTGAGTTTTTGTTTTGAGTTTTGTCTCTCTCCAGATGATACAGCATCAGTAGGTGTCATTGTTTTTTTTTTATGTGTCTGCCTATAGTCTTCCTAATGATAATCAAGTTTCTTTTTCTGTTATCACCAAACCCCTCAAAAATAACTTATTTCAAACACATTATTTTAAACAACCTCCTGCATCCACTTGATAATTCTAGTTGGGAAATGTCACTTGTCTCCCTGAAGATCCTTTTCCTTTGCCTGGAATGTTTCAGTGTGGCATTAAAAACATGTTCAGTAATGTTTTAGTTAATACATTCTTTGATTACAAATTACTTCGAAAGACTTTCATGTTTTCTAAGCTTAGCAATACCAACACCTGTAACTGAACAGTTTAGTTTAGTTTATTTGAAGGACAATGTGCAGTTACATTAAAAAGATGGCTGCACCAAAGTTAGCACAGAGCTACTTTCCATCTGTAGTGTACTGTATGCAAAACAAATTAGTATAAAGAATCAATAACTTTGTGATGAGTCTGCATAATGTTGATAGAAATACTTTTTAATTTAGCATTCAGGATGAACTTACATGAAAGGCCAGCTCATCTATAGAGTTTTCATCATGTGTGCTTGAGTCGTGGAAGGTTATGTCTATGAGCTCCCACTCGCCCATTGTAGTCATCACTTCTTTGGACATCTGTGTGATCTCCTCAACAGATTTCCCCAGAACCATCCTTATGTCCTTTACTACAAACCCACATGTGACATATCAACAAGTGAATGCAACTATGACAACAGGAGACCATTATACAGACTTAGACTTACCTCTGTGGAGGTAGGAGTTGAAGGTGAGCGTGCAGTTCTGGATGTCAAATGGAAATGTGTAAATGTCGAGGTTACAGGAACTGACCACTTTGACTGGTAGAGCATCGTTAATTTGTCCATCATTAAAAAGGTAAACGTATGGAACGAAAGGCGCTTTGTTTTCGTCCATGCTAAAAGAAAAAAAGTTTAAACTGCCATATAAAAAGTCACACTCACATAATACCTAAGAAAACATGTTGCTTTTCAGTTTACCACGAGACAGAAACAAAGTCTGTTTGATCAAAATTAGAAGTAAACCAGTTATTGAGGAATCTGTATACCACCTGAAGAGGCTCCACAGTTTGAGAAGCACAATTTTAGTAAAGTATTATTCATGTTAAGAATTAATTTGGTCTTTTCTTTGTCCAAGATTTATCCATAGTAGAAAAGGCTTCAAACGATAAAGTTTTAGAAGATCACCACTTTGAAGCCTTTTCTACTGCATCAGGGAATAAAACATGTGACTTTTATGAATTGAATTTTAGTGCATCTTGTCTTGTTATGTAAAGCACTTGGAATTACTTTGCGTCCAAATAGTATTGCACAAATAAACTTGCCTTGCCTTAGTTTTATTGAATTGAACTAATTGATACTTGCTGTTGTTAAATCTTAGCTTAGATTGATTCTCTTATAAGTGTAGACTTACAATTCATTGATAACAATATCTGGAACCCAAAACTTCTTCCTGGGCAGAGCAATTATTGAGGTGCCACACTCATCAGGATCCCATGAAACAAACTCATTGTCCCACCACTGAAAAATCAAATAAACATTTTTTTGTTGTGTTCAATATTAGATTCTAGTTTATGTGTGGTATTACTTACAAATGTTAGCCAAAGATAAGTCATCAGGAGCTGTGCCTTTTCATCCTACATAAAAATAAAATCAACCAGTGAAACAGCAAAACTTATGAATCACCGTGTTTTAGTTGGGTTCATTAACTGAAGAAAGTTCAATTCAAATCCAGTCTCATCAATCAGTTTTCAGATCTCAGCTTGGTCCAACTCACCACTCCCAAAATGCCGTACATGGTGAAGTGCATGGAGACATTGGTGGGGGTCCGCAGGCTATTGACAGGTCTGACGGAGCTCAGTTCGAAGACTCCATCCAGAGCGGTGAGCAGCGCTTGCTGGGTGGGCTCCGAACAGTTCACACTCGCAGCACTGCAGGGAGCTGACAGGAACAACACTCAAGTAAGACAAGTAAGCATTTGTTTTGTAAGGCATTCACAAATTCTAAAAGCTACCAATGTCTTATAATAGTGACTAGAGAGCATAGCCATGGTAACCTATAGCAACGAATGTACAGTATCAGCAGCCATGAAAATTCTACTAAGGAAGTCATACAAACACTAGTAAACAACACTAATAAACACACACATAAATACAGTTAAATTCTGCATCAAAACCAGCCCAGTGCAGTGATTTTAGATTTAATGATGAATTCACATTTAGAGGAAAAATCAGTGCATTTAGTTAATTTAAGGGTCTTGTTTTTACGCCTCTTCACTCACAAAATGGCCACCACAATCACCATGCCAACAGAACCACAGTAGGGTTATTATAATTATAATAACTCAACAAGCTACACTGATTTATCTGTTCTTGTGAAATAATAAACATACTGTAATTTTGGCACTGTTAGGAGAAACTGAATATAAGCTGCACACACTAGATTTAAGTAAGAAAAATTTTAAAGTACATACAGTATATAGGCCGCACTTGTTAATCTTAAGTCTATGAGAATCTATAATTTTTCTGCACTGCTGTATAAGCCTCAGAGTTCAAAGCTTGTAAAAAAGTAGCGGCCCTATAGTCCAGAAATTACGATATATATTATTATTCCCTGTTTGTTAATTATTATATTGTGATTTGTGAGCTACTGTGTCTAAATATTTACCCTTTTGATCACAATGTATTGTTTGCTGTATTCTTTTTACTTTGATTTGAATAATTCAAGTTTGTCGGGGTCTAAAAATAGGCTCCTGTACAACAACCCATCAAATTATGTAGGTTTTTTGTTTGTTCATTTGACACTTTTGCTATAGTCTGTACTTAGCATAGATTATATACCAAAACACAAATAATCCACAATATAAGTTATGTGTAAGTAATGAACAGTGTCACTTTGAAAACATACCAAGAGAGAGAAGTATGGTTGAAGCAGCCGCAATAATTTTGACTGACTGAAACCACTGGAAAGAGAACAGAAAATTATTACGTTCTTTGCATACATGGTTTGAGAATAGACTCATACCTCTTGTCCAACATCTTTGGGTGCCATCTTCAATGTGACTTTCTGAAATTAAATAAAACTACCGGACGCCAACAAAAGCTTGTATTGTATCTTGATCTCAGCTCGATCTCTCTGGTGCAACTAATTTCAAACTGGCGATTGCTGTATTCATATAGTCCATCTGAAATCTGAGCTTTATCTGAAAAGCCTAAGCAAATCCTATGGGGATTCGAAAAACACGAAACAGCACGCCTTTCCATGTTGGTGGTTTGACAGTAAACAAAGATAAGCCACAGTGTGACAGTGTGTGACTTTCTGCAAAGAGAAGGAAAACCACAGATGCTCAAAGTCACATCTGAAGGTTTTATGGAAATCAAAAGTCTGAACAGGTGTCTGCACAGGCCAGGTGTTGTGCAAGAAGAGACCACCACTGAGTATTAACCTTCTTTTTATTTATGTTAAGGTATTGTTTCCTCATCTGAGAAATTGTGGTTTATTTTATTCACTAAAATAAGGAAAAATATTGTAGTGTGCTGTTAACATAAACATCATGTAACAACATCACAAGGTGGAACAGAGCGTTTAGAGACAGCCTACGAATAACATAGTAAGAATACACGGGATTTATAAAATGCTCTTCATGACACTCATTTTGCATTTTTCATGAATTCAGTGCTATTTAAGAATTGTAGAACAATTATTTTTTTCATAATGTGACAATAATTTAACATGGCTAAAGGCTCACATGACGACAAGGAAAAAAATAAATGGTATGTGTGTTTTTATTTATTTATTTTGTTATAAGTTTCCTTCACAAGAACCGTTCTTTTAGAGTGAAATACAAATAAGCCGTAGGCTATATTTCAAACCACATATTAATAAGTTTAAATTGACAGAGGAATCAACAAGAATTGACACTTCTACAAAATAAAGCTCATTTTAAAATCAGATTTGTTTCAATGTGCATATTTAACCTTCTATTCAAGCTCTGGCACAAAAAATGTAAACAAAACTCAAAGCATCAAATCAATTTTTCTTTGCAGAACTAACTACTCACATTTTCATTTTCATAAGCTATACTGTCAAAACCTCAGACTATCTACATTTCTTAATTGAGTTTAATTCTCACCATTACACAAAGTCTCAAGAACCTTCGAGACTATTAGTCCACAACATTGAACTTAAAAATAGTTTTAGAGTCTTAGCTTCTCACTTAGGAATTCTCTCATCAGTCAACTTAAGCTAAATAGTGAATACAAAAAAAAAAAAAATCTCAAATCTTTTGAGACCATTAATTTGACTGAGTGTTTCCTGGTCTATTAACAAGTGTAATCTCCTGCACATTTCTAAATCTTGTAAACTGCAGTGTTTTATGCATTTCACATGTCATGCATTTTTAGTATGCTACCATTTTGCACCCAGGACACTCTTAAAAATTAAATGCAAATCTTAGTAGGACTTCCTGATAAATCAAAAAAAAATATATAGTCCATAGTTTTTTTTGTTTTTTTTTTTTTTTTTCAAAATTTAAAGCACCTGGTGAATCAAAACTAAAATAAAATCATCACTTGTACATTGTTCGAGATTAGTCTTTATAGCAGCAATAAATCTAAACCAAAGAAGTCCACATAATTTAAGCTTATACAGTGATGATATGAAATTATGTTTGCGTTTGTTTATTTTCTGCCTCTGTGAAATGTACGTGTTGGTATGGACGCCTGGCTTCTTCATGTTACAGATCCCAGCCTTGCAGCCCTCGCAGTGATCTGGCTCATGAGGGCTTTCACTTTTTACCAGGTGTCGCTTGTCAGACTTAGGTACGTTCTCTTGGTAGCACTTTTCCCTGATCTTCTTCACCAGATTCTCCATCAGTATTTCAATGTGCTCAGTGTCAATCCTCGGTTTCTCCATCGGTGCGTTTTTGCAGTACTTGCAGTTCTGTTTCAAACGACGCACTTTTACATGGCCCTGATCTTTCTTGTTGAGGCGAAAGTGGAAAACAACTGTGACATAGTTGGACGGCCACTGGCGCTTACATTTTCTGCATGTAAACCTTTAAAAGAGATAATTTCAATTAGGCAAGAATTAAATAAGTGTTTCATAATTGTTCGTAAACATATATATGAAAGTGAAGTGTTTTTCTCTTGAAAGCATATAGAATAGGGTTGGTAGTCACATGGGTTGGTTGTTACGGTCACTGTATCTCAGCTTGTAAACGGTGCATTTGAATAAAAAAATCAGATTAAAGTTTCATTACATGAACAAAATTACTGCTAAACTATTAGTAAACATTGTTCAAGATTGTGATAAGAAGACATAAAAAAAAAAATTCAAAGCAACAAGTAATTTTCAAATGTTGAGGAAAATGTTCAGAATTTTCAAAAAATGTGTTGAAGCCTAAAACTGTTACAAAAAAGGAAGTCAGAGTGACCATTAGACAAAAAGGTTGGTCATCACACTTTTTTGGGAGTTGGTTGTCACAAATGAGAATATCTGGGACAGCATGCAAAGCCAAAGTGGGGTTGGTTGTCAGATTTTCTAAAAAATAATCTTTTAATAATAATAATACTGTATTTTAAATGTTCCCATTCAATGCAGGAAAATAGTGTAAAGTATCAACTAAGAAATAAATGTAATTATTGTAACTTATTCTGTTCAAAAGCTATTGATTACTAATTCACATGTTTTTACAACTGAATGTTGACAAAAATGCATCTTTTCAATTGCATTTGCCTTTTTTTCTGTAATTTAACATACCCTGATTCAGAAAATCTAAAGCATTCTTGGATCAAAATAAAATCAGACATAAAAAAATCAAAACAAAGACAAGACACATTTGTCATTGGTCACACACACATGTTGTGTTTCCATCTGTCATGGGGACATTACATTGACTTACATTCATTTCATGGACCCTTACCCTAACCTTAGTGGCTACTTGCCTAAACTTAACCCAACCCTCACCCTAATCCTAACCTTAACCTTATTTGAACTTAAAACCATGTTGCTGATCTCATAATGAAGGATTTACATCATGGGGACCAGCTTTTTGTCCCCATAAGGAAGGCAGGTCCCCAGAAAGTGAGTGTGTATGTAACTTTTGGTCCTCACAAAGTGATGAATACACGCTCACACACACACACACACACACTGATATAACAGTCACTGCGGTTACATGTCCAGGGAAATCAGACTAGGCTAGAAAACCGGACTCTACTTGGTTTTCCCCTCAAACCGGTTGGACCAGTTTTGCTCCTGTTTACATGCACAAGAGTAAACCGATTACCCTGGAGAGACTGGTCCTGCTGTGTCAGATTCACTACTGAATGATTGAGGCTCTAATTTGTCGAACTACTTTAACATTGTTAAAGTTGTTTATTTTTATTAACTGTTTGTGATACTGTTTGTTCAATGACACAGTTTTTTTTCTGGAACATGTAGGACTGTTTTAAACATGTAGAACAGTGTTAAACATGGAGTTAAATGTAAAGCTGTGTGTGCCACTTTGTGCAAGGCACTTTATACTTCTAAAATTCTTAATTTATTGTTGGAATGTGCACTGGTCAGGGGTTGTGAGCATGCTCAGTTGCATTTGTCCAGCTGCAGACCGATTGTCTGTTTACATGAGTCTGAAATCAGACTACAATCGGTCGGGACCACGTGCGCCAACTGGTTTTCCGAAAACCGGTTTACGGCTCCTCAATAGGTCTGCCCGGGTTTACATGTGCTTTGGAAAACCAGTTTAAATCGGACTAGGCTAGTTATCCAGTTTTCCTGGCTTCCATGTAAACGCCCTGAAAGTGACAAACGACCCCATGGGGTGTGACAACTAACCCAGACTTGGGAATTTAAGTGAAAAATGTCCATTTCATGATCAATAAATTTTTATCAGAAAAGGATAGAGAACAGCAGGTGAACTCATTCAAAGACTTTGAGCTTTTCTCTTGGGCTTAAATAGTTAAAGTGAGGTTTCTCTTTTTGAGCAATTCGAATCAAAGTTTAAAAAAAAAGTGACAACCAAGCCTAAAGAAGCTTATTATTCATTTGATTTAAAATTATTTTCTGTTTTTAAACCCTGTCTGCCCTAAATTATTGATTTACTGCAACTACTGACCATCCAAAAGTCTTCGTGATGTACTTCTCCCGGCCATGGTCTGGTTTCTTGGGTTTAATGTTGTCATCAAAGTGCAAATACCAGCGGTCGTCTGTATACTCCTCTATTTCTGTCTCAAATATTTCTCTCCACCTTTCCATTGTACCAAAATCAGATCGGAAAGTTCAGCCTATGTTGACAACTGCTTGAGCTGTACGGTTATTTAACACCATACCAGACAGGTCTTGTGAAAATTTCGAAAATTAGATTTCACTTAAATCGAAACTTATGTATTTGACTTAAAACACTGCCTCCTGCTGGATTCATTCCGGCACTGGTGTGGGAATATGGCCTGTTTGTTAATTTGTTTACTTTTATTTGCATGGTTTGATATTTTGTTTGCATATTTTATTTACAGAATTTAATTTGTTTGATTTTGAATTGCTTTACTTAATGCATGTTTAAGTTGGATTCTTTTCTTTGGATGATTTTCCTTTTTGAGTTGAGCACAGGCCACGCCCACCCAAAGACACTGGAACAGCGCACCTGTTGTGAATCCGGCAATCAGTGTGGCGCGCCAAGGAACACAAAAAGGGACCTGGGAACAGACAGAGAGAGACGGAGGAGAGACGACAGAATGGGATGACAGAGCAGAGTGAAGGCCCGGTAAAGGGCAGCGATGGGCCCGCACGTCTGAGAGAACAAGGGCAAAGACGGCACGGACGAAAGGAGCAAGAGTGAGGGCACGGCAAATGCGACAAAGACACGGCAGGGACGACATGAAAAGGTGAAAGGACGGCTGGAAGGACTCGGGGCACGGCAGAAGCAAAGACGGTACGCGAACACGGCAACGAACGACTCGGCACGAGAAGGACTCGGGGCACGGCAGAAGCAGCACGGGGCGAGCGACCGAGGACCAGACCACCCCAACACTCACTAAAGGCCTATACAACGTAACCTGGGCGGGCTGTTTAGAGCCGTCCAGACCCGGTGAGTGTCGGAGCACGGGTGGGTGACGTGAGTGTACATTTTTCCTCCCCACTGGCAGATCTCCTCTCCCACGCAGGCAGAGGCGGAGCGGTGTTGGCGAGTCACGGCGAGGCGAGACGAGACGCGGTGACCTACTTCCTACAGGCGCATTCTACTTTCTGGACGGCTCTAAACGGCCGTCCAGCTCGGTGAGTCGGCCCAGCCTAGGGTGGGTTTTGCCTTATCGCCTGTTTTCTCCCCCACTGGCTGTGTTTTGTCCCGCAGACGGCGTAGCAGCGGTGCCTGGTGGAGCCGGACGGAACTGCACGAGTCACTTTAGCCCTGCTTCTTTTATGGACCTTTTAGCTTTTTATAATTAGTTTTTTTAGTACATTCTTTATTGTGGTTTTAATTTTTGTAATAAATTCTTTTAAACTTTTATTCTCTTGGTTTTTAATTCACTGCTCACCCCTTGGTTTTAATGTACCTGTGGTTTTAAAAGTAGAGTCCTAGCCTCTCTAACCTAGGTGGCGTTGTTGGCAACTTTAACTTTAGTATATTTTTAATTGGCCTAATTTTTAACTGGTTTTAATTTATTTATTAGCCTCCCTCGGCCACACTTTCTTGACATGAAGCTGAACTTCGCGCTTATATATTTCAAACAAACACACAGGTTTTAGCCATCCACGTGGATGGGTATGAGGGCAATGAAATACAATTGAGAATGTAAAGTGTTGTTTATTTTATTAGTTGTTGTTGTTGTTTTGTTTTTTTCAAGCAAGGTTTCCATTTAGCATAATTGTGAGCAAAAAATATTAGAAGAGACCATGACCAGCTCTAAAAGCAGTACAAACACGCCCGACATTGTATTTAAAACAATAACAAGATCAACAAGAACAATGTGCATTGGCATAACCAGACCGGTTAACTTTTGTACATTGGGTTTGGCCTCATGGGACAGTGACTCTATCTTCTGTATCCGCGTCCACGTCCACGCGCACCTCCTCTGCCTGCAGGCCTTGGTTGGTCATCTCTGTTACAGACCCCATGAATGCAGCCCTCACAGTGTTCCGGCTCATGAGGGCTGTCAACATCCACACCAGCATAATCCCTGGGCTGCTCATCAAATACATCGCGGTAGCACTTCTTCCTGATGTTCTTCACCAGATTCTCCATCAGAATTTCAATATAATGCATCTCAAATGATGGCTCCTCCATTGGGGCATCTGTGCATATCTTGCAGTTTTGGCGGTAGGGGCGCACCTTGACAATGCCCTCATGGGTGTTATTGTCAAGGTAGAAGTGGAAGAGCACTATCACTTTATTTGAAGGCCAAGTGCGCCTGCACAAGCTGCATCGAAACCTAACATAAAGAGAGTATAATAATAATAATAATAATGTAATTCTTATTATTATTATTATTATTGTAAAAACAATTCACACAGTTTGTTTGGCAAGGGTGAACAAACAAATAAAAGGCTACAGCATGTATCACAAACTCACCTTGCACCTGTTTGTCTTATGTATTGCTCCCAGCCTGCGTTTGTTGGTTTTCTTCAATGCTGTAATCGAACTGCAGTCGCCAATTGTCTTCTCGAGTATGTTCACCGGCTATGCGCTGAAATATGGGTGTCCAATTTTCCATCGTATCAAAAATAATGAGAGTAGCCAGTTTCTTTTGGAGGTTTCTTTAAGTCTGGCAGTTGATGGCAGCAAGCTTTTTCATCAGTCACTATGGAATGTGTTGGTCATCATATCACGTGATGTTTCAGAAGTTAAGTTTCATTTCTAATAAAAGCATTTGCAGTGCGGGCTCGGCCCATCAGCGCTTTATGCTGGATGCGTTCACACCGGACATGCTGGGTTTCAGATTACATCACAACATTCTACAGTCAAATGTTATTTCAATCAGACTGGGGGCAGGTAAAATAAAGTTTGTTTAAATGCTGTTTATTTTGCAATTCAAAAGTTTTTTGGGTCACCCCAAAAATCATCACTTTTTAAATTTATTAAATCGAAACCCAGCAATAGGTGGGTTTCACATTCTAGAATTCTTGGCAGTTAAGCCAGGTGGAGGGCAAGAGGCAGATTTTCCTATTAATACCATTGGACTTTGTCGTGAAATAATTCAAAAAATATTTTGCTAATTTAAAAAGCGATTATTTCTACAATGACTAGACCAAATACTCATTTGTATTACAAAAATAAATTGCATTTAAACAATATTTATTTTAGCTGCCCTCCACCTCATTGAAATTATTGGCCTGTAGAAGGTTAGATTCGCCTAAAAACGCGCGTAAAATTTCGTCAGACCAGGGGTTCTCAAACTTTTTCATACCAGGGACCCCTTATCAGCTCAAAAATGTTTCAAGGACCCCTTTTTGCTGGTATCACATTAAAATTAGGAAATTAAGGCTAAGCTATAGGCCTATATCAAATTTGAATAAATGGTTAATTTCTTATGGTATTTTTACTGGTTTAGGCCTACAGGCTACTTGTTTCTATTCAAAGCTATTTCCAATCCAAAATTCTATGTTTAGTATGGTAAAACATAAGAACTTGTTGTACTGAATAAATTACAAATGTTTCCAAAAAAATGTGGGGGACCCGGACCCGGACTCCGCTGAGAACCACTGAGTTAGACTTCTTTCGCGTTTCGTTTCTTCCAGACATTCAGAGAAAACTGTAATATGAAATACTGTAAAACTGAAAATATTTTCATAGGCTAAAACAAAAACAAAACAAAAAAATGCAAAGATTTGAGGTCATCTTAAATTGGTTCCACAAACTTGCATAATGAACAACAATAATTTCAAATTCATATAATTTCGAGCAGTTATGAGCCAATATACTATCTGTAAGACTCACGGACAGAGTTTTTATTTCCAGATAAACAAATCTGGAAAAAGTCCAAATATTCTAGAGACTACATTTCAGCCTAGCTCGTGCTTCTATTTTGACGGAGTACAGAAACCGGAAAATAGATTCGTTGTCATGGTAACAAACAACTTCCAGAGAGGCTGTTAGCTTTGACTAGCATTTCGCGTTGTCTCGGTTTTTTGTTATTAAGATGGGTACGTCTTCAGATACATATCTTATTCGACCAAACCACAAAGACAAGTGAGTCTTAACTGTCAACGCCTTAACGTAACAACCCTCCACGGATAACGTTAACGTATACTATAACGTATATTATTAGCAACCTCGCTAACAGTTAGCATTAAGCTAGCACTTAATCACATATGAATTTAACTAATCAACGCTAGATCAGTGATTTTCAAACTTTGTGCCAGGTATGTACACTACCAGACAGGCGATACTGCCAGGTGTGCTTTGAAAAATATTCGTTTTAATCGTTTAATCAGATTTAAACTCCGTATAAAAGCATTGTATAATTTTAAATTTTTAAATTTAGCTAATTTAGGGATAAATTGGCTAATTACTTATTGTAAATTTAAATAATAACTTTACTTTAATTAACAAGAACAGTTAAGAACAAGTTTGTGAAGAAAATTACAAAAATATGTTGAAAATAGCTATATAAAACACTATTAGAGAGAGACGGAAATAAACAAATGAGCCCTTGATCTACACGCACATTACTGTCAGAATATGTTTAGTCAAAACAGAATATTAATGAGAGTTTAAGTATTTGGGATTAAATAATTGTCACTGGTTTAACATTAATAAGCCAGCTGAAAAATCTTTTAATATGTGATATCCTAAGCTTTTTTTTTTCAAAAGTATATATTTTTTACGAAATATGTGTAAGGTCAAGATTAGGGGGATTGTGGTTAGCTTTAGGAACAATGACATAAAATATACTATACACATATTAGCAGGAGTATTTGAATGACCACAAAGTTTAAAATTGAGTTAGTATCTTAAAAAAAATCTATAGCTTATTGACTTAGCATTCGGATGATAAAAGTTTATTGTGGCGTCTGGATTTTATTATTAGGAAACAACAAACAGCGTGTCTGTGTTTTAGGTTTAAACCAGCTGTGGTGAAAGATGTATACGAGAAGTTGTTCGGGAGCAGCTCACTGGAGTTCGTTATGATGCTGAAGAGATTCAACAACTGTCCAACACGGTAGCAGAAAGCATTAAAGACAGAGTGAAGAGTAAGTGTTTTTTTTTTTAATAAAGGCCAAACTAAAGCACTACACTAAAGAGTCTAACATTCATTGTCTTGTTACAGAGGCAGGCATTGACAGATACAAACTTGCTGTGCAAGTTGTTATCGGTGAACAACGAGGACAAGGAGTAAAGTAAATTTAGAATTTGATCTAAAAATCAACTAAGCTAACTGGCACGCAAGATTCAGTCTTTGCTCTTTAAAATCTAGATGAACTTGGATCAAATGAGTGCCAGTGCTTTAAATCATCTTGTTTGTTGCACCATTCATAAAATGTATTTATTTTTTGTCTTCTAGGATGTCCACGAGGTGCTTTTGGGACGCTGACACAGACAGTTACGCAGAGGATGTTTTTATCACTGTGAGTAGCAGTTCAGTAAAGTCTTATCTCAGTTACAAATGATCTTAGTCTTCTCTTTCATTTTTCAGGAAAACCTGTTTTGTGTGGCGGTTGTGTTTGGAAGCTATTACTACTGGCAAAGATGTAAAAGACTTACAGGATAAGATGCTTTTCAATGCAGATCAATGTTGAAAGTTGGTCAACACTACATAGGCCTACAACACATCTCAAAAAACTGAAAAATTTTGTAACTGGTCAACTACAATTACACACAACAAATGCTCCTGTAAATACAGTATAAAATGTGTTTTATGTAATTTATATTTTTTATGGATAATTGATTTTTTTCTGCTTGATGAAGTTATGTTCAAAGGCAAAATGTTGATACTCTATGTTCTTTATCAATAAAATACATTAAATAATAATATACTGACCTTTCCTCTCCTTGTTTCCTGGGTTCTTCAGTTGTCAGTAAATGCTTCATCTAACTGGTGTCCCAAAGCTCAGAGAAGGCAAAGGAATGAAATCACAGAGGAAGCAAAAGTGTGAGTTCAGGACTCAGGAGGCAGACAGAAGATGAAATATTAAAACTTTATTTGACTCACTGTAAAGAGTTTGTGCTGTTGCATCACTTGTTTCTCCTCATGCTTCTCTTTTAATCTCCACGGTGTGTCTCCTCCTGCTCTTATTGTCTCCTCGCTGTGTCCCTACAGCATCTCCTCATCTTCTCAAAATGTTCCTCCTTAGTCCTCTTCTCTCTGCACAGTGTATGCCCCTGCTCTTGTTTACTTGTGTCTCCTTGTGTCTACTACTGCCTCTGTCCTCATCTCCTCACTGTGTCTTCTCCTGCCTTTTCTTGTCTCCTCCTTCCTCTATCCTTTTTGCTTCCTTGTTTGTTCCATTCTGCCTGCTTCCACGTCTCCTCGCTGAGTAGCTAAGACTCCCTCACTGATTTCCTGCAGAGGAATGGAGGACAGGAGAACAGCAGGGGGTAGGAAAAGAAAAATGAGATGGCGGCTCAGGTGTTTGGTGATAAATTCAACACGAGGCTTAGTTGATTGAGCTGGTTTTGTTCACTGATAAATCAATTCTTGTTTTCACCTGCAGACATGGATTTTGTGTCCATTGGTAAGGTTCTTAATCTTGTGTAATGTTTTGTTTGTTTTTTTGTGATAAATGTGAGAATTTTTGAAGTAAGAGACTGTCTTGATTAAGGTGAATCAATATACATTTCTTTTACAGACATAAAAAATATTTATGTTCATTTGGTAGCTCATTGTTTGGCTTTGTCTGTTTTTGTGTGTTGTTTACTGAACTCATTCAAGTTCATCAAGCAGTCTATTGTCATTTTTATTACCTTACTTCATATTTCAAAGAAGAGACGTTTAATATTATTTGGAGTCATTTTCAGAAACTTACAATTATCTTTTTAGATAGCTTTGGGAGTAAGGGTTTTTATTATTCTTAAAGGAGACCTATTGTATTTTCTCCTATATGTATTTAGTAATAAATTATGACATACTATGCAGATAAAAATTGTCTTATTGTAAAAGTGATCAAAAACAGCATGGTAAGTGATGTTGGAAAGTAGCTACACAACATGACAAGTTTGAAGTCTACATGTTGAAATCAGAATATGAGTTTTGTGTAATCCCTGGTTATCACAGACAATGGGTGGGGCTAGTTGGTAGGTGAAAACAGGAATTTTTGGATACTCAGAGTATCAATAAAAGATTACTCAATTGTGCAGCTCTGTGGTTAAAAACTCAAAAACATACAATTTGCATAACAGGTCGTCTTTAAAGGCTATTTTTACTTACTAACATAAATATGCAGGACATACATTGACCAATATTGTTGTTGTTCATCCTTACTTCAGCCCACTCACCTAAAATAGCATCTTCAGTATTTACCTGTATATGTGGAGTTTAATGAGGCTGAAGAGGGCAGTTGGATCGATCAAGCTTATCTAAGTGGATTAAACAAATCACTCATGCTTGGCTCTCATCCATTCATGGCAGAGTTGACTTCTGCCTCTCTCCTTCAAAGATCTTCCATCCTGTGGCTCTCATCTGAATGCAGTGTAGCGTATGTTTGCACTCTGTTCACTTATTGAAGCTTCTGCTGTTTTGACACATTTCATTTACGCTAATCATTTTCTAGCCGAGGGAACAAAACAAACCCGATATAACCCACATAAAAAATACTACTCAAAAATCCACTCACAATGTTTTTCTAGTTTTCACTTTGTGTGTTTGTAATGAGAAAATCAATTATTGAAATCAACCGGGTTTTTTGTACAACTATCTTTTTTTTTTTTTTTACATTCCTTTGGCAAGTGTGTAAGCTTTGTTGGAATGTATGTATATTTATATTTTAGTGATCTGTGTTAGTTTAAATGTCTTCTTTTGTTAACTTGACAGAGTAATTTCTTCAGATGCCATAATTAAAATCCTTCAACATCTGTGTATAAGCAGTTTCTGCATTTCTGGGGAACAAAAATACATTTTAGACTTGGGCACTAACAGAGTATTGGATATCCTCTTTTCAATTCACTTTCATTGTCAGACAGCTCACATTGTGAAATTCATGAAATTATCAACTAAAGTTGTGGGTCTGTCTCCCGGGCCACCTGGGCCTTTCTGTGTTCATCTTCGTGTTTGGGGGTGTTGGCATCACTCAAAACATGTAATAACCAAGGCAATCTTAAGATCTGGTAATGAGTCCCTAGAGCTGCATTGATGGACAGAGACACAGAGGTGTCTCGTATGACTTTAATTGCCATGTAAGGACAACAACTTAAGAATGTGGAGCTGCTTTCTTTGAGGCAGAAAATATCAGTGTTTGGTGTTTATTAAATAATCTCTGAAGCAAGTTGAGTCTTATTGAATAAGTGATCTTATGCCAGGTGTCTCTAGTAGAAAACTGTCTTGGGACTTCAATCATTTTAAAGGTTTGTGTGTGAGTAATTGGTTGAGGTCATAGATGGTACAGATTGGACTTATTATTATCCTCTGAAATGCCTCGAAATACTATTGGCCATAATTTCCTGCATCCAGTTTTCAGACCCATGGACACAAGCTCTATGCATGTATGCTTTTACATTGTGTGCCACACAGAACCGTTACCCAACCATTTGTCTGCACTCCTCCAGGCGTCTCCATTTGAAGGCTGTGACTTGTTGGACTCAGCTGAGGATTGTGCTGCTGCATTCATGAAGCCTTATTTTCCAGATTCAATCCCTGCTGAAAGGAAAAGTCAGTGTTGTTATCGCTGCTGGTGTGTGTGTACATAAAATAGCAGCCTCAATCAAATATAAATGGTAACAATTTTGTGGAATAGTTGTACAATGAAAGAAAAAAAAGCACTGTATATCAGATTTTAAAAACATTTTTTCAATCCTGCCTCTGTAACAAGACAATTGAGTGTTGTGAATCTTTTGTTTAGTGCTGCAGTTTTGCTTTTATTAAACTGTCAGCACTCTCTCTTGACTCTGTCTGCAACCTTTTTCAGCAGTGTTTTGTTCACATGCCTAATGCCTTCTGGCATTCCTATTATTCACCACAATGAGTTTATAAACACTTTTCACAACATTTAGAATCCCAGTGACGTTGACCACCCCAGTAAACTAACGACAACTATGCAAATACCAGTATAAACATACAAACTGCACATTTCTTGTTTTTGGAGGAAAAAAGCTCTATTATTAAATGTGGATGAGACTGCAAACTAAATTACACCTGAATACAGATGCTTTGGCAATGTATGTCTTGCACATAAATGTTTTATGTTTTATGAGTGACACATTTCCCAGACCAACATTTAAATTGACCTCCTACTCTGTGTAACCTATATAGCTAATGGATTTTCCTCTCCATTCTTCAACCTTTCACAGTATGTAAGTCCCACTCTAGCTCTGACAGGCAACAGCTGTCTGTGATCCCTGTGAGCGCTGTGATGAAGTGTCCTTACCATTCATCTGGCTCTGGGGCAGTAGATAATGCATCCTGTCTTCAAGATGGATACTTGAATCTCACACGTGATATCGCATCATTGAATTAAACATGTGTGAGGATCAACACATGTTCACCTTGTTGTGCCAGCCTTCTTCAGCGAAAAACTCTCTTCAATATAATACACCATCTGCACAATCTTAAACTACTGAGCCATACTTGTCTTATAAGCTGCTTTAGATAGGTTTGACTGGTTGAGCAACAAATTAATTGTTTTCTTAATATAACAGCAACAACAGTCAGCACTATCAGCTATACTATTACTAGCCCACAGTTGGTTAAAAATGGTTCTTAGATTATCATTTAAAATAGATAATAATTTCTTCATGACATTTTTGAGCTTCATGATTAGAGGTCATGAATAGAGGTCTACATTAGTACAAATTCAAGTCTGACATGCCTTTGATTGTTGTATCCATGGCAACTCCTATTGCACACAAAGCTACAGCATAGATTAATAGAAGGTGCCATTTTATGATAATTATGGGGTTGCTATATTCATATCATGTTCAGGGTGTTCCTGGGTCAGATCAAGCTGCTGAAGATGTCTGTTAAGTGGGTTACAAGGTCAAGAATAGAATGTTATAATGACTGAGAGTTGCTCGGACAGGGCCCTGCATGTGTTATGAGGACCTCCAGGATGGTCTGAAGTCCACATTTACATTCAGCAGGAGATTGCTTCTGTGTCAAGTGCTAGAATTGTCTTAGTTTTGACCTTTTCTCAGAAAGCCCCAATTGACAGCAACACAAGTTCTTATTGGCATGGCTGAAGTGGTTGAATTGTTTTTCAGCGCTCGTTCAATCCCAGTGAGTGACAGTAAATAGAATCCTGCTTCGATTACTACTTTGTTTATACAGAGTACAAATGCATTGTGCTTTACAGAAAAGTTCAATATTGTTTGTGCATACTGTTGCTGAGATCTAGCCAACGAAACTAGAAAACAAAAAGAACATTTGTGTCCTTACCATTGAACGTTTTGTTCAATTAGGTAATCGTTTTTCTCTATCAACGGGTCTTCAAATTTTGTACTTTTTAATACAATAAACACAACACTCCAGTCTGCTTGTTTATGTTTTATTCTACTGTTCTTTTCAACAAACTTAAATCGTAGCTTTGTCAACTGACAACATTCAAAGGACATTTGATATTTACACTAATGACATTGAAATAAATATTGTTTACATCTTCAGTTACATCTTGGTCACATTTGTTTTACACACAAACAGTATTTACAAAAACACATTTAGGTTTAGTGTGTAGAAAGTAATCATGACAATCCCAAAGTAGTTAAAACAAGGATGGAGTAAACAGCGGAATTTCAATTATACCAGGACTTCTGAATCCCCTTTAACCCTCACCTGAGCGTACATGCAGTGAAGCTTAATAAATCTAGAAAACAAGGGTGTCAGAACTTTCTGTTCCTGTTCATGATGTTTCAAACATGAAGTTCATTGTGTTCCCCGACCGCTGCCCCTCACTGTCCAGGACTAGCTCAGTGTTGGGCCAATACATTTACGTAAGTGCACAAGACACATTGGAATACTCATTTCACTGAAATATTAACATGATTTCATTTCAGACTTACTAAAATGTGTATCTACTTTTTTAGCTTGACTGTAAAATGTACACACATTTTCTGGTTAAATTAGAGTTACTTTCTGGTTGTAATTTACAAAAATAGTGTTAAAAAAGTCAACTGATTTTCATGAACAGGAATCGCTTCTGCCCTTCTCCAAGTCTCCAGACTATACCTCTTTTTCCCAGAAACACTTCTTACATGCATGTGCCTCTGTCACGGTTTTACTTGAGTCTAGACTTTTGACCCAATGAGCAAGCTCCCTGATGGTTTGGGTGAAACCTCCAAGGAACCTTCCCTTGAACTCTAAAAGAATGGCACTATTTTAACTGTAAAAGTTAATCAAAAGTTGGATTTGTCATATTTAAAAAACAAAAAAACAAAAAAACAAACAAACATTGTGATTGACTGAAAAGTCTAATTTGCAATATAAAAATCCAAATAACCTTCAAATAAGGTTTTTGAAAGTTTGTTTGGAATCTCGTTTGAAATTTGGTTCTCTGAATGTTCTGGGAATGTTAACTTCTAACCTTACCTTTAGGTAACGTTAAGGTTTTTAGTACTACAAACTAATCTTTAGAGAACCAAAGGCTAACTTTTCCTGAAGGTTCCTGCAGGGTCATCACATGTTCGCAGTTCTTCATACATGGAACATCGATCTCACTTCAGTAAATCACATTACTCATACCTGGTTTGCCTTGTCTGAAAATGAATAGTACATTTGAATATGTAATCTATTTGACTAATCTAAGACAACATTTTGTTTGTAAATCTAAAATATGTTCCTTGTGTGTAAATTGTCTCTGTATTTTGGTATTGAATGCATTAATAGCATAAATAGACCTTCATTTAATAAGCTCTCATCAACATTAGTGAAGTTGCAGTTTGTTTTAACTTTAAAAACTTAACTTGATTGATGCAAACGTATGATCTTCACAACATATACTACTAAGCCACCAAACAAACTCAGCGCTAGAAGAACATGAAAACGGTCGTATGCACTTTAAGCTTGGACGCTGGGCACTTGCATGATCCAGAGTTGACTTCCTTTAATGCTGAATAATTAAAGTCAGTGAGCTCAGTAAGCTGTCGCATTGCATTATTTAATCAATCATGGTTCCTTTTCAATGAAGATGTCTTATGAAATTATGTCACTGGGTGAGAGGTGGAGGATGTGACTTGCTGAGCCCCAGTAAAAGTTCCTTTGCTTTAAAAGTCCACATCCACACCTTCAACATCTTAAGCAAATTTTCACGTTCTAGTCAAGTTCATGCACCAAATATTTAACACCAACAAATGTTTGCTCATGAGTCAGCAACATCCAGCTAAAAGCATACATTTTATCCATAAAGTTATTTTGTGTCAGCCCTTTTGAGATAACAAACTAAAAAGGTTGTGACAAGATAGGCTACCACAAAATGCTACTTTCTCTTTAAGATGTTTGCTGGCCAATTAAGTGTATTGTTTAGCAAAAGTAGTTTAAGTTGAGTGTCTGTTGAGCCTTAATGATGGTTGCTGATGTGATGTTATCTCTGAAAAGTAAACAGATTCTTCTGTAGAGTGAAAAAGCAGCTGACGTTGCTAGCATCACACTAGTATTTGACTCACAGCTTCCATTAGCGATCTTAGAATATAATTTATTGCCACTATTTATTCATCTCCACGTCTTGTCTGCATGTGACTCAAGGTATCTACTTAATTCTGCATTTGTTTTTTGGTGGTTTAACAGTAAATGAAAAAGCTGTTCTAAAATAAAATAGATTGTTTTCCCTCATGAACCATTAACATGCATTTTTTCTGATGCCAAATGTAGATCAAACCTCAAACCTTAGAGTTTGTGTGTTCCTCCGGTCGAGTTAGAAATACTTTTACAGAAACAAGCCTATCAAGTAATGCAAAACAAAATGCAGATCTCCTAAAGTCAGTTCATCAACTAGAATCTTGTCACATTTGTAGTTTGCAAAACACTGTATAAGGTTGAATGTGTATTTTTGTGGTACAGTTTCTCCATTTAGCAGCATTGCGACACACAGCAGCTCATTTAAAATTGCAGAAGCTCTTAAGCAGTCCAGGTTCACAAAGACGACTAAATAGAAAATAACAGGTACTATCACTAAAGAAGCTTTTTATTTTTATTTTTTTCTCCCTGACTTTCCGAATAGGGAACATTGTTTCATTGGAAATTTAGAAATTGGAGTACCACTAGAATACACCAGTTTTTTCTTTAATGCAGTTCTGCCATGACTTGGTTAGCAAAAAAAAGAAAAATAAAACCCCAATCCTATCCTTAACCTTACTCAAATTGTGAAGGAACTTACTGTAAAAAATAAACATTTTAGCATCGCCACCACTGCAAAGTGATGATTGTGTGGTATTACTGATACATCTATCGTATGTATCAGTAATACCACAATCCAGTAATGTGGCATTACTGATACATGTGATAGAAAAACAAAACAAACGGTCTAAAATCTTTAATGTTGTGCCCATTGTGATTGACTGAAAAAGTCTAACTTGCAATATGCATTTCAAGCAAGAAAACTTCCATAGTGTCCTAAAAAGTAAAACTGGCTTCTTCTTTGCCCCTCACCTCTATATCCTCCACTTCCACCACAGGTGCCCCGTTGCTGAGAGGGGCGTCGCTCAGGGTGCTTCGGACGGTAACTCGGGTAACGCTGAGCGAGTGTTTCCTGGGGATCATGTGATGCGGCCGGTGGCACATGACCTCTTTGAACATCTCCCTGAAGCGGGTTGACATCAGGTTGTAGAGGATGGGGTTTACGGCAGAGCTCAAGTAGAAGAAAACCCCGGAGATGATGTGCACGTACTGGAATATTTCCAAGTGGCTGTCAGTCCAGTCACTGATGAAGCTCCACATGAGGCGGTCAGTGTGGAAGGGGCCCAACAGATCCCGAACACCACCACCAACACAACTGCAGACACATAATGCATCATTTTTACTGACTTGTGTGTTTCCATGGAGATCTTTGCCATTATGGTGACTGAGTTTAACAACAGGTAGCAGCAGCTCACTTGAGTACTCATCCTCTGATCTGAATGTCGGCCACAAGTTCCAACTCCTACATATATACACTGTTAAAATGTCATTGACACTTATGTTGCCTATTGCCCATAATGCAGAAACACTATATACTGCAAATTGAACATTTTCCTTATATTGTACAGCATTCAACTCAAACAACTCCATGCACAAACAAACAACAAAAAGCGGCCTAGTGCATCTTTAAAAACAAACACAATGAAAATTGAGGAAACAAAAAATGTAAAATTCAAATGTATTGTTTGGTGTTAGTATTCCACAAGTGCTCCTCATTCAGACGAACTGCAGACAGTCCATGTTTTTTAATTGTATTATTTTGTTATCAGAATTTTTGTTTATAATAATTACAACGTCTCACTTGTAATGCTCTTTGCAAACATAAAAACCTCTCAAAGTGCTTTTATTGTGGTCATTATTCTTTCATTCCATGCCCGCTTATAACAAACTATTTCTATAGCTCTGATAACCACCAACTTCTTTGTTCATAGTTTATTTGGATCCACATTAGCAGTCACCAAATCACTGCTCTGCTGTCACAGAGCTTTTTCTTAATTTATGCAGTATGTACTTTGGGTGCGTGTTATATTTGATTGTTGTTTTTGAATAGATTGTTGTATAGACAAGTTTTTCAATATATCACACAAGTTTCAGTGCTTTGAGCAGCTACATTTAATTTATTTTGATAGCATGATGATAGCTGATGCACCCCCTCCCCAATGCTGGGGTTGGCGTGAATTGCTTCAATAAGTGGATTAGTTGTGTCACTGCATTCTTCAGTTTGATGATGTTCATGTGGTGGTCTTGTTTTAAAAATGCCTTCAAATTCATGCTTTTTTTTGTTTGTTTGTATTGTTTTGTTTTACCCCAGGTCTTGTTTAAGAGATTTGATCTGTGTCGGTGATGTGCTTATTTGGTAATTTAGGCTTGTAGAAAATTGTCCTTTGTGAAATAATGTCAAACATACATTTTAAATGAGAAATTTTGCATTGACTTTTATAAAGCATCAGTTCTGAAATTAAAATATGCAATGCATTCTCTTCAAAGGCACAACTTGCCCTGCACAAGTTGTGTGACATGATCCAAAAATGAGTGTTTCCAGAGATGCATCACATTCTGAAATCTATGTTTTTATTGTAGTTGGAAGAATTACAATCATGGCCTCTCTTTTAAGCCATTTTATGTAAAAACTGGCACAACTCACCTATTCTCCCCTGGTGTAAAATCACTCTGAAACACTGCACATGATGAGGCACATTATTTACATTGAATTTATGAGTAAATATGGCCATAATTTACCTAGATTAAAGGCCTTTGGATTGCTCTTTCATATACGTAAAGTGTTACTTGTGCTGTAACATTTTGCTACTTCTAAGGAAAACCATCTTTGCTCATTGATTATTACTAACACAGAAGGTGGAATTATACATGGTTCAATAAGTCAAATCACAAGGAGGCGGGAAGATTAGAAAAGTGACTTTGAAGGTCTGATTATACATTCTTGAGCGGCTTTGATAGTCGAGTTTCTCTGAGCGAGTAAATCAATGTCATAGCTTTGCTTTGAGATACATACCTGGGTATTTATAAGTTATTTGCAAATACATGAGACTTCACCTGCACCTTTGACTTGCACATAACACAGACAGCCTTGATAAAGTTGATGGAGAGACCCAAGGCAAGTATTGAAGATGTTCATATATCTAATGATGACACGAGAGATGGAAAAGTACCAACTTGAATTATTGATGAATATAGTGGAAACGCCTGAAAAAGATTGATCTGCTTCTTTAAAAATGTATGCTGTTTTCCAAAATATACGTCCTCCCTGAACTAACAAACAAATTACTCTGAGAATGGCACTAAATGCAATAAAAAACTTTATCTTTAGTACTATTTAGGATAATGTGGGCTGATTATTGTTTTATCGCAGTAACACATGAGTCAGATTAGTTTTTGTTTAAGTACAAGGACTCTTTTTACATTGGTTTGTTGAAAAACAACTCAACAAAAGTACATTGAATACCCTTCTGAATAACTGTGTGAACATGAGTCAACCCAAAGACTTTTTGTACAAATAGAGAAAACAGCCAAATCCCATCAGAGTTAATAATAATAAAAAAACATCTTTCATAAACCTTATGAACTCATGTACTATTAATGTTTGGACTGTTTCTTCTGTTCTGTCTCAAGATTGCCTTTTTTCTGTGATGTGTTTCTCTTCAAGGGTTTGTCTCCTTAACAAAACAACAAACGGGGCTTTGATTACAGCACACAGTAGGAGCTGTTCCATCTTTTCTAAAACAGGTAATGAATATTTGCTAAAAGACTCTTGGGAATCACTGTCAACAGGGAAGACTGAATACCTTGATGGAGTTGTATTCTTCATAGTGAAAGAAAATTGATTAGGACAGCTTTACCGAGTTAACTTTTATAATAACCATGCTATTGTTATGCTAATATTGTTAAGCTAAAGAACAGTGGCACAGTGGCAGAGAGGTTTGCACATAGCTATTTGTTAAGCTTGCATGTTCCTCCCCATGTCTAGGTGGGTTGTCTTTCCAATTACCCCCACCAAACTAAACTACACTACTGGATAATCCTGTATGTAGCAGCACTGTCCAAGTCAAGAACAGCTGAAAAAGGTCCTCAACCCATGCACTTGTGTGACTCACTGCGAGAGATGAGAAGCAATGAAGCGTGGATCAAATTCAAATTTAAATAACAATTTATAAAAGTTCAGAACTCTAACCCTAACCTTTCTGTACATTACAAAACTCAATTGGACTCAAAGTAAAAAAATAAATATATTTGAATCCTAAGTGCCAAGGTAGCATGTCTGCACTAAGTCATTTCAGGCTCTCTGTCTTCAGTTTTCAGATTTTCTGTTCTGAATGAGTTTCAGAAGCATAAAAATGACAAACTCAACTGTGTCCCAGTGGTTTTATAGAACAGACAAATATCAGTTTAGAGTCTCCAGGGGAAGGTTTTAAGACTTTACATTTACAGAATTGTATTTTGTTTGAAAAACCCAAGTGCTTCAAGGGTTAAAAGCACTAATTTAGTGCTAGCACATTTCTGAAAATCTGAAGCGAAAAGAAAATCTATTTTTGTTCTATCTGACAGATGACCATTGTCTTCCTTTGTTTCACACAAATAAACTAATTTGATTGCACAGTTTTTTGTGGAGTTGATTTGAGATGAGGTATAGAGTGGTGACCAAATCCACACTTTGGATCTGGATCTAAGACAGACACAGACATTTATGTACATTCATCTTTTATTCTTTTATTCACTTTGTCTGTGTTTAAGTGCTATGCCTGATTAAAAATGTTATGCCCCACTGCATGTCAATAAGAGACCTGTGCTGGTTAAGGCCATAAACTAAAAATTATGTTAGTTCTTGCTAAGCAGTTATATGAATAATTAGGAATTATAAGAAGGCAATTCATTTGAATACCTGCAATTAGCAATTGAGAGTAAAAACTTCAAGTAAGTAGTACAAAAAGGAAATACTTACACAGCATTTTGGTGACTTGCTGCCTCCGTGCCTTCTGCTGCTGGGTGCGAATGTTACAAAAGCTGTCTTGTCCAAACCCGGGCTTGGCCTCTAGCGTCTGCCTGAGCTTCTCCCTCTTCAGCTGAAGCCCAATCAACAGGTAGAGGGCACTGATGGTGAGCATGGGCAAGCAGAAGAAGAGCAAGGTGGCAATTTGGATGGTGAGATTGTAGATCCAACGCGGTTTCACCAACGTGCAGATTGCAGAGTCTGGGACCTCGACATCTACAAAGCCGTAGCCGTCTGGGGTAAGTGATGGTCTATGAAGAACAGCGACTCCATGAAGGCTTGTGTTTGGTATTGCACACAAAATGGACACACCCCACACTGTTAGAATGACCCTTTTAGCATGAGTGCGGGTCACCACATATTTGGCACGTAGCGGATGAACCACTGCTATGTACCTCTCCACGCTCAGGGCTGTAACATTCAGAATAGAAGCCAGGCAAACTGTCTCAAAGAGGAATGTTTTAAAATAGCAGCCACCTTTTCCCAGGAGAAAAGGGTAATTCTGCCAAAGTTCATACAATTCAAGCGGCATGCCGAGCAAAAGCACCAGCAGATCTGACACCGCCAAGCTGAAGAGGTAGTAATTTGTCGGTGTCCACATGACTTTGTTCCGCACAATGACGGTACAAGTCAGCACATTCCCAAATACGCCAATTAGAAAGATCAGCAAGTAGATGAGGAATACAGGCAAGAACACTGAAGATCGACGGGGACCAAGATATTTCTCCAGATAATGCTCTTCAGACAAACATATGTCCTCCAAATCAATAAGGCTGCTGTTTAATGTCAAATTGTGACAGGCGTCTCCCACAGGGCAATAGTAATGGCCTTTACCAGCCATTAAAGGCAAGGTGCAGTTGTACATGGACATCTTGGGAGTCACTGTGGATCTGACTGTCAAAGAGAAAGAGCAAGATTAAACATAAGAAGTGAATATACTGGATCTTTTTATGTCACACAAATTGTTGAAGGGGAAGGAATTACTTTGGGAGTGTGCAAGAAGTGTCATATCTGTCAATAAATCTATTTTAAAGCATTGAAAGTTGGACTGTCATAAATTGAACCCACTATAGTGCAACATAATAACAAGACATTAGACAAATACCTAAATGTATTGTGTTTAAATAGCATTGATCTTTTGATCCCAGTCACTTGTTTGAGGTTAGGTACATTTGCAGCTTTTAGGTAAAAAGTGATATTTTAGTTTATGTGTTCATGTTGGAAGGCTGGTGTCTGTTTAGAAACACCTGCTGCTAAACCAATCACAAAGCCACTTACATCTCTAGACTCTGCCTCTCTTTTGTAATTTAAGTTCTTTAATGCCCAGTTTTTTATGATGAACAATGCCGTAACTTAAGTGTACGTTTTGTTGTTGTTGCTGGTGGTGGTGTTTTTTTTTTGTTTTGTTTTGTTTTTGTTTTTTCATATTTTATTTGTTTGTTTTTGCTAAAACTGAAAACAATGATATACCAGTATACTGTATGAAACTCTGCATTTGCAATGTGGTCTCAAATGCTTGATTAGCCAAACTAAATGACTGGTAAAGATATAGTTTTTAACCAGGACCAGTTCCAACATTTTCACACAGATGAGTATTTCTTGCAGTTTGACTGTTTGACATTAAAGGTAAATCTTTAGTCTCATTTTTGTGTGTCTTTTGCTGACATTTTATGGGTCCAGGTTAAGATACTGTCTTAGGTAGTACAAAGATAACAAAGATAATATCATCAATGCATTTTACCTCCACAAGGACTCTTTTTCACAATTTGAGAGCAATGCAATTAGGAATCATCATCCAAATGCTTCTGTCCTTTGTGTGATTCCATTGACAATAAATTGCACAAGCTTTGGCTGCTGTTGCTGCCAAAGAAAGTCTGATTGTCCTCAGAACCAAAGGAAAATTATTATTAAACAGCCATCTGTTTCCTTCTCTCAGAATTTGATTCAGACCCCTTTATCCTTGGCACAAATATGATAAACATTCTGTTATAATTGCAAAGTCACTGCTTTGGCTTTCTTTCATAATAGCCATGAAAATAATCTTAATTATCATAGGCACTGGATTAAAGCATAAAGCATATTTGTTTTGTTAGAGTCCTTGCCTGAGTGTTAAATTGCTTAAATTAGACTACATTATTTTTCAACATTGATGCACTGTTTCAGGAAATTATCCCAGCAGGCTTGAGCTACAGCCTGGATTAGGTTTGGTGCAAAGTATTTTGTTTACAATAATCTTGCAAGCTTTTCCACGTGGATTTACACGTTCTCCATGTGTCAAGATCGGTTTTCCCTGGCTTCCATATGAACCCAAAGCAGAAAAAAAAAGACTGCTGCAAGCTGGATCTAATTAAAATGAGTATTAAATAAACACAATATACTGTACTGTACTTTTCGCACTATTGAGCACACCTGAATATAAGATTGTATCAACCAAATAAAAATATAATTGTAGGATGTATAAAGGCAACACTTTATAGTAACTCAGTAAGAATCTATAATTTAGCCCTTTAAATTGATTTTCAAAAATGTATCAATTTATAATCCAGAATTTACGGTAGATACAGTAAGTTAATATTATTCTACGAAACATTAGCCAAAGCAAAACATCTTCATGAAGTGAGCTGGGATGTAGTCTCATTTGTCTTTCAATTACTCTTTTGATTTCTCCTGGAGAAGTACAATTTTATTAACGACTGGTGCACCAAAATGAGGTCAATACATCTAACTGTGAAGGTTTACACTGGAAATGAGCCCAATGTCTCAATGCATCTTCATAGTGTTGTAATATTCCAATTACCTTGACCCATTACATGTGTGGGCGCCACATTTGTTCTCTCATGGATGAAGGCAATGAATAGCAAGGCTTTTGTGTACCATTTACAGGGTTAGAGGAGTAAGCGCTGTGGTACAAAGTAGTAATTATTTTTCTTTGTTTGGACAGGAAACAGCCAGAGGTTTGTCCCTGGACATGTACACAAAATAAATAAATAAATAAAAACACTACTATTTTGGTGAACCAGAAAGAGACTACTGGAGCATTTGCTGGATCACAAACAATAAATAACAAATTAGGTGCTTGTTCAAGGTCTAAAACAGATTTTGTTATAACACCAGTGTAATTGTTTTCATATCTTTCTTACTGCAACAAATAACCACCTTTTCTCCAATTAGCCAGTCATTTGCAGATTAATTACAAATCCCTTTGACAGAACTCTCTCTAATCATAAATATATAGGTAGGTGTGGCGTTCCATGCTGTAGGGACCTTGAAGGACTCTGAATCAATTTCTTTTCCATAGCTTCAGCTTTGAAAAAAAAAATGCTTGTTATGAATGATCAAGAAGGTTTTAACTGGTACCAACTCATTGACCACATTTAGGAGAGATCAAATTCTTGTTAGTTGAATTTACAAACCTGTTGGTGTTTTATTTTAGACAATTGGTGTAGTGTAAAGTAACATTCTAAAGCTATCTGGTTTTATGCTGAGATTTCTGTTTTTTGCGGTTCAGGAAAGAATCTAGTGACCAATAAGCGCCTTCTTTTCATTAAATGATCAATAGGCTGGTGTTCACATTTCCTATTACGATTACTGGGGTGACTAGACCAATTCATCTTTTGCATCACCCAACTAATCTGCATTTAAGCAATATTCGTTTTACCTACCCTATCCATCATGTAACTTTTTAGCCCCAAAACAAACTTGAATATAAGCATGTTTTTCATTTTCATGTTTCTGTTCGATGAAAAAAGTGCCTCCTCCAAAATGTGCTCTTTTGTATTCTGCAGGAGGAAACTTATTGTTTTTTTCTTTAAAATGTTGTTTTGTCTGCTGTAATTTTCATCAAGTGACATAAAACTGATCTATGCAAAAAAAAAGTTCCAAAATACAGTTTTAGCTTTAAAGGGATCTTGATGCGGGTGACTTAAGTCACATTTAAACTGTAGTCACTTATTTTCAATTTTCATCTTTTTTTTTACCATCAGTGAATTACAAGCATGTTGATTCAAAGCATTATAAAAATTGAACACCCTGAGGAACCAGAATAAAGCAGCTCATCAACATCGCCAAGCAAAGGTTTTTAATACTCAATTTCAACACTATTACTATTTTCTGATTGATTAGCATTTTGATTGGCTGTAAAATACACACATGAGGCTTTGTACATGCTGCCGACCTTTGACTGACCTTTAGGGCAAAGCCAAAGGCGATCAGCACATTTCCTCTGTAGGTAAAATTCACCCGTGTCCATCAAAGGGACACACATCAGTGAGCTGTGACGATGTTTTCTCTGAAATCTTGGGCCACTTTTGATCATGTGTTGAAGGAAACTAATTTGATTGTAATCACATTTGAGGATGAAGGTCTTTTCTTCACTGCCATGTAATGAAAGTTCAGGCCACTCACTGGACACACACATGTATCATAAACATGTCAATTATTTCAATGTAAATTTCTGGCTTCCTCCTTCACAGATAATGAGGCTTTTTCATATTGTGTAACTAACAAGATCCTATGTTGTAGCAATTACTTTTCCATATATTTACATTCATCATGTCCAAGGTTTATATCCATGACTCTTTCTCCAAGATGCACTCAAATTTGTTTACAGAAGTAAAGCTCAAACATAATCAGCTGGTGACACTGCATTTGTTTTCTTGAAAAAGTAACTCATCCTATTTTCTTATGACTTTAGACAGCTGTGGGGCTGTGCCAAAAACAGTTTCCTCGTGTCAATCTGGATCTAAAATTTTAGACCGATTGTTACCATCCTTCTCATGGGAGTTGATAAAGAATCTCTGGGTGATCACATTGTGCCTATGACGCGTTGTGTAGTTCATTTGTATTCATCCCAAACAGCCTCATAAATATAAATGTATTTTGAATTTCTCGTATGATGAAGAAGGCTACAAACAGTGTAGAAGTCTTAAAGTCACCTTTAACTAGCTTTCTATATCAGAAATCTTATTCGGAGTGAATATCTATGTGTTTGCATATCAACAAGAGCATGCAAAGTCTATTTATGCGCACTAGTCTGTATTTAAGAATTTGTCAGTTGTTACAATAAGAAAACAGATTTACAAACTTCAGTGAAATAAAGCTGGAATGAGCTTCTTTATTTGGAAATCACACGACAAACCCTGCTTGATGTTAAAATGCACATTTTATGTTATGCAAGCCCAGTCAAACAGATACACAACGAAAAGTCAAAAATGTACAATAAGCACGTCTTCACCCTGTTTTTAAGTCAATCTTTACAAAAAAACTAAAAGTAAAGAAACACAAATTTTGATTGAAGCAACCTTATCTTTGGGCTTAACGGGTAAATCTTGGCCTATACCCAAGCCCAGTCCTTAACTACCCATTTTAGTAACTTACACAGTCAACTTAATAAGGAACCAGCCTTTTTTCACTAAAACTAAACAAGAGTAAAGCTGGTGGTACTAGAATAACACTAGTTTGAGCAAAATTTGGGTTTTGACCATTCTTTTTCAAAAGCTAAAGGAAATTTAACAAAAAATAGGTTTCAAAAGTTTAGATGAAGTCCATTAAGTTTTTACTCAATGTATAGGTATTTTTTGTTCATCAGAAGAGCATTTAAACAGGCACTGTCTTCTTTGAATGACTGATTTGACCTTTAGGAGAATTACATCAACTAACTAACACTTTCTACGGAAGTTGGCTTGTTTTTATGAGAAAACTAACAAATTTGAAAATTAGGAAAAAGGTGGGAGGTACCGCACATGTCCCCTTGGTGCCTTAAGGGGTTTAAAAAAATATATGTTGCCTTGTGACTTCAAACAAAATTTGTGTTTTTTTTTTTTTTTTTTTTTTTACGTTTTTTGACTTTTCCTACCATATTAACTATTGAAAACATGCTCATCGAACGTTTTTGACATTTGGTTGTGTATGTATGTTTTCTTTGGAGACTGCGTTGGTCATGCACGCAAGTCCTGTCACATCACATGACTAAAAATGTACATTCTTCTCAGTCTTCCAGGAAAATTGTCATTAATAATGAAAATCCCAAGAACAGCATGATACAAGACTTTTTTAAATGTCTGCACATCACTTGCTGACAAAAACATCACTTGCACAATATTTAATTCATTTACCTCTAGCTCTTTTGATTTTGCAATAGTCATTGTTTTACTGTCTTTTCTGGTGTAGAAGTTTGCTCCTCATAGTTCAAAATGTCCAAATGTTAGATTGAATGAATTGTGTAAAGACCCCTATGGCCATTTCTTCAATACATCCAAAACATCCCTACACACTACAATCCCCCAAGGCACCAGTGTTCCCTGCCTGACACAGTGGTTGAAAATTGAAAATATAAGATGTTTACAACCCATCCCATATTTTCTTTAAAGGTCACTGTGCAACTTTTGGGGGCAAAAATAAACTTTATATGTCTTCGCTTTGCTTACTTTTCACCTCCAGAAAGTTACACTGTGCATCTTTACAGTATGCATTAATCCATTTCAGTTATGATTATTGCTCTAATTCAGTCATTCCCAAAGGTCCTCAGAGGAGCAGCGTCTAACAGCTGTCTACAAGCACGAAAGAAAATGCAGCTTGAAATTAACTTTGCATCTTTTATTTTATTCAACTGCCACATTAAGTCCACAAATATTTTCATTTTGGTCTCTGTACATCTAAATCTGAGAGGGGAAACATTCTATATCATTTTGAATTGAGTGTGAAGTCCTATCAGGGGTTTTTTTGAATCTCAGGTCCAACAGGAGGGTTGCAACTCTGAAGAGTTTGGGCTGCACTATTCAACAACAAAATTTTATAATCGAGTAATCATGAATTTTAACTTAAACTCATAAGTGTGCATGCGTTTCCTTTAATGGAAAAACTGCTCTCGCACAGTGTCTTTGTGGACAACATTTAAAAGTATCCTCTTTCTGTGAGATTTGACTGGCATTTAATTTCTTCTGCTCGTTCTCTGCATTTACGGTGCACTGATGCTCTACACGCTGGACTGACCTTTGGCTCCAGTACATCATTCAGATACACTTTCACAACTTTGATATTTGACACTACTACAATACAGTAGACAGTGGCATAAAGAGAAAGTTGAATGAAATGGTGGTAACAAAAGGTACATGTCACTCCGCCTGGCATTGGAGCGGCTAAAAAGCAGTTGGCAGTTTTTTTAAGCTAAGTGACAACAACATGAGCGCCTTTGATAAACTAAGTAGTTCTTTGTATCTAGATGTTGTTCAGTTATATTTCATGATCTATCCAAATTGTGCAGTTGTGTATGTGCTTTATTCTCGATGAAAGTGAATGACTATACAGCACCTGATTCTTGACAACACAAACATGAATAAGTGCATGACCCCTCATTACATCCTTTCAGTACAATTTTCACACAATCCAGTTACGCTTGGAGTGGACCACTCAAACAGATGAAGGTGAGATGTAGAGCTAGAATCACAGTGTAAGCCCAAGTATGTCACCTTCATACTTATATACCCACACTCAAAGACAAAAGCGAATTATACATTATGATAATGTTATCTTTCACTTGTGCTATTATATTCATTATATAGAACAATTAATTCTGTCTTTTTATGTTTAATGTAAAGTATTCAATTTATATTTAATCTGTTGGAATTAAAAATGGAATATCAAGTACCATCTGTGCTGGTTTACTCCACACAGAGGCTCTAATGTAACAGCCAAACCAGAAGGTACAGCTAAGTACGTTGTACATATCACAAATCAATTGAAATCTGGACTTGTTCTCTATGTAAATGCTTATCTAAAGTACTAGAGAAGCATTTCTTTTTGACTGGTTCAATATCACAAAACTCTGGAGGAAAAAAAAAAAGTTTGTAGTATTTTTTTGCTAATTATTATAGTCAATTATAGTTTATCCAGTCATGTCAGTGTAATAAAAGTATAGTCAAATTAGCACACTAAAAACAATTAGAGTAATACAAATGCACTCACCCTAATCTATGGAGTTATTCCTGTGTGTACTCTCAGATTAGCGTTGCTAGTGTCAACAGTGCTGCTCAGTGAGTCCGGCGCTGGTCTGTCGCTCTTCCACAAGATTCACTCTGGTCTCCTCCTCCTCCTGCACCTCACTAACTGCCTTTCTCTCTCCGTCCTCCCCTCTCTCTACCTCTCCATGTGCGCACCAACCAGCCAGGAACACGCAGACCTGGCTGCACTCACTGCATGATCCCTCACCCCCACAATGCAATTACTCTATAATAGTGATAATGATAATAATGATAATAATAAAATATAATAATAATGGTCGCCACCACTCCTCTGCACTGACACAGATCTCTGCATATGTTCTGTTTGTGCTTATTTCTCCATTATTTATAACCCAGTCTTCTGGTACAATATGAGAGCCATGTAATGGATATCAGAAGTGGTTTTGATGTCATATTCGTTCTGACATTATACACAGCATATAGACACATATAGATTTCCAGAGATTAAGTGCGGTTCATATGTTCTTGTTCAGAAGGACTGATGTTTCAGTGTCACAAGGGAGTTCTGTGCAAACACGGAGTATCAGTAATGGTGATTCTTTGAAGAAAATGGACCCACAGTGGACATGACAGATGAGGTGATAAAGTTAAAAATACAGGTATGAGAAATAAATGCAGGGTGGTAAAATGTCTCTTCAACTCGATCAAAAATCAATCGAACACATGCCTGGCATAGACAAAAATTCATGTGTCTCTCAACCCCAAACTATTGAAATGTCCCAGTGTATGCCTCCCTTGTTCTTCCTAACTGTGCTGCAGACTATGCCATCCCCACAAGACAGGAGTACACTGGAAATATTATAACTCAGTAATAATTACAGTTTTGTCCCTGTTAAGTTCTTGCAGCTGCATAATTTCCTTGCCTCAAGCATGTTCATTTAGGTCTGGCAAGTCTATAGAATGCTATTTCTCTGTATTTCACCATTTATTATGTTGGACCTGAGGCCAAACTCAAGCTGGATATTGCAATCAGATTGAGTGACTATGAAATAATGAACTAGATGTCTATCAAAACGAAATCAAGCCGTGTTGCACTCATTGATTTTGAATCAATCAATCAATCAATCAATTTGAGTCCCTTGTGACATACAATATGTTTTTCTTTCTTAAGCAGACATGTTTGCTTTGATTTGCAAAAGCAGTTTCCTTGATTGGCTAATTCAACTGTCAAACACTCATCTGAACTGGGAAGAGAAATGTGATGTTCAGACTGATTCATATATTATATAGAATTTAAAAGTAAGGTTATTGAAGCAAACCATAGATTTTCTCATGATCTAACATCTTTGTGGTTAACTTCCGTTATTTATGTTGTACGAGATACTGATCAAACCCCTCAAATTCTTAAAAAGTTTTAGGGTGAAAGTGAATTTGATGTCTAATAAACCTTTCATTGGGCTATGGAATTGCGGCAAGGGGCTCAGTGCCAGAGGCAAAAATCAGGATCAAATGGTGGCTAAAGTGCTCTGGTCACACTGCTGGCAGCAGCCCAAGAAGTGAGCACACTAAGTATTGAGTGGATTTCTGAGATGGACGTCAGCATGTGCAAAACTGCAAATGCACCTATACTGTTTTACTTCTACTCCAGTGACGAGGGCTGGACCACTGATGCCCCCCTCTTTCTGTACATCCGCCCCACCTCCCTCTCCAGGATTGACCTGGGATCTCTTCTTCACTGTTCTTTTTATTCTACAGCACTGTGTGATAAATTCTTGATGTTTTTTGTGGAAAAAATTGAGGTGATTAGATCCTCTTTCTCTTTGCCTTCTAGATGTGATCCTGCTGTTGTACCTGTGTGTCATGTAGCCTTGGAACATTTTGAGCCTGTAGCCCTTTGTGACTTGTCAAAGATAGTTAAGGCCCTGAGACCCTCTTTCTGTCCTACTGATTGTATGCCTTCTAAACTACTTAAAGAGGTTTTTGATGCAGTGGGTCCAGCTGTTTTGTCTTTGATTAACTCATCACTGTTGTCTGGATGTGTTCCGTCTGTGTTTAAGCATGCTGTTGTCCAGCCCCTGATCAAAAAACACAACTTGGATCCAAATATTCTTACAAATTACAGGCCTATATCTAAACTCCCTTTTCTTTCCAAAGTTCTAAGGTTGTTATCGTCAGCTGCAGTCACATCTTGCTTGTCATGTCAGTCAGGTTTTAAGCAACAACATAGCACAGAAACTGCACTTTTACGTGTTTTTAATGACCTCCTTTTAACACTTGATTCTGGAAATCCTGCTGCTCTTCTGCTTTTAGACATGTCCTCAGCTTTTGATACAGTTGATCACAGCATTTTACTGTCACGTCTAGAACTGTGTGTGAGCCTTAAAGGTAAAGCCCTGAACTGGTTCAAATCTTACCTGTCAGAAAGAACATTCTCTGTTCATCTTGGTCCTCACCGGTCTAAAACTGTCCCATTGAACTGTGGTGTACCTCAAGGTTCAATTTTAGGTCCAGTTCTTTCTAGCATTTATTTGCTGCCATTGGGATCAATTTTTAGAAAGTACAATATTTCGTTTCATTGTTTTGCTGATGATGTGCAGATCTATGTGCCCCTACAGACCAGTAATTCTTCATTTGCGAGTCTGTTGCATTGTCTAAGAGACATTAAAGACTGGATGGCTTTAAATCTTCTGCACTTAAATGAGAAAAAAACTGAAATGGTTGTTCCCACGATCCCACTGTCCTAGAAGGCTTGGACAGTGTGCTTGGTCCTCTGTCTTCTTTTAATCTTCCATTTGTTAAAAACCTTGGTGTATATTTGGATTCTTCCTGTAAACTGGACAAACAAGTCAGTGCAGTGGTCAAAAATAGCTTCTTTCAACTAAGACTTTTATCAAAAGTTAAATCCTATCTCCCTTCCAAGGACTTTGAAAGAGTTATTCATGCTTTCATTACAACTCGCCTTGACTATTGTAGTTCCTTATATATGGTATGGACTTGGCCTCTGTCAAACGTTTGCAGCTGGTCCAAAATGCTGCTGCACGCTTGCTCACTGGTACAAAACGTCAGCAGCATATTACACCAGTCCTTGCATCACTGCACTGGCTTCCAGTTGCCCAGAGAATTCATTATAAAGTGTCACTTATGGTTTTCAAATGTCTAAATGGTCTGGCTCCTTCATATTTGTGTGAGTTGCTTACTGCCCATGTGCCAGTTCGCACCATGCGGTCGTCCTCTCAGCTTCTCTTGGAGGTGCCCAAGTCTCACCTTAAGAGCAGAGGAGACCGGGCTTTTTCTGTGGCAGGGCCCAGGCTCTGGAATAGCCTGCCCTTGTATGTTAGAGCTGCTGAGTCACTGAGCACTTTAAATCTTTGTTAAAAACGCACCTTTATGCACTGGCTTTTAACACAAGCTGAGCTGAGGCACCTTACTGTATATATTTCGTTCTATTTTTTACTAGTGTACTTTTTAATTGATTCTTTATCTTGTTTTTGTGTATGTTTTTATTATTGTGCATGTGAAGCACTTTGGGCATCCCCTGTTGTTGTAAATGTGCTATACAAATAAAGTTGACATTGACTGTTCTCCTCGAGGTTTCTCTTTTTCCACTTAGGGTTTTTTGAGTTTTTCCTTGCCGAGAAGGACGGGGGATGCTTGTTTACTAATAATCTGCTTTGACATGCTTGATCAGTCACTGCTTCTGAATGTCTATTGTTTTATTGAATGTGTATTGTCTTATTTTTATTTTCTACTATTCATGTTTGCTAAATTATTTTTGATCACAAAGTCATTGGATCTGTTTTGTTATCAAGCCAATCTAGATCAATACTGTGACTTACAATGAACTAAGCACTAATGACCTACTGACAAGTCATTCCTAAAAACATGGGGGAAATGAATCACAATGTCTCATTTAAAAACAATATTTTGCCTAATTTCATTAGGAAAATGCTTTAAAACAATAGACATTTATGGTAATTATTAGTGTTTTTGATCATTTATCAGCGGTTTGTGGATCTCTTTCGTCATGTTTAAGCATCACCCCTGACAGTCTCTGCTTCCCACAGTATCACAGTGAGTGGCAGTGTAAAAAGCAACCAAGGGTGCTCTTTTGAAAGAACATGTCTGCTGGGGGTCTAAAATTGTAATAGGTTTTCATAATTTAAAGTGAACCAGACTGTGCAGGAGCAGTGTGGTGGGGAGGGGTTTTTCCATATGATTCACCACTGGATTTATAGTGATTTGTGTAGAACCCACTGTGATGCTTTCATTTACAGGATTTCCCCGGAGAGGAGCTGGCCGTGGTGCTGAGAGCAGTTGCCAATGTTGTCGATTAGCAATTAGCGCTCCTCTGTCCTCTCGAGTCGCACTGTATGTTCTCCACACACTTGTGCGCTTGCAAATTAGGTCACAAAGTTCGCACCAGTCAAGTCTGATGTTAACTTTCTCTTTTCTAATGCAGCGGGCGACACAGACTCTTAGAGAGAGGGACAGATTAAGTGCATATGTGCCAGTACATGGAGGTTCAGAGCAGCTGTATGAATCAAGAGGAATTCTCAAGTGCTCTTAAACGTGTTTGAAGAGGCATGTATGGAAGTAATAGATTTTGTTGTCATTAGCCTTGGGTTGTTTTGTGACTTGTCTTAAGAGTTAGATATTTATATAGTTATGGGTTTTGAGAATTTGACCTAGAACCAGCCCTAAAAGGACCAAACTATATTCAATTGAGAGAAATATTGGCTATACAGTGCCTGATTTTTCCCCCAACCCAGTTATCAAAACAAAAAAGCAAGCACATTAAGAGAAAGCTCGCGCAAGGCTAGCAAAACTTTATGAATGGAGTCTCTCGCACACTGTGTACTTGAAATACCATAAAATGTATAAAGCCAATGCAACATTTCAGCCTGTGGCCTTCATCCCCAGTTATGCCACTGCACTTTGCATTGGTGGCTGTGCTTGCAAAAGTTATTGTTTTAAAACACTTCAGGGACTTAGGTAAGGTTAGGGTTAGGATTAGCATTCGGCCTAGGTGAGGTTAATTTGGTTAGGTTTAAGGATTCGGGAAAGGTATGCTAACCAAGTCGGGCATAAGTCGGGCAGTCAGGCTGCTAAAGTTGGTCCAATTGTTATGAATTACCATGAGTAACTTCTACTGTGCTTTAAATAAAAAAGAATACACAAGAATATTATGTTGTTTTTTGTTTGTTTTTTTTCCCCAGGACAGCATTGGAAAGAATATTCTGAACAGGCATATAGCTGCAGAATAATTAGAATAAAGCCTACAGTAATTCATGACAGTTTCATATTCATTTTTAAAGTTTAACTACCAATATGTTTTAGAGGGGTTGTGGGTTTTCCTCAAAGAAAATCTGAAACCCTGTGTAATTTCCTGGTGCATTTACATGTATTTAATTTATCCAATTACATACATATGCACACTTATTTTTAAGGATTCTGCGATGTCTAATGTTGTATTTAAAGTGTATTAGAGTGGTGCATGTTGCATGTATGTTTTCCTACAGCAGTATTCAGACACATTTAGACACTTGACAAACTTATTTTAGTTGTTTTTACAGAATTTTCCAACACCGTATTTTACCAGTAATTAACACAACAGCAAGAATAACAACAACATTTCTGTTGCTTGGAATGCCATAGATAAGTGTTCAAAACCAATAGCAACTATAAAATGCTAAATACTGAAATTAGCATCCATTAACAAAAATACTGCATCAGTTTATCATGTTGTTTTCTGGCTCTTTGGTTTACTTTTTTTTTTTACATGCAAATCTATTTGACGTGTTTTTGACGTCCCATCCCAAAGCGCTATTGCACCTTTAAAGCTACTCTTCAGTAGATCCGCTTCATCAAATACTTTTCACCTCTTACTTAAGCAATTTCTTGGACCACTTTTTACTTTTACTCAAACATCAACATTAAAACTATTTAGAAATAATAGTACTTTTATTGAACCAAAATGTTGTCTACTCTGTCCACGTCTTATTATTTTAACCATGAGTCTAGCCCGGGCACTCCCCAACAGAGCATGAGCCCCCTTACTAATATTTGATTTGATTATTTAACTCATAATATCCCTTTTGTCCAGAAATCATTATCAACACATGAACTAAGACCAGAACCCCAGAGACACACATTAAGATTTTTCACTCAGTATATTCTATGTGGTATTGGTTTTCCTGGAATCTCCTACACACACCCGCACACCCTTTTCAAGGTCTTTATTTGAAAAGAAACAACAATGCAAATACAAAATGTTCCTGTTGGTGAGCCTTCTTGCAAACACCAGCTTTGCCTATTTTGCACAAAGCACATATATTTAGACTGACATCTTGACAAGGCAGATGGTGTTTAATGTCAATATGAAATGTTTTTTTTAGAGTGTTTGTTCTATTTGTGCTAAACATGGCATTTATATTCAAAAGGCTGTCTCTATATAGTAGACGTACAAGCTCCTACACATGTCAGGAGTCCTTTTCTCGCATGGCAGCTGCTCCCACCTTAGCCAGTCAGTGCTGAGATGGCTCTGACTCACTAGATGGACAGGGGCTTGTGCAATAGAGAGCACTTAAAGCTAACCATTGGTCCCCAAAGCAGTAGTTTCCCATTAGAGACCGTCCAACATCATTACACCGTGGTTAATTGATGGAACAGTGAGGCAGGTCAGTCATTCATGACAAAACTGGAAGAAAATATTAAAAGGTTGAAACCTGTCATGCTGTCATTCAAACAGCTAACAATGTAAAGATGCTGTCAGTGTAAGACAGGATCACCAAAATGACACTAGGGCTTTTGTTTCTTCAATTAGATATAATTTTAGACAGACAACAATAAAATATATAGAATATGTCTTGATGTTATGTTTAGTCCTGACTCTGGTCCATGTTTAGTCCTGACTCTGGTCCGTGTTTAGTCCTAACTCTGGTCCGTGTTTAGTCCTGACTCTGGTCCGTGTTTAGTCCTGACTCTGGTCCATGTTTATCCTTACTCTGTCCACGTTTAGTCTTGACTCTGGTCCATGTTTAGTCCTGACTCTGGTCCGTGTTTAGTCCTGACTCTGGTCCGTGTTTAGTTCCTGACTCTGGTCCATGTTTAGTCCTTGACTCTGGTCCATGTTTAGTCCTGACTCTGGTCTATGTTTAGTCCTGACTCTGGTCCATCTTTAGTCCTGACTCTGGTCCATGTTTAGTTCTGACTCTGGTCCATGTTTAGTCCTGACTCTGGTCCATGTTTAGTCCTGACTCTGTCCATGTTAATCCTGGACTCTGGTCCATGTTTAGTCCTGACTCTGGTCCACATTTAGTCCTGACTCTGACGCCAGCAGGAGGCTTGTTCTTGAGGTCCTCAGAGTCTGAGATGGTTCAGAAAACACTAACATGTCAGAGATGCACTTTGGTGCAAGTCCATGGAGAGACTCAAACACAAACAGAGCTGCATGTTTTAAAGTCTGAAAGCCAGAGAGCTAAGTACAGGACTGATGTGATCATACGTCCTTGTTTTGACACTACATGAGACAAATGCATGAAGAAGTCTCTGTTTAGACACTTAAAATGTTGTTCGAAAATTATTTGAGGACTTCAGAGAGAGACTGAATGGTGACAACTGACACTTTCTCTCAGTTTTTGTGGGCTAAACCACAATGACCTCTGTCTTGTCAGAATTTAACTGAGGATGTCATTTGTTTACCTTTAAATAAGTGACTCACTGTTCTGGAAGGTTCTATAAATGATTTTATTCACAGTTTTGACTTTTTACAGTCCCAGAGTGACCCCTGATGAACATCCTGATGCATCATGGTCCTGGTCATGTGACTTTGTTTTCACAAAGTGTCATTTCCAAAATGTCCTTTTTCAAATTTCGCACAGGTGTCCTAATTTGCATTTTTGTAAAAGTTAATATTTTATTATTGAAAGTAAGTTAAAGTATTTGATTGTTCTGACAGTTACAGAAAAAGTGTCTGATCACACATAACCTGATGTTTACACATTTGATCAATAATTTGATAGAAAACTGATCGATTGAAAATGCTGTAACACGTGTCACTACGGGACTTTAGACTTTGAAAACCCCAATGTGACACATATGTCACATTATTTATTACTGATCAGGGATCAATATGAGGTGTGGAGTATTTTAGCTCATTCTGTCACATTTTACCTAAGGAACTCAATTATACTTAAAAAATCTGAAGAATGTATCGTTTTGTAATCATTTTGGCATGTATTTAGTATATTGTGTATATTTTCAAGCGTTAACCTTAATCAGGATCAGGTTTTATGGCTAAAACTAAGTTAGAATGTTTTTTAGGTGAGTTTTATTGACAGAAGATGAGTTTTAAAGGTAAAAAGTGGAAAAACCCAATTTTGACATATAATAGCATAGGTCATCATTTTACTCTTGAAATTCAAACAAATTTATCCAAAAAAGCTAACACCTGGGTGTTTCTGACTCACACTGATGTCACTGGGTGAAAACTGAGACTGAGCTGCATAAGTTCTGCTTCAACAATTATCTGATACATCATTATTTTCAAGATTACCACATATTATATATTCAACATCAACAGTAAACTGACAAATAATGGACATAAAGAGGCTATTCTTAAATTTCTGGTATTTTAAACCTGTTTTATGGTTAGATAAAGCAAATCTGCAGCAAAATACCATTGGTAACATTCATTAAAAAAAAAAAATGCAAACAACATTACACATTTGTGTGATCTACTCGTACGTACGAGTAGATCACACAAATTTTCAAATGATGTCAACTTTTACTCTTTACAACCTCACTGGAAGCTGCAGAGAATGAGGACAGTATTTTGGAAGAATAATTTTCAATAAAAAATACCATTATGATATTTTATTTCATTTGACACCATTAACGCCCAGTATGAATATATATTTATATGTAATTATTATTTATATTACATTTGCAGATCTCTGACACTATGGGGTGTAATTCTAAAAAAATGTCAGAAATGGGCTCTATCTAAATTTGGACTCTATTTAGTCTGTATTGTGCCCACATAACAAACGCGGTCTCAGTGCTGTGATGTGGCCGAAAACCCATTTGCAATACATCAAAAGTTATTTACTTCATTGAAAGTATTGACTGATAAATAACTTTTTCAATTATTTTCCCCAGAAATGGCAAATTTGAATGTAAGCCTGTAATTATTCAGTAGTAATTCAATGTGCAGGTGGCCTCATAGTTATTTGCACTGTAGTATTAATAGCATTTCTAATACTCTGGACTTTCTGTCAAAAAAACCCCCCTGCAAACTCATTGCACGAGAGTTTGTTCTCGACAGTTTTTCTCAATAGTTGTTTTATAAATCTCAGGGAACTTGGAGCTTGGTCGCTCAGCTCTGTGTGTCACTCCCTCTTTTGTGCCCTTACCAACTCATCATTTCTCCAAGGCACTTTCAGTTTATTTTTTTTTACAGTTTTAACTTTCAAAGGGGGCAATAATACCCAAAACATTTCAAATACTTGACGTAGCAGAGCTAACCAGATCATCAATGTCGAAACACATTTTTAAAGTCCATTATTTCCAAAATTGTGCACTTGTGCTGTCATGATTGTGCTTCTTTTAACAACTGCAGGAGCAGGTGGCAGTCAAGTCAAAAAGTACTGTACATCCAATTGATCAGACAAAGTCACTTTAATCACATCTACACTGGATAAGCAAAGTCCTTTGGTAATGAACAAGTCAAGAGTGTGCCCTCTGGTGAGTAGGGCCACTCACATACTGAAACAAATTAAAGGTTTCAAGACAGTATTAAAATATCTATAGCATTTTTGTAATTTCGACAGTTCATGGGCACATTCAGGTCACCTGTAATGACAATACCATCAAAATCTGTGCAAATAAAAGCATTTCAGTAAAATCATCAATAAAATTCTGGCTACATTGGGGAGGTTTACATTAATATATATATAGTTTGGAAGAACATATTTTAACTGCATTTTAAAAGACAATATACAAAAATCTCCAAATAACGCACAAACACCTCCACCGATTTTGTTTTTACTTGTTACAGATTCAATTTTGTAATTTGATGGAGTAGATTCTATTACAACTGCATTACCTGTGTTTTTGTCAAGCAATGTATCAGTCAAAAAACATAAAGTCAAGATTATAGGATAAAACAAAATGATGAATCAGAAATTATTTGTTATTCAGAGCTCTAACATTAAAATTAGTTTCAACTGGACTGAGTACTCAACTTAAATAGAGTATGGATCAAGTTATTAGATGTAATTAGAATATTAGTTCCACAAAACTTTATATTTGTTAATGTTCCAATGGGATTTCTTTATTAACTGAAACTAATTATCCTAAGCTATTACAGAAAAATGTGGATGTAAAATTGTCATTGCTGTAGTCACTTAGACATGCTCCTGAGTACCTTTTGTATATTAGTACTTTCAAAAATTGTGTATCTATGCACATGACAGTTGTGTTTCTTACTACGTGTGGAAAATTTCCAATATTACTTGATATTGGCAGAAAAGTAGTAGAATTCAGAGATTTACAGTACCTATGACATCACAAATCTTGAACATTTAAACGATTTTTTTTTAAAGCTCAAAGAGAGAGAATAGTGTTGTGTTTCTGATGAGTAACCAACATCAGATTATGATTAAACACCAATTATAAAAACTTACTCAAATTTGATTGACAATTTGATAACAGCCCTTGTTTTGTTAAAACTTCAAACTGTACTAAGACTGTGTCAGTCGAGTGTATTCTTCTGTGTTTTCATTAGAACATCACTTTATGATGACTTAGGCAGAGGGACATAACTTATGCTGCATGATTTTGAACTTTGGCCAGATTTTTTGTGTCAGCAAAAATGCTTGGAATTTAGACTGTTGTAAGCTCTATTTCATTAAACTACTTGAAAAAAATCTTCACTCAATATAACTCAACCAATTTGCATCTTTAAAATACAATGTTTCCTCAGGCCGATATAACACATCAGATGTGATAAATATTAGAAGTTGATTATTTTATTAACTGAAAGGTATTGGCAAATATATATTCTTCAAAACTGAGCTGTCTTTTATTTAGCTTTTATTTCTATTGATACTGGTGTTTACATGCAAGATTGTGGCAAGTCAAGTTTCAACTAAGCTCCAGAGGTTAAAATTCTAATTAATACATTAAATTAAATATTGACCACAAGAACTATATTATTGAAAGACAGACTGATATAAGGGATATATGTTCATCTTGACTCAAGAGCTCGTCAGATGAATTTTAAGTCCATTTCCCCAACTTTAAATTATACCACATGTCGTGCTGATGTTTGATTTATTGAGTGAGTAGGTATATGCTTGTGCCTCGTTACGACTCACCAGTGTGTTTGTGGACACGTTTGTGGACAGAGTCTGCAGATACACAGGTGATGTAAGTGAATAATGCAGTGGAATCAGTAGCTTCACGTTGCAGTTTGTGTTAATGATGAATGATGAGCTTTGCTTCAGCAGATGTTGCTTAATCCACCGCATGTTTATGAAAGTTTGACCTTAGATGCAAAACCTGTTTTGGCTAAATTCATTTTGTTTCCCATCCATCTTTAGTATTTTCATGAACTTATAAATTAGGGTTGATAATATGTACAATATTAATAGGCTACTTCCTGTCTATAGACCTTTATAAACATACCTTTTCTTCACAAACTAATATGTTGTTTTGATTTGCATTATATTGTTAACCATAATCTAACACAAAAGCTGCATGTAAATGTCTATAGAATATGAAAAGACCATAAAATGTACTAAAAGGCACAAATGTCACTAGCTTTGTTTTAAAGTAGAAACTTCTGTCTCGTCTTGAATTAAAAGTCTTTTAGACTGTTTGGAATGTAATTGTGAGCAGAGAGTAGAGGTTTAGTTTACCTTTAAGATATATTTACACCACATGCCAGTACAAAACATTTCAACCAAGTCAACTTGTATGTAAACATTATGACTAATGCTAACCTTTAGGCTGGACAAAAGTAACATTAAATAACTTATAATCAATGTCAATGTTAAAATTGAACCTCTCAGATTCACTTTCTGTGGTAATTGTTAATCTCGGATGTCTCAGAAGTCCGAGTTCACCAGTAGTGGCCATACCAGCATGCCAAAGCCTGACCCCTCAGATCTCAGACGCTAAGCAGGTTGGGCCTGGGCAGTACTCCGATGGGAGACCGGTGGAGGAACCTCAGGTGCCACAGTGGGGCGACAGAGGAGAAACTCGTTGCTGTGTCCTTAGGCAAGACACTCACCCACATTGCCTAGTATGGTTCTGGTGTGTGTATGAGAGGTTGGTGGTGGTTGGAGGGGCCGATGGTGCAAAATGGCAGCTGACTCAGGGTAGCTGTGACTACAATAGTAGCTTACCACTACCCAGTGTGGAATGAATGAATAATGCATAATGTGAAGCGTCTTTGGGTGTCTTGGAAAGCGCTATATAAATCCAATGCATTGTTATTAGTAGTAGTAATATTTACCAGTATGGCTGCAGTTCCAGTGTATTTTTACAAGTGTCATGTCATTATTATGTTCTTGAATTGTTAGGCTTCTTCCTGTCATAGACCTTTATAAACATACCTTTTCTTCACAAACTAGTACATGATGCACAAACTAGTACATGACGATGTAATCACAAGAGATTCACAAGATAAAATCTGGTTAAAATAGTAGAAAGAAAAAAAACAACAAATGTTAGGCCAACCAACTCAAATGAGATTACCACTGCACAATGTCTTCCCAGCCTAAGGCCAAAGTCACTGGGATAGGCTCCAGTCACACATAACCCCTAATGGGAACAAGCAGAAAACAAATGACTGAAAAATATATAATCACATTCCATTCTGAATCAACTTTTTTCTGTTATTCTGTTCTGCGGTTAGGCTATTTGAGATTTCACATTTAGACTGTATTGCATTATTGATAAAGACATTTCATATAACCTTAGCTCTCATTGTTTGTAGATCTGTCATGTCATCAGAATGAATCAGAACTCAAACAGACTGGAAAAGACAAGTCTTCCATTGTAAGGAGCAACATCTCATACACATAAACACATCTGTGCTACTGCTATTCAACTGAGATGCATTAAAATGTCTACAATTTTACATTCTCACTCCTTTTAGAGCTATCAGCCTTCAGTGATTTATACCTCCAGAAAACCAGGTGATGCATACATACATGAAAAGTGTTCGGTGATGACATGACACAAAAATTAAACTGTTATTCATCAGAGGAGCGAGGGAACAGCGGGCAAACAGAAAAACATGCACAGGCACTTTGTGGATTTGAGAACCTGAAATGCAATACAATCACTATTTTAAACATTCTCCTATGACTCAGGGTCCACACTTAAGAACTGGAGGGGCTGATGATGGCTCTTGAAAAGTCATAGATTATTAGTATAAAGTTTCAGTGAACAACCCATTTTTTCCAAACACAAAAGGAAAAATGTACTTTCTGCATCTTATGACTATTACTGATGATGCGTGAAATACCACAATTTTAAGGGGAGACACCAAGGGCAAAACTCATTTTCTGTTCTTGAATAATTCGTTTTCTCAGCATAGGCATTCATTTAGAAACAACACAATTTTCCATTCTGCTTTTAGTGACTCAAAATCCATTTTTGTTTACGTCATTGTCAATATCAGCTTCTAAAGTAGCTTCTACACACAACAAAGTTTAAGTTTTGAACAAGATGAAGAAGTCTTAACAGAAGGATTTCTTAAAGGTGGGGTAGCTGATTTTCACACTGCAAACACATTTTGGGTTAAATCTGACAATCTTTCTCTCCTAAATCCTAAGACACACGCTTAATATCAACATTTATTCATTTTTGGTTGCAAAAAATCACGGTTTTAAAAAATAAAAAAAATATCATATACTTTTTAGTTGAACACATTTACTAATTTAAAACTAAAAAAGTTAGCAACCCCAACTTTAATATCTAAGCCTAATGTTTATGCAAATTGTCAGTCACAACTCAAAAAACTAAATAACCCCCTCTGTAAAACTCTTGTATTAAATATGTCAACTAATGAAATAATAAGTCTAAACATTTCTCTGTCTATATTTACTGACCTGTAATCAAATTTTGGCCAGTTTTCCACATAAAATGCCTTATTTTTATATGAAAACACGACATGATCAAACTCTTGTAATACATTTTTTTCTCATTAAGTGAGTAAACTGCACGAGACTTTTTACATTGATATCTATAATTTTAAGATATTTTTCTCATTCATCTGCAGTGTCTTGCATTAACAAACGTGTACTGTTTATGAAGGAAACCAATCAATCTTCCAGTGAGACCTATAAGAACACGGGACTTCAATCATGTTTCAGCTTTTTAACTTGATAAAATGATAGAGGGTTTGATGTGGTGTTTAGCTCCTATTGTCTGGTGAAACAAAGAAAACAAGCAAGCCTGTCAGAGTGATTGTCTTGTTGCTGCCACATTATTTCTGAAGCACGTCCATATCACAGGCTGTTCTTTGTCTGCTCCATTCACTCATGAACCGAGATCAAATGAGCGTGTTATAAAACCACCAAATGTGACCCAGAGACCAATCAATAAAACATCTTATTTTCACAGATGGAGGGAGAGACAGGAGAACACTGATGTGATGTGATGGATGATGAATTAAAACAAATTTTATGTGCAGATGTTTTACTTTACAGTAGCTCACTAAAATATAGACCTACAATTACTATAGTTTTATATGGTTTTTTTTTTTCAAGAAGAAAGTACAAAGCTAATCATCTGTCGAAAAAACGTATTTATAGAGTCACTGTCGCCCGCGTGATAATAAATAATGCACAGGTCTTACAAGTTATTATACATTCACTCCTCACAAAGAGTCCTGCCTATGGGGCCTTACAAACGCAAGAAATGAAGCTAAAGTGTTTTGTTTAAATCCACAAAGGCAGTGTTAAAAACACTGTCATAATATCATCTTTTCAGGCCTAACAACGGCTTGAGTGTGTAGCTATATGCAAAAAATTGTTTAACAGTTTTAGCTTCTAACAACGAGAAATAGGCTAAACGATTTAAAAGCACCAAAATAGCATTCCTGCACCATTTCCAGGGCCTACTCTTCTCCAGACTGGTCAATTTTTGTAATTTGGAAAATTCGTAGGCTATTTCAAATGAAGAACACCAACGACTAAAGGGTTAAATGAACGTTTTACTTTGAAAGAAGTGACCGGATGTAGAGCAGTATGACCCCCCCGCACGCGCCCCTCTGCGCACCAGTGAGAGACCAATGACCTGACGAGAGGTGAATTGGTTTTCACAGTTGTAACCGCGCTCTGAGGTAAGTTCAGTCGGTGTGTGGTTCGCGCGTGACGGACAGAGTGGGCACTGTTGTGTTTCTTCAGACTGAACAGCTGTGGCGCATGGCGACAGAGTAGCGGCTCTCCTCTGCTACAGTGGGACACGTCCTGTAGCCTCCATAGGGCTACACTGTATTTACAACGTTGCAACTTGTTGTCTGTTTGTATTAATCGTGTTGCTTTGCTACTATCAATATATTACACTAACTACAGTTATAACGCCTTTTGAGAAGTCTCTCTCAATTATTAAGCATTTAGCAATTCTGCATCAAGACATTCCAGGGTTTTCGTCTCCAAACTCCAAGTTCTCCGTTTCTTATAAGTTTAGCTTGAAAAACTACAGACTTAACTTTGTACTAGCAAAATTAAATAAAACAGAAGAGACATTCGTTTGAATTCTCTGGGCTAATGCTTCAGTTGTTTTTTGGATTGTAACCTATTTCAAATGAGCATCTTAAGGGTTAACAATGTGGTAATCTGATGTAAACAACAACAACAAAGTAGCTTCCAGAGATACAGAATAGCAAACTGAAAAGGAAACTTAGCTTAGGACTAGCCTAGATAATTAGCCCTTATAAGAAGACTACCTATATTGTCCATTGTAACAAAAACATGTTAATATATTTTTTGTTTTTCAGAAAACATGTTGGAGAAAAAGCCCAAATTTAGCGTGGATCAGGCGTCTGACATACTGAAGAGGCTGTATGATGTGACAACCTCTAAGATCAACCCTCTGCCCAGCTACGATGACCAGAACTTCTACGTCTTATCCACGAATGGAAAAGAGTATGTTCTGAAAATAATGAACTCCGAAGACAGCCAAAACCCCTCTCTTATTGAACTCCAGACCTATGCCATGTCGTTCCTGCACGAGAATGGCATTCCGGCCCAAACTGCCACACCAACAGTCACCGGACAGCTCATGAGCCTGGAAGAGTTAGGTAAGAGGCTTGTTGTTTCGCACTTTGCTTCTTGGGAGTGCCCCATAAACTCTCATTAACCAAAGAAGTGCTGCAGTAATTTCCCATATATAAGTATAAATACAAAAAATATATATATATATTAATACATAAATATTTGTTGAGTGGTATCACTGACTGTGCAAAATAATAAGAAAACCACATACAGTATGACAAAATTGTTATGGTTTAATACGCATCAATATTACAAAGCCTTCATAATAAATAAGTTTTAGTCTGAATTTTAAAGTGATACTCTGGCTTTCAATATTGATGGAGCGTAACAGAGTATAGTACAACACTTTTAACTTTTATTTGACTGTATTTGCGTCTTTACACATGAATTGACTTCAGGAAAAAAACATTTGAGAATTATCAATATAACAATGAATAGATTATGGTTCTGCAAAAAAAACAAAAACAAAACGATATTGTAATTTTTTTTCTATTGTTAAAATATTGTGTTTAAAGTTTGTAGACCATTACCATTAACATTTTAAAGAAAACTGAAATATGATCTACAGAACAAGACCCTTGTGAATGCTTGTCTAAACTTTAGGTATAACACGTTTTTTTTACTCTAATGGCAGAAATTAGGCTATATTGTGGCTCTTCTCTAATATTTATTAAAATATGCTTTTAAAATTTCAAAATAACTAAACATTTGATTTGATTGCGCTAGATTCGGCAGCTCTACTTAATATACATAATATAAAATTACACTATTAAACAATTCCGCAATTTCTTTTCTGTATTTATTTTAATTGTTTATTTCAAATGTCCTTTCAAATGTATCCACCACCTTCTCTGTATTAGTGAAGAAATGTCTCACACATCATACTGGCAAAGGTCAAGGCTAATAGTTAACTAAAGTACTGTAACTTGGAAAATGCATGATAAGGATTGTGTAGTGGCGCTTTAAGTTGGCTGAACGCGTGCTGTTTAAATGTGCTGTAGTGAAAATGAAATACCAAGTTGGACTTAAAGTTCGTTTGGATATGCCAATCCATTTATTTAACAGAAATTGAAAGTAAATACCTGACAAATGAAGAAACCAGAGTAAATTGTCAGCACGGTCAAAACCGTGTCAGCTCTCAGCGCCACACACCTGTGACTAATTGGCGCTCCCTTTATCTAATTTCCGCCTCAGGCCTCCCAGAGCGCCCTCTGGCGTAATGGCTCTACCATACCGGCCCCTAATTGTCTATGACCAATACATAACAATTAAACAAAAGTAGAGCCGACAAAACATTTATAAACAAAAACTTCAATGTTCAAATTTACAAAAAGAAAAATTCAACCATAATAAATAAAGTACCATATCAATAACCCCCTTTTTTTTACGGTTTATTTTTCATGTAATTGTTTAACTCCTTTTTTTTTTAAACAATATTTTCTTTACATTAATACGTAGCCCATTACTTTAAGGGATAGTTTAAGACCTGATTAAATGTCATTTTCGACTAACATGCAAAGTTTTGTTACAGGTCTTTTTATAGTATTTGTCTTTGTTTTGATTTCAACAGATCGAACTACTCCATATTTGTCTGGAAATACATTTATGATTTTTCCAATCATCCAGGAGTTGCGAGGGGCAGAAGAGTCTGCAACGAGAACAACGCCTCCCACTTTTAAGTTCCGTTTCAACTGATTCCATTTTTGTCTTTCTTGAAGGTTTGCCAGATACTCTTTGGACCATCTTTTCCAAAATAAGTCTGAAATGTATTGTGCTTGTTTCCATCTTCGTCGAATGTACAAGTCTTGCTGGTCAAAGACACCAAGAGGAAGAGTTGGTTGGCGTTTGAGTGTGAGCAGATGATTAGGTGTCAATGGTTCCAAGTCATTAGGATCTTCTGATGCTGTAGTGATGGGTCTGTCGTTGAGAATTACTTCAGCTTCACATAGAACAGTGGCTAAAGTTTCATCAGTTAGGGTTTGTTGACATAGAACAGAACACAACACTTTACGAACCAACTTTATCATGCTTTCCCAAGCACCTCCATGGTGTGAAGCAGATGGTGGATTGAAAGTCCACTTAATCTCATCATGCAATAGAGTTTTTTCTATTTTGTTATGGTCCAAATCAGTTATTGTTTTCTTTAACTCTTTTTCAGCTGCAGTGAAATTAGTGCCATTATCGGATCTGAAGTGAGAAACCGGTCCTCTTCTGCACATGAAACGTCGGATTGCACTGATACATGAGTCTGTGTCTAGTGAATGTGCCACCTCAATGTGGACTGCTCGGCTGGCCATGCATGAGAATATGACTCCATAACGCTTTACATAGGCGCGTCCATATTTTACCTCTATAGGCCCAAAATAATCGACTCCCACATTTGTGAATGGTGGCAAGTCTGGAGTCGTCCTTTCTCCTGGCAAATCAGCCATTTTCTGTTGACACAACTTTCCTTTGTATTTTCTGCAAAAGACACATTTTGACAGAATTTTCCTTGTTGCAGCATTTGCGTGAGTGATCCAATATTTTTCTCTTAATTTTGAGAGCACTTGATTTCTTCCAATATGTCTTGATTGTTCATGAATGTCTTTGATAATCAGACTTGACACATGTTGATCTTTCGACAAGACGATTGGATGCTTTCGAGCTGTTGGCATAGCTGTGCTTGATAGACGACCACCAACACGAAGAAGTCCATTTTGAAGCACTGGATTTAACTTGTAAATATGACTGTTTCTTTTGATAGTTCTTTGACTTAACAGAGCATTTATTTCATTGGAGAATCTTTGTTCTTGAGAGAATCGAATGATTGTATCTTCTGCTTGAGATAGATCTTCAGTTGACAACTTTGTTTCTTTGAACTTGTTTTTAAGATTGCATACTTCTTGTTCAATGTAAGACTGAGTATTGTTCTGAGAAAGATGCTTTCTGGCTTTGCAGAGTTCAAGCAATGCCGTTTTGATCTTTAAAATCCAAGCAACTGCAGTTTTTAGTCTTTTCCAATCTGAGAAATGATTGATGAGTGCGTTGATTGGATCACTTTCTGTTTGCGTTGGACAAGTGATGATGTCATTTTTGACCTCTGGATCATCAACATCCGAATCATCAAAGTTTGCTTGATTGATTTGCCATGAACTTTTAGTACTCCACAAAAAATCTGGACCCTTTAACCAGCCTTTTGTGTTTAGGAGGTTGTGCAGTGAAACACCTCTGGACGTGATGTCTGCTGGATTCTCTTTTGTCGAAATGTAGTGCCACTGTTGAGGACTTGATGCCTTTCGAATCAGTTCAATTCTGTTTGCCACAAATGTTCTGAATCTTTTGTTTTCATTGTTGATATATCTGAGAACCGTAGAACTGTCAGACCAGAAGTAGGAATCATTAAGTGGAATTTGTAGCTCTGTTTTGATAAGTTTGTCCATTTGTGTTGCTAGAACAGCTGCAGTGAGTTCTAGTCGAGGTATTGTGACAGTTTTGAGTGGTGCGACTCTGGCTTTGCTAAGCAGAAGAGTGACATGTATTTGACCAGACTGATTTTCCATTCTCCTTTTCAAGCCAGTTAAACGTTGTTGTGCCATGCATCGATTGTTTGGAAGATTCACATTTTGATTCTTGAACGGCAACTTTAGACTGTAATGTCCATCCTCAAATTTTACAGATCGCTCCATAATCTGCATAAACTTTGTGTCCTCTTGTGACAGCTCCTCTTTTTCCTCCTTATTCAAATCTTTGAAATCATGTTCATATTGTTTTTCCAACAGACTTTCAAGAGTGTACACTGAAGTACGATTGACACACACATGACCGTTCACATTTTCTGCATCTTTATCACTTTCACCTAATCCACCAACAACCCATCCCAAGAGTGTTTGTGTGGCATAAGGTCCATCTCCTTGGCTGTTTATAACCCTCCAGGGTTCATGCAGCTTTGAGGCATCTGTGCCTATTAAGAGATCAACTTCCGCTTCAATCTCAGGAAGTTTCACTTGATGCAGATACGACCATTGTTTTATTTCACTTTGTGTCATAATGTTTGCTGTGTTTACAGGCATTTGTTTTTGCGTGTACACCACGGGTAAATCATAAAACTCAGTCCCATGAAGACTTGAGATTTCCAGATCATTGAGAATGTACGTAGATGTTGTAGTGATTGGACTCATAGTAAACAAACGGATCTTTGATCTTTTACCAGTTAAGTTTAGTGTTTCGCATTAGACTTTCTGTACAAAATGTTGATGTGAACCATTATCAAGGAAAGCATACGTTTGTACCAGTTTGTTTCCCTTTTTGGACTTCACTGTGACAGGGAGGATTGATAACTTTCCACCTAAACCGGCCCCAGTGTGGCTCACACACGACTGAGAGGACAGTGAGGTGTTTTTAGCATGTTCTGTTGTACATGGTGAGTGACATTTGTGCTACAGATTTGTCAACTTTTATAACTGTATGCAGAGCAGTTGGATGGTTGAGTTTGCATTTGTTGCACAGCGTTGGTTTGTTACATTGACTGGCAAAATGTCCAAGTCTCAAACATTTAAAACAAGCTCCTTTGTCTTTGAGGAAACTTATCTTGTCACGATGTAGTTTTTCAATGAACTGTTGACATTTGTTAATTGAATGTGTTTGAGAGCAGAAGAGACATTTGAAAGTATTTGCACTCTTGTCTTTGGGTTTTTCACTTTTATCTTTATTTGAATTGTTTGATTGACAGACATTGACAGCAAAGTTCTCATGTCTTGATTTTGGTTTAAATGTTTCAGTTGGTTTGATAGATTTGACACGTTCAGTTCCTTGAGTTTGAATATCACCAAAAATCGGATCGGAAATGATCTTGACTTGTCTTTCCACATAGGCAACAATATCTGAAAAGTTTGGTCTGCGGTGATGAGTCTCTTGGATGTCACATGCAATGTTTCTGAATTGCTCTTTCATTTTGTACGGAAGTTTGGAGATGACAGTTTTCATATTTGATGACATGTTCAGTTCATTTAAGTGTGTCAGATCAGACATGGCGTTGCTGCATCCACGGAGAAATAATGCATAGTCTTGCAATAGAGAGACATTTTCAACTTTAATATTTGGCCAAGTAAGAACTTTTTGCATGTATGCATTTGTCAGTTTTATTTCGTTTCCAAAATGCTCGTACAACAATGATTTTGCTTTTTCAAATCCAAGTTCAGGAGACATGTGTAAACAGGTTTGAATAAGTTCTTTGGGACGCCCCCTGGTGTACCGCTCCAGAAAGTACAAGCAGTCACCCTTTGAGGCACACTTTTCCTCCACACAATGTTTAAACGCTTGAATAAACACTTTGAATTTGAGTGGATCTCCATCGAAAATAGGAATGTCTCTTGGTGGCAGTTGTGTGGCATTTTGTTGCTGAATAAGAAGATCTGAAATGTCGTTTTGGTTTTGAAGGAATTGTACCAGTAAACTTTCATTTCTTTGTTCAGTTGAAAGTTGAGACACATTCATTTCAGACTGGATGTTTGAAGGAATATTTTCTGTTGGTTTCGATGTTTGTTTGGTGGTGGGAGTGGTCTCAATTTGCACATTTGTTTCAGTTTGCAAAGCCCTTTGTTTTGTGACAGAAGTGATGCTTTTCCTTGCTTTAGAAGCATATGAATTCATCCCATCACTGTATGTGTCCAGCACGGCGAGCTCTGCGTTGGCTGCTTTGATTTCAGCTTGAAGTTTAACAGTCTCAAGCCTTTTCTTATTTCTTCTTGTTTATTTTCCCACTCCTGTTTTTCCTTCATGGCGAGTTTTTCCAAATCATGTTGTTCCTTTAAAGCTGCCTCCTTTGCCATTAGTGCTGCCATTTTTGCTTCCGCTTGTGCCCGTACAAGTGTAGATTTTGTAGAGTGGTTTGATTTTGAAGATTTACGGGAAATGTTTGATGCACTATCAGATGGTTGTATGTCATCCAAAAATTTTCCAGATACATTTTCATCACATGCGCTCTTTAAATATTCTGTCACAGACTCACAACACTCTTGAACACTTAGGAGTTTAGCTTTAAACCAGATTTCATTTTTCTCTTTGTCAGGGTCAGGCAACAAGACAACTAGATTCTGATGAGCAACCTTTGCCTCATTAATCAACTTTTCATATTCAGTAAATAACATTCAACCTCATTTGAAAACCAGTTTGTGACATTAAACCATTGAGTCTTTCTTTAACATTAGCAGCCTTTGTAAGAAAGATTTTCTTGTTTCTCCAAATCTGCTATTTTAACAAGTAAAGCCTTTTCTGTTAATTTAGTAGCACGTTTACTTTTAACAACTGGCTCACTTTCAACCACAAGAGGTTGTTCAACCTGCACTTCGGTCTCCACAAGCACATTTGAACATTCTTCATTTACTTCACTCATTTTTTGTTTGTTTCATACACCAAGAGCAAAGAAAAATAAAATACAAACTTGTAGACACAATATGAACTTTTTTTTTTACTCTTTTGTACCCTTTAAAACAGAATAGTTTGTTTCAGAAGTCTTCTTAAGTTCAGTTCTCTTCACCAATGCGCATTGGATTTATTAGGCCTTTTTATTTAGAAAAGTTCCAGTCAGTTTTTGTGTACACTTCTTTATTTTTAATGCGTGAGTACCTTATTGTAGGTCTTCGCGTTTCAGCAGGCCAGACTAGCCGCTGTACCTTTTGGCCGCCCCAGGCACGACCTTACCGCACCGCGCGGCACCTCCTCTCCGGCCCCGGTACGACTGTAGCGGCCGACCGCTCCGCTCCGCCAGGCGAGACCCAGTCTCCCAGCCTCCGCTCACCTCCGCCCGCACCGCTCCTCTCCGTCGCCCGGGAGGACCCAGTCGCTCCCGCCTCTGCTCCGGTAGCAGCGTGCCCACACCGTCAGTCCGCTCGTGCCGCGTGCATGAGACCCAGTCTCCCAATGCGCACGAGCTCCTCCCACGCCCGGTGGAGCCGGGTCGCTTCGGCTTTCGCACCCAGTGCGATGACTGACAGGCCACGGCGGTGGTGATGGTGGTTGTTAGGCAGATGGATTAAAGTTCATGCTGTTGTTTCCCACACGATGATGAGAGCAGGTTTTGACACAATGTAGTGGCGCTTTAAGTGGCTGAACGCGTGCTGTTTAAATGTGCTGTAGTGAAAATGAAATACCAAGTTGGACTTAAAGTTCGTTTGGATATGCCAATCCATTTATTTAACAGAAATTGAAAGTAAATACCTGACAAATGAAGAAACCAGAGTAAATTGTCAGCACGGTCAAAACCGTGTCAGCTCTCAGCGCCACACACCTGTGACTAATTGGCGCTCCCTTTATCTAATTTCCGCCTCAGGCCTCCCAGAGCGCCCTCTGGCGTAATGGCTCTACCAGATTGCTTAAAAGAACTTAATAACGTGACACAGTAGTAGCCTGTAGAACCAGTGTTGTATTGAGAACATTACTAATATTGTTTCTCTCACTGACAGATTGTGGCTGTGGTCAGCAGAAGTATCTGGTGCGACTGTTGAGTTATTTACCTGGACAAACTATTTCCAAAGTCCCCCTCACACCACAGATTTTATTTGAGGCCGGTAAGATGGCCGCTAAAATGGACAAAGTTTTGCAAAAGGTATCCAACACAAATGTTATTGTTTATGCCATGCAGATGCAGTATTTGTTTCATACTGATTTTACAGATGGACCATCCTAATATCAGAGAGTTGGACCGCGATGGATTCATCTGGAGTTTGTCAAACCTTCTCGTGCTAGAGAAATATTTGTATGTGTTAGATGGAGAGCCACTTCAAAAGGTGGTACAGTCAGTAATCAACCTCTACAAGCTGACAATAGTTCCCAAATACACGCACTTTCGCAAATGTAAGTACATAAACATGTATTTTCATGTGGGGCTGGGCAAGGTTGAAGATAAAATAATTTGAACCTAATTTTGAAATACACAAATTTTCTCTTAAATACAGCTTTATTAAAAAAATGTACAACATATAAAAATAAATTGGATATCATTCATTGGATATCAATGAACATAAACAATGAGTTCATGTTCATTGAACTCCTTGTTCCCTGCTGGGGCTTGGGCCTAATTAACAAGTACCGCTTCAATGTTTTGAGTCTGTATAGTTCACATATTACAGATATTTTCAATGAGATAATTCAGCCCTATATGAAGTGAACTTTCAGTAGTTACTTCTTGAATCCAATAAAAATACTCAAAATACTGCACATCTCATCTTTAACATAGCTTTTCATATTACACTTATTGCAATTTTAGTAGAAAGTCTTGGTGCCAGTTCTGGTGTGCTATTATTACACAAATCTTAATAAAATTGTAAGTCTTGATCTAGCTTTAAGAAAATTTTGATACTTTTGGCATATCCCTATTTTCACGTTTTTCTTGTTTTTGTTTTGTTTTTTGCACCATATGTAAAAATGTCCTTAGGTTACCTACTGTATGTGTAATATATTCTTTGTATTTTTATATAGGTATAAATCATGGAGACTTCAACGATCTCAATGTCCTTGTCCAACCTGACAATAATGGCTGCTACACGATTTCTGGCATCCTTGACTTTGGCGACATGAACAGTGGATTTTACATTCATGAGCTGGCTATCACAATAATGTACATGATGATAGAACATCCAAATCCTATAGAAGTGGGAGGAGCAGTGTGGCGGGATGGGAGAGTGAACTACCTCTCAATGAAGCCGAGAGGACAGCCTGTACGTGCTGGTCATGTCCCGCTTCTGTCAGTCTCTAGTTTTTGCTCGTTATTCTGTTCTTATGCAGCCAGAGAACGAGGAGTATCTGATGATAACGTCAGGAAAGGTGTTCAGATTCTTCAGGACATTTGGACATTAGGACAGCAGCATGTGGAAACGATTTGGTTTCAGAGCGCAGAGAAGTACTGTGCCTCAAAATGATACGAAGCTTTAACTCCTTTAGAAAAATCAGTGCCTCAGCAATCATGTTTTACTGACATAATGGAAAATAGCTCTTATTATATTAATTGCTGTTATTACTATCAACCTGTCAAGTCTTCTTTTAATATATTTAGATTTTTATTCCACCATCCAATAAAAAATAAATTATCAAGTTCCTGGAAATGTTAAAGATAAAATATATTTAGACTCAAATCAGCCATTCTTTGTTCTCTAAACCTCAAATTAAAATAAATGTGAAAAATATGACCTTTATATTGTTACAGGTCCCTAAAACCATTTTTTTACCTTCAGCTTTTGAAAAGAATTTGTCAAAACCCGCTATACTGCTCCATATTTTTCCTAAAGAAAATTCAGGTAGAAAATATATTTTTTTTATTTCTTCTAGAGCTTGTTCTTACTAATGATTAGATTCCATCAGGCATCAAAGGGTTAGAAGTATTGAGCTTCAGTGTTACCTCGATTTAGCCAATTGTTTAGTTCAAAGGGTTCATAAACTGTTTCAGTTTGAATTTTAGACCATTTTTGGCAGATGTTTAGTGAACATTCTCGAATCTCTAAGAAGAGATGTTCTTGCTCGTTAAGATGAAGATACTTATCCTAAATTTGGATGCAGGATTATGAAATCATCTGTTCAACATTCTTCTTGTGATCATGCTACTTTTGATCTGAACAAAAAAAGAAATAGGACGGGTAGACTTTTCTTAGACTTTCCTCCACAAAGCTCAAATACTGTTATAATGCACCATTCAAAGTTTTTAACCTGGTTATAATGGCTTTCTTCACCATTAGTTTACTCAAAGTTATATTTGAATTGATTCCTGCATGTTTGAGTAATCTTGTTCTTCAGCTGGAGCTCAAGTGCTCAGAAAATCCTGTTCTCACTACCACCTATCCCCTCCCACTTGTCTGTATTTACTTGTTATAATTCAAAAGATAATACGCAAAGTGAAACATATATGGTTTAAAACGGTCCCATAGCCACTTTCCAACAATTAAAATGTGTTATTTAAAATCGTTGCTTCTTACAGTTAAAATTTAAAGTGAAGAGGCGGGGTTATCAGTTCTGCAGTTTTGAACAGGAAGTCAATAGAGCAGTTTTTTTTAGCTGTTTTAGCTCAATTTTGTGTTTTACAATGAACAAAAGGTAAATTACTGATCTGCAAATGTTCTAGTTTCTTACTAAATAGTTGGAAAAAACACAATAGGACCCATTTAAGGAAAGGCAACAATATGAAAACTGGGATGTAGCGTGAATAGAGACAGTTATCTCCTCTTTTTATATATATATACTGTATATATATATTTAAATGCCCTGTTCTTATTCATGTCTTTTACCAACTATTTTAAATACTAACCTTAAAAGCCCTACCAGGGACGGGGACTGTAAATTAGCCAATGGCTAGAAGCCTTATGCACATGGACATCGGTTACTTTCTAGTAGCTGATGCACTGTTGCTGTCAAATAAATAAAAATAAAAAAGAAACTGAAATGTCTTACAGGACTCGTTTGTATCTTCTATACTCATACAAAATAGTGCATATTCGTCTACAATACTACTTGTTTTCTTCTTAGGCTATTGTAATGGTGAGCTTCATGTGATACATGAGAGGTACAATATATTCCTAGAAGAGGACAAACGTGTCTCCATTTAATAAGCAATAACATAGAACCCAGAAAATTTTTATCTAGATTTGCAGCGTAATTAGATTTTACTCTGAGGCTTCAATTTTAGTCCTGTTCTTTTAAAAATAAACGTAACTAATTAGAGCCCATTGTTTGCTGCGACCAGTTGTAACAAACACGTTAAGGAGCAGCTCTGGATTCAGGTTAAAAAGCATATTCCTTATTATGGCTTAGTGTGGCTTTTGTTGTTGTTTTGCTTAGGTCATACCATCTTCAAGGATAATCATGAAGGTCTCTCATGCTCATGATAGTTTATGGCCAGACTATCATTTCTTGCCTCAAAAATACAGAGTCAGTTGTTTAAATAATATTCTAAAGCAGTACACTCATATTTTTATTGTCAAATCCTCTTTGTCAACACTAACCCACCACCGCCCTTCTTAACTCCTAAAAACATTTAAACAATGGAATGATTCTGCACAGACAGATGTGGAGGTAACTATGTAAACAAGGTAAGATTCTCAATGTTCTGGTGTGTTCTTACTTTATTTTAGTTTAATGCTGTTGATTCATTTGGATAGCACTGATACATATACAGCGAGAAACCTTGACTTTTAATTGCTAACGTTTTTTTTTTGTTTCTTTGCAAGAATTGTAAACATTTGGACTAGATAACTTCATATTACATGAAAAATAAATAGAAAATTGTGAGCGCTTCCAGGATCTGCAAATAGGATGGCCCTATCCTAGAAGAAGAGCACATGATTGTTTGCAGATCCTGGAAGCGCTCACAATTTTCTCTTTAACTTATATTACATTAATTTACTGTATTTATTCTTCCATTGTTGAAGCAGCATAACAGGCAAACTAAACTCTGAACACAATCAAATTTAATATAGAACTTAAGGTAAGGGTTGTGTGTTCATGTTTTTCTTTTTTTATGCCACATGACATTACTCAACTGCAATGAGTATATGGTTTTTTTGTTTGTTTTCTTTTGTATACATTATTTATTTTGTACATTGTATTTGTATTATTGATGTCATTGATTTTTCTTATTTATTTTCTACTGAATATAGTTTTCAATCGTTTTTATTTCACTTTCTCATAATTTTAATACTACTACAAATATCTCTCTTGAAATATATATATTTTATTATCATTATTATTTTTCTTCTTACAATTAATTTCATATTTTATTATTATTATATTGTTTCTATTGTTTTTTTTTGTACAATATAAAAAAGCATATATGCCTGCTGGAATATATAAATACTTCCAAATGCTTCCAATAAAATATTTGAACGAAATTTAATATAGAGCTGTTTAATTGCGAAGTACCTGGAAGACTGAGAAGGTAGGTGGGGATGGAAATGCAGTAGGTGTTTGTAATGAGGAAAAACAAATATTTAAACTGCTGTAACTGTGGTGGTCCTGGTTGATGCTGTATGATAGAAATAGTAAAAGAAATTGCTGTTCTAGGCAGTTTTTGACTCGAAAATACATTTTAGAAATGAACTTGGAAAGAAGCCAAAACAAATAAAATACCTCAAACAATGGAAAAGTAAAAAAGTGAGTTTAAAGTATTTAGTTTGTTTCTAAAAGAATGTTTTAGAAAATGTGCACTCACAAGTGAACCTGTGATGAAGAGGTCATAATGTCATGTTCAACTCAGTAGCAACCCAATTTCTTCACTGAGCTGAGGTCTGTTTTTTAAAATTTAATATCAAACCCTCTCATACTCACGCACATACAAAAAAAGAAATCCCTAATATTTTTTATTTAAGGTTAAGGTTAAGGTTAAGTACACTTTATTGTCCCCGTAGGAAAATTTGTCCTCTGCATTTGACCCATCCTTCAATGCCTCTGGGGCATCTCCTCAGGAGCAGTGATGATCGCCGCAGTGCAGCGCTCGGGGACCCATCTCTAGATGTTGTTGCTAGGCTTGGTCAGGACTACCGTAGCTGGAGGATATTACCCTAACATGCATGTTATTGATTGGTGGGGGAAACCGGAGTGCCCGGAGGAAACCCACCCAGACACGGGGAGAAACATGCAAACTCCACACAGAAAGGCCCGGGCTCGTGCGGGAATCGAACCCGCGACCTTCTTGCTGTGAGGCAAGAGCGCTATCCGCTCAGCCACCGTAAATTAGTTTAGGAAGGACTAAGACAAAGATACTTCTTCACAGGTCTGTCCATAATACATTTAATTTTATGTTGCTTCTTGGGCCATTTCTGAAGATGACATAAAGCCCAAGTTCAGTCTTTCTCAGGCATCTGACATACTGAGGAGGTTGTACGACCTGACGACCTCTAAGATGAACCCTCTGCCCAGTTACGATGACCAGAACTTCTACGTCTTATCCACAAATGGAAACGAGTATGTGCTGAAAATATCAAACTCTGATGACAGCAAGAACCCAACTCTTATTGAACTCCAGACTTTTGCCATGTCTTTCCTGCACGAGCATGGAATGCCTACTCAAAAGGGAATTCCAACTAATAAAGGAGAACTCATGAGTCTACATGAACTAGGTATTCATTTCTGGAGATTGAGGATTTGGACACAATGCTGTCTGTCAGTCAATGCATATCTGAATACTTTATAGAACATTCTAATTCAAAAGGAATCTATTTATGATCTAATTTTACCGCACATCAATTGTACATTATTCCAGTACTGGCTTCTCAGATTTTATTGTTTTTGTCATTGACAGATTATGGTTTTGATCGCCAAAAGTACCTTGTGCGACTGTTGAGTTATTTGCCTGGAGAAACCATAGCCAATGTTCCTCTCACTCCACAGTTATTGTACAAGACTGGCAAGATGGCTGCTAAAATGGACAAGGTTTTACAAGAGGTAATATGCAATTGTTAAATTGCCAGTTTTTAAACTATATTAAAATACTTTTTTTATTTGTTAGATGAAACACTCCAAGATCGGTGTTCTTGACAGAGATGATTTCAACTGGAAATTGTCAAACCTTCCAGTGTTGGAAAAGTACTTGTTCGTATTAGATGGAGATCGCATTCAAGAAGTGGTGAAGTCTGTCATTCAGCTGTTCAAGTCAACCGTGTCCAGAAATATCCCTATTTCAGAAAAAGTATTATCTGTTTATGTGCTATGCCGCTCTTAATTAATAATGTTTTAAGGATATTTCTTTTCTCTCTCAAGGTATAAATCAGGGAGACTTCAACGACCTCAATGTGCTTGTCCAACCTGACGGTGATGGCTGCTACACGATTTCTGGCATCCTTGACTTTGGCGACATGAACAGTGGATTTTACATTCATGAGCTTGCTATCACAATTATGCATATGATGGTAGCACATTCAAATCCTATAGAAGTGGGAGGACCAGTGTTGGGGATGGGAGAGTGAACTACCGCTCAATGAAGCCGAGAGGGACAGTCTGTACGTGCTGGTCTTATCCTGCTTCTGTCAGACTATATGTTACATTCGATATTCTCTTCTCACACAGCGAAGAATGACTATCTAATTATGTGGTCCAAAAAGGTGGACCACGTTCTCTGGGACTTTTGGAAGCTGAATAAAGAACATGTGGAGAGGGTTTGGTTTCATGGTAATAACCTGTAGGTTACCTTAGGTTCCCTAGTCTCTAGATATCTTTGACAATTTAGGTTTTAAATTTAACAACTTCCTCTCATATATACTTCAATGCATGGTTAATATCGACATGTATACACTTTGGTTGCGATTATGGTCAAATGTCTTTTTACAAACAACAGTGTGTGTGAGTGTACCACCCAAGCACAGACAAGCAGAGGACAGCATTCAGCTCCTTATTAGAACTCAATTTTTTTAGTATTCAATTCACATAGGTTACTACTTTAGTTTAACAGACATAAGAGAGGAGCTATTTAGCCTGATGGGATGTAATTCACAACTTGAAACTAACCAAGTAAACAATAATCTAATTAATTTTAAACTGGCACAAATGACATAACATCAAAAACTATAATATATTTACAATTATGGAGTTTATAAATACTGTCTTTCAATATCAATATGTGCCATATTCTCATAAACTCAAAATAATTGCCAACTGATCAAGCATCTCCACGTCGATTTATATGTCATGTCTTTCAAGTGTTTACTTGACAACAGAACTCCTTCAAATACAAGTACACCAAGACACACCCACAGCTTTTACAAGTTAGGACTAACGAGTTCAAATGTTAGTTTTTGTCTAGTTCTGCTTGGGATCAGGTTGAACCAGATTTGCGTCATTATTTACTTGTTACTTGTTGGTTTTTTTTGTCTGCTCAGAGGGGCTATAGTGCGATTTCTTTTTAAATTTTTCTTGAAGTAACCAGTTATGGGTATCTGTGTATTTTCATGTTTATATCAAAAAATGTATTTACAGAAATGGACAAAGCTGTTAACCCTCGACCAGAATTCACCCAACAACAGGCGGCTGATTTGACCCAACATCTTTACGGGCTTACAATAAATGAGATCACTAGTTTACCAAGTTATAATGATCAAAACTTCTGCATTAAAACCAAAAGTGGTTCAAAGTTTGTTCTGAAGATCACAAACTCACTTGACAGTAAAAACAGCACAATTTTGGAGGTGCAGACCCAGGCCATGTCCTTCCTTCAGCGCAGTGGTCTTCCTGTACAGATGGCCCTGTACAACACTACTGGACATCTCCTGAGTTTTGAGGAACTAGGTAACTTTTACTGTATGTTTGTCACTTTCTCTCACTCAGTTACAGCATTAACAGCTACAATTATTGACTATAAACAAACCAGATCCACATTCACATGCCAGTTTAAAGCCACCAATATTTAATTTGTGATACACTTTGTGCATCCTCTCATGCATTTTACCCAAAGATCTTATAGACTTAGCTTTAAAAACATTAGTTCTATTGATTCCTCTGTGCATCTTTTAGTCCAGTTGTCTTTTAAGAATCTGAAAAACCGGTTTTACAAAGTGTTTTTGCTAAATTAGACTGCGGTAATGGACGTCAGACTTACTGTGTGAGGCTGCTGGTCTATCTTCCTGGTGTGACCATATCAAAATGTCCAGTAACTCAAGATATAGGAAGAGTCGGAGCCACATTATCTAAAAAAATGGAAAAGGTATGTAAGATAACTGCATTTGTTAAGGTTAAGGTGATTTTTTTTAATATATCTATAAACATTTACTTTTAATGTTTTATTGAATGGCTATTGTCTATATTCTAGTTTGAGCATCCAAACCTAGGTGTATTGGATGTATTCAATGATAAGTCTTGGGACATTGGCCATATTCATTTAGTGGAGCAATATCTGTCAGTGATGGATGGAGATCCTCTGCAAGACATTATAACAGAAGTAATTCAAGCATTAAAGTCAGAAGTGCTTCCAAAGCTCAATTCATTTCAAAGAGGTAACGTAATATTGCCGTCTTTTTAATTGAGCTGATCGATTTAACTTTATAATTGAAAAAAATTTACATAAAACAAAAACAAAGAGTTTATATAACCTCGAGCTGAAATGTCCATAAAGTAGTACACAAGTGAATCGATCCAATCAGACAAATGAAAAGGTGAGACATGCCTTTTGACGTTATCACTGCGCCGCTCAGGTCTTCAAGCTGCTGGAGGACTTGCAGTTTTATTTGTTGTTTTCATAAGCACATAACTCATTGAATGACTGCGCAATTTGTATTACGCAGTCACTATTTGCTCTTGTAGTTCTTTATATTTTATTATTATAGGCGCAATTTTTGCCAGCTTTCACAGGTCGCATTTTTGTGTTGATTTTTATCATTCTAGCTTTTTTATGTTTGGTTTGTAGGTGTGATGATTGGCATTACTTTTGGTATTTGTAACTTTTGTAGTTTTTGTAAAAATTAAAGCTCAATGTGGAATTTTTCCTATCAATTTTAATGGGAATATTTTGGCAGTTGTATTTTTTGTGTCTTTTTGCAGCCATTTTTTTGCAGCTTTGTATTTATTGCAGCTCTATCAGTTGTGGCTTTACTTGCAGTACTTGTATCTCTTGTGCTTTTGCAGTATTTTTGCAGTACTTTTTAGTACTTGTACTTTTTCCATTGAATTTAATAGAACATGTTTTTACTTTCAGAAGTTCTACTTTTTTTGTGAATTTGCATTTTTTTTTTGTTTTTTTTATATTCTGTATGACAAGGCGACTCCTCGCATTGCTTTTGGTACTTCTACATTGTAGTATTTGCAGTACTCTTAGACTTTCCATTCATTTCTAAAGGGAATATTTTGGCATTTGTATTTTTTGTGTCTTTTTGCAGTCATTTTTTTGCAGCTTTGTATTTATTGCAGCTGTGTCAGTTGTGGCTTTGCTTGCAGTACTTGTATCTCTTGTACTTTTGCAGTACGTTGTAGTACATGTACTTGTTCCATTGACTTTAATAGAAAATAATTTTGTTTTCACAAGTTTCTTTTTTTTGTGATTTAAAATTTTTACGCCTTTTTCAGAAACTCTTTGCCTCAGCGGCCTGCTCTCGTCTGCAATCCAGGCAGAGATTTTCGCATCTTGAACACACCTACTATCTGCTTTTCCTGAATGAATGATTGTTGTTGCTACTTTTTAATGTACTGTTTTGTTTCTTTTTATGTCAAGTCCTAGAATATTTTTCAGTTTTTGCTAGTTGAAGCATTTGCACCTCGCATCAAAAGCAGTCACTCGCAATGCATAAGTATCTAGTTTTAAGTTGCAGTCTTTTCCTGCCACGGCAACAGAAAATTAAAGACGATTAAAGGTAGGTCAAAGGCCAATAAAGCGAAAGGCAAATCATTTTCTGCAACAAGATTTGCAAACACACGCCACATTAAAATTCCACGTGGGCCTACGTCAACTGACAACTGCTCATGTTACTTTGCTTGTGCCATAGACTTTAGTACAGTCCATGAGCACAACTAAAGCATGTAAAAGAGTATCATTGTTTATTCGTTTAGTTTTTCTTCACTAACCATCAAGCTAACTATGCGCATTGCACCCGATACAACACTAGATGGAGACATTGCTCCGCTTTTCAGACAACACTCATTTGTAAACGTGTGATTTCTTTGTGTTTAAGCGAGATTTTGCAGGTAAGTCTGCAGCAAGTGGGACTTTTAAGATGGGGACTATCAGTTGTTTAATATCGAGCTTTAAGATTGATTAAACCACGTGATTCCCAATCTGTTTTGTCCTTGAATACCCATTGTGTTGTTTCACACTCCACCCCCTAACTTTGGGTTCTAGGTAAATAAACAGGGTTTTTTGAGGAGTATTGTCAATTGTTTCTTTTGTATTTTCTTTTTTCACAAAATCTATCCTCACAATCTCTCAATATCATTCAAAATTGATTTTAAACTCAAATTATATCACATTTCACCTCCTTTTAAATTTTGAAAGCAAACACTGGATCAGGCCATGTATTTCATTGGAACACAATAAACATGATAACACTGAAGAATATAAGATTAATAAGATATAAGAACGCTTCTATCCTCAGTTTAACAATGTTGATGAGGTTTATATAGTTAATTATTGAAAAATTATCATTTGACATGTACAGAAATTTATATTCTTTAGAAACCTTTTGTTAATGAGAACCATAATTACACAGAAGTATTGAATAGAGAGGTAATACTTTGATTCTTTTAAGTTATTGGTAAAGCGATCAAAACGCAAAGTTTTATTGATGACTTTGACTGAGTATTCTATAATATTCTCATCTCCTGTAATATTTTTTCTCAGTTAACTGTGATGAATATTAAAAGTAATCATCAGAAAAAAAAAAAATTAAAACATGTCTTTTTTTTCTTCATGTCATCCAGCCCGACTTCAGCGGAGTAAATTAACAAATACTCTTATAGTAGCTATAGAACCGGTGCATTGAGAAATTACTAATATCGTTTCTCTCACTGACAGATTGTGGCTGTCAGCAGAATATCTTGACTGTTGAGTTATTACCTGACAAACTATTCCAAAGTCCCCCACACCACAGATTGTTTGAGGAAATCGCAAAATAAAATTTTGCAAAAGGTACAACACAAATGTAGTTTATGACCAATGAGTATTTGTATGCATTTTACAGATACTCTAATATCAGAAGTGACCTGATGATCATCTGGAGTTTCAATTCTTTGCTAGAAAATATATTGTAAGACCACTTAAGATACATCAGTAATATAAAGACACATCAAAACAAACTTCGAAATAAACAAGTAAACATGTTTTATTTTGGCAAGATAAAAAATGTTAAATCAAAAACAACAAATGACTGTTCCATTGAGGACTCTGAGTGAGGACAGGTAGCTTAGTGAACTTTTTTTCAGTAAACATTTATATGGCACTACCTACTGTTCTGGCCATTGACAAATAGTTCAGGTCAATACATCACAACCTTTCTGTGTCTCATATTTAGACTCAATGTGACATCGCATTAATCTGTTCACTTAAAACAGTGAGCTAATTACAAACATTTGCTGCCGAACCAATCACAGTGCTGCTTTCCACTCTCAGCCTTTCCTTCATGCTTTTGTAGCAGAACATTTTATTTGAAATGTGGAGGATTTCATGGGGTTAGCTTCACTTTAAAGGTGGCGTTGTGTGGCACTTCCAAAGTGCACTGACAGACTGATAGACTACAGGAAAATTAAATATTTACAGAAACCCACGACAGTCAACAATGTATTTATCTGAAAAAGATCTAATTAAACCTCCTCAAATCTCAATATAACTGCTGTGGTAATAATGAATTAATTAAAATCTTTAAATTATTTGGTTTGCTAATGAGAATTTTGGTTGACCCAGACTCCATCAACTGATTACTTAAATTAAAGCCACAAGCGGCTCTTAAAGGTTGTATGGAGGATTTTCAAAAATAGTTTGTCGTCAGTCTTGGTCAAAAACAGTTGCATAGATTTGTAGCAGCCTTGTACTTATGCAAACAAAAAAAAGAATTATAAAAATATATAAACTGTGGATAGAGCTGGGCAATATCGTGATAAAAATCGAATGGTGAGCTCATCCCTGTGACAATCTTCTTTTTAATAAAATCGTCATATCGGGGATTTTCCATTTCTCTATTTATTTCTATTTGTTCAAATACATAATTTTTTCCTAACCTACTTTTCTCAGCCTCAGAGTTTCCAAGTCTGCTTCTACTGTTTTTTTTTTTTCCTTTTTTTCCAAAGTATTTTATGAAATTTGAAGGTTGTTTTTTGGACTGCACTTTCAAGTCATAAAAGAAGTGGATTTTAGTTATTTTTTAGAGTCTGATTTAAAAATATAATACACTTTTAGCGTATTTTCATGTCTGAAAGTTATTAAACTTGTTTTTTGTGGAGATACACAACATTCTAATTAAATAAATATTTTTAGAGATTTAGAGATTGACTGCAAAGAAGGAACTTTCTAAAAAAGATTGTATTCATCTCAAAAGCTATTTGAAAATAGACAGTTTACAAGAATCGTGATAAAATCGAAATTGTGATCTGGCTCCAAGAAAATTGTGATATAAAGTATTTGCCATATCGCCCAGCCCTATGTGGACATGATAAATCCAGTAAAACGTTGACCAATAGATAACGTGGTACCTCGTTATCTATTGAGACACAGCGTCAGACCCTGGACTTTTTGTTTGAGTGACATGAAGAGTCATTGTGCCAAATTTCACACACTTTTGTGAATGTAATAAATCTTATGAACAATAAAAAACTGGTAGGAAACCTAATTTGAATAACATGGGGATTTTAGCGCCTTTCTTTGATTCTTGGGAGAATTTCCAGCTTTGCTGCATGAAACTGTACAACATATCAAAATAAATTGGATATTATTCAGTGGATATCAATGAACATGAACAATGAGTTCTTGTTCATATATTACAGATATTTTCAATTGAGTCCAAGTAAAAGTCCAAGTATATGCAGTGAACTTTCAGATAAAGCAAATGACATTAGTAGTCAATGTAGTAGTCAAGTAGCTTCTTAAATCCAAAAAAACAAAACTTAAAATACTGCACATCTCATCTTTAACATGTACTGTAGCTTTTCATTATTAACACTTTATTGCAATTTTAGCCGAAAGTCTTTCTGCCAGTTTTGGTGTGTTATTATTACACAAATCTTAATAAAATTGGAAGTCTTAATCTGACTTTAAGAAAATTGTGATATGCCATAATCCCTATTTTCACGTTTTTCTTGTTTTGTTTTTTAACAACATATGTAAAAAATTTACCTACTGTATGTGTAATATATTCTATGTTTTTATGTAGGTTTGAATCAAGGAGACTTCAACATCTCAATGTCCTTGTCCAACCTGACATAATGGCAGCTACAAGATTTCTGGCATCCTTGACTTTGGCGACATGAACAGTGGATTTTACATTCATGAGCTGGCTATCACAATAATGTACATGATGATAGAACATCCAAATCCTATAGAAGTGGGAGGAGCAGTGCTGGCGGGATGGGAGAGTGAACTACCTCTCAATGAAGCCGAGAGGACAGTCTGTACGTGCTGGTCATGTCTCGCTTCTGTCAGTCTCTAGTTTTTGCTCGTTATTCTGTTCTTATGCAGCCAGAGAACGAGGAGTATCTGATGATAACGTCCAGGAAAGGTGTTCAGATTCTTCAGGACATTTGGACATTAGGACAGCAGCATGTGGAAACGATTTGGTTTCAGAGCGCAGAGAAGTACTGTGCCTCAAAATGATACGAAGCTTTTAACTCCTTTAGAAAAATCAAGTGCCTCAGCAATCATGTTTTACTGACATAATGGCAAATAGTTCTTATTATATTAAATGTTTTTATTATTATCAACCTGTTAAGTCTCCTTTTTAATATATATATAGCTATATACAGTAGCCTATATATATATATATATATATATATATATATATATTTTTTTTTTTTTCATTTTTTCCACTATCTAATAAATTTTTTTAAAGTTCCTGGAAATGTTATATATTTAGACTCAAATCAGCCATTCTCCGATGAATCAGACTTTGTTCTCTAAACCTACAAATAAAAAAATTGGATTTTTATATTATTACAGGTCCCTAAAACAAATTTTTAGTTAAATTACCTTCAGCTTTTGAAAATAATTTGTCAAAACCATACTGCTTTGTATTTTTACCAAAGAAAATTCAGGTGGAAATTATTTATTTTTATTTCTTCTAGAGCTTGTTCTCACTCATTCTTAGAGTCAATCAGGCATCAAAGTGCATGAAGTACAGAGCTTCGGCTTCACCTAGAGTTTAATTGTGTGGTCCAAAGGGTTCAGAAACTGTTTCAGTTTGAATTTTAGACCATTTTCGGAACAAGAAATGTTCTTGTTACATAAGAAATAAGATAAGTTTTGTTATCTTAACTTTGAGAGCAGAACTATAAAATCTGTTCAACATTCCTTCTGCTGCTTTAATTTGATCTGAACAAAAAAGAACATAGGATACCCAGTCAAAGATGTGAACATTAGAACACTAGAGTTTAGTGTTTGTTTACTGTAAATATTTTATGTCATTTATTTTCTTATGTATTGTAGTGTATTGTATGGTATTGTATGTTTTTGTTCTTTGCAATAAGGGACCGGGTCTGCAAATGAGCTCTGAGCTATATGGCCTATGAATGTGGCATCGGTTGCACCTAACAGGGCAACAATGTTGAATGTTCTGTCCCTTTCAAATAAAAAACAGGACAGGGTAGAAAGTGAGTTATCATACAGGACTCAGAACTTTTATATCTTCTATGTGCATTCAAAATAGTGGCATTATTCCGTCTACAGATACTCCTTGTTTTTCTTCTTAAAGCTATTGTAATAGATGAGCTTGATGTGATGCACGAGAGGTAGAATATATTCCTAGAAGAGGACAAATGTGTCTCCGTTTAACAAGCAATAACATAGAACCCAAAAAAACACTGTAAAGGGTCAAGGGTCACAAATATGCACCGAGGCAACAGAAAGACAGACACAAAAAATGTGAGGAATGGGAGTGGGAGGTATTAAGAAGGAGGGTGAAGGAGTTTTAACTTGTTTGTCTTAAGATTTTTAAAGTGTTCTAATCCTACTTGTGGCATAATACTGCTTGAAATTTGAACAAGAAAAAAGTGATGTAGATTTGCAGCCTATTTAGTTTGTCATAGACTTTACTCTGATGCTTCTATTTTAGTCCTGTTCTTTTAAAAATAAACTTAATTAATTAGAGCCCTCATTGTTTGCTGCGACCAGTTGTAACAAACACGTTAAGGGAGCAGCTCTGGATTCAGGTTAAAAAGCATATTCCTTATTATGGCTTAGTGTGGCTTTTGTTGTTGTTTTGCTTAGGTCAAATTAACCATCTTCAAGGATAATCATGAAGGTCTCTCATGCTCATGATAGTTTATGGCCAGACTATCATTTCTTGCCTCAAAAATACAGAGTCAGTTGTCTCAGTGCAACATTTAATAATATTCTAAAGCAGTACACTCATATTTTTTACTTTGTCAGATCCTCTTTGTCAACACTAACCCACCACCGCCCTCTTTAACTCCTCCTAAAAAATTTAAACAATGGAATGATTCTGCACAGACAGATGTGGAGGTAACTATGGTAAACAAGGTAAGATTCTCAATGTTCTAAGGTGTGTTCTATACTTTTATTTTAGTTTAATGCTGTTGATTCATTCGGATAGCACTGATACACACATCGAGACACCTTGACTTTTAATTGCTAAAAGCTTTTTTTTGTTTGTTTGTTTGCTCAAAATTCAAATCAGCTCTGCAAGAATTCCTGGAAGCGCTCACAATTTTCTCTTTAACTTCATATTACATTAATTTACTGTATTTATTCTTCCATTGTTGAAGCAGCATAACAGGCAAACTAAACTCTGAACACAATCAAATGTAATATAGAGCTGTTTAATTGCGAAGTAGCTGGAAGACTGAGAAGGTGATTGAGGGATGGAAATGCAGTAGGTGTTTGTAATCAGAAAAAAATATTTAAAAAACAGCTGTAATTGTGGTGGTCCTGGTTGATGCTGTATGATAGAAATAGTAAAAGAAATTGCTGTTCTAGGCAGTTTTTGACTAGAAAATACATTTTAAAAATTAACTTGGTAAAGAAGCCAAAACGAATAAAATACCACAAACAATGGAAAAGTAAAAAAGTGAGTTTAAAGTATTTAGTTTGTTTTTAAAAGAATGTTTTAGAAAATGTGCACTCACAAGTGAACCTGTGTATGAAGAGGTCATAATGTCATGTTCAACTCAGAAGCAACCCAATTTCCTCACAGAGCTGAGGTCTGTTTTTGAAATTTAATATAAAAACCCTCTCATACTGACACAGGCATACAAAAAAAAAAAAATCCCTATTGTTTTTCATTTAAATTAGTTTGGGAAAGAGATACTTCTTCACAGGTCTGTCCATAATACATCTAATTTTATGTTGCTTCTTGGGCCATTTCAGAAAATGTCTGAAAATGACATAAAGCCCAAGTTCAGTCTTTCTCAGGCATCTGACATACTGAGGAGGTTATACGACCTGACGACCTCTAAGATCAACCCTCTGCCCAGTTACGATGACCAGAACTTCTACGTCTTATCCACAAATGGAAACGAGTATGTGCTGAAAATATCAAACTCTGATGACAGCAAGAACCCCACTCTTATTGAACTCCAGACTTTTGCCATGTCTTTCCTGCACGAGAATGGGATTCCTACTCAAAAGGGAATTCCAACTAATAAAGGACAACTCATGAGTCTACATGAACTAGGATTTCATTTCTGGAGATTGCAGGATTTGGACTACAATGCTGTCTGTCAGTCAATGCATATCTGAATACTTTATAGAACATTCTAATTTAAAAGGAATCATTTATTATCTAATTTTACCGCACATCAATTGTACATTATTCCAGTACTGGCTTCTCAGATATTATTGTTTTTGTCATTGACAGATTATGGTTTTGATCGCCAAAAGTACCTTGTGCGACTGTTGAGTTATTTGCCTGGAGAAACCATAGCCAATGTTCCTCTCACTCCACAGTTATTGTACAAGACTGGCAAGATGGCTGCTAAAATGGACAAGGTTTTACAAGAGGTACTATGCAATTGTTAAATTGCCAGTTTTTAAACTATATTAAAATACTTTTTTTATTTGTTAGATGAAACACTCCAAGATCGGTGCTCTTGACAGAAATGATTTCAACTGGAAATTGTCAAACCTTCCAGTGTTGGAAAAGTACTTGTTCGTATTAGATGGAGATCGCATTCAAGAAGTGGTGAAGTCTGTCATTGAGTTGTTCAAGTCAACCGTGTCCACAAAATACCCCTATTTCAGAAAAAGTATTATCTGTTTATGTGCTATGCCGCTCTTAATAATGTTTTAAGGATATTTCTTTTCTCTATCAAGGTATAAATCAGGGAGACTTCAACGACCTCAATGTGCTTGTCCAACCTGACGGTGATGGCTGCTACACGATTTCTGGCATCCTTGACTTTGGCGACATGAACAGTGGATTTTACATTCATGAGCTGGCTATCACAATAATGCATATGATGGTAGCACATCAAAATCCTATAGAAGTGGGAAGACCAGTGTTGGCGGGATGGGAGAGTGAACTACCGCTCAATGAAGCCGAGAGGGACAGTCTGTACGTGCTGGTCTTATCCCGCTTCTGTCAGACTATATGTTATGTTCGATATTCTCTTCTCACACAGCCAAAGAATGACTATCTAATTATGTGGTCCAAAAAGGTGGACCACGTTCTCTGGGACTTTTGGAAGCTGAATAAAGAACATGTGGAGAGGGTTTGGTTTCATGGTAATAATCTGTAGGTTACCTTAGGTTCCCTGGTCCCTAGATATATTTAATATAGGGTATAATCGGAAATGTAAATGTGCTTCAGACCTGTAAAAACATGCAGAACTAAAAACAACAACTTTTGTTATGTGTGCTGTTGTCTGTGCTGTTGTCTTGGGACTTTTTCTATCTCTCTCACCAGAACTCCTTCACATACAAGTACAGCAAGACACACCCACAGCTTTTACAAGTCAGGAGTAAAGTGTTCATTTTTGTCTAGTCCTGCTTGGGATCAGGTTGAACTAGATTTGCTTCATACTTGTTACTTGTTACTTTTTTTTTGTATCTGATCAGAGGTTTTCGTCTTCAACTTTTCTTTAAATAACCAGTTATGGGTAAGTCATAATTTAAACAGAAAAATCTGTATTTTGATGTTTATATCAAAAAATGTATTTACAGAAATGGACAAAGCTGTTAACCCTCGACCAGAATTCACCCAACAACAGGCGGCTGATTTGACCCAACATCTTTACGGGCTTACAATAAATGAGATCACTAGTTTACCAAGTTATAATGATCAAAACTTCTGCATTAAAACCAAAAGTGGTTCAAAGTTTGTTCTGAAGATCACAAACTCACTTGACAGTAAAAACAGCACAATTTTGGAGGTGCAGACCCAGGCCATGTCCTTCCTTCAGCGCAGTGGTCTTCCTGTACAGATGGCCCTGTACAACACTACTGGACAGCTCCTGAGTTTTGAGGAACTAGGTAACTTTTACTGTATGTTTGTCACTTTCTCTCACTCTCTCTTACAGCATTAACAGCTACAATTATTGACTATAAACAAACCAGATCCACATTCACATGTCAGTGTAAATCCACCAATATTTAATTTGTGATACAGTTTGTGCATCCTCTCATGCATTTTACCAAAAGATCATATAGACTTAGCTTTAAAAACATTAGTTCTATTGATTCCTCTGTGCATCTTTTAGTCCAGTTGTCTTGTAAGAATCTGAAAAACCTGTTTTACCATGTATTTTTGCTAAATTAGACTGCGGTAATGGACGTCAGACTTACTGTGTGAGGCTGCTGGTCTATCTTCCTGGTGTGACCATATCAAAATGTCCAGTAACTCAAGAAGATATGTTCGATATAGGAAGAGTTGGAGCCACACTATCAAAAAACATGCAAAAGGTATGTAAGATAACTGCATTTGTTAAAAGTTTTTTTTTTAAATAAACATTTACTTTATAATTTATTGAATGGCTATTGTCTATATTCTAGTTTGAACATCCAAACCTAGGTGTATTGGATGTATTCAATGATAAGTCTTGGGACATTGGCCATATTCATTTAGTGGAGCATATCTGTCAGTGATGGATGGAGATCCTCTGCAAGACATTATAAAAGAAGTAATTCAAGCATTAAAGTCACAAGTGCTTCCAAAGCTCAATTCATTTCAAAGAGGTAACGTAATATTCCCCCTTTTTGGTTGAGCTCATTTGTCAGTACCTTGATCATTATCTGCATAAAACCTTGCTAAACCAGTATGATCTCTACAGGAATTACCCATGGGGACTTCAGTGACCAAAACATTCTTGTTACACCTGTTGGAAATGGTCGTCATAAAGTATCAGGCATCATTGACTTTACATTTCTGAACACAAAGTGTTTTGTGATAGAAGTGTCAGTGTCAATAGCATACTTAATGCTGGAGAATCCTTGTCCTCTGAATGTGGGCGGGTCATTCTTGGCTGGATGGGAGAGTGTCCTGCCATTGCGAGAGGATGAGAGAGAGTGCCTCTTTCTACTGGTGCTTGGTCGACTGTGCCAGAGTTTAGTGTATGGACGACACAATGCTCTTCAAATGCCTGAACACAAGAGTACTTCCTGGTTACAGCAAAACATGGAATTCAGATTCTTACGGATCTATGGAAGATGGGGAAAAAACAAGTGGCACAAATATGGTTTTGTGATGCTAAAACAATGTCAAGTTGTGTCAGAAATATAGCTTAGTACATGCTGTCTATGCAGCTAAATGTGAAAAGCCCACCATGTAACTTTACCAAACTAAAGGCAGGTTTTAAAGGTGTACTGTGCAACTTCCTGAAGGTGAAAAGTCAGCTAGGCCTACAAAATATGCTAGGATTCGAAAGTTAAAACGACACATTGGGTCTAAATACATGTTATGCCATAATGTGAAAAATACAACTACAATAACCACTTTATAACCACTATAAATAAACATGAACGGGCCCTTCTCCAGCAGGCCAAATGGAGCTCAACAATGGAAGATCGCCTGGTTCAAATCAAATTGCCCCATTGTAAAGTGCCATAGGCTTTTCGAAAAATTAAAATATTAAGAGTTTGAAAACATAGCGGGCTAACCAGCTATGTGCTAACTCAATAGTGCTGTTGCTTACAGGCTAAAAAGCACATCTACAACATAAAATTCAGCAAAATGTCTTCTAACTTTGTAGTTTGAGGTGGTCGATTTAACTTTAAAATTGAAAAAAATGTACATAAAACAAAAACAAAGAGTTTACAACCTCGAGCTGAAATGTCCACAAAGTAGTACTTCTATGAATACAAGTGAATCGATCCAATCAGACAAATGAAAAGGTGAGACATGCCTTTTGACATAGACGTATCACTCCGCCGCTCAGGGTCTTCAAGCTGCTGGAGGACTTGCAGTTTTATTTGTTCTTTTCTTAAGCACATAACTCGTTTTAAGTTGCAGTCTTTTCCTGCTCGGCAACAGAAAATTAAAGACGATTAAAGGTAGGTCAAAGGCCATTAAGCGAAAGGCAAATAATTATCTGCAACAATAATGGAGATTTGCAAACACACGCCACATTAAAATTCCACGTGGGCCTACGTCAACTGACAACTGCTCATGTTACTTTGTTTGTGCCAGTTTATAGACTTTAGTACAGTCCATGAGCACAACTAAAGCATGTAAAAATTTATCATTGTTTATTCGTTTAGTTTTTCTTATCGCGCATTAGTTGGAGAGAACTGTTCACTAACCATCAAGCTAACTATGCGCATTGCACCCGATTATACACTAGATGGAGACATTGCTCCGCTTTTCAGACAACACTCATTTGTAAACGTGTGATTTCTTTGTGTTTAAGCGAGATTTTGCAGGTAAGTCTGCAGCAAGTGGGACTTTTAAGATGGGGACAATCAGTTGTTTAATATCGAGCTTTAAGATTGATCAAACCACGTGATTCCCAATCTGTTTTGTCCTTGAATACCCATTGTGTTTCACACTCCAAGTACCCCCTAACTTTGGGTCTAGGTAAATAAACAGGGTTTCTTGTGGAGTATTGTCAATTGTTTCTTTGTATTTTATTTTTTCACAAAATCTATCCTCACAATTTCTCAATATCATTCAAAATTGATTTTAAACTCAAATTATATCACATTTCACCTCCTTTTAAATTCTGAAAGCAAACACTGGATCAGGCCATGTATTTCATTGGAACACATTAAACATGATAACACTGAAGAATATAAGATTAATAAGATATAAGAACGCTTATATCCTCAGTTTAACAATGTTGATCAGGTTTATATAGTTAATTATTGAAAAGTCATCATTTGACATGTACAGAAATTATATTCTTTAGAAACCACTTTGTTAATGAGAACCACAATTACACAGAAGTATTGAATTGACAGGTAATACCTTTATTCTTTAAGTTACTGGTAAAGCTATCAAAACTTTGAATTATTTATTTACCTATTATGGAAAGGTTTTATTGATGACTTTGACTATTAATAATCTCAACTGATATTTTTTCTCAGTTTACAGCCAAATTACTCTCGTGACTGATGTAAAACTATGATGCATGTTAAAAGTAATAATTAGGGAAAAAAATTAAAACGTGTATTTTTTTCTTCCTGTCATCCAGCCCGACTTTAAGTGGAGTAAATGAACAAATACTCTTATAGTGAATTCTGTCAGACCAAAGACAATGAAGCTGTCTTTACCATATAATATACTATTTCCTAATTTGCATGTTTTCTTTTTGCACTGTAACATGTTGTAGGACAGAACACATCACCAGCTGCACCCTGAGCCCCTCCGCGAGCACCATATGCCCTGGCCTCTGCTCCAGTCGGGTACGTGGGTAGACACTCGTGGACTCTGCATGTTCTCTGCAGTCTGTGTCGCTGTGGACCCGACATTTGTCCTTCCCTCCTTTGATAAAATTTGCATTCATAGCACAAAGAGACACGGAAACATTCAGTGGCTTTTGCTTAATTCTCCCACTCCACTTGTCTGTGCCATTAATCCTGCTGGCATTTACAACAGAGCTCCACAGATTTGATCAAAACACCAACGACATATTTCATTCTAGACTTAATACAATCGCTCAAATGGCTGGAGGTTTAATAGAATGAACAAATTTCTTTTATTCACAATAATTTAATAATAATATTTTATATGTGTACTTTTGTACTTATGGTCTAGTTTTAATTTAGTTTTAGTCAGTATTATTCACATTTTGACTGTTTAAATTTAACATTTCTAAACTGATCTGATGGTCTACTACATTTTCCAAACAATATATTGTATTGCTGTTATTTTGTTGCTAACATTTCAATCTGAATTGTGATAATAAAACTATACTAATTTGTAAAACAGATTTTACTACAATGATAACGAAATATGGTATTTTTAAGGCCATCTAAGTCTTTACATGTTATATCATAGTACACTGTAACATTCTAATGATCCATATTGTAGAGCTGCAATCGACCAAAGGAATTCAGACAAAAAAAGGGGCGTGGTAAACTCTCGAAAGCTAAAAAGGAGGCCTAACATTTTATTACATTTTTCTGTGTTTGAAAAAACAAAAGTGCAAAGTTCATGCAAAAACAACTGGTTAAACAGAAAAGAAATAGAAAGCCACGTATTTTAATCCAAAAAGGCAGATAAGGTCAATTATTCAGGTTTAGGTTTTTGTCTGCACATTTTTTTATGCTGTTCCATATGAATCCTCATGAGCGAAATAAATTAATACAAATTTTCGTCGACTAATACTCCATCGTCCGACTAATCGACTAACCAACTAAAGGACTACAGCTCTACAATGTTGTCATTATTCACACATGGCTCGCTTACTATATCGTCTTAAATTAGTCTAAACTCTTTTCTTTTTAAAAAAATAATTTATGCTTCAAAAACATCTAGTCTTTATGCTAGTTATTGTGATTTTTAATACTTAAGTACCACTTGACTGCATTAATAACTATCTCCCAAATGTTCTTAAGATTGAATATTTTCAATCTCTGATTTATGCTAAAACATTGTTTGTTGTTAAAATTCTTTCTTATTTCATTAATTAAAACAACTGTATTGGCAAACAAACATCTTTACCTTCTACTTTTAAACTAATGGTTGTTTAGTAAAAGCACAATATATATTTGAATAGTTTTATTATTTTGCTGAATATTTTAGTTTATAGTACAGAAATGGCACTGCTTAAATGTGATGGAAGCGGGATCACAGGTTTGGGGTTTTTCACATTTCCTTGAGCGTGTCTTGGGGGTGTTGACTTTTCGGTCATGCGTTCTCTCTTTACAGCTCTCCTGCGTTACGAGTCACTCTGGGCCTGTTCCAGTGGTTTGGCCTTGTCAGGGTCACTTCTCATGATTTTAAACTTCTCCACCAAGAAAGAAAGATGTTCTGCCAATAACAATTACAACTGCTTTACTCATTTTCTACATCATGTTGTTGTAGACCTGATTTCCCCAGATAAAATCACTATGAATATTGCAGATGCTCAACTCTTGAGTGACTGGGAGTAAGTAAATACATTTCCCATGACCCCACGGTTTGGCCCTTTTAATGAGCTGCTTAATTTTCTTTCTTTACATGGATTAATTAGACACAGAGCTTTTGCCAGAGTGTTGACACTGCCAGCCAACCTGTTAGATTTAATTCACCGCATGGATCTTTGACAAAGTCTTGAGTAATCCATATTAGCCTCGGTCCTGCCTGGCAACATATTCACGCACTATTGAATAAGATATTACTCATGTGGAAGGCAAGATAGCTTCCAAACCAGCTACACCTAAGACAAGTCCATTACTTAATTAAGCAAGCATTTAAGGATGCTTACATTTATTGTGTTGCTTGGACTGCTAATTTGTCATTATCGGCGACAACAGGCAGACATGTACAAAGTGTTTTCTTTATCTCTCTTGCTTTAGAATGCAGGGACATCATTTAAATTCCAAGAAAGCTTTCTCCACAAAAAAGTCACCTCTAAAGTGTAAAATCACAACATCCACAGCCTCCAAACTTGGTCCTAAAAACAAAGGCAAGCTTCTTACAATGGCAATGAGGCTGAAAAGACAGAAACGTCAATTAGTAAACTGCAGCGGCTCACTGGTTTGTCTGTCTTATCAGCAGCTCTCAGAATGTCTTCTTTGTGCAGTTTGGAGCCTCATGCAGTCTGCAGCCCTGGACAACTTCCCATCAGCCTCACAGCGGAGCTATGAAAGCTGTCAATACAAGGGCAAGAAGTGCCACCACAGCTATGAGCAACATCTGCCCTGGAACTGTAAGTAATGGTGCTGTTTCTTCAAATGCATTATAGTACTGTACTTTTATCAGACTAGAAGTAGCCAAGTATAAAGAAGCAACTCAATACGTTGTTCTTAATTATCCAAATGTTTAAGGAGTCGCCTCATTAAACTGTGAGCCCCTCTTATACTGGATATCATGTCAAATTTTAGTGATGCTTTATAGTTTTACATCTAAAGGAGGGTAATTCAAAACATTAAGCTGCTTTCAGTTTTGTGATTTGTTGTACATATAATTTAAAATTGTCTGATAAATAAACCTCTGTAAACCTTTGAAGTGCTCAAGTAGCAATTCTGCACCAGGTTCCTAAACCAGTGTACTATGAAAAAATATATAAATAAAAATAAATAATATCAGTTTGGATTCTCCACGTTCGCTTTACATCTATATATTTATTAGCTTGCATTTCAAATGAACAGTCTAGCTTCTTAAGGGTTAGAATGTTTTCGCACATTTTCATCATTATGATTTTTCCAGAATAATAGTGCTGCAATAGTAACTCACCACCAGCAGGTTAGAATGTAATGTAAAGGCATACGGTACGAGTAATGGAGTGTTATTATGAAATCAAGCTTTCAGACTAAAAAAATGGGTATAAATATAAGAAAACACTTCATGTCAAGGTTAATTTTTTTGGACTATGCTTTGCTTGAAATTGCCAAGATTACAATTATGCATTCTAAATATGATTTATTTTGCTAATTAATCTTGACAACCCTAAGATAAGTTGAATTAGTGCAGTGAAGTTACTTAAGGTTTTCACATCAAAATGTTTCATTCTGTTATTTCTTAAGAGTTGTACCTTTAGTCATTACCTTGATAAACATACTGTAGTATTTTGTAACTTTTACTCTGCGTCTCCGTAAAAGTGCATGTCCCGGTGCACAGCAGCAGACATGGCGGACATGTGCTGCAGACAGAGCGTCTCTTTGAGGTGAACAGGTGGGCCGCACACAGCCGTGGTGCAGAGGGGCGCACCATCGATTGGACAGACCCGATTTAGAGTATAGACTGAGTCACCGGGTGAACAGCACAGTGAAGGGCACAGACTATGAGCCTGTGTGTGGGAAGATGAAGAGGGGCTCAGGTTCCTTCCCCACTACCTGTAAAGTCAGCCTGAAGTGCATCATGGGATATGTCCAAGTTACAGATGAGAGAGGAGAGAATATAGTGATGGATGATTCAAGAGGAGTGTGGTAATATGTCAGTGCTGGGAGGCTGTTTCAGTTTTATCAGTCTTTAATGTGAGATAACAAGTCTACAAAATATTAGCTTTATATCGGAGTGCTGAAATGTGATCAGAGGATGAGCTTAACACAATATAACCTCTGGTCTCAGAGTGCTCGGGCTCTTAAACACTTACAGATAAGAACATGTAATAAAGCTGATAGAAGCTTCAGAGGACACTTTCAATAAACTTTTTGACCTATAGTTCTTCAGTGTTTCTAAAAAAAAGTTTGAAACTAAAAGAGTTTCAAGGACTTAGTTATTCTCATCCTGGATTGTGTTGGTTGTAAAGTTAAGCAGAGTTGACCCAGCTTAGTACTTGTACTGGTCATACCTGCTGTGGCTCAAGTGTAAAGAGTTATTGTGTCCTCAGGCAAGACATTTGACTCCATGCTTAATTTGTGTTCTGCCAATAACCAGGTGTGAGTAGTATTAGTGGTCAGATGGGCAGATGAAGCCGTCTTGCTTCCATAGGACAACTGTGGCTACCAATGTGAATGTGAACCACCACCAGTGTAAATTAAAAAATAAAAATTTTAAAGTAGCGTCTGAAAAAAGCCACATAAACAACTACATACTACTATTATGTCGTAATATGATTTGTTTTAATTCAGTGAAAAACTACTAAAAATATTTGACACAGTGAGAAGGTACTGTCAATATTAATGAGCAAACTACATGGACTTTTCTTGACTTCAGCCTGATTCACTGTCTGACTCGATAATGCCATGATTCAGTCTCACCCACACAGAAAATATATAGATGGATCCAGACAATAAAGACGCACATAATGGTTTAATGCTCCGCTCAGAATTCAGGTTCACATTGGGCGGTTAAACACCTCCACAAGCCCCACAGCCACAAAAGTGGACTCTAAACTTCATGCACGACTCCACAGTTTTACATTGCACTAAAAATCCATGAGTTGTTTCTGCACTGCGGGGCAAAGATTCGCACGCTGAGGAATTTAGAACACATGCAACCCTGTACAAACATTATGGACCTAAAGGTTATATCTTATTGACAAATTATCAGCAAATGCCTCGTAGCGCCGTGTGGGAGGAGAACGGGCTTGTACTGTATAATTCTGAGTCTAAAAATGCCACGTCTCTTTTCAGTCGTTCGGTCTGATTGTTTTGGCAAGTTTTTAAAACCTTGTCTGCTCTCTTGTGCTAAAAGTTCCAACAAGTGACTAATATAATGGGCTTTTTCAACATATTGCCAAAATATACATAAAAAGTTGAAAATGATATGCAGCTACATTTTCCCACTGAATGATACAAAGCAGTTCGATTTAGAAAAATAAATGAAGTGTTATGGAGTGAAGTGTTACTATATGAAGTATGCGCACAGTAAAATGTGGTTCATGAATCATCACTGTCCTAAACCTGCCATTATGGGTTTGTAAAAGACAGCCAAGAGTAATCACTTTCATTTGTCCAGTTAGGTTTAGGTTCAACTATTAACACCATTATGTGAAAAACTTAAATTAAAATAGACATTACATTGCAACCTCAGAATGAAAAGAATGAGTTATAAGTAAAGATACATTTTCCATGGGTATGTTCGCTTTTCCATTTTTCCAGGAAAGCTTAGGAGTGCATGGGAGACCAAAAGGGAGTGAGCTGTCCGAAGATAAATGCCGCCATAGACCTCAGTGTGTTTTTCACTACCTACTGATGACGTCATACACAAACCGCTTTGTGCGGCTCGCAGAAACAAGGCCACTGACCCGTGAGGCTTCTTTCAAGTGACGAAAATGCAAGACCGGAAAACCTACATGCCAAAAAAGGTATTTAAAAAACGCATTGTAATTGCAAACAGGAGGAGTATTGAAACTAAATTTTTGAGTCTGTTTTACTGTTGTCATGAGTCAAACTTGATTTTGATTCGAAGCAATATATCAATTTTGATAACGTAATGAGAATATAAAAAGACACAATACTTTGTCATTTTCAACACAAAATAAACTTATATTTGAATAAAATAAGTTCAGTTTAATGCCTTAAGTTACTAGTACTTTTGTAAAAAATATTGGACTAAACCGTGCCCAAGTAAAACTGTAAAATATCTACAAAAAAGCCTTCAAAATCCACACATTTGAAAGCCAGTAAATAAAGACTGATACATTTTACAGATTCTTGCCATTGTTACATGTATAACTTTCTCTGGTAATATCTGTTGATGTGTTTTTGACAGATTTCCCACAATAAGTTCAGCTCAAGAAGTCCACTTTGAGCCACATGTTTCTGCAATAAATAATAAACATTGACATATAGCACTTGATAAATATATCTCGAGTCTTTGAAGTTCTGAATTTGAAATATAGAGGTTTTAAAAAAGTCAATTGATGTATAACTTTTTCTGATTCTAATTATGACAAACAGCAATTTTACATCTGAAATTTGTCAAAAACCAAACTAAACCAAACAAAACATAGGACCACATGAATAGAAAGAGTATTGTGTTAAAATGAATGATCATATACTGTGCATCAACCCTATTTCTTTGTATTAAATTTGAGTCTGAAATTCTATTAAGCCAATATTATTTTACAAAATAAAATGCAACAAAGTTTAAGTTACGATCTGGTTATTGGATATAAAAAGTTACTTGATGGCAGGAGTGCAAGAAGAAGTGAGTGTGAAGGAAATTTCTCGGTATATTTGATAAGTTTGCCATTTGTCGTCCTCTTGTGAAATGATGGTGGGAGGAATTGGTTAAATGTGTTGGATTTTGTTGGTGTGTAGTCCTCTGTGTCCTTTTACACACGCTCTGTTCTACGGCCTGTTGGAACAGCTGTTTCTCTCTTACCGCAAAATAAGCAAAGTTTTATTTTTCCTGCACCTCCAGCCATTCTGCTTTTTAATTAAGTCCGTCGCTTTGCGTCTGGCTTTTGTCATGGGCAAGTACAAAGCCTAAGAAAAAAAAAATAATAATAAAATCTTTCTTCTTCCTATCAACTGCAGTTTTATCTTATGAACAAAGTCATTATCTTCACAAATTATGACTTGTTTGTCAATATGTGACTGAAATATTAACAAAACACAGTGCTTTAAGTGGGCTAACAGAAGTGCTGGTACTCTCGTTCTCTGTTATCAAGCACAATTTGCAATTTGAAGTAAATGAAAGTCTAAAATAACAAAATTATAGGTCATTTATTGCTTAATTAAAAAGCAGAATGGCTGGAGGTGCAGGAAAAATAAAACTTTGCTTATTTTACGGTAAGAGGGAAACTGTAACTCCTAAATCTTAATCAGCTTTGTTCAGAGACCTGGTTTTGTTACTGCGTTTTTTATGTATTTAGGAATAATAAAGTATAAGAAGTGTAGATCGGTCAATTTAAATTTAATTTTTTTTGTAAAACACAAAATTGATGTAAAACAGCTTAGAAAAAGAAAGAGGTCCATTTGCTTTCTGTGCAAAACTGCTGATCTGATCTGAGGTGGTAGGAGAGGACAGGGCTTTTCTAAGCCCTCAATCTCTAGCTGCAGGACAATACTAGTTTACTCAAAGATTAGACACTTTGAGTAAACTAATGATGAGAGACTGCAGTTATAACATGGTTAAAAACTAAAAAATAGATTTGCTGCTCAGGGATGTGAACTCAAAAGAGATATTTTAAGAAGAGGTGGTGGAACCCACTGCCCATTAAAATACTGACAGAAAGCAGCACACAGGTTTCTTACAATTACTGCAAAATGGAAACAGTCAGCTATTTTACTTATTTTTGAATAAACACAAAAATGTGGGTGATTTTGTTATTCCAGTATTATTCTCATCACATATTGAGCTTTGGGGTTTTGGGGGCATGGTTGTTTCTTTGACAGACATTTTGTTGAGGCTTCTAGATCTCTCTTCTGTATGTAATAAAAATAGCAATAATAAAAAAGTGCAATTTGCAGTAAAAGTATTTTCTCTTTAAAAACTAAATAGTTTTCTAATGTTGATTTTATGAACATACACAATGTAGACTTTTTTTTTTAAATTACCTTTTGGCACAAAACAAACCTGTTTAAAAATGTTATGCAGTTTTGCAATTAATCTTATATTTGCATGTTGCATTTATTTTGTTACTTGTCTTAGGACAGATTTAAATTAGCTTTATAGCTTAGCTTTACTTCAGAGATATCATTAAATAGATGAATAGTCATGTAGACGTTTCCTGAATCGCAAATGAAATTTGATTAGTGCACAACTTTTAGAGACTTCACACATGTCTGTTCTGATGTACAAGATGACTACATGTAGTGTTTTTGTTTTTGGTCAAAGCAAAGCCCTCAAATGTATAAAATGTGTGTTTGGGTGTGCACAATCCTCCATACTGTTCTGTAGACTTGAACAGACAGGGCTTTGGTTCACAGAAACCGAATCGACTAAAAACTATGGAAAACATTTTAAAGTTAAGAAAGTGCCTTTCTGAACCAATAATGTGCAGCAGAATTAGAGCCAGCAAAAAGATTTTGACAAATAATTATACAATTATTTCTTTCTGTCTTTGAAATAAAATTGTCTTTTAATTTAACCACCAAAATTTCCTTTTCTCCTTTCACTTTAGATTGCACTGACTCGATCCTGTTCATTGTTAGATTTAGGAATTAACATTGGGTTCACATTCACAATTTTCTGATTTAATTTTTTTTAGAAAGTACACGTGGTTCTAATAAAGCTCCGGATCTATGTTTGTGATGGCGTGATTTGTAACTGTGGACACACATTTGCACATGTTTACAGATACGGGCAGCCGGCGTTAATGGCACTGGAGACAGAGAGGAAAAGAATGCGGCACCATAGAAAAACCGTGGCAGAGGATAAGAGGGATTGGAGGTGAGTGTGTGGGAGGTACAGACACATAAACGACTCTAAATCATGAGGTAAGATTCTCTTTTGGACACGTTTGCTTTCCAGAGTTTCAAAACTGTGGACTTCCTCATAGGATTTTTCTGGAAACACCCAAAGCCCTGACTTCACAGTGAAAGTGCAAACAATTTCTGTTATTGTGAGGAATTCACTATTGCACAATTGCTTCTGAAAGCACACATCTCAAAAATTGTTTTTAGTAAATTTTTCAACAGTCTGATACCAGTGTAGGAACTGAAAATATATTATATATATACAATATTCCAGTATAAGTGCATTACTAATTTCTTTAGTATAAATTTTTTTATTTTTTCGGTCTCTTTTTGTATCTAAAAAATATTTAAGTTTATACTACTCACATTTGCCAATGAAAAATTTTAACCTACAGTTACAACCACAGATGTGACAAAAACTTTTGTGTTCACAGCATGTTATTCTTTGTCAAATTACATATATTTTCAATTTCGTGTTATTTCGTCTTTACTTTTGGATGAGTTGAACAGTCTCAGTCTGCAAAACTAAATGACTACATTTGAAGCTTTCTGCTATCTTCTTACAGCATTTGTAAATATTTAAAACATTTAACAATATGCACATATTAATACAGAATCACTGACAAACATTATCCAAAGATTGGTATTTAGGTTCACCATAGTTCCTTTAGGAAAAGTAGTTAATTGTATTTGGCTGGGATTGTAAAATGTCTTAGGTTTACATTGCATCAGCTGCATACCATACAACAACATAATGACTCATTTGCGTCAAAAATAAAGCTTGTTTCATGTGGTATCAAAATTGGTATTGAGAATCATGTCTATTCCTTAATATAAATAATATTGGAGTTTGGAATTTTAGCATCATGACAGCATTGGATTTGACCTATCTTCAGTGCTGCTGGGGAAGCCTGTCAGAAGCAAAATTCCTCTTGAAATTTGTAGTTGAGTTTGTCTCAGAAGTTGTGTGACTCGTGTTAATGTGAGCTGACAGAAGAGCAGAGGATTGTGGTTGGAGAGGTCACAGACACAGCACAGTCTCGTAATTCTAAAGCAGCAAACCAAAATCACAAGTGTTTATATGTCAGTTATGTGTACACATGGCTACTTTCTCACTCACTGGGGACTAGTACATCATATGCTGGGATGGACAACATGACATCTTCTTCTTGCCTCTAAAAAATTGTAAAGACATGTTTGACAATTAATGAATCTGGCATAATTTGAACAATTTTTTCTGATGTACTGTATATATATTTATTTTTTGTTTTTTTTTGTAGGACTAAGTATTAAAACAATCATGATCAAAAGTGTCTACCGGTGTACTAGGGCTGCAACAAGTTAATCGCAACTAATTGAATATTGGAATAATTGTTTCAGTTGAATTAAAAATCAATTGAATAATCATTTATTAAAGCACAAGGTTCAAAGCTTGTCAATCTTGACAAAACTAGATCAGATATTTTGTGAAATTTTAAGTGTAAATACTTCAACTACAATTTTGTTAATTTTTTAAAGATATAGTTAGTTTTGAGAAGTCTAAATATTATTATATTATTTTAGCAATACAGGAACTGGAACAAGAACTGGACATCATAGTCACCAATAACTGTGCAGTTGATGCTTCTTGTGAAACTGTCCTAATGACCTTTTTGTGGTAATGAGTCCCCATGACAACGTCCTCTTAGCTTTGTGTTTAACCTCTTTCTTCCATTCTCATGTGGTTGAAATTACAGAGAAAACAACACTCTTGGTTGTTCTGATGTCAGGAGGAAGTGGAGCCTGGAGGCACTCCTGAGGAGCGTGTCTGCAGAGACGACCTTACAAGAGCCACAGCACTGACCTGTGGCTGCAGAACCAGGCCGGGGTGAGTCCTCTGTGTCCAACTGTGGAGCTGATCACTGCTTAATCAATGTGTGACCAAAACATTAAAGAGCAGGTGAAAAGGCCAACTTCTTTTATCTCTTATATCATGGTAGCCTTAATTTGAAAACAAAGAAACAGTATTTACAAAACGCTTATAAACCAAGTTTTATTTTTTTGTTTGTGTTTCTGTGACAAAATTTAAAAAACTTTTGTGCACAAAGTTTTTTGTGCTTTGTGCTTCAGAAATGTTGGTGTTGCATTTAGTTTATACTCAAGCTCTGCTCCTTTTATCAATCTTAACAACTTCCACCAAATCCAACTGAGTGCAAGTCTGACTTAAAGTATTGAGTGCTTTAAGTACTAAAACAAGACGTGTAAAATACACTATAAATGTCCTTTAATGTATTGTTTACTTATTTTGATTAATTTAAAAAAAAACACTCTGACTTGGTCAGACTGGTATAATATTTCTACTTTTAAAAGGCTGTCTGTGCCATTAACAACAAAGACCAGAATGACTACATAACATTTAACTTGACCACAAGTTTAAAAAAAGACCCCAACAGTTTGAGACATTAAACACACCATATTCTCAGCTTGATCACCACTTTCCCAATAAAGCACAGCTCTGCTGGATAAAATGTAATGCAAAACCACACGTTTTTGCTCAAAAAGCCTTTTTTTTTTTTCAGCTTAAAGTTTTGGAATTTGTCAGCGCAGCTTGTATACTTTTACAAGATGTTTTTCTGCAGAAAATATTTTAGGTTTGGCCTGCCTCTTGGAATCCTTACAGACAAATATTACACAGTTCATTTGCTTTCTTGTCTCCAGTCGTTCACATACTCACCACACAAAGTCAATGTGAGCACATAAAGGATTTACCCACTAAGAGAATTTTCTCAGTTGGCCTAATGATTTTGGTACAACCCAAAGGAAGTGAACACAAAAGCATGCTCTTCCCTAATGCACTATTCTAAACATATTGACCCTGTCTTCACCTTTAAGACAACAGAGTTTTGTGTCACTATCCACACATCTAATATTTACACTTTCTCACAGAATTTAGTCTTTTCCAAAATAAAAGTTCTACCCATCATGAATCGATAGACATTAATCAAGCATTTGCTTACATCTAAGTCACGCTAATACAATATCCATCATCTTTGTCAGTTCTTGAGACGTGGCCAGAAGGTCCTGCTGAGTCAACACATGAGAGGAAAAGTGAAACCTCAGAGTAACAAGAGAAAAGACTTTTTGTCTTCTAAAAAGTCTGAGGGACGTTAGCGATGAAACCATTAAAGTGCTCTAAAAGGAGTAACCCGGTGACACAGATGATATTGGTGATAAACGGGTGGAGCTGACACTATGAGTAACTTTAGCCGCGCACCCCTCCATCCTGCAGTGCTGTATGGGTAATTCCACTCTGGCACATGTTCACCTCCTGCTCTCAGTCTCTCCTCCCTCAGTCAATCAGGAAAGGGTCCAATCCTTGCCCACAATGGCTGACTCTAGCTCTGCTCACTGCTTGGAAGCTACCTTTTCCAATCGCTTTTTTGCTGCTGACTAATTAGTGTTATGGTTAGTTAGCATTTTTGGCAGGCCGGGGGTTCCCTGTGACATTATGTCCAAAGCACTTGTCAAAACAGGCTTCGAAAAGGGGGGAGAAGCATTGGCCTGCTAACTGGGGAGGTTGAGACAGCGGGAAATTTGCGGGTGGGCAGGAGCAGGAGCCTGGCGTCTCATGGCACAAACCCTGACAGCTCCAGTCTCCAGTCTCCTGGCCGCAAACAGCACCAGGCCAGCAGCAGGGTTTAAGTGTTAGTGCATGGGGCTGTGCAAAGGAAAAGCCCAGAGGAAAGAAGTACTCTGGACAAATCATACTGCGGACTCTTAGCTATTGAAATGTAATCAACCTAAAATAAGATTCTAGACAACTTTATTGGAGTCCCGATTACATTTTTGGTCATGCTTTTTTGTTTCAGTCCAGCTCCTTTCCCTTCAACCCTTCTCCTCTTTCCTCTCACTCTATATCAGATTAGACAGTGGTGTTTATTCAAGTGTCTTCTATTTGCACGGATTTGAACCCCTCGTTTGCCAACTATTTTACTTTCATCTCAAGTGATTACCCTCTGATAACTCTAACTCATTTCCAAAACATTCTTATAAAAGTGAGACGGCACAATATAGACTGTAAAGTGGCGTATGCTCTATGCATTACCTCAGGCTTACAGACAACGGATTAAGTGAAACTCAATAGTGTTGACTTTATTCCAGTTACATTTGCTCGTCTGCAACATCAATCAACTACACTGTGCTCTCATTTTTATCAGTTCATCCTGAAAAAATATGTAAATTAAAATAATACAATATAATGCATTATATTTGTTTACTCCAAAATTAGAATTAACAGATAAAGTGAAAAATGTATTTACATCATTTTTTATCTTGCGTAAATTTCAGAAAACTCAGCTGAGACTGTTAAACCGAAATATGATGTCACTGTGGCTGCGGATGTCTGCAAACACTTAGCTGGCCAAAGTCCGAGCCCTAGTCCTCCCTGTGCACGCCTCTTCTCCTGGCTGAGTATTTATTTGAAATGCTCGGCCTACTCCTGTTGATTTATGGCTGTAAAGAGTAGGGTTTATGGTATGCCTGCCAGTTAAAGGCTCCCTCGGTTACAGTTTTCTTAGCTGGGAGCTTAGCTCTGCTCAGACAAGACCATTATTCGCCATCTTTCACACAGAACTGCACATTTCTACATTTCTCAGACCAGGTTACAGAATATAGTGACCCTTGGGAAACTCTTCACTTTTGTTATACCTCCAGTGAACCATTCAGACTCCAGCACAAAAGATCTGTCTCCTCAAATCCCCTTGAAAGTTTCCTGTTGTGGATTTTACAGGTTTGAGGCGAGACTGACTCAAGTGAAGAAGTCTTCAGGTTTTATGTCAATGTTTTCCAAGTGTTGCCTAGTGGTAAGATTTCATGCCACAAGCTGTTTTGCTATGTTCTCTACAATGCACTTCAGTATAGTACATATATATAGTGACAGTATAGTGGAACCTCCACTACTATGTATTCAGACTTGAGCCCTTCTGTATTGTTCACACTAGTCTTACAGCTGCATACATCACTGCAGTAGTAAACTTTACCTCACTGTGTTAGAGCAGTATCTGTGTGGAGGCTGGAGAAGAGCTCCACAGGGCACAGCCCTCATCAATAATACAGTCCAGAGGAGCTGATGTCTGCAGCACCTGCCCCGGGGGCTGGAGGTCCAGTCAGGCCTTCAGGCAGAGTGATGGGCCGCTACCCTAAGGGCAGTGGGCCACTGACACAGCTCTGCCTGGGGAAGAGTGAGAACTGCTGTTTGGATAAGCTCTGTGACACTGTGTGTAACTCTGGGTGTGTGTATAGCCCATTCTGTTTACTATCAGTAACCATTAGCACCTGTGATTACTATCACTGGAGTTTAAAGCTCAGTGGCAGGCCGGAGCTGGAGATAAATAAACAAAGACAACAGACACTGATAGCAGCAGAAGGATATATTTAGTCATAAGTAAAGCTTCACAATCCTGCCAGACACTGCGTTTGTCTTTTTGCTGGATTCAGAACTCATATAATATCTATTGTAGACGTTTGGATGCAGTTCAGTGCTTAGTGTGTGTAGACTGAGATGAATGAATAATAATATTAATAGGACAAAGACCACTACTTTGAAAAATGTATGGTGGAGGCATTAAAATTGTGGAAACTTAAAAAGCATTACTCGTCTCTGCAGCTTCTCTGTCACTATTACAGTTTGTCACAATAGATGTTTGAATTAAAGCTGCTTGTGGTTACAGTCACGGCCACATTCATTGTTGATAGGCCCACCATATAAATTAAATCACATTGTCTGTGCCTATTGACCCTATTTTGTCCGCCTACTTTTCTAGGACATGCACTTCCTGTTTAGCTGAATTTAGCCTGTAGATTTCAGTCGATGGTTTATTTTAACTGTCATTATATTTAATTAAATTGCCCACAAGACAGACAAACAAACCTGTTAGCTGCCTAACAAAGCTAAACAGGAAGTGCATTTCCAAGCCAAGTGGGCGGGACAAAATAGGGTCAATACAGTGTTGTGATATCACCTAACAAAACCTGGATAGAAAACCTGAAATTGAAAGTGAATGATAATTTAAACAGGTCTATACATTATTTTTATCCAAATTACTTATAGTACCGGTAATTGTAATAATTGTGATAGTGATAAAAAGTAATAGCAAGAATATTAATAATAAAAAAAAACCTAAACTAATCAACATCAAACGCTTTCAAAAGTACCGGTATTTAATAAAAATGTACTTTGATGTAATTAATCCTAACAATGATAAACATGGCCTTAATAAAAGAAAAAAGAGTCCTCAAGTCATCCTCTTGATTTATATTTTATCATGTCGTCATTATTACCCACATCATTTAAATAAATTCTCTTTTGTGTTTGTTAAGGATTTAAGGCCTTTGATCCAGTTACAATATTGTTTTTGACCAGAGTGGGAGATGCTGGTTTGATGATGGAGCATGTTAAATAGCTTGAACACTTGTTTGAACAAAGTGTAAGATCAAATACTAGTGCTTCTAAATTAAATGATTTAATGAGCAGGATGTTTTTACATGTTCTTCAAAGAGCATAAGGAAATACACAAGCCAGCAGCCGCTCCTTTCCATATTTTGCATTTGGTTGTAAAACAAGGCAGATAACAAGTTGATATGAAATCAAACGGAGTTGCTTGTGACTACTATTCGAGGGAAAAAGTGAGAGGAAATGAGCGCTGTTGTGGTGTGGAATGTCTGGTGTGTTGGGACTTATTGGTGAGCTCTTCTTGCATTTAGAAAACCACAATTCTCTAAATGTGGTTTTCACTGATATTAAAAAAAAAAAAAAAAAAAAAAAAAAAAAAAAAAAATAACTGAAAATTACGTTTATTAACTTTTAAGAAATATATTTCACGGAAGACGCATCATTTTTAAACGCAGTGCATTATGGGTAGTATGACGCGATCGTGTAATACGAGAAGTTATGAAAGTTACTGCATTCTCCTTGTTCCTCCGAGACGAAATCACAACAAAAGCCACTCAATGTAATTACAATGTTGTCACGAAAACTACTACGCTCCTGTAACCAATCAACGGCACTGTTGCAGCTGTTGCGTGCGTCTCACTACTGACGCTCCTGCGCAGGCGCCACGATTCTGCGTCATCACCTCAGATGGCGCGCCCGTATATCAGAAGTTGTTGTAAACATAACAATTTTCGTCAAACGGCGAATATTTTTTACTTTAGTTCTACTTTTTATAAGTATACTGCGAATTTTTCGATTATTTTTTTTTTTTTTTTTTTTTTGACTCTCCACAGACATATACAGAAGGTTGAGAATCACAGGATCTCTCATAGATTTGACACGTTACAGATACACAATACAATTATTGTTTGCTTTCTCTAAACAAGCAACACAACTCTGACAAAAATATTATTGTTTTTTTTAATTACTCTTGACTATATTTCAGTAGCCTGATGTATCAGCCGGTTTCATTTCACTCCATGACAACTATAGCTAATGAAATGGAGCAGAGGCACTAGGTGGTGCTAGCCTGGCAAATTTGTCAGTAGAGCAGTTAAATACATTACTATGGGACTCATAATTATTGATCTAATAGAAGTGCAACTGAGTAAAACAATCCATCTTGCATACATTTTTAGCAAAATATGAGGCTTAAGAGCACAACAAAGTGAAAGAACACTGCTTTTCGCTCTTGACTTCTTTTGAGCATTTTGTAATTGATTCAGACCGTGCATAGATGCTGCCTTTACATTGTGCATTTGTAAAGTAAAAACAAACAAGGAAAATGCACAGAAATGTGTAGAAAAGGTGCTCACACACCACCTGTGGTAAACAATATTTTTTTTTAATCTTTGTGATACATTACCCCCATTCGTTTCAGCTCTTCAGTTAAGATGCTTTAATGCTCTGTGAAGGGGATTTATATAATTGACATTAGCTCCAATCACATTTTTTTTATATTTGACTTTTGAGCACACAACCCAATTGTACACAATACAGTACAATATAGTACATGCCACTTACTATAACAACCATGTTAGAGCTTGTCTGTAAACTTTCTCAGTCGACTTGCAGCGCACTTTCTCGCTCGGGACTGCTAAACCCCAAAAGTGCTGTTTTATCGTGTGCAGATATTTATTTTCAAATGTTTTTTGTACCAAATGTCAAAATCAGCAGGAAATGTGTGCTCCAACATGTTGATTCAAGAGAACATTTACATAGGCCCCTCTCTTCCTAGTTCACTGCTTTGTTTCTTTGGGCTTCCTCGTCTAACCAGAAACACATTGCTTTTGAGAACACACAAGACCCAGAGCCAGACTAATAACTGCAGTGTATTAACAGGTCACTGAGAGCCCTGTTTTTACATGAAGTGAGCCACATTCAAATAAACTCACGCTCTGTCATAAGCTTCGCCCGGTGTTCCTCGTGATTTGCCTGTCAAAATTACTCGGGATACAGATTTATTCAGATGCTGATGGAGCTGAAACTTGGGCAGCGTTGAGGTTTTGTGCCCTCAATTTTATGCTGGCTTCAATTATCTGAACATGCCTGCTTCCATTAATTGAGCAGGTATGTTTCTAAAGAAAATAAATGGGTTTCCCGCAGTTTTAACCAATGTCTGTTTGTGTCCAGGGAAAAGAAAGAGATAACTTAATGATTTATAGTTGTGGTTTTTCCTGCTCAGATTGTAAGGCCAAATAAGCTTTTTTATTGTTATTTTTCTAAATTAATTCACCACAAGCTTGCTAATGTATTTTAATTTTATGCCATTAAAACAGCGTTGTGTTTTCAGTAAATTCATCTTCCCTGGCACCAATTTTGTAGACATCTGAAATAAACTGTCAAGTTTTAAATAATAATCTCTAACTCTGAATTTGAGTTCTGTACAGACATGTTTGGAATTATTTTGATTAATTTTGTCACTTTTTTTAAATGCGTATTTAAATGCGTATGACAGGTTAGACAGCTAGACTTTTTAGTTAAACATAGTAATCATGATTGTGATTAAGTATTTAGCTTGTTTTAACCAGTTTGGTTGTTTTGGTGAAGTTCCTTATCGTGTCCAGTAAGTATTACAAGTGTGGAGGGGAATCCACATATGTTACCTAGCAACCACACTGTAAATCTGGGCCAAAATAACCATAAATAACACAGAGGTGACATGTGACAAATTATTATAACAAGTAATTGTGTTCAGTGATTGCTTAGACTGAAACTGGAAACTGTCAGTTGTGTGCAAGTTTTCTTTGCATTTTTTTGCTTTTTTCTTCATAAATTGCAACTTGACGGCTGTAAAACTATCATAAATATTTACCACAAAGACTATCATACCAAACTAAGTCAACATTTGAATAATTTTATAATCTGTCATATACGGTTTAAGTCTTGTTGTCAATCCTCTTTGAAATGTTTAAAATGTTTTAATAAAATCCTATGTTTATTTCTTTGCTAATCCAGTCACAAAATGCTAGCTAGAAAAATTACAATTTGATATTTTTTTACAAATCGTACAGCTCTATTGAGCAATGTGTAGATCAAAATCAAATTGACTTGTGATTCTATAACTTTGATAAAATGCTTTTTGCGAAATTGGGACATTTTGTGTTTAGTGCAATGACACATTTCCTTTCTGTTAGTTGCCTCTGACATGCTTTGTGCGAGTGACACATTTAGTTTAATAATTGCAGATAAACATGGAGAAAAATCCTACATTTTTGACAACATAATGTAGTAAGTCTTTGTGAATTATGATATAAATGACAATGTGATCTGAGTCCAAGTAAATGTATGATGGGTTAGGGTTATTTTGCCATATTAGACACCTGTAGTCGAAAATGGAAATAAAAAAGGATATTTGCATGATTTTGAAAAAAGATTTTGTCATTACGTAAGTGTTTATAGTTTCAGGTTATTCCATTCAGACCTAGCAGTTGACCTACATAATGTCACATCTTGTTGTAAATTTGGTTTAAGTCTTACTCTCTTACTAAAAAGTACAGCCATGGGATTGTGCTCACTGGACATGTTGTAATGAATATTCCTTCTGGGAGTTTGATTTTGATGTTTTGTCTAGCGCTGCGCTGTTTCTTTCCATCTAAAGGTTAACAGTCAGACTCATAATGGACTGTTATGAAGAGTGTGCGTGGAGAATGCTGTAAATGTAACCGTGATCTCTGCAGTATTTCACACAGCCGCTTTTCAATGTCGCGTTTCAGAGCAGAGTTTTGTTTCTCTGTGTTGTGCCGGTTGCCAGATGACGGCTGTCCTCAAAAGTGGAACAGGTCATTTGCAAACCTGAGGCTCATTTAAATACAATACATTTTTTAAGTATTTATCCCGAATCCTTCTCTTTGATGCACATCGTCTAAAAATCTGAAGATTAAATTGAAACGGAAATGTTTTTGGAGAAAGGTAATGGAAGTGATTAGAGGGCAAGGTTCCACATTTATCTGAGCTGATTGTATATTCATATCAGTCATAGCTTACTTGGATTGAAAAGATAGTTACAATTTGTTTGATAAGTATGTAGATTTGGATTTAGTTAGTCAAATTACTCTGTGTGCAAAAAATTGTGTGATCATTCTTAAATGTTTGTATTTACAGACAAACACATCACTTTATAATCAATGAGTTATTACACTGACTAGAGAGATGGTGGGGCCTGTTGCATGGACAGTTGCAGTGCCATTTTTTGAGGAGAGAGGCAGCAAAATTTTAATTGAAAAAAAAACAAAAAAAACACGGATAATTCATATATTAAAGGGGGTAATTAAGCATATAATTATATATTAATGATCCCAATAATACAGCCACAGTTTTCTGTCTGTATCTGGTAATTTTTCCTCGGAATTGTGATTATAAATATTCTGTATTTTTGTGTGTCATTACATTATATGAGCTCTTATGTTCATCATTATTGTGCTGGCTTCACTGCTGTTACTATAAAAGAAGTATTTAATATCTAAAATTAAAAGTATTTTTTTCAAGATTTTTTCCACATTAGTTTGGTTGAACTGAAACATAAATAAATGTACACATACGAAAAAATTCAATTATCAAAGTGTTTAAGTGAAAAAGTAATTTAAAAGTTGAGCTTATGTGATATATATGTGAGAGATTTTTAGTAATCTCTGTCTAGCTGCTGGATCTGGACATTTGTTGCTATAGGTTACCATTGCTCTCTCTTGTCATTATAATAACTCATTGTTTATACTGTATGTACACTTTGCTCCCTTGGTGAAGTATTTTCCTGTTTTTAAAGTCCTTGAAATGTTTTCAAAGTCAGCCGCTCACAACATTTTGTTCCTAATATCCATGAAGTGTCCTTGCTTATATTGTTAGCATATCAACACCGCTCAAATCAGCTTACTTTAGCTATTTTCTTAGTGGTGAATAATGACTAAAAATGCACACGTGTGGCTGTGGGCTGGCTCACTTCTCGACTGATCTGACCTGTACATAGGCCTAGTGGCGTTACAGACTTATTGGAGATAGTTTGATGCCATAATGTGGTAATTTCAGACAAAGTAATATCTGCACAAATAGCAGAACCTCCAAAGTTACATTGTGCACATTCAAGCAACTTTCATGAGAAGAGAAATGTCTGTAACCCATGAACCCATATCAGACACATTTTTAATATCAAGCTTCTTGGTTTGGATGCAAAGCTGTTCCCTTAAAAGTGATTTAATGCCCGTTTACGACTCATGCCCAGACAATCGGTAGCTCTGTGTCACCCTGCCGTCTCACTCCCTCTGCGCCTTTGGGTGCCGACAGACTGATAGGCACCGATTGTTCCAGAGCTGAATCAGAGGAAGGCGAGCTCTGACCTCTACCCCGATCTTACGCTTCCCTTTTTCACATCGCCTCTTTTAATTCCCATTGTCTCTCGCTACTGATGCATTCTTTTCATATTTTGATTTCACGGCTTTCACATCTCCCCCCTGTGCCCGTTTCCTTTTGTGTTACATCTCATCTGACTGTCTTCCTTCCCTCCGCCCTGGCTCCTCTCTCTCTGCGCATCTGTCATTTCCACTCTCTCTCTCTTTTAATCTCAGGACTGTACGTATCGGTCTATCCCGCTCTCCCTGTGCCACGAGCAACTTGGCAGGTCACATTCTTCGCCGGTCCATCTGCTGGCTTGATCTCCGATTTCACTTTATCGACGCTGTCATCTCTTTTACTGCCCTGTTCCGTCCCTCCCAAGCGCCCCCTACATTCGTCTGTGTCATCACCTTGATTTGTCCACAGATGCGTCCACTCTCATAACTGTCTACACCCCATGGGCCCGGCGGAGCAATCTGCGCCGGCTTCGCAGTGAAAAGCACGTCTGCAGTTCAAAGAGGTGCTTAAATTAAGACGGCTATTATCATTTACAATTTGACATGCTCCTGCTCTGATAATAGCTGTGGCTCTTTGTGATTATTGAGGGGAGTTATCAAATTCCTTTGCGGTAACAAAACTAGATCAAAAGGCTGTCTATGGTAGTTCTCCGAGACCGTGCTGCCTTATTAACATGAAGAGGTTAACTCCGGTGAACGTAAAATATTCAAGAAATAACGTTATTCATATGGTGCTGTCTTCAGTGCTTCACATTAGGCCCGTAGCTGGTATAATTGATAACTTCAAAATTTAGCTGGAGATATGACTGAATTTTAGAGTGGAAATTGCTGTTTAGATGGGAGATTTGTTGACTTGGATCATGGTTCATATCTCTGTAATTACTGGGCTTATCCACAAAAACAAAACTGACACAGAGATTGATGTCTTTTCTGTCAGAATAAATAAACTAAAGTGAAATTAGCTTGACAAAGTAGTATTCAACTCCAACACTATGATTGTGGTTAGTTGAGACTGGAACTTAAATTAATTTGGCAGGTTTGTGTGAAAAATTCTGTTGCAATTCCACTTTTTGCGTTGTTGTTTTGATTGTTCTTCCAAATTCTACCCATGCCTCTCCCTCGGAAATGACAATATAACATCATAAAATTGTCAAACTTTAGTATTATCTTTACACTAGCTTTTGGGGCTTTATAAACTACTTACATGCGCTCATTATGGATCTTCAAAAACACATTATGTCTTCCATCCATAATGGCATTTCATCAATTATTAATTAAAATAGGATAAACTTGAAATGCTAGTGACTTGGAGAAAAAAAAATAACTTGATGCAGTGAATCAACAAATAGAAACTCCTACATTAATAATATTTCAGTTTTTTGTTTGCCCATCAGGATGCATTCTGGCGTCTGTCCACTGTGAGGCAGCATTATGCCACCACTTCCACATTCAAACACAGACGTTTTTCTGCACAAATGCTCCCAAACCATTTGTGAGCCTGTTAAGAAGATATATGATGCCAACGAGGGACACACACCCTCACAAATATACAGGCCGGGCTGTAACAGAACAATGTCTTCACTCTCTGACAGCGCAAAGTGACACTCCACAATAACAGAGTGTTTTGATGGCAGAGAGGAAGTGGACTTAATGAAGTGTGGGTGAATGAAGGGTGGCCTGTCTCTGGCACAAAAGAGGTCAATGTGGGCCAGCCAGAACAACGCTCTGTTAACCAATATGTCATTCTGCTCCCTTATTCTGGCATTTAGAAACATCTACCAACACAACCGGCTTTTAACCTCTGAGCTTCAACATACCTTTTCCACTGATCTGCTTTTCATTGAAAGTGACCTTGGTCTGGTTTTAAACTTCTTACAAGCAATACTCGCTATCATTTAATTTGGTGCAAAGCGCAATATAGAGTGTTTGCTACATGTTGTCAGGGAAAGTATGTAGGAAAAGGCATGTATACTTATGCTTTACAATAAATCAAGACTGTCCTTTTTCAAATATGTAACGTTATTGCCAAGATTGCACTGAGCAGCACTCCTCTGTATCTGCCTTGCCTTTCATTCTGTGCATGAAGAATGGAGGAGCCAGCCTGCTCCTGGCACATCATCACACTGCAAACTGTAAACGCTCATCATCAAAACAGTGCTGTTAACTCCTTGAAGGCCTGCTCTGTAAACACACACTGGTGTTGAAATAGTGTTTGGAGACTACTGCCTCTGCTTATGTCCTGACTGATTACATTGAAGACATTATAGCTAAAATGTTATTGTCAGAGCTTCGAATACAAGGGCTTAGACTTGGCAGACCAGCACAGTTCCTACATGTGTTTAGAACAACAATGTCAAACTCCATTCGTACTAGAGAGGTCTCGTGCCAATGAAAAAGTGAGAGTATTAAAGACTTATTCTTTGTGAAGACTTTCTAATGATTTGCAGTTTGAGCAAAGATTTTGACTCTTATCACAGCATGTTGTCATTGACTGATTCAACTAGATTCTATGCCACAGAAAGGCTTTGTAGCTCAGTCAGAATCAAATTGTTCACTTCTCTTGTCTATGCACATGTTGGTTTTATGAGTAGCAAAGGACTGAAAATGAAGGCTTTTCAGAGGGGATTGCTCAACTGTGCATACTATAGCATCTAACACTGAGACTTAGTTTTTTTCCCTAAGTCTCTTCTTAGGAAAATATCTACATGATAAAACAATACATGTTTTATCATGTATTGTGTTTGTTGTATTTCTTTATCTGTGAAGCACCTCTATTCTCTGTGTTGTTGTAAAGTGCTCTATAAATAAACTTTGATTGGTTGCTTGAACTTTTTTCAGTTCGGCTAGAAAGACTAAAACTTCAGGAGTTTTCCTCCAGAATTGTTTGCATTTCCGACAATAAAAAGTTTTTTTTTGCAAATCAGCTCTTATAAAAAGTTGTTCTTTTCTAGTTGAGCTTTTCATTTACTCTTTGTAGCAAAGTACTTAAAGTACACTTTGTTCTTTTTCACTCACATAAGCTTTGCCTTTTTCAAAACTGTCAAAGTATGTGATTATACGCTTACAGCAATGATAAGTCAGTCTTTGTTCTCAACACCTTGAATTACCTGGAAGTAAGTTTTAGGTGATAAACTTAAACTCATAACAGATGAACTGCTACCAGTATAAAAGGTAAAATATGCAGGATAGTGTGTGTATGCTGCAGAAGGATTTGTATCTTTTTACAGACTGTTTTGAATATGGTTGACTATAACATTCCAACAGTTAGACAGAGCTTATTTCTTTTGTCAAGTCTGCAGAATTGTTGTCCACTACGTATGTGGTTCTCGGTGCTCGACTTTACTGATGGTAACTTTTGAATTGAAAATTAGTTTATTGGAAAACATGCGCTCATAGGCTTGCTGTCATTGTTTACAATAACTAAGTAATGAAGACTATGGTCTATTCTCTGGTCATAAATTAACATAAGTATATATAACAATCACTCGGTCAAAACATGTTTACCGCATCCCTAATGATGGCTTTCAGATACTAAGTCTGCTGACAGAACTTCATGCGCCAGTGTCAGAAGTAATCAAAGCGGGGTCTGCTGCTTTTCATGGAGGACTTACAGACTCACAGACTCACGGACTCACGGCCATAATCTCCTGGGCTTGGTGCAATTTAAAACTCACTTTATTGCCCTCCACTATCAGTCGAGGGCTTTGGTAGGTTAATGGCATTTCGCTAACTTTCTCCTAATGCATTTTTCAGTCTTTGATTCACGCCCCACTGCACTCTTTTGCAGCACTTCTTTACTATCTGATGGGACATCACGTTCTGCCGTTTATCAATTAATTGCACACTGCTCCTGGGTGCCATTGTGAACCACTGAGTTTTTCCCTCCGCTAAATGAGTGATGCATGTCTTCTCTTTGCAGCTTCTGATAGAGCAGAGTAATTACTCCCTGGTAAAGCGCTGGTCAAATCATTGGCTCAGGGGCATCCCACAGTGACACCACAAACATAGACTGAAGACACAGGCTGACCCCCACTGACTACATCTACTTGATTTCTGTGTCAGCTCTCATACTAAGCAATATATACTCAAGGAAAAAGAAACGCAACACTCTTTTCTGAGTTTTTGGGGGCAGAATCATTTTCTTTTTGAGATCCGCCTGTTTCATATGAACCCTACATCCATTTCTAATCCATAGGCCAACTCTTGCGGCGTTTACACATTTTGGAGTCCAAAAACACAACCAAACAATAGAGCAACCCCAAACCAAAGTGACAGGAGTTTCATCAGACTGTCAATAGTTCACGTGACGCCCGTTGGCTCCTGAACAGCGGTTATTCGTCGCCTCATGGATCGGCAGTAGTGTCTGAGTTGATCCTGTGGAATTGCCGCCCATTTTTCCACCAGTACCGCCGTCAGCTGCTGCTGAGTTTCTCCTATAGTGTCTGTACACCCAATCTCGGCCATCTGCTCTGAAGCACTGAAACCTTTTTTTGTCACTGAACACGACTTGGGACCACCTCTGCAAAGTCCAATGACGATGTGCAGTGCACCATTCGACCCCAGCTCGGCGATGTGGGGGGGGTAAGCACTGATCCAACATATGGCCAATATGGTCGAATACAGGTCAGCATGGAGGTGATTACGGATGATTCTGGCCAACACTGGCCTGTGATGTGTCCCAATGGTCTTGGCTGAGGACCTGGTGGTGGCTGAACCTGTTACGGAGATGTGCGGGGCGGTTGGCGTGGTCTTGTGCAGCGGTCATTACACGGGGTGACCAGTACGAGGGCGGTCGCTAGAGGAACCAGTGACCTGGTATCGCTCCGTAAGACGACTAATGGTGGAGCGGTGAACTCCAAACACCCTGGAGACAGATAAACAACACAAACCACCTTGGAGCTGCCAATAGCTCGATCCCTCTCTGGTTGCGACAATCGTGGCATCGTGAAGAAGTGTGTTTTTGGCTTCATTCTGGTGGCCTTTTATAGAGAAGACTTGAGCACAGTTAACCAGCGGTCAAAGTCAACTCTGAGTTTCAAACATGATTTTGTGAGAATAAACGACCCTGTAATGCACTCTTTATTGTTCTCACAATCAGTCAAGCCAAACCAAGAAATTTGTTCACCTGTGTTCAGCTTACTATGGACTGAAATCATGGTGCTAGCCTGTTTTTCCAAATGTACTCGTTTTCTAAGGAATTTTTGAAAATTAAAATGTTGCGTTTCTTTTTTCCTTGAGTGTACTTTCTCTATTTGGTTTTCTTACCACTGCTGTATTGATTTGATGCAGCAAAAAAAATGCAGTTCCAGAAAGTGCTACTGCTGTCAGGTCAGTTTCCACCAACAGGGTTAAAGTTGCCTTTGCCTCTGGCTCAGAAACTATGAAACTTTAGCCTTGTTCCACAAAGTTAATGTAATATACTTTTATATTTTCTTCATAACTGCTATATAAGAAATGGCTGCATTCTTCAGCTGCAATATACAGTATATTCAGTTTATAAAGATTCTTATTCATTATACAGATTAGTTGATGATGAGCGTTGGTTGTTTGTGTTGTGCTCGGTGCAGTTCTGTGGAATGTACTGTCCAATAGCCTCCAAAGCCTGTGTGCATGTGTTTGTGAGGGTTGCTGTTTTGCTGTTCTGTAAATACTTGGTGCTGAAAGTGAAATGATGCACACATGGCTCTGTGTGCGCTCTAATTCACAGCTGATAACAATTACAGTCCTTAGCTCAAATTAATGGCACACACAAAGCCACTTAGCTTGTGTGGAGCGACCCACCAGTGAGGTTGTTTACTTTCAAATATGCATACTTTCCCTCTGCCTGGTCACATTATCAGAGTAATTTCCCATCATGTAGTTTTTTTTCTCTCTGACGTAATCCATCTCAGGGCAACACATGATTATTGTAATTACATGGATGTTCTCTTTCCCCATATTAGCGGTAGTACAATTGTGAACCTTGAAATGAAAGAGCAAGTAGCTCTTAGCAACCCACACCAACAATAAACTGAGCATTAGCTTACAAAAAAAAATGTATATAGAAATTCTTGCAGAATACTTAAAAAATATCTATTGTTTTGCTTAACATTCAGGTGAAAGCAAAGATGAAAAAAAAATATGGTTAAATTGGCTACTACATTTAATCTAACAAAAATAATATAAAATTCATAATTTCTCGTTTTTGTTTGGAAATAATTCAACAAAGCTGTATATGTACTCCAGTGTTTAAAGGACATATGTCACCACATCTCAGAAAAGACGAATTGTCAGCTTGGGTAGTTGTCAGTGAAGACAGAAAGTGTCTGGTTTTAGGGTGGATGTTGTGCTTTCACTGGATCAAAAGTGTCAGGCCAGGCCTCACAGGCACAAAACATTATGGAAGGTGAAAGGGGCCCTGTGGCATATACAATATATAAATCCACAGATTTGTACATTTTTTTCACATTCATACTGACTAATAGGCCTACAGATATTTGGGAACCGGTACTGTTATAAAGAAGGTTGAAGGTGTGGATATCTGATATAACTACTGATGAATTTATTAGTAGAAAAATGCATCTTTTTATCAGAGTGTCAGACACATGAACAAACAAATTCACAGATAAATATGAAGACTCTACTCGGATGTAATTTGGTGATGGTGATGTATTCTGGAGGTTCAAAGCTTTAAAATGAGGTACAACGCGTTCTATATCAACGGCTTATACAGTGCTTTAAGTACTCATTAGGGCTGGGCGATATTGACAAAAATGAATATCTCAATAATTTTTTGGCAAATCTCGATAACGATATTTGAACGGTATTTGCCAGTCCCACATAAACTTGTTAAAACTGATCTTCAAACTTGTTAATATATCGGAAAAAACATCTAAAATTGATTGAATGACATGACTTTTTTAAATAAAGATTTGCCAATAGAACAAGTACATTTAGTTCTTATTTCAGAAGGTTTGTTCAATCAGTTTCTAGTCAGTGTGTATTTTTCTTACTTTATGTAAAACAAAATGTTTTAAGCTTGTTCCATTTACAATCTTAGTCGAAATCAATAAAAACTAAAAGAATAAATACTATTATTCAGCATATTCTTTTTCTGGTTTTTATCAACCATATTTTATCAATTACAAATGTCTACTTAATCATTTTGTACCTATTACAAAAGATAGAAATAAACTTTGTCTATAAAAAACTTTACAGTCTCACTTACACAATTTTTATTGTAAATTAGCTCTTTTGTAGGATGTTTTTACTTCACGAAATACTCGATATTCAATTTTTGCATATCTTAAAAACAACATTCACGATATTATCTAAATTTCGATATATTGCCCAGCCTAGTACTCATATATGCCGATATTACTGGCTAACCATATATTGGTCAGGCCCTAATTCACATTGCTAATTCATTGTCTTTCTGTCATTCCTTTGGGTCCTCCTCACCTCTGGTCTGTAGGTGCCTGAGGCATGGACCTTTGGCTGTGTGTGCTGACACTGTGTGGAGTATTAGCAAAAGGGCCACAGGGTTCAAACAGGTCTCAGAGCTCCAGTGGGTTTCCTGTTGGAAAGCCTGCTCTGACTGGCTCTGCACTTCCTCAGGCCAGCAGCAGAGAGCTTGTCCCAGACGTGTCACTTCTCTGTCGGTTCTTTAGAGGGGAGCCAAAGCAGGAGTTTAGTGAGACCCCAGGGAGCAGTGTCCCAGGTGAAAAAGGAGGGGTTAGAGGTGCCATGTCTGGACTTTGTTTGCTTTTGTAATATTTACCTTTTGTTTTCTTGCTAGAGCATGAATACAATTACCTCATCTAACGTAAAATAATAAATCTAGGGTCACAATCATAAACTATCATAAACCTATCATAAACCTATCACATGACTTCTTGTATTTTTTGTTAAAGGGGACATATTTTGCTTTTTCTGGGTACATGGTATTGATTTAGCTCAGTAGTTCCCAAAGTGGGGTCGTTGGCCCCAAAATTTTGTACAAACAACATGTTCTTAAAAAAAAAAATAATAATAATAATTAACTTTGCATCATTAATTGAATTTATTTATTACTTTAAATCACCCCCTAGCCCACAAATATTATCATTTTGTACTTTTTGCATCTGTATCTTTAAAAAATAGTTTTACAATATTGTGTATTGTGTTGCCATGGGCAATCTTTGTGCAAAATGTGGGGCTGAGGACTTAGAGTTTGGCTGATCTAGATAATAAGCACCATTTTATATTGCCTTGCCTTCTGCCTTGTAAAGCACTTTGAATTGCTTTGTGTATGAATTGTGCTATACATTTGCCTTGCCTTGCCATTTTGTTTGTTGTAAATCACTGTATTTATGTAAAATGTCTTCAAAATTGGAGAACTCTGGAATTTTTAATTGTTTGAAGTATCAGGTGTGATGGGTAAAAACAACATGCATGAATCAATCCAAATACAAACTTTGAGTACGGTAAGCTTATGATGAGAGAACACTGGTGTAAGAAGGTAAAAATGGGAAATTTGCATAAATTGTCTTTATAAATTGGTGGCTTATTACTGTCACTTCCTTAAACACTTACAGCAATCAAAGTAAGTATGTAACATTAGTTTGTTGAGTCTCTGAGTAATTGGGCTCATCAGTACATTCAGCATTGATCTATTCTTAGTTTACTTGGCTTGTTCTTGCACGTTTGTACAGTCTCTGTGAATGTTAAAAGGGGTCACTTCATTACTGAGATAAAACCAGGCAGGTTCACGGTCAGCCGACTCTGTTTGTTGTGTTGTTTGGGTTTTACTGGCTTAGTCCATCACCATTAGCTAAGGCTTCGCTTGTTTGCTCTTTGTTGCTCCCTCTGGTGTTTAATTTTCCTGCTTTTGTCTTGCCATTAACAAACAGACTCAGATAATGTAAGCAAATATTAAAAAGGATTCATTATTCACATGAAGGAGCAAATCCAAAGAATGCTTCCTTTCGCTCTTGGCTTGCATGTTGATTACTAGGTACTGGAGATTGTATCTGTTGTTATTAACTTCTGCCTCCTCCTGACTTTTCGTCTCACACATTCCAGACAGTCTTAACTCACCTAATGAGGATGCGCCTCAAATCTTTATTTTCAGCTCTAACTTTTCTTGTCTCCAAATAGCTCCCCTGATGATGCATGTATCCTAAATAAATCCCAGCTCAAAGATGCTCATTTTCCCTATTAAAATCCACTGTGTGTCTGCCACACCGCATTGCAAGTCTGACACTCAGGCTGGCACCACATTACTAACAAACAACCGTCAAGCAAACTCACTTTTCACTATGAACAAAACAAAGTTTATTGTAGCGACAGAAGACTTATATTTATGTACATTGATTATTGGCAGACTGTGTTCATAGAAATTCATAAACAAAGCAACCTAATACTGTTTTTTCCTGCTTTGTTTACCTTGATGGTAATGCATTGTGTTTTATCCTCATTAGCAATAGTTATGTGCGCATCTTTTCCAAAATATAAGTTCTTTTCAAATGCTGTTTATTCTAGCACTGATGTCTTTTTTCTTCATCCCAACTAACAATTGTGTGCCTTAATCTATAACAAAATACGCGTGACAAGCATTTGCAAAGTGTTTTTCAATCAGACTGAAAACTTTTCTATTGTAAACACATTATTGCATAATATTTTTAAATATCATGCTAATACGCCATATTATTGAAAGCCAATAAGCCCGGACAAATATTGTAACAAAGTGCTTCTGAATGCCAAGATAACGGCACAGAGCATCACACAATATAGTAGTCCAGGTACAGATGAGCAGATGACATGTTTTGGGTGCGTTGTGTCACTGTGTCCAGCCCTTACTGCTGTCTGGCCCACTCAGTGTAATGTGCCACGCTCTCTCCGCTCCTGTGTCTTGGGTTACAGGAAACTAGAGCCGTGTTGGTGTGTGGCGTTCCTCTATCCCCGAGAGGCCCTCCACATCATGTTATGGTTTCCATCAGTTTTGCACAGAGTTGGAAAGGTGTGTGTGTTGGTGTGTGTGTGATCTTGTGGAAAGTCATGCTGGCTGTTGAGCGGTGTCCACTTGTTTTTTGATGTCATATGGCGCTTTAGAGTGGTTGTATTTCACCACTGTGATTTAAACACTGCTACAGTTTTCACATAAACATATGACCTTATCCATTTTTTATTCCCGTACACTCCTTGGTGACCTCTTACATTTTCCCCTGGCTTTTTAGTATTCCATACGCAGCAATAATGGCTCTGGACTGTGTTATATGGAGCTGTGTGTAGCGCATACAGCCAGCTGCCTTATTACATTAAAGCTATATTTTAAATGGAATGGTGTTGACCGCTGATCTCAGCTTCTCTATTCATTGACTCACTGTGGATGTGGATGCTTTTTAAGTCGGCACCAATGAAACCCGAGTCACAGATGAAACAACAAACAAAAATGATCTTTGGCTCAAGCTTTCAGCATCCAGCAAACTACTGCCTTACATGTGGCAAAGTGACTTATCATTTTCAGACGTGATTTCTCAAAACTAACTTAGCGTTTCATCTTTTAATACAGATGACTGTAGTGGGAACAATGGGTCAAAAATGAATTTAAAGCTGTTCTACCAATCAACAATAATGTTCTCTATTATTCTAAGATAAAACAATAATGTAAACATGTTTGTAGCATTTTTTAATACTTATTTTATACTTATTGCTACTTACTCAGTTTTTGTTGTATTTAAAGCTAATATTTCATACAAAACAGACATCATTATTAAACAGTTAGATGATTAAATATGTTGTTTAAAACTGTATTTATTTCCTGAACGAATGTCATTTAGAGCAGTTGATGAAGTGGATGAAATAATGAGACTTTACTAATAACTGTAGCCAATTACAATTTTATTTCTAGAACCATTGATATTATTATTTAATAGTTAAGTACAAGCTAAGTTAAACTAAGGCATGTACTTGTAACTAGTTGCTTTCCAAACCTGTAAATACATGTATTGCACTAAAATGTTATAACTCTTTTGAATGAATGCAATGTTTTTATTTAGCATGTTAAAATCTCTGTTGCTAACTGAAAAAAGAGAGAGAGAGAAAAAAACACAATCTTACCATATTTGTGTACAATAGGGTAACTAATTTTTTATTTCTCTTCATTCTACCTCTCTCCTCTGTTGCTCTGGTTCCCACCTCTGCACCTGTCATTCAACTTGATGAACCTAGTGCCTTCTAGTGCCAGGATAAGGCGCTGCACACTTATACTGGCACAGCGCTGACGAGCCTCTGACAGTGAATGCAAGAAATGTGCAATAAAATGCCAATTATCTCCAGGTCTTTCAGACTCACTGTACTTTTGTTCTGCAGTTGGTGCCGTGCCAACTACTCTACACAGCTGAATAGCCATAACTTTCTCTCAATTATGCATTTTCCTTCAAGACATTATTGGGAAGTTTGAGAATAGCTTTGAGGTTAGGGGCAAGGTCAGGGAGAGATTCTATATTAAGTTATAAGTCTAAATCACAGTGTCATCAGAAAGGTTTGTGTAGAACCAAAGTCCATAATATTTAGTTGTGCAAGGAAGTAAGTTGTTAGATAGAGAGTGGAAGTAGCTGTTGTTTTGCAGTAGTATTGTTTTTGCCTGTCTGACTGGAGTGATGGTACTTTGTTGTAGGTGAACACAAGTACTTTAACTAATACAGGCATTTTGATGCAATAGCTGGTTTGACTTTCTTACTGTACAGTTATTTTAAGTTAAATGTTCTATGTATATAAGGCTTACACCATCAATAGAAAACAAATTGAAATGTAAATAGACATAATTAAAGGACTGTACTCGATTTTTTGCAACAAGATAACTTAAAAGCAATTTCCCCTGCACTGATGCCTGTTACGTATCTAATCGTGAAATTGTCCAAATCCTGTCTATGTTAATAAATCCGTTGTGTGCAACTTTTTCTGTTTTTGTTTTTGCATTGTGCTAATTGTTGTTAGCATAGTGACTCACCTCGCTGCTAAAAGCTGTGAAAAAACATTAAAACTCATCATGATGAACAATTCTGAAGCTCAGAATGCATTAGCACGTAGAATCATGTAACCTGAAAAAAAGCTAAAATTAATATTCTGTTTTTACATTTTAGATGCAAAAATCAGGTACAGTCCTTTAACATATTGCAAAGGATGTAATTTTTGAGGTTCTATATTTCCTTCACAAGTTGCAAATTCCCTCTGACTTTTTGCTCATCAACTGTTCTGTGTTGTCTGTCAGAGCTGTTAGAGATGTTCTGAAAGAAGTCATATAGTTTATTGTCTAAGGCTTTGTAAGTTTTAAGTTTATAATATGAACCTTGAACTTCGTTCAATTCTAAATCTAACCATTATCACCAGTCAAAATAATCACAAATATATGATTTTCTGAAATCAAAGCTCTTATTTGTGATTTGAACAGAGATGGCTTATCAATATGATCAATATGATTTGCAGTATATGTTGTATTTATTCCAGTTTTAAAGTAAGCTACAGAAGACACATTTGTGGTCTATTGTGACTTAAATGTAAGATGCAGCCTCTGTTCAAAATGCTTTATTGTGGTCATTGTTGACAAATCAAAGTCCTGACTTGAGTCTGTGGTCTACAAGGTCATGATCTTGACTCAGGTCACGTCTTTCATGATTAAGAAGACCGAATGCTCTTCTTATTTTCTGAGTGCATAGTGTGCTAATCTGAGAGCAGCTCTGTGATCCTGTGACCGCAGGTTTAGGGTTAAGGTAGCAGGCCTCTGAATTGTTGCTGGTTTCAGAAAAATGTAACCTCTGAACCCTCAGAGTGCACCACTATTTCCACAGATGGGAATGTTCCTTTGTTAAATTCTCTCAACTCTTTATACGCTAGTTTAATGATTCTGTCTGTGAAGCTGCACCTGAGTTTCTCAGTTTAAGCATGCTCACCATTGCAGTAATAGCTTTTACTTACATTTATTAAGTGAAAATGCAACCACAACAGAAAGCTGTTTTCTGTATGCATATATATGAGTGAACAGCACCCTGTACCTCTCTGTGAAAATAATGCTTACATAAATGCATAGATTATACACATTTCAAGCAATATTTCACAGGCTTTGAGGTAGTTAGTAGCAAACAGAAAGTGTTCTTTCAGTAATTGACATGGATTATTTGGAAATGACTTTCCAAGTAAATTTTGCAAAGCACGCTCTAGTTATTTTAGAGAAAAAAAACCATTTCTAAAACAAATATTCAGCAAAGGTAGTTAAGCTGTTTACCAGGTTGAAGTTGATATATATTCTGCCCTGGAAATAGTGAAGCATCTCTCTACAACTCAAATAGTGCAGTGATTCTCACGTCTGTGCAAATTTCTTTTTCTTACAAGTTTGTATGATACATAGAAAATGTTTAATTTAGGCAAAATTGTTATTCAACTTGGACAGTGAATGAAAAAATTTGACTGAAGTGGTATTAAGTATTATCAATCTAAAAATATGTTTTACTGTGAGATGCACAGGCTTCTTTTCTGTTTCTATCTACATATTACACATTGTTGGGGTTTTGAATTGACAATTGACAGATTTCTAAACAAAGATTAAACTAATTGTTGCCTGAGTGCAGACTGTCCTGATGCTCTTTGGTGGATGCACCATCATTTGTCAGGTTGCCATAATTTATGAATGACAGCGAGATATGATAAGAGATGTGGCAGTGGAGTAAATCAGATTTCCAAAGGTCACTGGCAAGGTCCAGGGGATGAGTTCATGGCACATTTTATCGACGTCCTTCAGCAGTGACAGTGTTCAGTGACAGTAGGGAGCATGAACACAACCAGACGGCACAACCAAGGGAAGCTATAACATCACCGGTAAACACAATGGAGGCTGAATAAAGGATTTGTTATTGCGTGCTTGGCTGTTGGTGTGTTCATCTGCTTCCCAGCTTGAAGCGGAACAACCATTTCTAAAGACATGTGCAGGATACATGGAGCTTATTGTGCGTGAGTGCCTGTTCTGTGTTTCCAAAGATGGGAAGTGGAAAGGATTCGGAGCACTGGTGGAGGGCAAGGCTAATTCCTCTTTCCTCTTTTGGCCTTGATTCCTTTCTCTTGCAAGTGTGACTGCAATTTGTGCACTGTCTTCAGGTTCAAATTTACAACCTCCCCAACCTCGGACGAACAAAAGAGAGGATTGAAGGCAGTGGGATCTGTTGGGGCCCCATCAGCCAAGATCTTCTGAGCACCACTTAATTGATGCCAGATCTTCTCAGGGGCCAGACCTAAGTATATCACAAGCAGGAGGTGGATCACTGCGGAATAACATACTCTGTATGTTCACGATGCAGAATTAAGGGCTGGCATGAAAAGCCCTCATCCTCTCTGCTTAAGCACTGAGGTTACACAGCCAGAGCGCGCTGCATGGAGACAATCACATCACTAATGCCTGTGCACGCGCCCCGCACTGCTCTGAGCCAAGGCTTTCTCACAAGTGTCAGTGCCTCTATGTGGCGTGAGTAAGTAGGGTGTTGACCCCATCTTTCCCTGGAGAGCATATGGATGCAATCACACCGAGAGAGAAATACCAATTCCATCGCAGAAAAAAGTATAGAAAAAAAGAACGTGAGAGCGAGGGAAACGGAGAAATAGAAAGAGAGCAAGAGAAAAGAGTAGCGATTAATTGGCGTCTGGCTTGTGTATTTGGAGGACAGAAAATCTCCCTAATTCCTTGTTTTTCCTTTCCTCTATGGATTTGCCAGATGAGGGTTTTGGGTTAAGTCGAACTGTGATGGTTTCCTCACCCGCTCTTGTTAAGAAGGAAAGAGATGATTGCGGTTTCTTTGATTCCATATTTTGGACATGGTTGGTAGCTAATTACCACCAAAAAAACAGAAGAATAGCATTGTTGTTTAGAATTTTTAGCTCACAATAATTACTGCGCTGTCGATCAAATGAGCTGAGCAGTGAAGGCACACATGGGGAGGAATGAGAGGCTAATGGCTGCCTGACAAGTATTTACTGCATAATAAAAGTAATTGGAACGTATAATGATGCAAACTTTGGACTTGGACTTTAATGCATAGATTGGTGGCAGCCATCTTTCTAAATAGGGACTGATAGTGTCATGTTGTCACACACACTGGTCCACGTCTCCATTCGCCAGTGTCATCCTGTTCATTTAGTCGGATAAACATCTCCGGCCGCCAGGAGTCCATTACTTGCAATTTACCTCTGCTTTCGGCATGTGGACATTGGCAATTCTCATTGAAGTTACCTCATGAGCTCAATCCAGCTCCGGGCTCACACTTTAAACCAGCTTCTAAAACTGACTGCTTAATTAGTAACCCCTTGACAGATACTGGAATATGTGCATCGATGTAAAAATGTACTAAGTTAGTTTTTCTTGATGATTCAACAAACTTTATTGATTCAGGATGGCTCAAAGGTTGCTTGAACGCTCACATGGTTTATATTGAAAATTACATTCCATTGAATAAACAAAAGTGTGTGTAATACCTATTGTTCTCTGAATGCCTCTCCCATTCAGAGCACACTGAAATGAAACAATGAATGGATATTATCTCCAGATATATTCCAGATTTACTTTTTTACCACTGAGTAAAAAGTTTATTGTTTCATAAACTTCTTGGAGCTTTTAGTTGACCAGTTGTGACACTATAATTTAATGTACACTCTGTAATGTCGCAGGTTTGAAATAATAGTAGTTTTTTGCATGTTTAAACTCATCTACACCAGTGGTTCCCAACTTATTATGTCTTGAGTACTCCCTAATCTTTGTCTTACATTTCAAGTACCCCTACCTTGAGATTTTAGTTAAATTTGTTGTTTTTGGTCTTATACACTATATTTCTTGCTTTAACAATGTTTAGGTCCTCAATCCTCCAGGGAAAAAAAGCATAGATTCAGATAATTTTGAAATTCAGCCTGAAACCATTCCAAGGACTCCCTGATAAGTGCTTGAGTACCTTCTTCCCTTTCCTTCTGATTTACACTTCTCTTTCTTTTACTCCCATAGTTTTTAGTTGTGCTACAAAAATGCCTGTGCCTCATGTACAACCTCTTGCCTTTTTGGACAATTTGCATGCCTGTGTCTGGAAAAAAAAAATCAATGATGTTAATTAGAGCTCCAAAGGCAGACTTAGCTGTGCGCTGATTACTCTGAACCAAGTGGCGAGGGATTAAGCTGGACTAGCCTCACTACAGTCTCGGGAGGCAGAGGAGCTATTAATTAGGGAGCTCTTGAATGCCCGTCTCTTTGAGCAAGTGTGCTGAAGAATGCACTGTACCATTTTCTTCCTCCCACGGCCTTTGATAGTGGACACTTCAAACACAGGGCCGCCTCTCCCTCATGTAACGGATGGCTAACATTTACCTGCAGAGAACAGAGGGTCAAACGCGAGCACTGCTGAGGAGGAGCCGCGTGTTTTCATATGTGATTATCGCTCTGACCTCTTGCCCGGAACAGAGCCATTTGTAATCCAAACAAAAGGAGGCACCCCGCAGATAACTATGGCACTTCCCTAAAATGTAGATCTGTATTATAATAGGAAAAGGACATAGCCACTTTCACAGGTCAAGTTTCCTATTGAGAACAGTTTATAGAACACATATCTGCCATTCTGTGATTCAAACCAGAAACAAAAGAAGGTTCACTTCACTCAACCGTGTGTTCAACTTTGAAAACCTCTGCCCTGAAATGATCTGAGGACTCAGGTTTTTTTGGCTGGGCACCTCTTTGGCGTTTCAAAAGGTGCATTGAACATAATTTTGCACTTCATTATAACTAATGGATCCAGAAAGCATGACATGTGGGCCAGGGCACTGCAGACTCTCTCTCTGAACGACTTTACATATTTATTCACTCTTTCCACCTCGTCTGCTTTGAAAAATGTCCAGAATTTCTCTGCCTGTTTCACCCACATATGTTTGTCTTTTTGTCAAGCTCTCTAGTCAGTCTATTATATTTGAAAGTGATGAAATATAAATATTCAGCGTGAAGCTGTAAAGACTTATATTAGTGTTTATTTGTTGTTTATCATCTTTGAAATATTGCTTTACAAGATATTCAGTTATTTATTTTTTTGTTAAATTATTTTTATTCTGTTGAGAGTTCACATTTTAGATGTGTCTGGAAGACACAAACATAACATAAACACTGAAATAGTTATATTTGTTGACTTCACAATGAGATTGGCATGTAAACTCCACAGGCCTTGTGCCGCCCAAGAGTTGAACTCAGGACCTTCTTGCCACGAGGCCGTCAAGTTGCCCAAGTTTATGAAGGGACAAGTAATAAAAGAAGTGCATGTGTTTTCAAACAAGTCCACATCAGATCTAAACCTCAGTTAGCTGTTTTTGTGCAGAAAAGACAAGATATTTGCTTGTTTAAGAAAAAAGTTACGATCCATGAACAATTGCACTTTTGCTAATTGCATATTCCATTTCAATCCATCTATTTATCCATCTACAGTATCTAAAATGCAGAAAATCTTGCAGCGTTATAAAGCACACTTGTTTTTTTTTTCAAGGCTTTATCTATTCAGCCTGGACCACATGTGAACATACAGGGGTATTGGCAAACTAGACAAAATATACTAAAATGTACCTCTAAATGAACTTACATTGGAGGAAAAAGCTGTTTACCAATATCTAGAATAACTGCATCAACATGATATATACAGTATGTTTTACTATCTTTTATTTCCATCTACATTTTTCAATTGCTATTCTTCTAAATATTACTACTGTAGATCCAGTGAATGTTCTAAAGTCCCTCTATAACCTTAGCGCCAAGGACAGCCGTCTGAAACATGAGAATGGAGATATAGTGGCCCTGTTCTGCTCCCCACATATTTCTTATGCATTTTAAAGCCATTCAGACCAAAAAGCTGATATTTTTAGTGTCAATAGTTATTCAAATCACCCTGTGCCTGGAAAAACATTCCAAGTCTTGTGTAAAGTGAAGATGGAATTGAGTTTGTGAAATGCATGAGCCTGCAAAATGTAAATGGATGATGAAAAAAGGAAAAGCACTTACTTGAACCAATATTTGTGTTTTAGTTTTCATTTTAAATGGCTTACTGAAAGAAATGGCAATATCTTATAAGAAGATTTCTTGCTATAAGAAAGCAAAAGTTTAATCAAAATCATAATTTTTAAAGCATGCAGACTTTTTATCACAGCAATCAAAACATGGAATATAGCTACACGTTTCAAAGATTTTCAGACTAGTTTAACTACTTTGTTACTCTTTGGCTTCAACTAATGCCTTGAGATCTCTTGAAAAAGCAAAATACTTTTTGATGTCTACTGCAGATACCTCCTGGGGTGTGGCGGCGCTACAGGGATTCACCCACACCCACTCCGAGTCGGGACATCAGTGCCACAAAGGCTTATAAGAAAGTACAGTCGACAAAAAGATTTTGACTTAGGATTTATTTATATGAAAAGATGTGTGAAGACATTTGAAAATGTTTTGAACTCTTGATTAATCTCTCTCCTAAAACTAAGTTCACTAATTCTTGCTAAATGTTCACTGTGTGTTACATAGTGAACACTACGCAACTTTTACAAAGAGGAATGGAGACAGATGTTCTTGGTTTGCCCAGAAGGTTCCAAGTGTACTCATCAAAAAACAGATCTGGAGTTGCTTTATTTCCATCAGTTTGCTGCTTTCTAAGGCTAGATTTGTTGTTCCATAATTATATTTGCTGACAGTAGATGGAACCCATAGTTTAATATCTCCTCTAGTTTAGTGCTTACTGCGATGTTCAATAGTGCATATTTTTCAAATGTAGACACCCTCAGCCCCAAGCAGTGCGGGCACGGAATTGAGGTGCTGGGTTGATTGTGGACTAAAATCCCATCCAACTCTCATATAAAATCAAACCGCGCTTACCTTATGCAGGATTGATTCCAAACCGATGATGTGCTATCTTTATAGTTACACTGAATGTTTTTTGATTTATAGGCATTTTTTTTAGCCAATTACAGTACTTACATTGACGTTTGTAAATCTTTTTTTGTTAAAATGGAGCATCTTTTTGAAACCAACTACAATCTCTGAACTTTCATGTCGTCTATTTGAACACTAGGAACACTATTTTTATCATGTTCCACTGCTTTCCCTGTGGCTAGAAGAGAATGCATTAAATAAACCCCCACACACTTCTAATAGTTTTTTACTCTGCTTTATTAAAATAAGTTATTAAAGGCGGGGGAAGTCTGTCTGGGTTGGCTGCTTCTCTGAGGAGCTGTAGCCATATTGGTATTTTAGCAAGATGGTGGAGATTACCTGAGAGGCCTCTTTGGCTAAGCTTTAAAAGATAGTATTCCAATTACAAAACACTGAAGAGCAATGAGCTCTCATATGACCACTTTCTGACCAACAGTATTGCAGTTTAGTACTTTCATAACTGCAGTAGATCATGTGTAATTTCCTGGGATTTCCAGAAGCTCGCGGAGAAGGCACTTCTGTGTTCTTGCCACAGCGTGTGTCCGACTTGAGATTTACTTCATGCTGAGGTTTACTATAGATCTCAGTATGTAAGTCTGTTTGATAGAGCCATTTCCTGCTCTTTGGAAAGTTGTTCTTTGTTCTGTCCATGTACAAGCAGAGAGCCCAGGACCTTTGCTTTCTTGGGCGTAATGTAAACAAAGTCTTCTCTTAAATCCTCATTCATCGTGCCCTGAAGGAACTCATGAATATACAGCAGCAGAAGCACATCCCAGTGGGCTCAAAGTCAACTCCGGGCTTAACCTCACTACCAAACCCGACCAGGACTGTGTGTGTGGCGAGGAGTCTTGCAGGGAGGCGGTGGAACTCCTATCAGCATGCTTAAAAAAGATGAAGGTAGAGAAAACAAACGCATCACGAGAAAGATGAGGAGGGGAGCCCAGAGAGCGTCAGTGGACGGGAGGAGGAAAAATGTTTTTTTCTCAATGTTTATTTGAACATGACTTAGAAACGAAGGACGGCTCAGTGGGATTTAAAGTTGTGGGTAATAAAGTCAAGATGTAGTCAAAGCCCTCCTGCTATCTCCGGGTCATTTCACTTCAGCCAGGCCTCAGAATCTGATGTAAAACAGTGCTTTTTCTCTTCAGAGTGAGGAAGAGGTTTTCTACCATTATATTTTAGCATTTTGCTGATCTAAACTGCTCAAGTATTCTGAAAAACAATTGGTTCATGCCTTTTTTTGAAACACGACTTTCCCAAAACTGGGTTAAATGTTATAAACAAAACTTTCTTGATAAACATTTTTCACTGCATGACAAATTATTTTGGTTGTGACCTCTAATTAAAGCACTTAATAAAATAATTAAAACCCAATTTTCAATTTGACAAATAATTACCGATAGTTAGTTAGTTAGTGCGATATTCAAAGTACCAATATCAATGTTCCAAATCCCAATATTGATGTTTTTGATGATGCCATGGTTATGATTGAGAATACTTTGTTTCCTGGATTTCAACTTTCAGTGTTAATAGTAGTTCATTCTGCCAATTAAATAGAGGCCAGCACTGTGCTCAGAGGGCTATCTAATGTTAAACCTGGGCACAAAAATGATCACTTCATATGATCTTAAAAGACAATTTAGAAACTTTATCAGCTTTGTGTTGCAACTGCATCAATATCACTGTCAGAGAGAATCACTAAATATCAATACTGTCCTTCATCATTAACAATAAATTTACATTGCAACTTATGTGTCTAATTTTATTTTTTGACTCATGAAAACAAACAAAAAAGATTTTGTTTCACTATGTTAAAGACCAAAGAAAAATTGTAATGTACCATTGTGGGTTTTTGTATCGGGATACATCATGATATGTATTGAAATGCCAGATTAGAGGCAATGCAAACCCCAATTTAATACTAATATTGGTCTATAGAATGTGGTGATGTCACATGTTGTGAGCTCAACATACGTTCTTTAAATTGTCATTTGGTGACTTTTGAGTTGTAATGGACATTTGAATTGTTAAGGGGATTTTCATCACTCTGAAACATGGGTAGGATATGGAGTTTCCAATCTCAAACAAAACCAAGTGACCTTACCACTTCAATAATGACTCAAAGCAAATGACAAATATTAATCACATTTGCATAAATTTCAGATTAATGAAAGCGCTTTTGTTCTGATTAGTTACAGGTGAAATTAAATCTCAAAACTTTTAAAGGGTGGAGGAGGTGCTTAAAACTTTAAAAAGAGTTTCATGAATATTCTCTAACACAGACCCAGTGATCGATGAGGTGACAGAGATGCTCCTTTACTGCTGCTGTGTTCACATTCATACTACTTTCACTCCCATTTTTCATTCTTCTTACACTCAGGACAGCACACTGCTTAAAATGCATTGTTAATATTACTATCCAGTATTGCATTTTACCTTAGAACCCCCAAGAATAGATTGATAGGTGGAAGCAACTGCATCCATAATCACTCCTATTAATCTACGGCTCATCCATGGCTTCATTTTGTGAGATTTGTTTCCCTTTTCTTCTTCGCATACATTTATTCGCCATTAGAGCCAAGCATGTGTTTGCCCTTTTTCGCAGGGTGCTTATCTCATGTTTGGATCCCTGGGCGAATGCATTATTCATGAGATGTTAAGGGCTCCATCCCAGACGTTAAGTGGCTGTGTGTTGTATTTGCTTAATGAATGGGGTTAGAGAAGATCAAAGCAAAAAATATGGCAGAAATAGGGGAGGGGTCGAAGCAGGCGTTTTGCTTGTCTGGCTTAATTGCAAGCTTCCAAGAAAATGGCTTTCAAGATGATAAGTTTACTAAGACTTGTTAAAGCTTTGGAATGAAATGTCAAGTTGATAGTTGTGATTTATATGGGATATTTGTATTTCTTTTGTCTGAAACTTAATTGGGAGAACAAGCAGGTGTACTTTGACTAAAGAATTGTCCTTTAATTCTCTTTTTATTAGATACAATATTTTTGTTATGTTGTTTCATCATCAAAATGCACTAGTTGTGTTTGGTTTCAGGCTGTGTTCTCTGAAAGTGAAAACACTTTGTGATGTCATTAATGGAGAAAGTCCAGTGTTTTAACTACGCTTACTTAGAGGTATTTGACTTATTTTCCATGGCATTGTTTTGGCCTATTTAAGCGCATACATTTCTCAGTGCAGTAAAAAAGTATTACAGACTTTCTGTGATGATTACCTCAATTGATCAAAAGATAATATAGAAAGAAACAAAAAAGACAGAAATGGCACAAAGTTATGGTTAATCTAGTGCATTATAGAATAGATCAGTTCATTTCAAGATGAAATAGAAGTACCACTAAAAGTACCACAGTGTGACATCACATGGATAAACAGAGCATCTTGGGTATGCTGAGAGATGCAGTCTTAAAAGCAGGAGCACCCATTTACTTGCAAATTAAACAATGCAACTACCGTACTTTCTGGCCTATAAGCCGCTACTTTTTTCAGAAACTTTGAACTATGCGGCTTATAAGGCAATGCAGCAAAATTACAGATTCTCATAGACTTACTATTAAAAAGTGCGGCCTATACATGTACTTTATCATTTTTCTTACTTAAATCTAGTGGGTGCAGCTTATATTCAGGTGCGCTCAATAGGCAGAAATTACGGTATGTGCTTAAAACCTCACAAGAGTCAGTTTTCGTAATACTATAATCCTAATATTGTCTTGGACGTACAAGTCTAAAGAGTAGTTGTGACCTCATTAGAGGAAACCTCCGGTAGCAGAAAAAGTGAACCCTAAGCCCAGTTTTGGGAGTTCTTTTCTGTGTGGCGCCTCTGAAGCGAGCGCAGCAGTGGGCCACTCCTCTTCCCTCTCTCCACAGATCATTAGCAGTCGTACTTGTGGCCTTTGAAGTCTGTGAGGTCTGCTGTGTCTGTCATAGCCATGCAAATCCATGGGACAGCCCCAGCCACCTGTTCTTCCAAACATCTGTCCATGAAACCCAGGCCTTTACACACCGGCAGTGTTCAGCTGCCTCCATGTGCTCTGATCCTCCAGCTCAGGGCAAAGGCCCTATTTTTAGGGAATTCTGCTGGTACACAAGTGCAGCCCTTCAACTCTCTAATGAACATATGTTTCAGCAAAGGCTACCAAAACAAGTTCAAATGTCTTAAGATGTTTTCCATTGTAGCCAAATGAGTTTACCTATTTATGCAGTTTAATTAGTGGAACATTGTTTAAGTATTTTGGTTTGTTGGAGAATGCATTAAGTACGTGAGCAAAACATGAGGACTGCTGTACATTTTTTTTAAAATTAATTTCTTTTTAAAGTTTGAAGATTGTTAAAAAAAAAAAAGCTATTTGTTCCACAGATTACCAACAATTTGGTTAAAAATAAATATACATTAACCTGCGGTGACTATTTACAGTCAAAGAGGTTTTCCTCTCAAAAAATCTCGATATAAGAGTAAAATGGCCTCTAAAGTATTAAAAATAACAAAACAAAAGCAAACCGTGCCATGCTAATATATGAGGAAACTACTTATTATCTATCACGTTCCTTGTTGTTTCTGGTGAATAATTTATGGGAGTCTTAAGTTCATCTGGAGTATATGTGCTCTCCTGCTTTTAATGAAGTCTAGTCTCTGCAGCAACAGCCTTTTCCTGCCCTCACAACTCATAAAGACGGTTTGTCTGCCTCGTTTGGAAAAGCTTCCAATGTCTCTCAGGGAGGCTCAACTGCAGAATAACTGTATTCATTAAACATTTAAAACATTTACTTGACACCTTCTTGTAGAATAATTTATCGTTTGTTAGTCTAAGTATGTCACACTACAAATAAAAACCTTAAATGAAGCTTCAATGCATGATTTTCCTCACTCTCACCAAAACTTCAGTGGTATAGAGTCTGAACTTGTTGAAAAAAATTAAATTAACCAAGATTGATTTTCAATTTAAATTATCAAACACACAAAATAAGCTTGTTATTCATTGTCAAGTCCAATCCAGTTCACAAAAGTCTGAACCCTGCTTCAAAGACTGAGATCACATATACAGCAAATAGTGTAATTAACATTTAGATGGCTGAATTCTGATTAGACAAAGCTTGACATTCAGTTAAAGTTAACCTAAAATCCAGTCCTGTATGTAGGTGTGATACATTATCCTCAAAAAGACAGTTTGATGGAAGTGTGCCAAGTGATTACGTCGGAAAGCAGCATTCTGACGCTCATTCAATACTACATTTAGACTAATAATAATAGGCCACCTGGGAGAGCTTATGACAGTGTAGAGGAACTGCTGATTGTCCATCATGACTTGAGGCTTTATTTGAACTAAACCGGTCTAGCTCTAAAACATCCAAAAATAGCACAGCGGTACAAGGCTCTCCAAAGGCCCCTATGGCAAAAGAGAAAACACAATCTTTGACTCGTTGTGTGGCACTTTTTGAGTAATATATGTGTCGAGAATACATAAGAAAATAAATATATATAAATAATTCAAATGCCTAAATTATTTTTATGCATTATCAGAGATTCTTGGCACAATTAACATAGCCACTCCTCAGGGTTTGTGCTACTTCTGATCCAAGAACAGCAGAACCTTCAGCATCTGTCAACAACGTATGCCGAGAAACGTAATCTGCATGAATCAAGTCTTTGCTGTCACTGTAAATTACACAACATGAAACATAAAGCTAAACAATACAAGGCTTATGTAATGCAACTGTAGACTTTGGTGAAGAGAGGATTGCTGGACGTGGTGAAACATGGCCGTGGCTTGATTACAGTAGCGCTGTGCTGTTGGAGTCTGTATGGGAAAATGAGCAGCTGTGAGGACTCTCCCAGTGTAGTGGACTGGGATCAGTGCTGTGTGTAAGAGTAGACGACCTGCTGATCCAGGTGTTGACTGCTGCCTGGCACTCTGACAGTAGAAGAGGTCCATACTCTGGGCAAATCGATTGGAGATTTGCCAACAGGAAGGGCACAAAAATGTCCAGTACACACATACTGCCAGGTCCATCATATTTCTCCCGGAAGCATTCTGTCGTTTTATCCGATCGGTCATTATAAGGAAATGTCTTAGACCGACATTCCTTCTATGCAGTGCAAGGGTTTATAGAAGGACACCATACAACTGTCCTCTTGTCTGAGATTTAAGCCATGATGAAAGACTGAATCAAAGCTAAGGCTATACCCATTTGAAGTCAAACCCACGTCTCAGCAGCAACAGCCTATTCTGTTGTGAGCCAATTACAACAACATGCCCCGGTGCTTTTGTGCATTCTCTCACAACTCAAAGATATCTGCAAAAGCCTGAGACGCCGAGTGCATTGCATTCTGGCTCCATCCAAGAATCCAGCTACAGCTGCCTCCACAACCCCTACTTATGGTATTATGGCCATTTTCTCCACACTTGTTTGATGAATCACATACTCAGATGTAATATTTTCCTACCTGGTTTCTTTAATGATGAGGTCACCACAAATGCGCTGTAAACAGTCTGGATTTACCATTAAATACTAAGTCACTTAGTGGTGAGCTAAGTTTTTTCTGATCTGAGGTCGAATCTGAATGGCTTTAAGCTCCTCATAATTGACAGTTGATTGTGCTGCATGTCCTAATCTGATCTTTCCTGTTGCACAGTGCAGTTTTTTAAAGTGTGTAATAAGGATGATTGAAATGTTGAGGTTGTTACTTTCCAAGCAAGTTGTGGTTTTTAACCAATTTACCTCAATTTTAGCTAAAAAATGAAGCAGAGGAAGGAGATTGCAGATTTCTTTGCGTTATTACACCACATAGATGGGGCACAATTTAAAAAATCAGTCACAAATGTATATTGGCCTGATGGTAATAGTTCTGGAAACATCAGCATTCCTCCAATCAATTCCACAGAAAGAGCAACAGTGATTTGTCTGCTGCCATTTTTCCTGTCAGAGATGTTTAACTTCCTCATACGTAATAGCTCTTGTACTCTAGTAAACAACCATTACTGGCCTGTTTATTTGGAAGGAGGAGCTCACCGTGGATCTGACCCAGTTTCCAAATGACAATCCATACCAGAGAGACGAGGGGTTGAGGGGAAGAGCGAGAGTGCCGAACAGCAACGGAGCGAATAGAGAGGAAGACCCAATTTATTTTGAGTAATTGGCTGCACTTGAGCAAACACCCTTTGCTTGCCCAGTGGTCGTCTAAGTCCATGCCTTATGTGTGCCAACAGCGAAAAGAAAAATATCTCTTCCCACGTCCAGATTAAAAGAGTGAGCTAGACATTTCTCAGTAGGCATGCCTCCTCCACAACAATCGTTTGTGTAAGTCTGCCAGAGCCTGGAGTCTTCCTGACACAATGTGGATTAATATTTCTCCAACACACAGCTTCGGACCTGCAGAATTGGCTGGGCTCCTTGGACATGGTCAGCGTTTCATTTTCCCTTCAAGTGCAATTACTTAAATCATAATCCTGACTCTGAATAACTAGCTAATATGCTTAAACTTGACATCTTTAAATGGTTCGGCATGATTATAATTGTGCTCTCAAATAACGCAGTTTGACACGGTGATTTCAAGATAATGAAAAAGTACAGAAAAGTTAAATTAATACACGGTCATTATTCACCGTGGTTGAACCTAATTTAAAAAGACGGGAACATAGTCAGACAAGTGATTCAGTCTGACACTAAATACAAAAAATATAATAACTTTCCACTTGCATACAAACATGGAAAGTCTAAAACTCCTGGTTGTGGTGTTACCGTACGTTCACGCTGATACAGGAAAGAGGAAGCACCCTGAAACAATAAGCCTCGCCCGTTGATAAGTGAGACATTTCTGTGACAGATCACACAGGGCAAGGGCGCAAAGGGCCACGGGACCACGGCAGGAGGACGCAAGGTGATGGAGGGTTAGCCTGAAGGCCTGTCACTTCTGGGTCACTGCTAATTCACAGCATAATGGAAGTATGACTGGAGGATGTGAGTGGGAGGGTGTTTGTACCTATCTGTGTCAGAAAGAACATTTACCCCACTAATTTACAGAGAAATTATGAATGGAAGCTAACCCTTTATGTGTCTTTTCACATGAATTGAAAACATGTTAATTTTGGTCATAATGGGATACTTTGATTTTAGTAAATTTTAGTAAAATATGATTTAATATAATAGATATAATAAATAATAATTATATATTGTCTTTATTATTTCTGAAGATTCTTTTTTGTTTTTATTTGAAAATTGTGAGCATTGAAACTTTGTTTGTAATATTTATGAGATCATCATACAAAGCAGAGCTGCAAAAAAACTACTCTTCACTAATTGGCTATAAATGTTTTTTGTATTTTTAGGACCCATAAAGACCTTTTTAGCATCAGCAAGATTAAAGTAACCCTGTTTCTTTCTGTTTCTAAAAGTTATTGAAGTCAATGGAAATAGAACATTACCAACATTACATTTTTAAACATTTCTCTGTGGACATTGATACATTATACATCAGTTGTTTTTGTTTACTTATTCATTAACCTGTATTTTAACAGAGATCAAAGTTAAAACATATTTTATTTGTAAATTTCTTCATGTAAAAGCATAAAGTCAAAGTTTGAAAGATATTTATCTGGATGGTGTTTTTAAAATCAATCTTAATCTTAATCTGACCGATTACCAATAGTTCACAACTTGTGTCAATTTGCGAGAAATTGTTCTTCTGCCTCTGTGAGACAAATCAGTATTTGCACAGTGTCCTTGTGTCAGAGGCATGCACATTTTTTACATATTACAAATATCTTTTGCATTTTTTAACCCCCCACCTTACAAAGCTGCAAGAGAGCTAATTCACTTGATGGCCATTATTTTACACAAATCACTATAATTTCCTTCTTTCCTCAGAGTACAAAGTATTTCTAACAATATCACTTCCATTTTGATAAGTGATCATTTGACTTATTAACCCTTATCAGTCTTTCTTTCTGTTCGAGTTACAATAAATGGGAAGCCTTTTCAGTGACTGCCCAGGGGTCAAGTAGCCCTCCCCAAGGCACAGTTAACAGCTAACGCGCAAATGAAGACAAATGCCCTGCTCTAATTGTTGCCTGGAAACATTTGCAGTTGGTGGTGAAGCTTGAAGTAAAGTTGCTGATTGCTGTGCAGAAAAAATTGTTTATGTAGCCCTTATACATATATTTATTTCTCACCGTAGCACTGTAGCACTGGAACAAATCTACAAAACAGACAAAATGTATACAGTATACAATCTACTGCCACATTTCTTATTTGCATCATCCGTACATCTTTGTAATTACACCCTTTAATTGTTATTCACTACATGCCAGACCATAAATAATGGATTGTGGGAACTAAGCTTAAGGGAAATGTTTGCCAATGAGATTTTTTAATGGAATAACTTATCAGTTAACTAATAATATCAGTTTATAACCCTGTACAGCAGGGCTATTCAATTATATTTTACAGCGGGCCAGATTTTTCAAAGGACTATGGTCTGTGGGCCGCACAACAAAACTGCCCCAAGAACTTATGTTTAGTAAATTGAAAATAAATCTAAATTGCTCTGTTCTATAACAGGCTTACACTAGCAGCGATAAATCAAAACTAGACCGTCAGCAAATCAGAAACCTAGAGTTAATCCAACTCTATGTCTCTAGGTCCATATTTTTGCTACTTCAACGGTGAACCACAATATGGAACAGGCCTAGAGCACATACTGTATTGTGAACTGAACAAAACAAATATCAGTGGCATTTTAGCTGATTAAGTTGATTTAAAAGTACTGCAGGCGACTGAAGACCAGATCTAACCAAGAAATGTGGCCCAGTCCATGACCCACTTTACTATGATGGGCCAGTCTTTATTGCTTAGCATTATGTGTCTGTGTATTCACTGTTCACTGTAAATCAGATACGGAGTGTTTCCCAGGCTCCTATTGACCCTATTTTGTCCCGCCTACTTTTCTAGGACATGCACTTCCTGTTTAGCTGCATTTAGCCTGTAGATTTCAGTCGATGGGTTTATTTTTTTGTCATTATATGACAGTTAAAGTTAGGGGTGCACGGTAGCCAAGTGGTTAGAGCTCTGGCTTCCCAACAAGGAGGTCGTGGGTTCGACTCCCGGGTTGAACCATATCAACATCTCACGATCTCTCTGGGTGGAGTTTGCATGTTCTCCCCGTGTCACTGTGGGTTTTCTCCGGGTACTCCGGTTTCCTCCCACCGCCAAAAACATGCATGTCTAACCCTGCGACGAGTTGGCCACCGGGGTGTTCTCCCGCCTAAGGCCTAAAGTCACTGGGATAGGCTCCAGTCACCCGGCTACCCCACGTTGGTGGGACACAGTCTTGGTATATAAATAGTCATTATATGTAATTAAAATTGCCCCACAAGACAGACAAACAAACACAATAGCTAGCTTAACAGAGCTAAACAGGAAGTGCATTTCCTAGCCAAGTGGGCGGGACAAAATAGGGTAAATAGAATGTGGTCCAGTTCATGGCCAATTTTACCATGGTGGGCCACATTATATTGTTTAGTGGGCCACATTTGGCCCACGGGCCGCTATTTGAATAGCCCTGCTGTACAAACTATTAGATATTGTCAAAGTACTAATTTAGGTGAAAATTTCTTTACAGTGCGTGTCCGTTCTACAATAAAGCATTCTCTTATCCATTGTTGCTGTTGCGGTTAAGGTTAGTTGTTGTTAGTTTTTCTCTTACAGCAAAATTGCTCTGGCCTCTGAAAGTTCTGAAAAACATTTTTAAGTCCATTGTGGTGAGTAAGGAGGCTTAGAATAATAGGTGATCAAAACATGTGAACTAGTGCAAAATAAATCCCTTTTATTAATACAAGCAAAAAGAGCATGTCTTTAAAGTGCGTTTGACAGGTTCGATTTTTTTCAGTAAAACATAGTAAACGTGATTGATTATATTTAAAAAATCATTAAGCATATCTTGTCCAGGTAATTCCACAACTACCAGATTGTAAATAAATGCCAAAATTGATATGATGACTCGGCGTTATGATTTGACAAATAATGTCTTCAAACGCTTAAAATTTGTAAAATGATTGTTTACGCTGTGCCCGGATGTCCTACTCGTTCCCTAACCACTCAATCACTACATAGTTCTGTCCTGTTCAGTGGACTAGTAAGTGCACTCATTCATTGTGTTTTCCGGAAACAAAGTGTACTACTTTCTGCCGTCATGTGACTCTCTCTTTTGAAGGTCGGAAAAAGTCTGATAAAAATGAACTTTTGTTATAAGTACTGGTCAAGTCTGTCTGCACATATTTATGGACCTGGTTTAACTTGGACCTACAATAAACAGCAAATGAACTGAAAAATTCAACTTTTACAGCCAAAACTAAGGTAAGCAGCAACGTTAGCATCTTTATGGCGGTTTCAGTTACAAGTGTCTTGTTTATTCTTCGGCTCAACAGTGCGCTCAAGCGGCTTTTTATCATCTTTCATTCAGTCGTGTTGTTTCCTGGTGCTTTCCACTTTGTTTTTCTGATGTTCGCAATGAATTATGATCTATAGTGACCATTCCAAAGACCTTCGATGCTCACTACTTTTCCAGATGCTTTGTGGGTAATTTTGAGTGCACTACTTTTTGACCTGCTGGACATTCGGACACCTCTGCAAAGGTGCACATTCGGACACAGCCTTAAACCCAGTCATCACTTTTTGATGACATACGTCGACGGTTTGTGTTTTATAACTCAAAATATTTCCTGTAATTTTCAACTTTTATTTGTCAATTTCTTCCTAAAACTGTGATAAATATTTACCACAATGACTATTACACAGTCTAGCTTACCCAAAAGAGTATTAAAGCGTACTCTTAATATGCCTTTAGCTCTCTTAGCTGGGGAAAAAGGTGCACAGTCCACACAGAGTTTCCGAGTGCTCGTCAATACCGTGGCTATCCAGATGTGAGGCCAGATGTATACTCCAGCTCCCACTCCCATGAATCTATAAATCTCGACCACCTCCAGTTTGCTCTCGTTTGTCAATCACAGTCACATCCTAAGTAGAGAGCGTCATGAATCCCTCCACTATTTCCTACCACCCTGCACATCGATTTCTCAGGTTGTCCTCTCTCCCTCTGTGTTTTACTGTTAAAGTTAATAGGCCCACTGCAAAGTTGGCCGCAGTTCTCTGAAAACACACGGTTCTTCACATGAGCTCAGGAGAATGTACGTATTTTTCTTGGACATGAACTGAACTGTCAGATTGAACCCAGTTAAAAGTACACTCTGCAAACACAAGTGGAATGTTTCTCACTCTTTACAGGGAGCAGAAAAAACTACTTTAGGTAAATCTGGCTGGATTTTTTAACTAAAATCTATAACATTTGTTGTGCAATGATGTAGAACCTACAGAACAACATCAAGTCAAAGTGTTTTTTCTAGCAAGACAACAATATAAACTATTAGAATATGCTGGAAGAAAACACTAACACTTTGTAACATGGAAATCTCACACCATTTGAATACTTGTGCAAGTCTGCAGTAAAAGCCATGTCAGCGTTAGAATTTTGCCACACTGTTTGGCCAAAAGAGAAAAGAATAAAGCATGGAAATCCATTTGAAGCCCACACACTCATGATTTTACCACGGCCTGTTTATATCTGAAAGTCCCATGCACATTCTGTTGGTCTCTGTGAGTCACATTTGGCTTTCTTTGTCACTTCTGCACGAGCCATGGTGGTTAACCTTGTGGACACATAATATAAAAAATCTCAAACAGAAAGCTTTCATGATCCCACTCAATCTTGTTGCGTGATTGTACTTCAGAGAATGTTTTCAGTCCAAATATAGGATTCAAATGTTTTGTCGTTTCACTTCAAGTTTACAGTTATGATTGATAGTATTTGGGTTCAATCAAGTGGAAAAATCTTCCATTCACTGATATGACGGCGGCACTGCTGGATTCTCAGTGTGAATGCTGACATGGGCTCAGTGCCAGAAGCTGTCAGCTCTGTACAGAATACTGAAGCCTGTAGTTTCTTTTTGGAGATGAAAGGAAAGACATTGTGTGAAAGAAATCATGGCGGACCAACTCAGATGTTACTAGCCTCATTCTATTTTTATGTGGCAAAATAATCCTGCACAGTCCTGTTAATTGTTTGTTTGACAAAATATTTTTAAAGCAATATTGTGGTTATAATAAATGTTTGTTTTTTTGGCTTTCAAGTCTTCCAGTAAGATTGTTTCTTTGAATTCTGCAAGTCCAGCTTCTTTTATACTTGACCACTATATTATGTGTGTTGATTAAAGGCTGCTCCGAAGCCCCTGGGAATATACTGGTTTGATCATCTTAATCAAATTCTCAAGCAGTTGATTTTTTATTCATTTCATCTTCTTTTTTTCATATTTTTTGCAGCCTATATGCATTGCTTTTTTTTTGCATGTGTACTCTTGCCTAAGACTAAACTCGTTTACTTTACAAAGACATTTAATATAAAACTGAGGCTCTAAAATTCCAAAGGTGTAGTTGCCAGACAAAATAAATAAATGAGTTAAAAAACAGTGAAACTAATTGGTAGATTGTGTCAAAACAAACATGGCAGGTTATGATTAAAAATAAAGCTTGACTGAAAACCTTGCCCGTACTATCTAACGGACATTATGTATTTGCACAGAAAGTAGAAGGGAGTGAGACTGCCTTACAACAGCTGGCAAACATGAACAGTTTTATCATTCTGACTATGACGCGATCTTGCGTGTTCTTTCACATACTACACTCACTGTCCTTGAGAGAAGAAACAGATTTAACATTCCTTTATCCTGTAGTGTAACATGAAGGCAAACTATTTTTGTGGATAGAACACACTCAAAATGTATTTTGTGCTTCCAGTAGCTAAATATAGTGTTAAGGAAGACAAAACTAAGCTGCAGAACTGTGTGGTTCTCATTTACATTTTGCTTCTGCCATTTCATTTTATGTTGACTTTTGTATGTTGTATTTGTTCTCTACTTGTCTGCTTTAGTTCACCTTAGCTCTTGATCACCTTGAACACTTGAGTGTTGTCATTTATTCTATATAGATAATGCAAGTATAAACCACAACAGAATCATAACTCAATCTGAACTTTAAGGACACATTAAGTATTGTTTGTATGCTTGCTATTGACCTTTAAACTGAATAATGTAAAACAAATAATGTATCTACAAAAATATTTCTAAGGTGTTCGCTCATGAGAGTTTGTGTTAGAACTATTGTACATCTATTGGCTGCAGAGAGAATTGTCACACCAAAAATGCACAAGCTATCTTGCCTGTTTATTTAAACACTTATTTGTAAAAAAAAAAAAATCAAGTTGACAGCACAAATTCTCAAATATGACAATATGTGAAAAGTCAAAAGTGTTATTAAAAACAAAGGACACTGGGGATGCAGGATCAGCTGTAATCTGCTGTTCTTTGTGAGAGTACAGCGGTTCTTGGAATGTCTATTGTTTTCATATCTCTCAATAAAACGGTAATGATACACTCGCTCCATCTGGATCCAGTTGCCAGTCTGCTCTGAAGGTAGACGTGTCAGTTGTTATTATTTTTTTTCCATGTGATGTTTAGGTCTAGTCCAGGATGAGGAAGGTCACTTGGCATACCTTGCGTGCTCACAAGTAATTATGGAGTTAGTTGTTGAAGGTTCCCTAATATAATGTAGCAGTGGAGCGCATAAGAAATGTAAAGAATAGAACAACTATGAGTAGAATATATTTTTACTCCATAAAGATGGTGGAGGGCCGTCTAAATTTATGTACGGTATTTTTTCTATTGGACCTTTGTGTCAGCCATTTTCCTTTATCAAGGTACGCCCACCACAGAACTGCCACCTTCAGCTGGAGAGGCTTATCCCAGTGACAAGGCTTTCTGCCAGCTTGCTAACGCCATGATTGTTTCCAGACAAGTGCAGTTGCCCTCTGCACAGCTTTGTCTCTTAGTTCTAAAGTAATGGCCAATTACCAGGAGGCAGTTTGTTGAAAAGATGCAGCCAGGAACTACATCTGCCTTCAAAACATTCCTCATATCTAAACATGTGGTCCACAGAAAAGTACCTTCCGAGAGTGCATTAAAAAGTCCTTTCAGAGCATCATGCGACTATGCAGAAATGCCTGAACCGTCAGACTGACATGAGAAAAGCTATTGTTTACTGGGATGGAAGTGAGGAATGTTGGATGAAAGCTTGAGTAAGAACTGCCATGTGGAGTGTATAAAATCAGACTCGTGTTCTTTTTGCAAACTGGTTTTAGTTTAGTCCTGGGATCTCAAATCAAACATGGCATTTGTCATGGAATATAACAATGTGAGGTTGCATCCTTCAGCGACACATTCAGAAAGCATAACTCACTCAGAGGACTTTTTGACAGACTACTAGTTTTACTCTCAAGATCGATGTGACAGTTCCCATACTGTTGCCTTTTGCTCTGCCTTGTGTGCACATAAATAATTTCAAGAACTCAGCGGGGGTCCCTACCTTCTATTGTCATTGTGTCAGCACCCACTGTTCGACATATAGACCGACATACAGCCACCACTTTTACAACCAACACTAAAGCACTAGTAAAATATCTGCAGTGAAATATCTGAGGAGGAAAAGTCTTTCTCCAGCTCTTTACTCTGTGGTTAAGTGGTCACCACGGAGACCAAGTGTGTGCCAGATGTTTGCTGAAAGCTTTGATATATTTACAGATTTTTCTGGAATTTATCAAGACACAGACAGTCTTGTGCAGAGGATATCTCTTTCCAACAATCCACCAAAATTGGATGCACACTTTGCAGCCTCACATATGTAAAAAAACAAACAAACATAAAAACAAACTTAAGTTACTTTAGGTACATTTTGCATTTTCAACTATGGCCCTCACCACTAACGACACCTCTTACTTGTCAGTGTATGATAATGGTGTGTGTGCGTGTCTGATTGCTTGCTGGTGGTTGGACTACAGATGGCACATATTCAGTCTTACTCTTGTCAGTCTGCTCCAGGGCAGTTGTAGCTACAGAAAGATTACAGTTCACAATTAATGAATTATTATTGTCTTTTGTTCTGTGAGAAGCTTTTGTATTACCTGCACTTATTGAACATCAACTTATCAAATGACAAGCCACAGAGCAAAGAAACAATTAACTCAAATCAGGTAAATAACAAACGCTCTGCAATCAGTTCCCTTCATATTTATAAACATGAATATACTGTATATCATAATTAAGATTTAGCTAAGCATTTTGGTGTTATCTCACTTGATTCAACTGTAAAGTTATTTTTTTTACTTCCTGATTGTAAATTATGACTTAAAAATTATCCACATTAGACCAAAAACTTCTGACAGAGAAAATGAATACACATACAGTATATGTAAACATCTTAATTTTGTTATACTTATGTTAAAAGGACCTGAAAATTTGTTTATTTGGAGTTAATTGTGCCAAACACGTGGAGTGAGTCGCCTGAGTATACCATGCATTTATTTTACTTCCTGTAATCCCCAACAAATCTTTTTTTTTGGTTTACAAACTGACACTTGATTGCTTAAAACTCAAATTTATATTTGCAGCAGGTATTAATCCACCAAATAAAGTGTCCTGAATGCTTGTACAAATAACCAACTATCTCTTTGTTCATTTCTTTAGTGGTTTTAGTTTATATCATGTGTTACTTGGCTCCATTCAGTCACTGCAGCTGCTTCCCCTCACACTGATCCTCACCAGGTGGACTCTTCACTCACTCTGCCACTATTATTGAGAGCCAACGATTTCCTTCTAGAAATATTACCTTCAGTGGGTTTGATCATCATTTCTAAGCAGTCAGGAGTTATAGGCTTAATACAAACGACACCCTTGAAGCCTCAAGTTGGATGAATGGACTTGACAACACTGAACATGTTTTACATATTACCTTTAGCCTAAAATCAAATGGACTGCTTTAAAATTCAATCTGCATAACTGTGGCAAATTTCCGATTTTATGGAAACCAGTTTGCTGAAATTGCGTAACATGATCTTCCACAACTCAAAATATTTTTCCATATTTTAAAATAGAACAATTTGCAACAGTGGCAATTTTCTTCAATTATGTCTGTGTGCGCCTTTCCGCCACAAATTGGAACTAATGAGAAGTCTCCTTTAATGTCCTGATTGGGTGTTGTTGTGATAGTGGATATCCATAGAAGATGAAGATTGATTGACTCCTCTAATGCCGTAGCGATAATCCAAACACTGCCTTTTCCTGCGGTGATGTCACGCTCTCTGAACCTGCTGCAGAGGCCCGCTCATAATGCGAGACACACTTTACGGCTCGTCGACATGGCACACACTGTCCTCGCAACCCACCCGTGATGCTCAAACAACATTCGCTCAACATTCCTCCAGATCATATGTTTCAAATTCAGACAGCTCCCATTTCAATCACCTAATTGCGCCTGCACCTTCAGTTGTAGATTCGAGTTCCTTTATTTTTAAAAAGAACTGGCGGTCAAGTGTTCAAAAGATTAAAATGGAGCAATGGGCGCCCAGAGGCTAAGTTGAAACCTCTGCTTCCTCATGCATGCACTGATGTGGGCCTTTGATGATTCTCCACAGCTTCGCCCGCATCCCCACAGGAACCCAGAAAGTACAAACATCAGCTAATAATGGCAGCATCCTGCTTATTTTTGCCTCCAACGTGTTAAGTTCCTGTTGGAGTTAGTCAGGTTGCAGGCCTAGACCAACACTGGAGTCACGATCCCTATGAAAGCAATTTCCTTCTTTCCGAACGCGCTATTGACTTGTGAAAATAAACCAGTTCTTGGCTTACAGACAGCAAAACATTCTGTCTCTCAATTTCCCCAACACTAGTCTTTAAATATTTGTTGTCCTCAAACATAATTAATAATTTATGATGCCTTTTTACTACCGTATGTTACTTTTCATAATTCTCATTGTATTTTTAGTTTTTGAAATTTTCATCAATCATAGCTTTATTCATGGTCTTACAAAACGATATCTTCCTAATTACAATAATTTAATATTAATAAATTAGAATGACTTGTAATTAAGGACCAGGCTAAATTTACATTTGAGCACAACTGATGTTTGTACTTTTAATTTGCTTTTGTTCTTGAATACTGCATATGTTTTAATTGTTTATTGCAGTGATTTTTTGATAAAATGTATCTTATTTTTCACTTGATAGACCCTTCACTTTCAGTCTACAGTTCATTTGTAACAGGGATAATGTTCTGTCAGCTACGCCAGCCATTACGCAGCCTAATTTAATCTTGATAAATTCTTTATGCACTTGTTCAGTGCTTCCACCATAAGGTCAGGTGACATCTGATCATAAAACGGAAATATAGGCAGCCATTTATGTGATGAAAAATGTTTACTTTACGCCACAGTGTTGCCATGGCCGCAGGACCGTTAAGCACTGAATCAAACTGTGTGTGTAAGTGTATCCTCCAGGCAAGTGCTTCGGCGCCATCAATCAGAACGCACACTCAGCGACCCTCTGATGGGATAAATGATTTCAAATCTGACTAAAGCTGCTGCTCTGCCACTGGGGCATAAATCTGAGCCTTTAATTTAATAATGCAATCTTGGAGGGATGAAGAAATCGGCCTGTGATTGGTTAAGAAGTCACAATGGGGAGCCCTTGGTTGCTGCTTTTTATTTAGATCTTTTAATACAAGCTTTTTACACAGCCTTGACAAACAGCTTTTCATTTTGCCATATACATCTTTTCCGCTTCTGCTCCCGAAGGTTCAAAGGGTTATGTTTTACGGTCTTTGATTCATCTGCTTTTTTACGCACAGTGTTGATGGGAGAGCAAGAGAAACCAGGAACGATGGGGCGAGTCGGGGCCTTTTATGTGATTTAACTACCTTAATACTTCTCGCAGCCTCAGATCTTGTTACACCTTAGATGGTTTCAATTCAATGGCCAGTAATCACGATTTCCTAAGACTTTCCACTTTATGTCTCCTGTCGTCTTCTCAGGCACGGACATCAAATAATCTCATAAAAGGGTGTAGGAGTACACTAAGCAGCCTGGTTACTGAAGCCACTGTCTGAGAGTGGGACCAAATATTGACTTTAATCTTGATATTTCTTTAACATCTTCAGTCTAACTGCCTATTAAGTCAAAATATCATCAAGTTGTTCAACTTATAAGGCATTATGCAGAGTTTGCAAAATTTGTTTAACAGTTAGGTTAACAATGTAAATGCCTGATCTGATATAGTTTGACCCTTAGAGACGTAAGTTATTTACATTACAATAAAGTATTTTTTCCAGGTCAAGAAATGGACATTGTTTGCCTCCAGACTGTTTGCAGTTTGAAGTTGTTATTTATCTAACCTTTGTTTAAGAAAAAGTCTTAAAATTAGATATTCTACCTGCGTAGACTTTGATTTCATCCTGATTGCCTTAATGTTTAACCAAAATCCCCTAAAGAATTACCAACAAACTGTCCCATTTGAGTTACCTGATCAACACAATACGTGATTGAATATTTTATTATTTTGGAGTGTCTTGAGTATGGCTGTTACTTAGTCAAAAAATAAATCATGTAAAATCATCAGTTATTTGGATATTTTTGAATCGAGAGCTCCACAAACAATTCAGGGTCAGTAAACAATGTGCTTTTAACATAAGTCAGACTTTGGAAGTTTTGATTGTTTTTGTTTTCAATGACAGACATTAATGCAGTTTGTGTTGTTTATGGTAAGATAAAATACACTAAACAAATAAATTAACAGTACCATAGAAGACTGAGATGAGAAATACAATACATAGTCCTAGTTCTGAGAAAGCCTAAAAAAGACTGCATAAAAAGAAAATCTAATTTGCCAAAACTGCTAATTTTAAAGACCAAGCATAGACCATATTTTAGCTAAACTAACATTAACTCCACAATCTTTTTAACTCCAGAATTTATTGCTACTCTAAAACAGTTTGTCTGCCTTCTTGCATTACACAGGTGCAGTATAAATTATGTATTCCTTTCTCATGACTTTTACAATGGTGGGCTTTAGTGTGAAATTGTGCGGTAGAAAATCCTTTCTGCTTTTTGAAACTGTTGAGTGATGAATATTCTCGCCTGATCGCTGGTCACTTGTTCATCACTTAACAAGACTCTCCATCTTGGCCCCTTTCAGCACTCTCTCCATAGGAAGCTAACGGAGCGTCGCGGCGCTGTGGCCTGTGAACATATGTAGGTCCTCATGCGCATGGTCCACACTGCCGGTGGTTTAGCGAGGCACAGCGGATCACTGCTCGCTCAGCTGTTGTCCTGTGTTTGACTTGGAGCTCCAGACCAGGCTGATCTCATCTCCATGCACCTCTTCCAGGTCATCAGGCTGTGTGGCGCCGCTCCAACCGACCATTTGTTTCCCATACACAGATTCTTTACACTGTGAAAGTGCAGTGATGCCTGCAGTGTGACCCAGGACTTCAGTGGCCAATTAATGAATTCTACAAGACTTCCACTCTCAGCAGGACAGGCTTTTCATTAAGACTGCAATGTCTCTTCAGCTTAGTTAAAAAATCATTACTACATTCACAGCTTATTTCAAATTTTTACACATTTTAATACTGGTGAATACAGATGTACAGATGAAAATAACTCTTTTAGAAGTTGATCTGTTTTTTTTTTTTTTTTTATCAAATGAGGAGAAAGAGACGCACATCTATTCTAAAGCAAGTGTGCAAGGTAAAAACTGTGTACAGCATGAAAAAATCAATCTGCACAACTCTAAATGCTTCAAATGTGACGTTTCTTCATTCATTTCTTGTTTTTGTTTTTTTTTACTTTATGTTACTTTTAGTGATCTTGTATTCAGTTGCTATCTGTCCGATTCGGACAACTTTATCATTGAGATGTTAAATCTACAATCTTGAAAGGCGATGAGAACCTAAATAAACCTGAAGGAATTGGAGTTAATGCTAATGAAACATAGCACTGAGAAGCATACTTGCATGTTCATTGGCATGCTAATGATAAGTTGCTTGTCAAGTGACTATTTTTCGTTTTTTGACTTGTACTTAACCCAGCATTTCTATTTGAAGATAGGCTTGTGATTGAAATCAGTCACTCGACTTTTATACTTTGCATTCTGTTGGTGTTTTTTGACAGAGCAGTTTGACCTGCACCTTATGTGGAAGCGGTGAGCTATCTGCAGTATCCAGTATCTTTACAGTGAATCACGCTGGCTCTACACCTCCAGAGCAGTGACTCTTGTGTTTATAAAGACTGTTCCTTTGGACTGTTGAGCATTATCAGACAGAATAATGCAACACTGCAATGAGTGAACCACAGAGCCAAGGAGTAAATGAGACAGAAAAACACGCAAGCACTCCCAGACTTTACTGCCCTGAAGATATTTCTCACTTTGCTTTGTAGCAGCTGCATTGCACACTATAGCATGCATCAGACTCTCACAAGAGCAACCATTGTACTGTGGAATTTGCCTAAAATGACCAAAGTGGCATCCAGTGGTTAACCCAAGACTACCAGACGCTCCTCATTGTTAAAAGAAAACAGAAAAAGAGAGAAAACTCCTAATGGCTTTTAAATGGGTTTACACAATGTGTGCCACAGTCACAATTACTCAAATAGCGGACAAATTGCTTGAAATGTAATCATAGGTCATAAAAACAAAAGTAAATTCACTGTAACAAATTTGATTCCATTTGGAAACATGATAAACGCTGCTTCCTTCCTTTTGTAGCAATTACTGAATAGTTGTGAGTTTTATTATTCATTATCAACAATAACATTTGCTAAACACTTTGATTTAGTTGATTTTCAATAAAATTATAAGATGCTGTGAGGTGATTCTGAGGAAAGGAAGCAAAAGCAGATACACTGTAAATTAGAATACACTAGGCAAGCCATTTGTGTCCTTCTCTGTGTTAGCGCCCATAAAAGAAACGGTTGACTCATGCGCCAGAGGTTTTTGTGGAGAATAAACAGATTTTAGCAAAAGAGGTCAAACAAATACTGAACATATTCGAAACAGACAAACCATTAGCTGACGTATTTGGTGACTGTAAGGGAGGATTTGAGACTCGATGGGACGATATGATGCAGAGAAGCAATTTAAGCTAAAGTGATTACAACATGAAGGTTCTTTTCTGCTTCTGTCTAGTTGATGATGATGAATTTGGCCAGAAATGATTGGCGCAATGTTTTTTGAGGACCCTTTAAAGTTTGTATTCGTTTCAGAGACAAGTCATGTTTTTCTCCTTCTGGTTATCATTATTTAGAGGGAACTTATACATTGTTTAGTGTTATTTCAGACTTTGTTTCAAGCCCTGATGAAGTGCAAATTTAGATCTGGTGGTAACTGCGAAGCTTAGGTTTTAGTTGATTTGAAAAGCTTGAGAAGAAAAAAACACTTGACATAACATGATGAACAAAATTTTACTTAATATTGAAGCGGTCTTATAAAATTGGACTGGGGGTGCATAAAAAATTAATGAACCCTTACAAACATACATCCTTACAAACATACACACATACATCCATGGTGATATTTATACATCCTTACAAACATACACACATACATCCATGGTGATATTCATACATCCTTACTAGCTGCACGATATTGAAATTCTGCATATGCATATGGCTCTGAGATGCGATATTCGATATTTTGCGATATTATTTTCAATTAAGAATTTCTCTGTAATTATTTAAAGTATTATTACACTATTAAACGATGTGCGTATAAACCAACACTTCTGTGCTTAGTATTGCTTAATAATTTTATTAACTTATTTTATTGAGGCGGTCATGTTTAGGACATTTTCCACGGCTTAGTGTGTTGCTCTGAAAATCTCAACCGCAGTCGTATACACACGTTATGCTGACAGGTCACAGCTTTATCACATTTTTTGTGCCTTCAATCTTGAACCAACATCACAAATTCTTAAAAAAAAAAATAACCATGGTGCACTGATATCATACAATTTAAATAAAATACATCCATGGTGATATTTATACATCCTTACAAACATACAACATACATCCATGGTGATATTCATACATCCTACAACATACACACATACATCCATGGTGATATTCATACATCCTTACAAACATACACACATACATCCATGGTGATATTATACATCCTTACAAACAACAACATACCATGTGAATACATCCTTACAAACATACACACATACATCCATGGTGATATTTATACATCCTTACAAACATACACACATACATCCATGGTGATATATCTTACAACATACCACTCATATAAAACTTACAAACATACACACATACATCCATGGTGATATTTATACATCCTTACAAACATACACACATACATCCATGGTGATATTTATACATCCTTACAAACATACACACATACATCCATGGTGATATTATACATCCTTACAAACATACACACATACATCCATGGTGATATTATACATCCTTACAACAACATACATCCATGGTGATATTTATACATCCTTACAAACATACACACATACATCCATGGTGATATTTATACATCCTTACAAACATACACACATACCATCCATGGTGATATTTATACATCCTTACAAACATACACACATACATCCATGGTGATATTTATACATCCTTACAAACATACACACATACATCCATGGTGATATTTATACATCCTTACAAACATACACACATACATCCATGGTGATATTTATACATCCTTACAAACATACACACATACATCCATGGTGATATTTATACATCCTTACAAACATACACACATACATCATCCATGGTGATATTTATACATCCTTACAAACATACACACATACATCCATGGTGATATTTATACATCCTTACAAACATACACACATACATCCATGGTGATATTTATACATCCTTACAAACATCACACATACATCCATGGTGATATCATACATCCTTACAAACATACACACACATCCATGGTGATATTCATACATCCTTACAAACATACACACATACATCCATGGTGATATTTATAACATCCTTACAAACATACACACATACAGTACATCCATGGTGATATTTATACATCCTTACAAACATGCATCCATGGTGATATTCAGAGTAGCTACTTTTTCAAAATCGAAAGAATACATTTTATATTGGTGCATGTAATTTAGGCTTTTCCTCACACAATTTTTCCATTATCATTTCTCTTATTTTACAAATAATTAAATGATAAGGAAAATACCACGTCACGTTTTTCCTCAATGAAAATAAATAAAATAATTGAGCATGAAAATATTTTAGATGCAGTATACAGAACAACAATACTTTGAGTTGAACATAGAAATGGAATACAAATTAAATTAATGCAGAAGTAATGTATTCTGTACACTTGCAAATTATTTGTCTCTAAACTGCTTATGTACATAAAACATTGATGTGTTTTATTTTCCCACATTGATAATAACGTTGATTGTAAAGCTAACAAAAAAAGTAAGCAATAAATGTATGAAAGTTACGTTAGAATGTCTAAAGTATTTTGAGATTATTTTGACTTTAAAGCACAAAAATTCTTGGACCATCATTACAAAAAAAAAAAAAAAAAAAGAAAGAAAAAATCAGAATGCTGTCCCACTTTTAAGTTGTGGTGGAGGCCTCAGTGAATTCCAAAGTAATAATAGGAATATCCAACTGATGTTGAGGACTTTATTTTATTTGGATGATTTTCAATGTCCTAAAGAGACTAAGGGATTCATCTAATTATTGGAAAGCTCTCCAACGGCTTCAGCCCAATCAGTGGCAACGTCTGTTTTCAAACTTATTTTTCAAACTGTTCGCAGCTAACTGACTTCATCCAAGAACTATTAAGGCTTTTTTTTTTCTCTCTCTGCAGTAGTTATCCTGTCACCAAGCAGTGGCACATTAAATCCACCTTTTCTATTTCTTTTCTGTCAAATTTGCAGATCACTTTGACTTGGGATATGTTTAGTTTATGCTTACCATCTCTATATGATAGAAGATTTAAAACACTTAAACTAAACTAGTTAAATTAATTTCAATCAATAGGGTTAGGGTTAGGTTTGGATTTTTATTCCACAAGGCTGCAGCCAATAATCTACCAGTAAAAGCTTGCAGTTTGGAATAGATTTCAGACTTTGGAGAGAGAGATTTTTTACTGCTTTTATGCACAGTGCCAATTAAAGTCAGGAAATGGATAAAGAAAGTCTTTAGTAAGAAAAAAAATAATAGAACAAAATTGTTATACAGTAGAATTGTTTTTTTTTTTTTTTTACTTATTTGACGGTTTATTATAATTTCATTGGTAACTATATGACCATAAGCAATATGAAAAAATATCACTCATCAGTCAAATTCCCATTTAGTTTTATAAACAGTATTTCGATTTTTTTCTCTGATTTATGACTTGCATAATGCACAAAATAGCCGCTCAGTTTCTTTTAATTTGAGAGAAATGTTGCTTTCTTTTGATGAAGTCCAGAACTCTAGTGCTTGGGTTTAGTTAACATGTGGCCCAATAGGGAAAAGTCTGTGTATACGGCCTCTCAAAAGAAAACTTGAACAGAGTTTCTCATAAGAGCAAACCATATTCCCTAGAAACTTGAGCAATGTTTCAATATTTACTGAAGAGCAAAGTAAAAGGTATGAGACTTTTTTACACTGCAGATAAGCCAAGCCAAAAAATGTGCTTCATAATCTGTGCTGTTTATTGCACTTCCTACACCAGCTGTCCATTGTTGGTTCAACTTATTACTGAACCAAAAACACAAGTAATAATATTTATAAATGAAGCTTATTATTCAGGAAATGGCTGACGTGCGTCTCACTTCCGGTTGGTCGAAGTTTGGATTTACCAAAGTTATTTATCGGGACCCGGATCTGGATCTGACCCACAAACCTCAGTGTATAACCACTGCACAGAAGAATAACACACAGATGGCTTTGTAAAAGTCCACACGTGGCAAAGATAGACACAAGACTGTTGGACTGACTGAGCTCGTCTGAGTTTACTCTGTCAGCTATTCTTAGATCTGTAATCATAAATGCACAACAGACCCAGTTAGAATTAAGGCTGAGAATTACCCAAGTATGACTTGTTGCGTTTGTTTCCCTGCAAACATATTCAGGCTACCTTTGTACATGCAAGAGATTGTAATTTAAATTGCATGGTGCAAGAAATAAATATTGGATAAAGCTATTTTTATCCAGTTAATATTATTGTCTTAACAGTTATTTTGAGACATTATATTAATCTGTATTTGACTTGGATGTTACCTTAAAAAATATTTTTTCCTTGGTCTGAAAGTGATTGAAATAAAGCACCATTGTCATAGCATTTTATTCTTCAAAACCAGTCATTATACTGTATCTTTTTGTCAGGTTGAATATTACAGGAAGTAAAAACAAAATGACATCACACTTTCACAATTGTGGATTGGATGGCAATGCATAATCTTTAACTGGAATACTTTATATGTAATTTACTCTAACTGGCACTTGAAACACATTTGAATGTTACTAATCACATTGAGATTTTACTCCCATGTTTAAACAATTTTTAGGGTTCAGTCACACTGCGGCCACTTGATGGAGTCCTCCCCTTTACTGCTTAGTCTTTCCTCTTCATTACCCAAAATGGAACAGCTCACAAATCAAGTGTGGCAGACTATTTTTTCACTGCGATGAAGGAAAAGGTGCACATTAGCTTGTATTTATTTAGCTGGAAGCCTTTATAATTCCACAGGATGGAGGAAAAAAAAACCTTAAAGGAAGTAAGGTACACCCTGCAAGATAACCGCTTGTTTTGATTGCAAAGCATGTCGTCTGTCACAAAAACGTTTCACGTGTAGCACTTGTTAAGCTGTATGTTTTCGTAGCGTATTTCCAGTTAAAGTGAAGTACGTCAGTGTGCTCTCAGTAACAGCGGGGACTTTTACAGGAGCATAATACAGACCAGCGTGTTTTCAAAGGCAGATGTGCTGAGTGCTAAAGATGTCTGCTGAATGGTTGCCCCACGCAGAGGCTAACCCGGTGATGAGCAGTCTGAACGAGAGGCTGATCCTCAGGAGAAGGATTACTCTATGTCTCATCACTGCTTCCACTGCGGCCCTGCTCAAAGTGATGGGCACAAGGGAGCAACATTTCATCATACTTCAGCTCACGGCAGGATGTGGAGCCGGGACAGAACGCAGGGCAGAAAGACAAATGTGCAAAGTACATTAGATTATGACATTGGACTGGAGCATGTGGAGTATCATCTTGTGTGTGTCAAAGGAAGAGGCCCAACACAAACCATAGGTGAAGAATACATTGTGAGCAACATATATTAAAGTGTGGACTTACAAATATTCACATTACTTTTGTAGAGAAGATGTTTTGGGTAAGTTTTTAGCACAGTTCTTGTTCGAACCCCATGATTGTACTTAACATTGCTGTTAGTTATTGATTTACAGCCCTACAATATCCTCAATGTCATAGCTGTTCTATAAAAATGCAAAACAAAATTGCTACCTTTTCTTGTGACTGGCCCGCTCCTTTCACCCCTCTTTATATTCCAGCATTGCTAAGTCTACTAGCTCTGTGGGTGGAGTCACTTTAATACCTTTTACACCAATGCTCATTTCTGACTCTCACTTATCCTTTGACACATTGCTATTGACATTCATGTGCACAGCTTTAGAACAGCTTTTTCAGACAGCTAAGAAAAGACAAGGTGAACTCTCTTCCCATACTTTAGCAACACATCAAGCCTTTTATTTCAGTTTTGCAATTTACAATGGATTTGAATTACCATACATTTTAAAGGGTGAAACCACTTAAATCTCAAAAGGCACAAGTCACTGAGCTTCACTTTTTTGTGCATAAAGGCAACGGCAAGATGTATGGGAGGTAGTAGGAAAGTAGGAATATTAACAATAGCAATAATCATGCATTGGATTTATAAAGCACTTTTACTTTTTTGCATTATTTACTCACTCACTCGCTTTATCTAATGAGCCATTCCCTGACTATCTGTAGTAAGAAAACACAGAATAGCTGAGCTTGACAATTAGTTCATTAGGACAACTTAAGTTTAATATTTAAAGACAGTTTGAGTGCTCAGATTGAAAGCAGAAGGGAGATCATTTTGGTCAAAGGAGCCGCTAAGCAGGAGGCCCAGTCAAAGCCCAAAGTGCAGATTTATGGATGCTGTAAAGGAGGACAAGATGTTGGTTGGTGAAAGTGAAGAGAATGCAAAAGACATGACTCAAAGAAGGCAGATGATTCACTTCAGTGACCCCAGAACAGTTGAAGAGATAAGAAGGTGATATTTTCTCTTGCGCATAATAACAAATTAATATTCTCAACATGAAGGTTACATCTGATTTGAAAGTATGATGGACAATGCATGAAGTTTCAAGCATCGTTTTTAAGAACTTGAATAGCTATAAACAGTTCAGAATGTGACAGACATTGAGGCCCATATAAAATGTACTGAAGAGTCTGGATACATTTGTTTCTGATTTACGTATTTACATTGTTTTAACCTTAAGTTTCTTGTCCTGAAATAAATCCTGTGCTGTTTGGTAAATGGTGCTAGCGAAATTTGCTTTGGAATTTTTGCTTTCAGCGTGCCAGGTCACACTGTCTAAGCGTCAGTTTGACAAATTGGAACAAATTGTTTATAATTTCACATTTTTATCTTCCTCCCTGCACGTTATCGTTAAATAACACAGAGCTGCTGTCGCAGTTGACCTCGCTTTCATTTGTATCTATTGGCTTCGGTGTTATAAAACACACTCTTTAAAATAAGTGACAGTGTGGTGATCTCACTCCAGCGTAGCGGCTGATTTGAAGGAACTGTAGATGGATTGCGCACAGACAGGGAGGTTGAGACAACTGTTATAAATATGACTTATTTGCACAATCACATTTCAGCATGTATGTACGTTTGAGCCTGACAAGACACTGCTCTCTTATACCTGCCAGACACTTCCCTGTCTGTCTTTCTGCTTTCGGGATGAGAGCCATACTGTAAGAAAACACCTGCTTTCAATTTGGACTACATTCTATTGTGTTTGAGCAATGCATTACCAAGCTGGAGGTGAAGAGACAAGAGCGCAGTTGTCCATAACCGGATAGAATATACAGCCAAAAACCAAGTCATGACCAAGAGCATATAGGGACAATTAGGTAATTTGGAATGAAATAAAAGAATTAAGACCTGGAGAGTTTCGTTTTATTAACGTGAACCTCTGCATTTTAGCTTGGAGGTGTTGAAGACAGTGACCAGAGACGCTGTCATCCTGGAAACTAGACTTGAGACACCATATACACAAACGTTCAGTGGTTTTTGGGGACATTACACTTGCTCTCATTTCCTGGAGACCAATCTTAACTTTGACCGGACTGCTTAACAACTTAAAGTTCCTACACCATTTTTAAATATATAGTAACTTAAAATCAGCTTTGACTTTGCGACTGAATTTTTAATTCAGGTAAAAAATATTTCAGAGTTTTGTGTATATTTCTATAAATATTACCTTTTCCTTCTAAAATGCAGAAAGTGCCTTTATTTATGTTGCTGGCCTCTATTAGCATGTTGACATTGCTTAACTCATGCAGTCTTGTGAAAGTTGTGAAAAGCACATTGTAGTGGTGAGTAATAATAAGTGAGAAAAAAACATTTGGATTGCTGAAAAAATGTTTAAATTTAATAGCTGTGACAAAAACATGGGAACAATTGTGTATAGTTTCTTTAACCCAAACTTCGACCTATAACATGACTTAAAATCATGATGTTAATATAATGGCAACACACTATTTTGATTTCCGATTAGCTAGATTTGAATAAAAAGAAAAGTTTAAGAGTAAGTCAATCAGACTGAAGACCTTGGTACACTCTGCTATTATGCTGGTCAATTATTCCTGTAAGTAATAGATTTTTTTTTTGGAATATGAGGCACTCCAATAGTTGTTTTTTTTTTTTTAACTAAAATCTAACCAGATAAAGCAAAAGAAACAAATGGGGAACATACAAACAAAACAGTGTTTTCATCAAAAACACAAAACTTACACCGGTTTCTTTTGTTATTTTTTGTTTTAACAACTTAACTTAAACCAAGAAAGTTTCTTCTCTCAGCTTATGACATGTTTTGGAGTCGAGATATGTATTCTCTGTGGTCCGGAGGCCATTGTAGCCCTTCGATCGACTTGAGTCAAAAACATTTTCAGTCATTCACATCATTGACATATGGCCCTCCGCTTCATTTATTTCATAATGCAGCCTTCTAAACAAGCTGATTAGAAGAATATAATTTTGTGACTAGTCATTTATCATGCCATGACTAGGGCTGTCATCCTTTAGTCATTTAGTCGATTAATCGGGTCGATGGTGTCTTAGTCGACCAAAATTTGTATTAGTCCACACATTTTTTTTATGAGGTTTTATAATGAACAGGGCCAAAACGTAGTGATTCAGTGGAGGATTTAGGACAACTGATTTATCGTATATATAAATACCATGTTTCTTATTCATTTTGTGTGTGAATGATTATTTTTGCAATCAACGGCATTGGATTTTTAGTTTTTTCGTTTGAGTCAAATAAAAACCATAAAACATACTTTTTAGCTTCAAAGTTTTAGCCACACCCCCTTTTTAGTCAATTAATTAGTTGATGGGGCGAACCTTTAGTCGACCAAGAATTTCTTTGGTTGACTACAGCCCTAATGACCAGGCCTTGGAAACATTGTGCTATAATTTACAATAGTTTGTAGTTATATCAATTGTTGCTGTATTTGCACTGTTGCAATAAAAATACTTGCAGTATTTGGTCTCCCTAATGAAGGCTTATCCTCTAAACATGTATACAGATTTCAGTCCCCACAATGTGATGAACATATGGTACAGTATGTAGGTGTTCAGTACAGTATAGTCATTATTACCCTTGAACCCTTCACTCACATCCTTCTCTGGGTAATAGCATTTAGGCCATATCCTTCAGTGCACCGCCTTGCTTGAAATCTATCTGCTAGGAATCCACTTATCTGATGTTGACTTCCTGAGATCCAGCCCGTAAACAGACCTGGAGTCAGATCCACGCTCTCCGAATGACCAGCGCGTCTCAGGGGCGAGCAGCAGAGGAAGTAAAGATGCAAGCAGAGGAAGGACAGAGGGAACGGGGACAAAGAATGGAAGGATTTCTAAACAGCAGATCTAGTGTCGGTTGTTTGGGTATTGCTTCGTTTTCTGAGCCTTTGAAACTCTCCCATTCATTACATTTCCTAGATTTTAATAATGCGTGACGGACTGAAGTTGATTCTATTAAAGATCCATCTCTATCTGCCATTCCAAGCAAAACACAACAATCCCTTCTGGTGTGTAACTAAACACTTGTAGTGAACGTTATGGACATATCTGATTTCAGTCCACTTTTGTAATACACATGCAACACACTTTTTGTTATGGGAGAAATATTTTGTATCCAGCTATGCTTTGTCAGTTGATGTTTTGAAAGTTTCTTCTAAAATAACAATGTTTTGTGTTTTCATTGACAGATTACATGTATGGGGCTGGACTCAATAAACCACTTCTTGAACTAAATTTTTAGAGCTGCATTAAATGAATACATTTATTTTATTTTCCTTGTAGTGACAGTTCGTGTAATCCTTTTGTCAAGGAATTGCTCATAGTCAAAAAGTTTCCAAACTTGGTCATCTGGACACTTTTGATGTTTTGACTGCCATCTGCAAGTCATTTTCAATCTGAAGAACATGAATCTGCTCTATCTTTGTTTACCTGTTTTATTTTTTGTCTTCTGATCTCTCCTTCTGATTCGTGAAAGCTGGCATACTGAGTGTTTTTCTCATAATTAGTCCTGTCACTTTTTCCTAGAAAGTTTATTGTAAAAGCAGAAAGCAGAAAAATATGGCATCAGTGGCAGCTCCTGACTAATTTCTTTGGGGGTGATATGGTCAATACATAGCCAATGATCAAAACCCAACACCCACAATTATATTGTCTAATCAATCAGTATAATATAATTTTACAACACAAGGTGGCATTAATGTGCAATCAAATGGCATGTGTCCAACTAATGTCAATAAAACTATAAAATCAAGATCTTAACTGTAATGTGCATAAGCAGGCTTCAAATTAATATTAACATATCCATTTGTTAATAATTAAGACAATAAAACCAGCCACAATAATCATGAACATGGTTGCATATTTATGAACACAAGTACAGAAAATATACAACTTTGAGTCCATAATAAAAAAATCCACGGCAAAAATCCACAATTATACATTTTCCCACCTTTTGTTGTAATGTGTCTAATGTTAAAATATATTTCGGCGGTTGTAGCTGTTAAGTCCTTGTTTGAGTGGTGAAGATTTTGGAGTTGGAGGTTTTTGTTTGACTGACTGATACATGAATGTGCCTTGCATCCTCACGCAGATACGTGACGACAGAACGTTGGTGCAAGCACCCTCGGATTCCATTAGTTTGCACTGTAAGGCTTGAACTAATACTAAAAAATACTCTTACATTAGATTCAAGAGAAGCAGCGAGTGTGATTTCAAGCCAGCCTGAGATCGCACCAAAAGAGGCGGGACTATGTTCTGGCAGCCGAAAATAAGCTCTTTGTATTGGACATGGATGTTTTAAGGCATTTTAATCAGGTTTTCATCAGTTTTGATCATCTTTAACTAATAACCTCGTTAATTTTTTCCCTTTCTGTTGGTGATGCGTTGCACCTCTCACCTTAGTGACGGGCCACCTCTGCATGGCATTGTATTGTACCTCAGTCTAGGTTAGTCCTGTTAGAAAGTCGTTTCAGAGAATTCAATTTTTCTTGTATTTGTCCTTTGTATTTGACCCATCTTTCAAAGTTTCTATTTAATGCAAGAAGACAGCGCAGTGCCATATAACAATGCCTACTGCTGGTTAGTCGTGTGACTTTTGTCCGAAATGTATATTTTTAATTTTAAGTTTTAATTTTTTAGTTTTTTAAGATATAATGCATCTTTTTTTTTCTTTTGAGTACCTAATAGTCTTAGTCAGTGCTCATGATACCATTGAAATTTTTTCTACCAATTGTGACACTCAACACTCATGACAAGAAGGAAACAGAATGATGATCAATATATATCCAAAGCTGCATTTGATCTTTGTCTGCTGATTTTTATTTTTTGTATCCACTTTTCCAGGTGAATCAGGTCATGGAAATGACTCACTGAGGCTGGGGTTTTGGCTTATCTTAAGGGATTTACCCTTTTGTGTGTGTGGAAGAAGCAGTTCACTAATAAAGATATGTTATACTCTGTGGTCTATGAAAAGTAATCCGTCCTTCCCACCTCTGTGTATTTGTAGTATACCTCCTACATACTGTAAGCTAAACTTAATTATGTAACTTAAGAAGGTTGTAGTTGGAGTTGGAGTCTGTATTTGTGGTTGTCCAGCACTAGACCATTCTCATTCAAGGGCATTTCTCCACTAAACCAGAGCCATATTTCCATGTATGGCCGTGACCAGCTCTCGTACGTGTCCTGCATATGCATCCCCGTAGTTAAGGCCCTTACTGCAGAAGATCAACACGCGGAGGCAGACAGACCCCTGGACTTGTTAGGCGCTCGTCCAAAAGAGAAACTGAATCTCTTTAATCGTGGGAGAGCGGTGAATGGCCGCTTGATTTGAGCATGTGTGTTCATTTCCTGACCATCAATCCCACAGTCCATTTGGCCTCGCCGTGCACCGCTGATGCTAACCATGCAATTGGAGGAAACCCAGTATCCTCTTTTTTATGACACAATTACCATTCAAGAAGGAATTACAAAGAAAAGCCGATGATTAGCTGTCACACTACAAACAAGCTGGGAATGGGTCCCACGAGCAAGTGCATCAAATAACTTTTTGTTCAAATTAATTCACTGAAAATGGCTTTAGATATTGTCTTCATTTGCTCACACCATTCAATAAGGCTTTTTGTTTCAATTATTTAAAACACATAGCCATTATGTGCTTTTAATTAGTAATTACAGTCGTTTATGTCATAATTAGTAGCTTTTGTTGGCTATTCGTAATCCTGTAACATTATCTGAAAACACACATCCTTTTGACATTTCATTTGATATAAACTCATTTCATTATAGTCATTTGAAGTTTCTTAGTTTTTCTTACAAACAAAAACAATCTAATAAGGAAACAAAAAAAATCAAAAAGCAGTGCTGCTCAAAAACCACAGCCTCTACTTATTTCTCTTTTAATTATTATCTTTTACAAACTCAAAACACTGCTAGCATGCCACGGTAGTCATACAGATAAAACTACCATGTTTTAACACACATAACCTGGAATCTAGTGTTCTTTCAATAATCTTGAAGCGTAACTATATGTTTATTGCAGAGTGTTGCTTAACGTGCTTTTCACGTCTTGCTGCGTAATATCCAGAAATTAGAATTATTTTGTTGCCAAAAAGATTTGACTTTCAATTCAAAATGTGTCACATTTTTAAGTTGTCCATGTATGTTCATAATCACAGTCCCATATTATGCATAATATTACAGAATACTGATTCCACTTTGACTTGACAGATGTCACTAAGATGGGCAGGTTCATCAGTCAATCACAATGTAATACACATGGCACTGTATGTGGTAAATGCACGCAGTACAGAGTGGGAGTTGCCGCCTACTAGAATACGCTAGACTTTTTTTCTTTTCGGAAGCCAGTCACATAGTCTTATAATGCCTTATTCAAACAACTGCACATTAATTATGACAGTATGCTCTTTCACCTGCCCTACAATCTTTATTTTAAAGGAAAAAAAATGGTCATTGTTTTTTATTCATGATCACGCACGTCTATGGGTCAGAGCCGAGCCCACGAGATCCCTCATGTGTTTGACGCAGGACTCCGGGACAATACCCTTGTGCCCGGAGCGCATCGAGATTATGGAACCCATTTCTAAATTGAAGATTTCCAAGTTCAGCGTGAGGTTTCAGTGATAGAAAAGGCACACATGGATTTCACATGTAAAGTGTTGTACCTGTGAGTCTCCAGCAGCAACACTTGTCTGTTTAGCTGATGCTGATCAACATTATCTTTGAGAGGCGCTTTTTCCTGGGTCTTCTTTTTTCTCTCCCTTTTTGTTTTGCACATGTAGAATTATAATGAAATAGTCTACTATAAATCATTTTTAATGTATTTATTATTATTATTATTATTTTTTTTTACTATTTATGTATTATCCTATTTCTGTCGCTCAAGCTGACCGGGGACATCTCCCTGTAAAAATCTGTTCAGGTATAATAGTATTATTACACACCCATTAAATTTGGAGGACACTGTCACTCATTAATATAAACATAAAACTTTTTTGAAGAGACATTTAGCTTTATTAAAAATGAACGCTTGGATTTGTGTATTACCATCTAAGTTTTAGTAAAAAAAATCTATCGAAAAGTTGGATTGAACGATATGATACGATAAATAATCATTTTTCCCCCAGATCGCCCAGTCCTACTTTAATTAGTCATATACTGCACAGTGCTCAAGCATAACACTAACTTATTGTACATGGAGTATTAGTCTGTTGTAACTTTAAAATGCTCTTGTTTTATTACATATTTTTATTCCCTTGCTGTTCTTGCAATACTGGAATTTTCCCTGTGTGCAACAAATAAAGGACATCTTATCTTAAAAAAAAAAAACTAATTAGGCTACCATCATTATTTGAGCCAGTGTAAAATCAAACTTCTGCTCCTCACAAATTTAGGTTAAAACTTCTTCATTCATCTTTTTATTACTCTCCTAGCAAATGAATGGTCTTGTGTTTATTTCTTCTCGTTGCGACCATCTAATCTACCTGGTATTAAGCATGAGCCGCAAGAGGCTTATCTGTAATTAGGGTTCACTCGCGGGACCGACTTCATTATGTGTTTACACTGTGGCTTTTGGAGCTCTGTGGGGAAAGTGTGTGTAGGACAGGTATTTATCTTTCACTGTTCCTCCTCTGGCTGCGCTCCAAAACCACTGCTTAAACCTGAACCTTCAGACCACAGGAAGCTTCTCAACTCTTCTTTCAAAAGCACTACTATTTTATGTGTGACGGCTGCAGGCTATTTTTACACTGTGGTCTATTCGAACTATAAGCTAATGTACATAAGATTCAGCCCCGATCGTTTAAACCACTTTTCTGCTAATGCTACAGATTGTTTAGCACTGCTGCGGTTAGCTGTGGAAAAGTATCGTGAGTGTAAAATCTACATGATCCTGGTAAAAAGTAGGTCACGATGGTGAAGCAGAATCAGTTGTATGGTTAAAGTACAAGGGTTTTGTGACTTGCACAAGACAGAAATTCTAAATGTAAATGTACATTTGTTCTGTTAAAGAAATTATAATAATAATAGAAAAACACAAGTCAGAGACAAAAAAATGTTTTTGCTAATGCTAAATTTATTTGAAAGCCAAGAACTGGTTCGTAGCAGCTGCTGTATAAATCAGACGATTTATACAACAAAAGATAGAATTAATGCTAAGACGCCAAATAGTGAAATGACCACTGTTACGACCGGCGTCCATTGGTCCACCAAGCGCTCTGCTTTTGGGAATCTACTCCTAAGAGTAGCTCTCAGCCAACGCATAGGTGAGCTCCAACTGAATGGAGGTATACGGTCCTCTTCATTAAGAGGGGCTTGGCTTTGAGACACGTCTGATTTTACAGTAGATCTTGTGTCTGGAGATTTACTGTGCCTTTTGAAAAAACTCCACCGGGATTTTCTGGGTTTTTGTCCTGTTGGAGTTTGTGTGTCACCTCGGTTTGGTTCAGCAGTAGTCTTGTGGTTTTCTTGGATCACTGAAGAACCAAAAAACAGGTGGACAGGGGTCTCCTGTTTCTGAGGTATCTCAGAGAAAGTCTCAGAAGAGACTGCACATTTACGTCTCTTGAAGAGATTTCCTAGAGAAATCTTTGTCCTAGACGTCTTCACAGAAGGACGTCTTCTGTCTCCTCTGTCCTGTTCATCAACAGTTTGGTCGTGTCTTTGTTCACTGTCGACGTTAAGAAGAGACAAACAGGTGTTTGTTCTTGGTCAGTGTCCTCAGGGCCAGTCAGTTCCTGTACTGGAGAAGAGTCTGTGAACAGGGACAGACATGGCTCCGACACCGTTTTTCTGGACTCTTGCTGTGCCACGCTCTTGTTTGCAGAGTGGACATGAGTCCTCGTAGAGAGACCTGGATTTGGTGTAGAGACTGTGACGGTGTCACAGGATCCAGGCAAACTAAAGTCAAAATGTCCCTCTTGAAGAGTGGACATTTCTGTGTACACTTCTGTACACAGGGTGCTGAAAGCTCTCACATGAGGTCTTCCAACATTCAGACCTGACTGGGCTGTCAAAGTGGTCTCCATTTTGTCAATGGTCCAAGTTGAACAGAGTGAGGTCCTTTAAAACACAAAAAGTTTGCTAAAAAATGGCAAATGCAATTGAATGCAACAGAGCAATGGAAGTGCAGCTGAACACGTGAAGTTGTGGTCTGAAATGACAAACATTCTGTGGAATCTGAAGTCACAAGCTTGAGACCGGAGGTTGCCAGGCAACATACTTTGAATTGAAAATGTTTATATTCAATTTTTAAAAAGCACATTACCTTCTCGTGGATCCACAATATTATTATTATATATATATTTTCACCTGTGTTCAGTTTACTATGGACTGAAATCATGATGCTAACCCATTTTTCCAAATGTACTCGTTTTCAAAGGAATTTTCGAAAATTAAAATGTGTGTTTCTTTTTTCTTTGAGTGTACATACATACAGTACATACATACATACATACATGCATACATAGATACATACATACATACATACATACATACATATATACTGTTCTGTATAGTGACAACCAGAAAGTGTGATACAACAGTTAACAAGCATCTTATAACCAAACAGAAAGTGAATGCTTAGAAAACACATTAGACTGCATTGAAAGAAAAAAAAGAAAAATTTAAATTTTGTAGATGCTGGAACTATTACAGGAACAAAACTATTCCCTCATTATTGCAATTTTTGCACAGCAACGATCTTAATACAACAAAGCAAAATTACACAATACACTACTTTATTACATGTAGATAGAGATAGCTAGATAGATAGAAGGGTATGCCAAGTGTTTGTTTTCACAAAAAACAAAAAAAATCAGTTGAATTTACTTTGCTCTGTATATTTTAAATAATTTATCTTGTTTTTAAATAGCACATGTATCCTTCTGCTGTTTTTGTACTATAGGTTTCACCATTGCAGAATAGTGTTTTTTTATGTGTCATCGGTTTGCCGATGAGATCTATGAGGCGATCCTGCTCGCATCAGTAAGAATGCATGTTTTTGAGGCATTACAAAATTATGCAAGAATAAATGTTTAATTTCAATCTGTTGAAGATTCCAAGCAAAAACATGTTTCCATGTGGAAGTAGAGAAGTGGAGCTTTAAAGGACTTGACTACTACTACTACTTGACATCAAATACAAAATACATTTCAGAGTTCCAAAAAGTTGGCAGAAGATTTTAACGCAGCCAAAATTTACTGTTACTGCTTTATCGTAAAGGAAATTTCAGGAGACACACTATGTGAAATGTGGAACTCCAAATGGGCCAAGACGCATTTTCCACATCAGATGGTGGTTTGTCCGTCACATTTTTACTCTTGCCTCTTGGTCACTACGATGCCCCTGTGCTGTACCACCCCTGTTTTTAAAACTCCGGGTAGACACAGCTCCAGGTATGGCTTCCAGATGGTGTCTCTGATGTGTTTTTAAAGAAAAGAAATGAACTAATCTAATAATAGAGGTGGGCAGCAGAGTCTGGGAAAGGGAGAAAATATCAGCACATCCTCATAAATCTCTGCTTTTGTAGAAGTCAGCAGAGATGTTAAAACACTCAGTTCTGCTTGAACCCACAAAAACCTCTGTGTTGTTGAATTATAATTACGAGGACAGTTTAGTTCCTGCTGATTTTTGTTTATCAGTGAACAGTTTGTTCCTTTTCTTTCCTCATAACAATTCCCATTCTTTCCGACAGATAATTTCCAGACTTCCATATGAGACGTTTATCTACAACAACGATGACTGACTTGTATATATTTACTCTATTATTTGGGCAATTGGAAAGGAAATTACTGCTTGTATTTCTTTTATGCAAACTACACAAGTTCAAAGTTTTGAGAGGATTGGCAGAGAAAACAATACTAAACAGAACATCTGCCTTGTGTTCTATATTTGAGGAAATAAAGTGTTATCACCTGCTTAAATTTTGCATTGGTAAGATTCATTAGTAGTTGAAGCTTATCTGATGAGTTTGAATCCATAAAACTAGTTCGGTGCAGGTCTACTGTGGAGCTATTCTGAAATCAGTGTGTATTTTGACAACCACTTTATTTTTGTTTTTGATTTCATGTTTTGAAATAGTCTTTTAGTCAAGATTTTGCCAGATCTTTATAATCTTGTGATATTAAGCCTTCATAATATGCACTCGCTTAGTTAATACATTCTCCTAAATACAGGCTTCACCACAGTAAGACATGCTTTCTACAACAAGAATCAAACTGAACAAGTTATGTTGTCCTGGAAATGCTAACAACAACATGCATGTTTGTTAGCTTTCAGAAAAAAATGCTATATTTTTAGGCGAAATTTATTTTTTTGACAATATAGTTGTTCTCGGAAAAAGTATTTTAAGGTATTTCATTTAAACTCTGGTACAGAACATTTAGAAAGCTGCAAGAAAGCTAGAGAAAGTAGCTGCTCTCTCCAAAGCATAGTGAGATAAATATCATAATTGAAATTGTAATGTTTGTGATAAATCTTGCTAAATGTTTTAGCTGCACAAAGAAAGCCCTTTTTCGGAATGATTAAGTAGCTTCCTAAGTAAGTCGAAAATCAGACGCTCCTTTAATCTTGATGAGGCCAAGGAAGACTTGCAGGAGTTTGGCACTAGATCCCTGAGTAGTAGCTCTGAAGGACTCTCCTGACAGACTCGGGGTGCGCAGCTGTCAAGAACTTGCAACGCTGAGAGCCAAGGAAAATCATTGAGATTCAAAAGCTGTCATTGAGAAAAACACACTGTCACTTTCTTCTTCCCAACCTAAAAGAAACTACCTTAACAGATTCTGTCCAAGTGGTGGGTTTTTAGAAATTCACACGAGGAGAATGCTGGGTACTTGTTCATGAAAGGCCAGATTTTGCCCGAGCCTAGTAAAAGTCACAGCTGTCCGCACTTTCTCTGCCTGTCGCCCGCTATGTCGATCCCCTTCAAGAAGCCACTTGTTCTGCCAAATTTCTCTTCCTCTCATCCAAACATACTTCCTCTATCAAAACTGTTCGCCACAATTTCAGTCCAATTTATTATTATTATTTTTTCATTATTGTTTAAGATTCAGTGCCAACCGTGGACTATGTTTTTGTAGAGATATTCTGTTTTTAAGACCGTAATGAGGCAGGAAATGTCGTAGATGATGTGTTTTAATTAAGCCAATGAATGTTTGCTAGTACATGCACTTTTGACAAAAATAGGGCTCTTTTTGTGACTTTACTTTTAAAATCAATGCTGCATTACAATTTGGTGGATTGAAAACACTGACACTTGATACATTTCAGTTAATCAAAATGTATAAGGGTTGCACATCTTCATTAAAACAACTTCAGGACAGAAATACTCACATAGTTTTTTATTTGGCTATTTCAAACAAGTAAACACTAACGCGTTTTGGCATAAAGCCTTCCTCAGAGCGCTTACAGTTCTTTGTTGTGAGCTAGCTTTAATAGTTCTCTGCCAGGTGGTGGCTGATTAGTTGGGGTTGGGTCACTTTTTCTTTTTTTTTTCTTTTTTGAATAAATTCAATAAATTATTATTATTCCCTCTTTTTTCATTTTCTTCATTGGTATCTTCTTACTTCTTCTTGTTCTTGAAAAAGTCATCCAAGAAAGCATTTAAAGCTAAAGTTATCATTTAATCCATTTGGTGCCATAGTGTTCAGGGTGTCTATCCAATACATTTCTGTTTGAGCCAGTTTCCTCAAAATATTGCCCCTCTGGTGGGCATTGTGACTCGTTCAATGCCATAGAATCTGAGTGAGCTTGGTGATCCATGATTTGCTTCTTATAATGCTTTGCAATTGCATACTCCATATTTCCTGTCCTGATAGCCGTTTTATGTTCTGAAATCGTTGTTCAATTTTCTTTTTGTTTGTCCTAAAAAAAAAAAAAAATAAAAAAAAAAAAAGTGACCAACCCCCAACTAATCAGCCACCACCTGGTAGAGAACTATTAAAGCTAGCTCACAACAAAGAACTGTAAGCGCTCTGAGGAAGGGCCTTTTTTGTGTGAAATAGCCAAATAAAAAACTATGTGAGTATTTCTGTCCTGAAGTTCTTTTAATGAAGATGTGCAACCCTTATACATTTTGATTAACTGAAATTATTTTTTTGGGTTTAGCACTCAACTTTTGAGGACGCGCAATCTTCACTACCTGAAAAACTTGAGACATTTCATTTGTTGACAAAAGTTGTCTGTATCTCCGTTCACGGGCGTTACTAGCCATTTGGTAAAAATGAAGTCTCATTTGTTTTGTGTATGTGGATTTCAAAATGTCAGAATTAAAAAAGTTTCATTGCCATTGTCAACAAAAACAACAAACTTGCTTCAGTAGTAAGAACCACTTTATGAAAACCTTCTGGTATACGTGAGCGTAAAATCTGCTATTTTTGTGCTTCAAACTAGAATTTTTTTTTAATTTGTGATATTTTTTTTGAGTGGCAATTCAAAAGTTGTTCCTTTATGTGTTTTCTTTTCCTTTCTCAAAATCCCACCAAAATGTGAAAATGGAAAACAACTAGACACCAACATCCAGTTTCTGACTTTTGAATTTTCTTTGAAACTACTACTCTGGTCCACATGTGTTGAAACCATTTTAGGAATAGTGTGACAGCACCTGCTGCATGTGTATGTGTGCTTTGACCTGATAATCTAAAAATTAAAGGGACATTTTACTGTTACTAAGTTACAGGGTTTCTAACAATGTGCGTTGTGTGGCAAGTTTAGAACATTTTTGTGAAGATAACTTTTAACATTTTTTTTAAGTCAATTTCAAAATATTCCTTTATTGACAAGTTTTTTTTCAAGACCACTACAAAGACTTCCTCAGAAGTGTCACAGTTCTAGGCCAAACCCTGGAGAATGTGTCATGTGATCAGCTGAGGAAAGTCATTCAGATCTGACAGCTTCACCACACTTACCACACACCTCTCACCATAAAGTGTCATCTTTTTTTATAGAAGAAGTCATCCATATGAAAGATTTTGTGGTTCAAGGTGTACTCACACTGGTTGTGCCAGTGTGAGTACACCCTTATACTGAACCAGTTCAAGACAATGTTTAAGGTTTCGTTCACCATTTTGAAAAAAGATGCATGCATTCTGCGCACATTATCTTGAAACACTGACACCAGAGACATAGTATCTCAGTCTCATTTGTTCCATGCATGTGGAGTTACATTTTTTTTTTCAGTCAACAAAAATCCATACAAAGTTACTTTAGTGATGAGAACAACGTGAAACACTGCACTGTGTAGTGTTTTTATTTTCTGACAAAAGAGGCACTTTATTAATGAAAGCATTTTTTTCTTCATCAAGTTTTCTTTACAATCAATAGATAATACAAATCTGCATCTTTATTTTGAGTAGTATGGCTTCAGAATGACCTATTTTGGCAAGAGGAGGACCATTTTTCTTCCATGGAAAAGTGGTTTCTTTAGTTGGATTTTTCCACATATTGGCAAAAAAAACCCAACACATTTATTCCCCCTGAAATGACCTTTATTTCTATTTCTACAAAATTATGTATTTGATCTTTCACCGACAGAAAGTTATATAGTCCACCTTCAATGATAATAATAATATTAATAAAAAAATGTCAGTTTTTGCCATTGCAAAAAGTTATTTATTGAATGGGTGATATTATACCAAATCAACTTAATCTTTTTTTTTTTCTTCCTTCACAAAACATGCCTGACGTAGTTTGAGTAATCTTTGACCTCTCCTTACCATTATTCAAATACCAGACATTATCCGTCAACAAAAATCCACAAGCTATAAACTTGCTTCAGTGATAAGAACAACATAAAACACTAAATAATAATAAAACTAACAACAATAATAATTATAGTATCACGACAATACAAACCGACAATTTATAAATGTGAAATTTTTTGCTGGCTTCAGCAAAATACCACAATGTTGGAATCCTCACAGTTACAAATTTGACCAAGATGTTAGTCAACCTTTCTTTTCCTAAGCCAGTGCAAGATATTTAGGTTTAAATCTATGATCTAAATGTATATCAAGTTTTATATATACCTGAGGAGAAAAAAGCATAATATATCCTTGTTGAAGCTTTTCATTAGACATGTCATTGAGATGTGAAGACACGAGCATCTAGACATTATATTTTTTACAATCAGTGTGTATAATTTTACTTTGATACACTTGGCTTTATTTTCTCTCTGCATCATGTAATGCTGTACGTAGCAGTCCCACTTGCTGTTGTCCCAGTGGAGGAGCTGTGTGCTGGTGGCAGACGTTTTGATGAGCAGGTGGTGCGGAGGAACGGCAGTCTTTCACATAAACACAGAGAAATGTGATGACACCAAAGGCGCGCCACACTATCAGGAGTATTTACACACAATCACCTCAGGCACTGATTAATGTTTGACTTAATCAGTGAGACGGAGAGGAATTTGGCTGTGGTGTTGGAAGCTTAGGAAGAAGAATGGTTGTGAATCCCTTGATGGGGTTAGATGTAATTTGATGTACTTTTACCACAATATTAAAGATGATGTACCTCATTTTCAAACAATGAAAAAATTGAATGAATGAGTGGATGTGAACTTTCTAATTCATCCCTCACCCTCACAAACCCTTTGTCACGTCATAGTTGACAAGGACTTTACATGAACGTCATATATGGACATTTTTTGTCCAATTGTACAGCGTTAGAGCACATCTTCCAGACACATGAAAGCAGGCTTACAACGGTCTGCAATCCAATCTGCTCTGAGCCCAAAAAGTCATATTTTGACTTGAGAAAAGCCTACTACTACTGGGAAGTGGGGTGGATGTTTGGTCATGTCTGTTGATCTGATTGTGGGTGAGACTTTGTTACATTCTATGTATCAAAAGCACTTTATAAATAAACTTTGATTTGATTAATTACTAAATAATTTTGCTTATGCTTCTATAACAAAAAAGCCAACATTTAGTTTTGACAAGAGAATAGTATTTTTATTTATCATAAAAACTGATTTCAGCTCAGCAAAAAAAAAACACTCAACACCTTCAACACCAATATTTACACTAAAACCTTTAAATGTTCAACTGTGGCTAAAACGTTTAAAGGCAATAGAAAGGAATAGTCAGTAATTTGCTCATATAAATGCTTTAATATTTTATAAAGGAACAAATGTTGCAACTGAAAATTCAGCCTTGCTGTCTTTATATTTCCCAGTATCTTTCAGACAGAAGATTTATTTAAGCTTTTATCTAAGTCATCGTGTGTTTTTGCCTCAGCCAAAAGAACACTTTGACCCCATTCTGACACAATGAAGCGTTCCCTTTGCAGCACTCACACTTAACACAATCTTCACAGTTTACCTTTACTCGCTAAAATAATTTCTTTATAGAATAAAACGAACAAAAATAATATATAATAGTGATTATGAAGACACAAGGCGTCTTCTCCTGTCAGCTTCTGTTTCACACAGCAAGCCATTACAAATGCCTTTATCAGATAAGTTATGTTGTAAGTCTTTCTTTATATAGGGAGTTTGACAGACTCAGAACTGACACAATATGACAAACAAATGATGAATTGATCTGCTTTCCATAATAAACCAAAAACAATTAACTATAAAAACAATTTCTTCTGTGTTTTAAAACACTAAATCATTCCTAAAGTAGCTTGATTTTGAACAAAATTTAAGCTGTTGTGCTCAACATTTTTCCAGTTTATGTTGAGGTTATTCTCTGTCCCGCTCTTTGCTTGTTGCCAGAAAACTAATCGCCGCCTTTTCATTGTCAGTGAAGTTGAAGTTTTCTGGGCTGGAGAGGCATGCTTGAAGAAAAGACAGCTATTCAAATTATTAACAAAGAAATTGTGAAGTTAATGTACAATGCACAACTGTCAAGGATGTACAATTTACTTCACACAAAGTGCAACTTTCACCATGCAACTTTCTGAAGGTTAAAAGTCACTAGCATTATTCTATAGAAAAAGAAAGTTAAAAGTACTGTATTCTATGGTGATGTTTTATGGCATTCTGTAGGGAAAATCTATACACTACGGGTACGGGTATGCAGTATATATCCAAAGGAAATTAGATTTTCATGCTTTTTCCCCAAAATTGACTCAGAAGCACCTCCACCTTTTTGTTTACAAGTCCAGTAAGGAGACAAAAAACATCCAGAGAGGTGGAAAATATGCTATTCAAGTCTTTTTTTGGCTAAAAGTTGCACCCCTAACAAAATCAGCACAAAACAAAAAACGACAGATGCATGCAAAACATAAAAACATTAATAGTCGTGAAATAAAATACGTTTACAAGACAAACTAGACAATTACTTGCAATACAAGTACAATACAAGCGTGTTTTTATCAAAAACACACACAGACAAACTAGAATAATAACATAATCTCAAATAATGTAATTTCAACATATAGAGCTATACATTACTTTTTAGTTAAAATGTAAACATTGCCAAAGTAAAGGCATAACTACCATTGAGATTTTCTGTTTTTGTAAAGTAAGGATGCATTAGATTGAGAACAGTGTTGTGTCCATGCAGTCCTAATGTGTTGGACCATCTGGTGAACACTGGTAACCCCAAAATAAACCCCTATCCGTGCACTTCCTCTCAGTTACCACTTCTCGTCAGTCTTCAAACTGAAACGTGACCTCTGTTCTGTCAGCTCTGCTCTTTCACTCCGACATTTCGAGTCATTTCTGGATCATCCTGTGAAACCCTGGCTGTCTCATGCACATCTTTCCCTGTGTTTGGATTCCATGATGAAGCCCAGGCGTGACAAACCCATCACACATGGCCATCACCCAAGGACACTGTTACAATTGGGCACAGCGGGTTCAGCTATGCTTTCTTTGAAATCGGAACACGACGTTTCTTGAAATTAATCCCTTCCCCTCTCGGATAGCTTTTTTCTCCCGCACCAGATCTGGGTGGGTTTGCGTCTCCCCCTTCAACCCTGAGACTGACATCACTGTAGCCATCTCATTACTCTCCATGGGATCCTGGGAGGTCAGTGCTATCAAGTGGAGTGGTGCTATAAAATAAATTGAATGTTCCAGCGTAGCGAAGGTGATGGACAGAAGAGCCCCTCCGATCCCCCTTGGTGCTACTGGCTACTGGCTGGGGGAGAAAGGAGCGTAATCCGAATTAAACATGAGCAGACCCCAGCGCCACGGTATGTCATCCGTCCTTCACTGTGGGCCACTCTGCGGAGGCTACCTGTGCACGTCCAGAGGGCCTGTCAGGAAGGGCCCTGGACACACTCGACTGCGCACAGGTGAAATCAGAATTGCAGATGTAGCAGGGAAGCGGAGAGAGAGAATAAAGTAGATTGATATAGCGAATGGTTGCAATATAAAACCACAAAAAGATGTTCTGAGTTTCACCAGTTTCTTGGCATTGGATAATAGAGGGCTAGAGTTACGCTTGTCATTTCAATGTGATTTCTGACGTTCATTTTTGAAAATCACAACTTATGACACAAAAATGACTTTGAATCACTGCTAGAAACGATTTTCTTTGTTGCTGAGCGCCAGGAGAGATTTTTGCAGTCTGCTCAGTGGTTTGAGTTGAAAGATCTCCAATGTATATGGAGATCAACTTAAATAAAATACGATTGTCGAGTTTCCAAGACGTAACCGTATAATAAGAAGGCTAGCACCATTTACGTGTGAGGTTAAATCAATATTGTCAGATCGCATCACAAAATGACTGGAGGAATGTGTTTAGGGGAATTTGGGCTGACTCAGTTTTTGGTACGATTTGGAAAATATATGCGATTGCCAATTTCTGGTCCAAATAAGGGGTGTGAGATAGTTTATACTTGTAGATGTAAAACCTATTTTTCTGATGGAGGATGAAGAGTCGTGGGTTAGGATGCCAAAGTATCTTGCATCCATTCTTCAGGCCTTGCATTGAAGAATTCACTATGACTGTCAGTAGATGTGAAATGTTATTCTGTCTCAGGTATGAGAGCTAAAAACCCTGAAAAAAGTTAACTTATTTGTAGCGAAACATCAGATTATAAAATTTATTCTTTGGAAATATGTTGTGCCTTGATGTCTTAGTATTGATCATATTGGCCTTGTTACAACAGTATAAAGAAAAAAAAAAAGCTTGAGCTACGAAAATAAGCTTGCAACATTTTGAGATAAGCCTTGTAGATTTTTTTAAATAACTTTAAAAAAGTTGTATTTGTGTGATAATAAAATTATAAATTTATGAGAATTAAGTAAAAAAAAGTCAGAAGGAAAGTCATCTTTTTGTGAGAATAAAGTCGAAGCCATAAAGACTCATGTTATTGCGAGAATAAAGTAAAATATTTTTGAGAATAAAATGATACAGTTATGCGAATGAATTTTAAAGTGAACTCGTGGGAGACTGAACTTTTTTTTTTCACCTTTATTCTCCACTGTAGCCTTGTATCTTTTTTTGTAACTACTTGAATTCAATTTTGCTCCATATTTTTATGGGACATTTTCTTCTCTGAAAACCAAGAAGTGTGCTGTTATCTTGCTAATATTTGCTGGTTTTACTGTGATGGCAAAAGTCACTTGAGCTTCGGAAAGTTGTAAAAAGTGTTTCTAAACTCATTGTGATGAATGACACTTTGAATCATTAATGAGAAATACATGACAGTTTGACTTTTTTTTTTTTAGACTTGTTTAAGACATTTAGTAAGTGCTTGTATTGTTAAAGCCATTCTTCCTGTAAACTGACTCACCTCTCTGAAGATAAGACCCTGCAAAGCAAAGACCTCTCACTGGAGATAAGCCGGCATCCATCTGGGAAGTTAGTGCACTTATTTGGCACTGATTTGGAATCCAATGACTTATACATGTCGGGTCAAATCAAAATACATTTTTAACACTTAAATTGGGTTTTCCAATAAAACTTATAGGTGCAATAGAAGTTGGGTTAGAACAACCAAATGGCAAGACATTATATAAACACTAGCTATATCTTCTCTGCAATATTTGCTTTGTGCTTTGGTGGTCCTGATTCCCAGAGCTTCTAAAATATTCTGTTTTAGTGAGCTTTTGTGCAGGCTATTACAATAAGCTTCATACTGTGTGCTTTTGCTTGTACACTTCTATAAATAAGTCCCAAGAATAATTCATCTGAAGTCACACTGCAAAGAGAATGGTAGAAATCCTTTGAAAGTCTTTGAGAGAAAACTTTTGCTGCAGCCTTGTACTCACTTGTTACTTTCCCTTTTCTCATTTAATTTTAGTTCTTGAAGCACTTAAATGCAAAACAAATTAGCAAACAGACATTCAACAGTTTTTTTCTTTAAGAGTTGATGCTCTTTATATATTTCCTCTATTTTTATCCAGTGAAATCATATACAGTAGATTATTGTTAATACCAAAGCTACACTAATGTGTTGTCGAGTTGGCTGCAGCAAGGCTGTTTGTGCAGACCTAAATCCATTTAGCCTCTACAGAAAGGTGCCCCGCTAACTTAATTGAGGTCTCCAGTTATGTTTAAAAGGAGTAAATAATTTCTTAAAGCGGCTTGCTATTTTGAGCAGAGGTCAACGGGCTGTGCACACTTTGCCTCTAATGGAAACTACTGTGTTGATAGTTTAAGAGGTGTGCTCCTTTTCCAATCTTTGTGGACTCTGCTTGCTCGCTTGTTGCCAGAAAACCTCTTTAGTTTTAATTTTATTGTCCCGAAAAATTGAAATCTTCTGGGATTTTGGCTGCTGGAAAGTGCTGTCTCTGTTTTGTATACTAGTTGTAAAAAATGGTTTTCTTCTCCGTGAGTTCAGATGGGGTGCACATAGTTCGTCTGCATTGAAAAAAATCTTTTAAAACTTTACAAGCCTTATTGGTATACCTATAGAGAGGCTATCACAGGCTAAAAACAATAACAGCCGCACTTCCTGGGTTTCCTTTATCGGATGTACACAGGGCACTGCATTATTACTAGATATGTAGATTGCAGTGCCTAGATATACTTTGACAATGTTCTTATTTTATTTTAAAACTGTTACACGGTTTTTAAAATTTAGAAAGTCTGAGAACAGTTTGATTTTGTTCCAATTAAATCAGCCCCTCTGACTGCACATTAAGTTTTCATTTTTGACTCAGAAAATGGTGGAGGAGAAGGCAACCAGACCCTCTCTTTATAAAGAATTGAAGAAGTGTGGTTTCTGAGATTCCAGGGAAGGATTCTGATGCATGCAAATTAAAAAGTGAGAAATGTTGATGTTATCCTTTTAGTTCTAATAGCTGCACTCCGCTCAGCCTCTCAAGGGTGCACACTGGAGGATATTGCATGTAGAGAATAGAAAAGCACTCACAACCATATAAAACACCTGCCCAAAGGCTTGTACTGAAATAGTCCAGAGCGCAGACAAGTCTTGGCTCACTTCCTCAAACACCACAACAACAGACTCACAATAGAGAATTCCTGACCTATAAACTGCTTCTTTATGACAAGTGCTATAAAGTGTACTGTCTAGCCTTAATTCCTCACGTTTGCGCTCCAATGCGATTATAATTTGTCTGTGCCCTCCCTCTTGGCCTCAATCTTAGTCTTATCTGTGATGTTGACTCCCGGCAGGCGCTGTGAATTAGCCCTTATGTTTCTGATTATATGTTTATCAGTGTTTTTTCTCCAATGCATTGAATTGTAAACCAATTTAGCTGCTGGCGCCCTGAAACTATTCTGGCATGAAAAAGCTATTGCAACGTTTAGCAGGCCCTCCTCCTCCTCACCGCGCACACTTCATCCCCCTCCTCGCCTCTCTTCCTTTTTCTTCATGCCAGTAAATGCTTTAAGATGTTGCAGTGTGTTTTAAAATACTTTGTCCCCTGCACTCGGAGCCAGCAGATGTCTTCACCGTGAGAACACAACCTTTTGTTCGGCCTTTACCAGCAAAGTATCATTGTAATGGACACTGGCTGCTCTATAGGACTATTTGGCTCGGGTGAGAGTCCAAAGTCTAAAGGGACAATTGAGCACCAGCGTGTTCTCTGGCTGTCGTTTATAAAATTGCAGGATCCAGTTGTTGTATTATAGTTTGGCTTTTTTCCTTGGATCACAAAAGCATCTCAAATCAATGCCTTCCACGCAGAATTGGTTGATTTCCCCCAGATTCTTTTCCCAAGGTGACCTTTCTGTTTTTGGAGTACTTTTTATTTTCTGTTGCTAAACTGAACTGAATAAACTAAAATAACAGTTTGAGTTTAAAAAAAGATTAAAAGTTTGTTTGTGTATAACTATGTTGGCTTTTTGTAAAATCAAACAGATGCAATGTTTGTTTAGTAATCTGAATATTTTACATTTTAAGAGGGTAGTATAGTATATTTACTATATATACTATAATATACTTCTTTTTGGGTGTGATGAAATTCATAAACTATGTATTAAGTAAACTCTAAATTGTGTTGTTTTTATCACATTTTGTATCCTAAAATGTATACTAAGCTTATTTAACTGTGGATATACGCAGTATAATAATAGGTATAGAGAAGCATGCCATTGCTTAGTTTTCAACACTTGAAAACAAAGGCGGTTTATCTAGATTTTGCAGCTTTATACTGCTTGGCAAAATTTTGTCCGGTTGTAGACCTGGTTTAGTCTTATGATGGCTTTGTGCTCTTAGTTTAAAACTAGGTGTGTGCTAGTTTAGTTCCAATTTTGATTTAGCACAAATGCCAGTGCAAGCAAACTAATGCCATATTTAGCAGTTCTATTTAAGTTCAAAACATTTTTGAAAGTTTAGAAAGTTCATCTAATCTGTGAGAGCTATGTTTTATTGTTCATGTCAAGAATCCAAGTTACTTTTTCCATGTTTCCTCCAACTTTAAGTGCTGCATTGTAAAAGGGTACTATCATTTGACAATGGTTTCATATGCCTCAAGTTTGATGCTGATGATCTGTCTTGCTTGTCCTTTCTCTCTTTGTCACGGCTATTATCCCTGAAACAGGAAATGACAAGTGGCATCTCCCAGATAAAAGGCCAATTGTAGCTGAAGTCAGTCAATACAATGAGATGGATAACACTGCTGCGGCCAACACTTTGTGCCCTCCTTTGTTTGGCCTCTTCCGGAGACTTGTAGACTGCTCTACGCTTTACAAGTCCCAAATGTCACACACTTCATCACTGCCAGCGTTTGATTAGTTCTTCCTTATTAGGGCCCGATTGAGAAGGCCATAACTCTTCAGCCTGGCGTCATTATTTTGAGTGCAAGATTAATGGAATCAATATTTTGACACATAGCCTTCTCAATGCAGGTAATTGAAGTCACAGGTGTAGTGAGTAATCGAGTCGGGCTGCTGTGATGGACAGGTAATGGGATAAGGACTGAGAAAGCTGGAAGGTACTCACTTTGTTCTCCGGCCCATTGTGTACATCCTGCAAAAAATGAAAACTTGTGCTTGGATAAGAACTTTAAAAGTTTCTTTTGTAACTGCCAATACTGCCATGTTTTCAGTTATCAGTATTTCAGATTATTTTTAGCATCAAAATATCTAGCAAGTAAAACTTTGTTGTGGACGGTACGTAATCTGTTTGTTTCCATGCAGATGTGGTCCCTTACTTAGTGTGTCCCAATGTATAGAAATAAACTTCTATTCATCTTGCATTTGTAAAATTATCTACAGTATATTAAAGAAATCCATTAAGACAGGTTCCAGGAAGAAGAAGCAAAGCAAAAAAATCTCTGAAGAGACAAGCAGTGCCTCTGCTTTCTCTCTAAAGTTTCGGTAGGTGCTGATTTCACCTCCATGAGATTGGAAATCTTTGCAAAATTTGTTCAAACGACAACTTTGAAACTTTTTCTATTATACAGTATACTCCAAATGATCGATATTCAAAACAGTAAAAACTCTGTTGTACCAGTGGTTGTATAAAATAATACTGCGAGAGATTCTCAAGGCTAAAGTGATTTCTATATTTATTGAACTGTATTTCAAAAGAACGCTGTCTCTTAAAGGGTTAATATTTTATAATCACACACCAAAGCTTACCACAGTTAATTGTAAAAAAAATAGTGCATTGCCAAAGGTAATACCAGTCCACGCAAGAAGAGGCTGTGGGCAAAAAAACATCCCACTGCTGTCCAAGTTACTACTCATCAGCCTGAAGTCTGAAAAACAACTTCTGCCCAGAAGAAGCAAAGAAACACATCAAATCAACACATCATAAATATGTGCCTGTGTGATCTAATAGTAAAACAGTGCACAGATTATACCTTGTGGCCAGTCCGACGTTAGACCTTGATCATGGAGTCAGAAGATGAAGGTGCTCTGCTCATCTTCCTCACTATGAAGTCACCACATGCTGTACCTGCTTCACTGAAGCGCCACAGTGTGCAATCCTGAAACACCAGAATAATATCAATCATTCATGAGCACACTGGTCCACTTGCTTTTTTAAAAAGGGAGAAGGCAGGAGTACTGTGGACACTGGAATAACTACAGTACATGAACCTTACAAAGACATAGACATTTCTATCAATTCACTTTTTTACAATATATAGCTTACTGTACTGTTTGTGTAAAAGCCTACAAACACAATTATGTTTAACTGTTTGCTGTCCACATTTATTGTTCACATAATGGATTTTAAGCTTCTTAATTATTCATTGTGATCAGTTTATATATGCTTTTCACAACTGTCTAAGTGGATTTTGCCATCATTTTAAAACTGACAATTTGCAGCTAACAACACTTCCTGCTTTGTGAAGCATGAAATACTCAATGCAGCTACATAGCAGTTCATCTTGAACTTAGCAGTTCTTGAAAAATTGCAAACCCATCATGCAGTTTTAAGAATGTTTGGACCCACACATTTGTTTGAGAAGGGAGAAAAATAGAAATAACTGGGCTTCAAGGATGAAGCGAGAGAGTAATACAATCAATATACTCCAAAACAGTTGGTCTGATTAATGTTTTTACTTGGTCTCAAAGTGCACAACGCTTTTCTATGTTGCATTTGATTCTCCACAAACCCCTTAACGGTTGTTGTGCTTCAACATTTAATTTAATGTAATACGTGAGATATTTTTGTTTAGTTCTCACTCTGTAATTTTTCTTTATCAAATGATTTTAGCTGTGACCACAGTGGCTCTTATCTTGCCTTTCCATATTTACCTATAGTTCTGTAACAATATGCATGAGTAATGGTCTTTCTTAATACAAATGGATAAAAGTCATTTCTCAACTTCGCGTTTTATGGAAAACCCCAGACTTGTGTTTTACAGAAATGTCTCCTCAGACCACACAGCAAATACATCAAGCAGGACTTTTTTTTTATTCTTACCTTTTCACTCCACAGAAATCAAGCCGTGCTGCAAAAATAAATAGCATACTTCAAGTCGAGCTCAGTCATGGAGCCGGTTAGAGCTGTGTGTTGCTGATGGATACAAATGGGAGACTCAACCAAAAGCTGTTGATTTAGTTTGGCAGTTGAGCACTCGGAAAGCGACTTCATTTCAACATGAGGTGGCCTTGACCGAGACGTTTCCAAAAAGCACTAAAATCTTTTATGTTCAATTACCTCTGGATTCTTCTTTATACTTACTGATGCTCACAGATCGCCAAGTGTTTGACCCACTGATTTGGAAGGTCACATGCAGTCTTTCCTTGCATACTCGCTCATGTCCAAAGCCCTATCAGCTTTCTTGATTGTGTGCATTTATGTGACTGAGGTGGTTTCGCAAAAATGCAAGCAAGGTGCCGACCCTGACCTTTAACCCCAGTAGAAACACACATGGACATGTCAGACCAAACCTGTTTCCTCTGCAGTGGAGCTGTAGCCTAAACACAAGCGGCTACAGACAAGCCGTTCATTGGCACATAAGGTGTGCGGGCAGCATCAGGATCACTTAAGCATGTCCCAATGTAAATACTTTAAATGAATTAGCTGATTGGAGACCATTAGTGTGCACCAAGACGTGACTATGGACACTGGGAGGTCTGACTAGTGTCTATTCTTACTCCAAATTTACACCACCAGGTCCTGTGATGCATGGTGGTGTTAGGATTGTGCTGTAACAAAGTGGCCTTTGAAATCAGGGTTCAACATTGAAAAAAAAAAAACAACAACAAAACATTAAATTACTTATTCTAAGGTGTAATTGTACTTTAATTCACCATCTATTTGATGATCACTTTTTTGATATGATTTTTGTAATCACTATGCATTGTTAAAGAAAAATATATACAGTATATATAAGTGCTTTCTTGTTTAGATATTATTTTCAGACGTGGGAGCATTTTAATAATGCTTTTTGTTGTGTCATGGTTTATCTAGGGCTGCTCGATTATTCAAACCTAAAAATCACATTATTTAAATCATCATTTCATTGGAATTATGCAATTGATTTTTGACGACCTGAAAACATTGTCATTTTAAAACTTGATTATTTACACAGCTAGACCTCATCTGCATTTTCACTAATCAGAGCAGTTAAAGCAGTGATGTTATGCCTGTTTGTCAGTGTAGAATGGAGACCATTGTGAGCTAAACTACTCCAAACTACAGATAAGATTTTATGCCTACAGTAACTCTTCAAAATTATAATCAAAAAGGCTTACAAGTAGGAGTAGGTAAAAAAAATGCAAAAGTACTTCAAAAGTAAAATTAGTATTCTTTATTGACTACCCTCCAGTTTGTCAACAGTAATACTTGAGACATCAATGTGACATTCTAGGTAAACATACAGAACTGATTAAAGGAACTAGGCCTATACTTTTGGGATGGTGTGTTTTAAACTTTTATCACAGCATGAGCGAAGTCATGTAGCCACAATGCCAACAATGACAATGACAACGACAACGACAGCAACAACATTTCCACCTGAATAGAGACATTAGCAATAAATTTATCAAGAAATTGATTTCATTTAGTCCCCTTAATTTAAAACTTTTTTTTACCAGTCCGTATTGCCCACTTGCCTAATGTTTTTTGAGCTTCATAATTCTTGATCATGATGTGTTTAGAAGAGCTTTTCTCAAATTTCAGGAGATGGCATCAGTTGAACTCTGCTGGCATGCTAGTTTTCTAAATGTTAAGAACATAGACAAGACTACATATTTTATTACAAAATGCTTTTATATTTTAATGAGAAACTTCAAACTATTTTTCACCCAAAAATATGTTTTGACAATGTATTTCTGCTGGTATGACTGGATAGGAAACCCATATTGAAGAAGTTACATACATTTTTGTAAATGTTTTAATCCACTCAGGGTTTTTAGTTGGCACAGAGAGTAGCTCATGATCATCTGTAACTGGTTTTGAAATGTATATTGTAATGGGAGTGAATGTTAATGGCGTTCATTGAGTCCAGATGAGGTAACAATAAGGAAGTCCAGATTGTTAATGGTAGTCTCTTTTGCTGTATTTTATAACTCAACTGTATGGTTCTTTCCAAATGATCATATGTAATGTCTTTGAAGCATATTTTAGGGACATTAAGAAACCTCACAGATTTCGCTGCTTATCCCCTCCATGCACAGTTGGCTTAGTATTTAATGTGCATATGTGTGGGGGCACTAACTGAAGTACCCAGGAGAGGCATTCTCCAGCTGCAGGGGAGAATCGCTTTTGGCTCTCTTCTGCAAGGCACTAGGCTTCATAATTGGCCCGGTCCGAGCGGGATTTATTCATTTTGGAATCAGAATTTATATTGTCTGGTTTCATTCAGAAAGTAAAGGGATAGATTTACCTATTAGAATGAAAAGTGGTTTTATGAACCTCATTGAAAGGGCTGAAAGCTTAGTGAAAGGAAGTAGTATATTAAATGAAGACGTTTGAATCCAAATATGCACACATTTGTATTATTACTATTATAATACTTGCATTGTATTCACCTTATTTTGCCCCGCTCACATTTTTTGGCAATGCACTTCCTGCTTATCAGTGCTTAACCTATAGAATTCAGTCGCTGGGTTTATTTTTAGCACACAACAGAAGAATGTTCGGTTGGCCCAATTGAGATTTTAAATGGCTAAAAAATGAAAATAGTGTTTTTTTTAAAGCATATTCAGACAATACAGTGATGAATAGTTTACCAGTATTGATCCAACTGTTTATTGGGCTCTACCAAGGCTGTTTTCTTAACTTTTTTATATTGTTTTGGCTAAAGTATTCCTATGAAAGTTCTGCAAGCCTGATAAGAAACATGGCAGATTTGCCTTTATTTCCATGGTAACCGTAGTTGCTTCTCTGTTTGAGATCACACTGCAAAACAGACAAGCTAACACGTTGGCGATCTTATTAGAGCTACACAGGAAGTGTGCTGTCAAGAAAAGTGGGCGGGCCAGAATAAGGTGAAAAGAGATTGGGATGGAATGTCAAAAACAATTGTTATCAATGGAATACAGTAGTCCCTCGTTTTTCGCGGGGGTTACGTTCCAAAAATAACCCGTGAAAGGCGAAACCCGCGAAGTAGTGATCTTCATTGTTTACCAGTAATTTCAGTTGATAACCTGCCTGGTTCTGATATTTAGTGTCTTTTGTACAGGTAATAATGCACTGAACACATGATTCACCGCCAGATACAACAGTGCGAGTCTTTTATGTGATCGTTTAAAGAGGGACGGTGCTATGCACGTTCGCCTGCTCTGCTTTTGGCACGTTGCCCGTCCCGCTGTGCTCCACAGCCGACCGCCGCCTCCAAACGCACATAACGCAGAGCGCGTATACGGCATCACCTGCTCTGGGGTCACCAAGCCGAGCTGTGCTGTCCCGCGTGCTGAACTCATGAGTGACAGAAAAGTCTGGTCTAGACGCATGTGCCTGATGATTCTTAACACACAGCTCAAAATCAAAGTCTCTAGAAACCGCATCGAAAACAGAAACGTGTTCTACGACTCGTAAACTCTTAGACAATCTTCATTTTGCGTCAATAGGACACATATTGGGTAAGTTAAGAGGGAAAACAGCAGCTGAACTAAGACGGCTGCACATTTAATCACGCAAATTACCGCGGCGAAAGACGGCGGATTTTGACACATTTGTGCTCAGCCACGGATCACACGGACTCCAGAGCTGACACCAAACACATCCGGACTCTAGCGAAGTCACAACACACTCCTCAAACATATCTCTGAACTACACAAATGACGTTCCAGCGTGAACAAACTTATCATCGTAACTACGAGCTCAAAGAGTCAAAGCCTCACCTGGAGAAACGTCCGAGCGTCAGGTCAGCTTCCCCTGCATGATCCAAACTGTCTAAAGTTTTCTAAAAGAGCTTCTGTGCTGTTGTCTGTGAATGCTGCGATGTGATACGGTCCAAACAGTGTGTTTGAGAGAAGAGCACGTTTACAGCACGCATCTATAGGACCGCGCACTGTAAAAAAAAATAAATAAAAAAGCAAAATTGCACTAAAAAAAAATCCGCGAAACAGCGAAGCCGCGGAAAGTGAACCGCGATAGAGCGAGGGACCACTGTACACCAATTTTGCAGCAAATGGGGTAAACATTCCTTAACTGATAGAAGGAAAAAAAAGAACACAAGTCATGGAACAATCTGAAACTGTTGACTTACAACTAGTAAATACATTTATAACACTGAGTAGCAAACATGTTTTAATGAAGTTAGTATTTCGCATCTTAAAATCTCAGTACTTTAACAAAAAATTCTACTGATCTCACAACTCTGAGCTTTAATATAGCTTTTCTAACGTGTAACAATTATTTATAATCACTTAATCTATTTTTAAATCATTGCCATTGCTGTTTTTTGTGTTAGCATTTTTCTTTTGAAAATACAAAAAGTCTCGTATAACTGTTACTGTGCGCTTGTCTGCTTGGAGGATCAGACTGTGGTGGCATTGACATGTGTGGCCTACATCGCTCAGTCAAAGCTTCTGGTCTGACTGTTCTGCTCATTTCAATGCTTTTCCCCCAAATGTTTAAAGCACATTTACTTTAAGTCAGAGCAAGACGTCTATGACATGTAATACAACACTTTCTGTCAGTATATTAGACCACACAAACAGTATTTTTCTCAGTTTAAAATGTGCTGAATATGTAGAAATAGCTTTTTGGTAAATCTGAACACTGTCTGTCTGTTCTAGGAGAATCTTTTGGGACACCACAACAATGTGCCATTAGACAGGATCCAAAGACTCCAAAGCTGACATCCCTCCAGGTAAGTGCACTTGCAAGCTTGCTGTTTATTGCCCACAAAGGCTACATTTCATATACTATAACCATATATTTTCTCAGACATTAAGCCACTACTCTTTTTTTCACAAGCGTTAAACTCTGAAGTTTATACAACAATGTGGCTAATTTATAGAGTCTCATTGACTTACTATAAAAAAGTGAGGTCTATATATCGACATTTTTGTTTTGTTTTTGGTGTGGCTTTTATTCAAGTGCCTTCAATAGTGTGAAAGTTACACTGTTTCAATTTCATTCTATTTCAGTGCAAAGGAGAAGGCTGTAGGTGCAAAATTATTGTGCCAAAATTGTAGCACAAACAGACCTTTTTTTTAGACAATAGATTGTAAATCAATTGTTAGACCAAATTTGTATTTATTTTGTATTTAAATAATAAAATATAGGGAGGATGATAGTATAGTTTTATTTATTTAGATTTTTCACAGTTCTTCTAATCTGTCAAATTTTGCATTTCATGTTGAGTGGAAATAGATGTACAATAGATAAAACATCTTTTTAGTTATTTTTAATAACTTGTGTTTTGTTATGCATGGTCTCATAGAACACAGTATTACATTGATAAAATCATCTGATTTGCGTTTATACATTTTCTCTCAGTTTGCACAGTAAAATCAGATGCAGTAAGCTGACGTGGACCTAGAGGGCATTAGAAGTTCAATTTTAGCTTCTCTTCTCTCTGTCGCTCTGTCGTGAAGCGTCCTTTATGTTAAATGACTCTTTTATTGTCATAGTCTTATTTAGGAGCGCAGTCAATCTCTTCAAATGTTTTCTGATGTAACGGCACACACAGTTTTATGACTCACACCAGTGGTAATAAATACAAATAATTGCTTGTTTTGAAAGAAATAGCTACTTATCCAAAGAGGATGTTGATTTGTGAAAGGTTTTCTGGAATCGCTTATACCTGATAGATGCTTGACTTGTAGGAGAAAAATGTTGTCTAAGGATAGGCATCGTAAAGTAATACTTCAACTTGAACAGATTGCATTTAAGTGAAATGTTCCGTAATTTGAATTGTGTTCCTAGAGAAAGAGTTATCTTTTTCTTGTTTGGCAATGTCACTTGTCAGAGGAGGGAAAAACAGTGCAAGTTATGATCATAAGAAGAAACAAGATTAACCAGCTATTGTACCAAGTACAACTCCAAGTCATAACTATTCAAGATATCAAGTTAAGAATTTACTTATTATTTTAATATAATGTTCACTTCCTGTTTAGTACATTTCTATGGAGTTTTCTCTGCCTCAGTCTAAAATGAATAAATACAATTAGATCAGAAAGTCAACATCTTAAAGACAGGCGAATACTTCACAAAATGATCCTTGTGTGTTTATAAAATGATGTGTTTGTCAGCTAATGCTAACGCTAAAGCTTGACCATTTAAAAGTAAACACAGGTCTGTGAGTCAATTTCATTGGCTGAATGCCCATAGAATAAAAATAGTAGGTAGAACTGTTCTTTACAGTGTTGTAAGTTATTATTAAAAAGTTATTATTAAAAAAAGTAACATGATTATGCAGCTTGGATATATAAGTAAAGTTTTGACTGTCTTTTTTGTGGTAGTCTGTAAACATACAGTACATACCCAGACACAACCATATAATATGGAATTGTAACGAATAGGGGAGGGTTAGTATGAGCTAGCCTTCTACCCACTCCTTTTTGAGAGTCATACTATTCTGTAGTTAGAAACAAGTTTGCCTGGAAAATCCAAACAATGCATGAAAAATATATTGTCTGGCCACCGTGTCCCTCTTTCGAATTTCAGTGAGCATGATTGACAAATTAAGTAGCCAATCAGGGACACGCATAGTCTCCCGTATCAAAACCAACATGCCTGCTCACGTCAAAAAAAAAAAACAAGAAAAAAATGTCACTTGGAACTGAAAAACATGAACGAATTTCGTGTGAGGTGAGTGAAGTACAATTTTGAAGTAAAACCAATCAGCTCCTTTATTCGTCTGAGTCACCCAAATAAACTAAATAAACTGAAACCCAGGCGGGGGGGCATGGTGACCAGACCCACTACAGTGGTCCCTCACTCTATCAAGGTTCACTTTCAGCGGCTTCGCTGTTTCGCGGATTTTTTTTGGTGCAATTTTGCTTTTTTTTTTTTTTTTTTTTTTTTACAGCGCAGTACTACAGATGTGCACTGCAAGCGTGCTTTTCTCTCAAACGCACTGTTTGGGGACCAAGTGACATCGCAGCATTCACAGGCAAACTTTAGACAATTTAGATCATGCAGGGGAAGCTCGTTGGACGTTTCTCCAGGTGAGGATTTGACTCTTTGAGCTTGTAGTCTACAATGCTAAGTTTTGCTCACGCTGGAACGTCATTTGTGTAGTAGATGTGTTTGAGGAGCATGTTGTGTTTTCGCTAGAGTCCGGATGTGTTTTGTGGCTGTCGGCTCTGGAGTCCATGTGATCCGTGGCTCTGCGGTCGGCTGTAGAGCGCAGCAGGACGGGCAACGCAGAGCACTGTCCCTCTTTAAACGTAGGGCTGTGCGATATGACGATACATATCGTGGGGACGATAGAAAAGTGTCTATCGTTCCATTTCTCTTCTATCGTTTCTATCGTCTGTAACCTAATTTGATCAATCATTAAAGCAAATAAATTGTGTGTGTGGTATTAAACGTGCTTTGTCACACGTGTTATAGCGTAACTTTAACAAAACCATAGTTAAAGTAGTTTTTGTACATCGTCAGAGTCGCCCTTTCTTTCCCTCGCCCAGCGCACCAGCGAACACGTCTTTGAGCGCGTCAGAAAAGAGCGAGAGGTGGTAAAGAGCGCTGTCCGGGGGAAGTAGGAGTGGCCTGGGCTGCAGTCAGCGCCGCAGCCGTGAACGCAGACAGCCGGTGTGGCTTGCTTTTTCCTTCGCCACTCGTTGTCTCTTTCTCCAGTGTTTCACCGCGCCCTGCCTGCCGTGCGCACGTCCCGCTATATCCACGTTCACTCTGCCTGTTTGTCCGCGCGCTCTCGGTGCAGGTCTGCGGCCAGAGCCTCGGGGAGCGCTCCGCCTGTCTCCATGCACGCACTGCCCACTGATGACCCAATAACGCTCCGCTAAACACCAGTGGAACAGCGCTGATGAACGGGACAAAGTGCTCCTAATCACTTTGTTCCGTAGTTTCCTTTGTCGTGTGGCTGTTGAGGGGAAACTAAAGCGCTAACTACAGCCCCAACTTGCAGGTGTTAAAGGGCCAGTGTCTAATACAGCACAAATAAGCTATTAAATGCAACAAAAACTATATATATTTTTTGTTTTGTTTAATCTAACTTTACTTGATGAGTAAATTAGCAAGTTGTTTTATAAATGGATTTACTTAGATTTTTACAGCATTTACACAATTGAAAAATCATTGTTTTATACATAAACATGTTTTAATACAATTATAAACATAGAAAACGTGACTTCTCTCTCTTCCTCTTCACTATAATGAGTCTCATTTGTGACAGTTCAGTTAAATTCACTTCAAAATGAAGTTGAGAAAAGTAAGCAATGAAATAGCGTATTCACTTTACAGAGAATAACTGAAAACATACTTAATTATGGTATATCGTGATATATATCGTTATTGTGATATAAAAAAATTTATATCGGGATATAAGTTTTTTCCATATCGCCCAGCCCTATTTAAACGTCACAAAAACAACTCGCGCTGTTGTACCTTGCGGTGAATAAGCGCATTATTACCTGTACAAAAGACACTTAACATCATAACCAGGCAAGTTATCAACTGAAATTACTGGTAAAAAAAATGAAGATCACTACTTCGCGGGTTATTTTTGGAACCTAACCCCCGCGACAAATGAGGGACCAATGTATTCTCAATTTGCTGAAGCGTGGGTTTTTCATCCCAGGCAATGCAGTGCTTTTGAGCAGTAATTATGTAAACCATGTAACATTTCTTTGGCACCAGGCCTGAAAAAAAAATCAATCAATCAATCAATCAGTTTTGTTATATATTTAGAAGCATTAGCAGAACAACACCGTGAGCTGGAGTCTCCTAATACTATGGCTCATTTTCAAGCACATCAAGTCTCTTGCATCTGTGTCCAGATTTTCCCTCCATCAGCCTCAAATGTTGGCACAGCCTATTAAATGCAGTGCCATGCTTTCATGTGGCTACAAATTAGGCCTGTGTGTTCGCCTCCAGTCCAGTCCTCCCTCTCTCCAAACATGACTGCGGTTTTATACGAATTGAAGAAAAGCGAGAGTCTGAAGCCTCTGAGGCCTCAGCTGGGCCTGCTATCAGTCCAATGAGTGATTATCATGTGCTTTTGTTTTGTCACAAGCTCCAGGGTTGGGCTTAGCTTGTCTATTGTTTTGGTATCAGTGAAGCCTGCGGTGCGTACTAATGAGCAGTAATTTTCATGCTTTTATTCATTTTCTGATTAGCTAACATTTCTTCAGTCATTTTAGTAGCCCTCCAAAATTCTTATTCTCTATATCTACATTTTAAGACATTGTAAAAACAAGTTAAATATTTCAATTTTGTGAGCAGAGCAAAAGTAATTTCTACCATCCCAGTTGTCCAATTCGTATGATTTATCTGTAAGCCTCCAAACTTTGTTCTCCAAACCAAAGGGAATAGATAAAGGCTTGTGGGTTATGAAGCCAAGCTACTATTTTAATTGCCTATAAAATAGCTCGGCCGTTTGACTCTCCTGCTGCATTAGCTTATTGCAACATCACTAAAGTTAAAGTACTTTTTGCTCATCTCCAAGAAGAAATTGTTACTTAAAAGTGCACTATGAAACTTTCCTTTGCTTGAATTAACTTGACTATCTTGCATTCTTTTACTACATGTGATTTTGTGGCTAAAACATGTATTCTGTAAGGTCCTCTTCACAGAGTTACACATAGCACTTTTTATTGTTATTGAAACACTGTAGTATAGACCCGAGAAAAAGGGTAACGTGACTATAAATTAGCTCAATATGGAAATTTTCATCAGGTTTTAACTGGGCTATACCCACTTTTTTAACAAAGAAAACTATATTTCCACTCAAACAGATTTGTTGACAACACAGTATATTCGTTACAAAACTGACCTTGACGATAAACATGCAAGCTATGTTCAGAGATAGCAAGTAACTAAGTATTTTTACTCGAGTATCTGTACTTTACTTGAGTATTATAAAACCTGGTGACTTTTTACTTTTACTTCTTACGTTTTGCATGAAATATCTGTGCTTTCTACTCTCTACTTTTTAAAAACAGGTAAGTTACTTTATAAACCCATAAACAGTTTTTTTTCCCCTTTTAAAACCAGGTCAGACCTACTGTGCTGTCATGTATCAGGCTTGTAAACAAAAACAAGTGAAAATCACCAAAAACGTTATACATTTTAACAGTTACATATTTTTCACATGATAAAAGACAGATAAATTATAATTAATTTACTGTAAAGTCCATCTGACACTGCACAACATTACAAACCAACTATATGTGCTGCAAAAATGTATTTCTAAATAGGTTAAAATGTTTTAAAACCTGGATTTTTTTTAAGCTTTATTTTAGGTATTTTTTCTGTTTAAGATGGTTTTACTTGATGTACTTAAGATTATATGACTTGTTTCGATGTGTTTTCAATAAATTTATTCTTATTTCAAGTCAAACAAAGTAAGACATTTTTTACTCTTCTCATTGGCAATTTTGAGTCAGAACTCTTGAAAACAGCCAGAAATGTTTTGAAACAAGTCAAATAGCTGTCAAAATTGTAGTATCATTACTTTTAACCAAGATTAGAGAATAATTGTCAGTGTGGTTGTACTTTTTACTTAAATGCATTTACACCAGTGTACTTTAATACTTTTACTCAAGTAAAGGAGTTTCAGCAGGACTTTTACCAGAGTTGTTTTTTACACATGTACCTGCACTTTTACATGAGTAGAGAACTTCAATACTTTTGTCATTTCTGGCTATGTTAAAATACAAAATTTGAGGAGTAAAACTTGATGCTCACAAATTTTAACCAGGAAATATAATCTCTCACTTGTCAGTTGCCGTTCTATATATATATATAAGTCTTTTCTTCTTTACCATCTCATTTTTTCATCATTAAAATATAGCTTTTAAGCAATTTTCAACACAACATTTTAGGTTGTTTTTGCTGATCAATTTTAGACTGTCCGGAGAGTTCAGACACTGATAGAACATTTTAGTCTATTTTAAGCATATAAAGCTCAAGAAGTGACTGTTTAAAATTGTTGCCTAGTGCTGTGTTGAATGCAACGGCTCTAGTTTCCTCTGCCATTCATAGAAATAGTGTTTTGTGTAAACAGTGCTTTATACCACTTGATTATTCTGATCTTTTGCCAACATCAACAGCTAATTGAAGGCTCGGGCTCGTGTGGAGAGCTCTTGTCTGTCAGTGCTTGAAAATATTGACCTGGCAGCCATCACAGGTCCTGAACTTTGCATATTTCCTCACAACAGCCTCTCGGTGTCTGTTGCCTGCACTTGTTTCCATCCACAGCTCTGATAATTAGCTCTCATCGGTGTTGGAAGCTCATTAATATGGTGTCACTATCCGGCGAGAGAAAGCGCATCATCGATTAGGCTCTGGCGGTGGGTTGTCACGGAAACACCGGACCCATTGTTGTTTGTCTCCCTGGACGTTAATGAGGAAGCAGAAAGTGGTGGGATTTTGCTGACTACATCATGGTTGCTCACAAGATTTGAGGAGTCTAATCAGCGCTAATTTGCCACTACCAGAAAGTTCATAATTGTACCAAAACTTGTTCCTCCAGCGGACTTCTTACACACAAAAGTCGTGTACCTAGTCACTATGTAATGCTAATAAACATCATATTTATAGAGCTTCTACTTTAAGCAAGCAACATTAAAGATGAAGTGGGACCAGATACATTCATTTATCAGTCCTTCACTTTGCTATTGTTTCTGTGCAGCTACAACACACCTGATTTACTGCCTTGACTCTCGATCTGTGTAGAACCATCAAGTTTTTCCAATTGAAGTACCAACTATTCACAATGTGTTATATATATATTTTTTATTGCCTTGTTCTTGTAGTGACCGACTTTTTTTCTGATTTATTTCTTATTTGACCTTTAATCACACATTTTTTGCCAGTGTGACTTTCAAAATGTGACACTTAGTTTTAATAGTTTAAAGCTATGTGGTCAACAGTAAATCAATTAAATGATCTCTTCAGATGTCTGACCAAAACTACTGCTTCAAAGACAAGTCTTTCTTAATGTTGCTTTAAATTGCATTTAGTTTTATTTTGTAATTCTTTTAGCAAAGCAAATTGTTTCCACAACTGTACAAAAATAAAATAAAATGCAAAATTTTAAACTTTTCCTTGTATTCTATTTAGTTTTAAAGCCATTAATATTTTGAAAACTATAAACGACCACACAAATTTAAAATATTTACATTTCTGTGGAAAAGTACTACACAAACAACACGTTGCTTAGCAACACTTTTAGCATTCAACTACATTATAAAGCAAAGATCTTCCAACAATTCTGTTCTTTTCTGCCAATTTTCATTGACCTACAACTGTCTCCATTCACAAACAGAGTTTTGATCAATGTCTCTGTGACTCTGACTCACACAGCTTGTGCCTGGCAGCCATGTTGTTTCCTGGTGCCCTCCCTTGGCCCAGTGTGGCAGAGAGGCTGATCACATCGCCTCTCCTCATCATCTCTGCACCTCCTGCTCGATCTACATCTCTGTGCCTATGTCTTATTTATCCATTCCTCTCAGATATGCTCTCCAGAGATGAGAGACATCTGCTGTGTGCACTTTGAAGATGTGCAGTGTTGCTCAATTACGTGTGGGGCCGTGCAGTGGCATGCAGAGTGCATCACTAACAGGTGGCTGGAGAGAACATGCATCTCAGCCTGTTTGATAAATAAAATATATTATGGTAATACCAAAGAGAAGAAGGAGACATGTAACTCTTGATAAGTTGGCTGGCTGACGTTTCACAGACCAAAAGATGAGTATCTGGACTGAGCACAAACTAAAGTGGTGAAACTGTGCTTTGCTTTTGGTTGGATCCCAAGAATATGCAACAAAAATGCATCCTGTTTCCTGTTTCAACTGTTTATTGTTGCAATATGATACAGCTTTTAGAGTTCTCATGTTTGCTTACTGTAAATATATATTATTAAAACTTGTCGCCGGTCATCTTATATATTTGTTGTTTTAAAATGTAAAATGAGTCGCTGAAGAGACAATATGACAACAATTAGAATCTTTTTGGGAAATAATTATATTATGTGATACAAAGGAACATCTTATTAGTTCTCAGTGTAGATATTATGAAGTTGATTGCAGATTTATAATTTCGGCTGATTTTCTCTAAAGCATCTGACTAAAATAAAACCCAATTAAAACTGGTGCCGTTTCTGAACCCTTTGGAGTACAAACTAATGGCCGGGCTTTCTGTGAAGCTGACACTCTGTAGTTTGGGCCTCTGATGTCTGATTTACTCTAATTGGAAGCTATGCACAGAGGAAAATCTGTTCAGTTCATTAGAAATCTAAGGAGTAAAGCTGCTATCTGGGAGAAGTGACTGACATTTGACATTGTTTGACAATCCCCCATTTCAGAGCTGAAGTTACTTTAACCAGGGACTTGTCATTGTTTTGGGGAAAAGTAACATTTCTCTCTGTGCCAACCAAGCACTGCTACGTCATCAGATACATAATTCCCAACAGCAGAAGCATAACCAAATCAGACTGGAATGATCAACTGGAATCGTTTTAGGATCATGTCCCCTGGTCCTGAATCAACAGAAACAAACTTCGCCTTTGAGCTCCATCCTCATATCTCTTCTTTCAACTATTGTGCTTCTTCCATTTGTTGCTTAACAGTTCTTACACAGGGGGGAGAAAAAGTGTTGCTTGACTTGGTAATAAAATGTGATCTGATCTTATCTGAGTCATAACATTTATGTGTTGAATATGTGTTAACATTATGAATGTTGTAAGTACTTTATAATAAAACGAAGACAAAATTATTGTGTTTATTCTTGCAACATTGCTTTAGGAAAAGTGTTGATCTATTGTGACTTAGAAAAAGATCAGATCACATTTTATGACAAAATCATACAGAAATGGTTGTATTTCCAAGGGGTGTCAATACCTTTTTCTTCTCTCTGAGTAAAAAGACTAGTTAAATTGAATAAAAGGACATTTCAGCTGATCCCGATTCTTCCCAGAATGATTTATTCTGTTAAAAATAATTTAGTTTTACTTTTTCGCTTTACATTGATTTTTATCAGATGTTTGACTAAAGGGAATAGGAGAGAAAATGAAATTGTAAGGCTGTTGTAAATGGCTGTTGATAATGCTGATTCCTTCCAAACATTTTCCCAGAAAGAAATATCTCCCAAATGCAAGCATTGTTTTGAGTTATGGGATGACATGTGTAGTTGGTTTGCCGCTGGAGGTGGCTTAAACCTATACACATGTAGACAATTACATACAAATAAACATGCATTCAGCAAACACACATAAAAGACAACATGCAGAGGTCAGTTGAGGTCGAAGGGCACCGGCTGAGTGGGTGTGTGATGTGAAAAATGAGATGTGTGCAGTCCATCATGTTTGATCTCCTGTCAGACGCTATCAGACAGATTCAGAGCCTCACAGACATCGATCTGTTTGCTTTTGATTTGGGTATTTTTTTAGTAATGGGACCCTGTATTTTTATCACATCACTAGATAGACTTCACAAAGCAGATGAGTAGCTATTATGGGTAAGTGAAATATTTTTGTTTCCAACTTTAAGCACCTCAGAGCAAAACCATTGAGTAATATATCAGTTGGTTGTGTTCCTCCTTTTGAGTTTTGAAAGAGCCGAAACAACTGTGTCCTTGTGTATCTATCAAGTGAACTCAGAATTTTTGTTTGTAAATCTAGGTCTGCACAATTTGGGAAAAGATATATCTTTTTTATGATCTTTTAAGTAGTGCAATTGCCAGACTTGTGACCCACTTGTAAATGTTTTGTTTGTGGTCATTATTGTAACAAAGGTAAACCCCAAAGAAAATCTGTGCAAAGTTGCAGCAATTTTGCCTTTATTGCAGCAGGTTTTGAACAAAATGCTTGTCAATGATTAGGACTGGTGATTTAAAAATAGGCTCACATGTGATGACTAACTTTTAATTGTCTTTGTGTGTGGAAATTTAAAGATTTGACTGATCGGATTATCTTTGCAAATTAAAAGTCTATGTAAAGTCGTGAAAAAGTCGTTTAAAACCCCAATGATCTGCTTTTACTCTCCTGTGAGACAATAACTGGAACAAATACATTAAATACATTAGATACATTAAATCATTAGTGACAAAACCTCATCTTGATGCAAAGCCTTACCATGTGACATTCTTCAAGAAAAGCAATATCATCTCTATGGAGAAAAATGGTAGCAGCCAAACCAAAAATCGTATGAACCTTTACATGGCCCTTAAATCTAATAACACAAGAATTAGCCTATACTGCATATGCACCAATTTTTTGTGGCCCTGTCACTGGTAAAACAATGTGATATAAACAGCACTTAAAAAGAGACAGTGTGCTCACCTTTTGTGGGCTGATGGTACAAATCCTTCCTTTGTTTTGACTTTGAATGAGGGAACATTAATTCCTGTTTGGATCGCATTCGATTAATAGCTATGCCCTTTAGAACTGCTATCTGATCTCGGAAAATAAAGCTTTACCGACATTTTCGTGCCGAGAAGTGCCATTTTGCCTTGTCAATCACGTTTATAATGACTAGTGCGCGGTGAGGTTGGACTCGGGTTAATAAATGACAAACAAACAAAGGCGCAGACTGCGTCCTGCTGTGATTCCCGGCCAATACAAGGCCAACCAGCTCCAGATGTGTTATGGGTAACTCCTGGTCAACACGAGTCAGCTTTGGACTCTACTCATTGCTCACAGATGCAGTCGCCATGCCTACACCCTTTCACCTTTCACCTTGTGACCTGTTTGTACACCTTTAGTATACAGGAATGTCAGATGAGCAGCTACTTGACTCTCCTTTTCATTTCCTGTTGCTTCGTCTTTGACTATGACCGCCATGACTCATCCTCTTCTGCTCGGGCATTAAAGGGATTTTCACCGCCATAGAAGAGCTTAAATATGAATTATGGATGGATTTGAGACCTTAACAGTAAATCAATAACGTCTTTCTTGCAAATAGATTATAACATCGCAAGCCATTATTCAATAAGGAATAAACGCGGGCTAATCCACTGTATTCTTGTGTTAACGGTCTTGACCCAGTTTCATTTACAAATGGGAGGTCATGTATTGATCAATAGTTTTTAGTACTGACGGGATACAATTACATTTAAGTGATTTGAGCAGTAATATCCGATGCCATTGTGTACAAAGCTCACACTAACACACGTCATGTTTTGCCATATTGATTTTTCGCGTTCAGTTTTTTAATAGTCTATTTTAAAATTTTATGTATCATGTGTAATGTAATAAGTTGCTATTGTAAAGCTCAAGGACTCAGTTATAAGAAAGACTTTCATTTTTATGGTCTATATTTGGTTTACAAGAATTTATAAAGAATTGTGTTTTTCCCAAGGTCATCTGGTTTGTAACTCTGCCAATCTGAGCGCAAACAAATAAATAATAAAATAACAATCGTAAAAGTTCAGAGAGAGTTGGGGAATGTGTAAATACTGTTTGTTTTAATGATCAATGGTGATGAAATGCTAAAATGCACGCACTGAGGTTTTCTTTGTTCTTGTTTTATAGCTGATTGTTAAGTGACTTCAGGCTGTCTTTGTGTTCCTGTCTCCTGTCTTGTCACCTCATTATAGAGTTTGGATTTGTGCACTGAAAATCAGCTTCATAAAAAAAAAAATGCCTATAGACTACAGATGGAAATTAGCTCTAAAGCTAGAATCTGGTTCAAGCATCTCTGCATTTGTGCTCAATATAATTGTACATTGCTCTTAATAAACATTACCTTACCTTATAGAGGCCAGTTCTATTCTCTCAAACTGTTTTCTGTACATACATAATTTTTAGCTTTTATTAGAAAAGTCATGTCATTACATATAAAATTGATATTTAAGTTTTAAAAATACTTTCTGTACAAAGAAAGTATAGGAGAATGCCAATAGTAGAATCATATGTACTTTGAAACCTGTTGAAAAACTATTTTATGTTTATAGAAGAAATTATGGTATTTCAAAAATTGCAGAATTGGTAATTTGATAATTGCATTTCTTTGCGATAATCTTGTAATCCTAATCCTAAGTAATTGTGTATTTCATTTTGTGGAAACACAGTGGCTTTTAATGTACTGTTATTTCTGTTGCTACCTTTTTTGTCTTTGCCTTTTCAGGTGGAAAAGCACTATATATATAAAGAGAGAGACCATTTACAAAGACCTCTTGGCTCCATAAGAGAAACAAATATCTTTACTCAACCAGATTGTTGTTTTAGTGAGGAAAAAAGTTATTTTGATTTTTCAGATTATTAGATTAGGTTTTATTTACATTCTACATTTCCCATCTTTGTCTTCATTAAAGGATTAATAAAAAGAACACATTAATATAAAAAGATGCGATACTTGATACTCCACAAACTGTAAGAAAAAGCCTGTATTCCTTGACTAAGAGCCTTCCTCATTTACAAACGGAGCAGACCGAGAGCGGCAGGATTACGGCTGCCACAGATGATGGATGGGGCTCGTGGTGTAGATGAGGTGAGATGTGAGACATTGTTCCCTCCGCTTCGTATTTTTTCAGAGTGTCTTTTGAGGCCAAATGAAGATGAAGGAGTCCAGCGTTTAAACTCTTTTGTGTTTCATCTCCTCCGAGACTGCGTTGTGTCTCCGATGCCTGGGACAAATCCATTAGCTCTGCCGTATCACAACCGCTACTGCAGCTAGCCGTCACTCTGCTGTGTGTCAGGCAGAAGGCACACACAGATAAACATGGAGCGACAGACAGGGAGCTGGTGACAGCATGTAACTAATGACCAGGCAGCAGTAGACCACTGAAACTCTCATACTTCATGATTCATTATGTGATGGCACGTTTGTATTGGCGCAAAGACACTGAACATGTAGAAGAAAGAAGGGATGTGTTCCCGGTGCAGCTAAGTAAATGTAACAACTTCCAACAAGATCCAGTTTGGCTTTAACAGAACATTGACTAATACATCATTTCTCAAAGTAAGCTTCCAAAACTAGAAGCACTCTGACCTAAACCTATAGGTTCATTACTGGATCAGTGCTGTTGATGCAGTCTATCAATAAGCATGACTTAAAGGGTCAAAGTTTAGCAGGCTGTTCTCCTGATTTTGCCAATGCTGTAAGATTTGGCCCCAGAGTGCTGGTCTCTGAATGTTGTACAATCTGCCCTCAGCAGTATTGAAGGATGAAAGGATCCAATTCCTCCCTGGATAAAAAACAAAACTCCTACAAAACATCAACAACTTGTTCTTAATTCCAAACAACGAGGCAGTGGTGGCCCAGATGAAGAAAACCAGATGAAGGGACAGCAAGAGAAAAGTCAGGGTCCGTGAGGGGAGAACACAAAGGTGTCTGTGGCACTGACTGAAGGCAGCAGAACAGAGGAGGAACAGGAGAAAACCTCAAAACATTGTTTTGCGGGTGTGTGATGTTTCGTGTGTCATAGTATGCAGGCATCATGACTGTGTATGCCCTCACCAAAATTTCTGCAAGTGCTCCTGGTGCATTTAACATAGATATGGTTAAAAACTATTAGTATGTCTGTTCAATGTTATTATTATGTCACTATAGACAGATACCAGAATGAACAATGAATCATGTAATTTTCTTTTTGAGTTGTGATTTGACATATACAGAGGACTTGGGGATACAAAGTGAATTCTTCCATACAATATAGGCTATTACAGAGCTAATGAAGCTTGCACTGTTCTTGTAAACCCACAGCTGCATAAATGGAGATCTCTATTGGACAATAAGAATGTTTCCCACTTAAAATCCAGCCAGAAGCTGCACTATTGAACAAAACGACACGGACTTGACTCTGCATGTGTAAAACTGCACTCATTTTGTTCAGTTCAAATAAACAATATAAGATTTTGGTCTCGTAAACTACTCGCAATTTATTCAAGTGGGTCATTTGTGTTTGTTATGACAGTCGGAACGTTATGGTAATGGATACGCTTGTCATAAAGAGGAAATATTGTAGACATCAACAGGAAATTCTCACTATTTCAGTTAATCATCTCCTCTTCGTCTTTATTTACAGAAACAGGAAGTGTCTGATAGTGAGGTGAGGAAAAGAATGCATGATGAATGATGTGAACGAGGAGAGTTAGAATGTGAAAAATGTGAACTGTTAGTTATAAAGACACAATTACCTCTCCGAAGATGTTGTTTTTAGTTACAGTAAAAGATAATCTGAAAAAAATGAGAAACTTAGTACACAGATTCACAAAAACGACTGATGTTTGAACCGTGAAGTACTGTCAACAAAAAGATTTTAACTGTTTAAAGCATAATCAGTGAATACACACTCCACTAAACCCATACTGCTGACAGAAATAGATCATCTTGAATATGTGTCCTTGGGCTGTTTGGTATATTTTTAATAAGCAATTTAAGTTCCCAGATGTTTCATAAATATATATATCACTAAACAAACTCTGCATTAAGCTTAAGCAAATGTAATTAAATGGCTTATTGCAATTATTATGACTTTGCTCCAAAAAGCACAGTGTGTTCTGAGAAATCCCCAACTTAGTGTCAGCTTCACGGCAGCTGCAGACAAATAGCGAGATCGTATTAAAACGGTATAATGGCTTTCTAGTTGGCAGTTAGGATGTTGTTTTTGAGCTCTGAAAAACCACAGGGAATTCCACAAAAGAAAGTTTAGTTACTCTATATGTCACTTTAGCTAGTAGTTAAAGAAACTAAATGGATGATGCTCGGAGACGCCTTCAATTATAAAAATATCACACAAGTCTTCCAAAACAAATCCTTATAGAAAAGAAATAGGCTATACCATTTGAATGCAGCCGACAAAATACTTACCCAGTTTTGCAACGATATTATTCTGAAAATGAGCAACTGTAGTGGGCATTTTCTTTCTAGAATGTATTTAGTAATTAGTTGCGGTTAGTTCTTCCTGAAAGCAATTACGTAGTTGTATTATAAGTGTAGTTTTGAATAAATGAATCAGTTTTGTACCAGTCGTGTCATTATTTCCAAATATCTGATGAGGAAAAAATAGTTTGTAGTGTCACATTTAGCTTACCATAACCCAGGGAGTCTACTTATTTATGTTTTTGTTCATGCTACCATTCCAACATGTCCTAACTCATGTTGAAATACTAGGCTAGTGGTTCCCAATCTTTTCAGACCAGGACCCACAAAATAACGATCAATCAACTCGAAACCCCCACAGCAAAATACATTTCAAACCATTTAAATTGTGCTAAGATGCTTTTAGTTTTCTGGTTTATTGCTTGATGTGACCAAAATCCAGTCAAACTTGATGCTAAAGTTATAAAAACAGAATAAAAACTAAGTTGTAAATGTTCAATTACATTTTGAAATAATATGGCGAACCCCAGATTTTGCTTTGGCCAAACTTATTTGAGGTTACATGTTCTACTCACTTGGATTAGGCAAGTGAGTAGAACATGTAACCCCAAATAAGTTTTTCATTAATTTATCTTTTTGTTCTAGCTGGCTTTTTGTATATTATATTAAATGTTTCAGACTTATGAGTTCATTACAAATTATACTTGAATGCCTTAATGATTGTAATATATATAAGCGCCTGTTTTTAGATTGCTCCACTCTCAAGATGGCTGCCGTAACTGCCATGACAACAAAACCCACATTCTCTCTCATTATTATAACTCACTGCACAACTGACTCTGCTGCTGACCTCTCGTGGCTTTAAAACATCACACATGTGTACCTGTAAATGCGATTAAGACCCCTTTCTCCTATCTTCGGACGGCTATAAAAGAGAAGATAAAAATCAAAGATAAGTGATTGTCATCTCCGCTGTGGAGCTTTGATGAGAGCAGCACATCAGGCTCTGAACGGTGACACAGTAATAACATTTTAAAACAGGCTGATTTAAAGAGAACTGTTTTTATTTTCTCTGCCTGAAACTGAATCTGCTTGACCCAAGAAGGACCCCCATGTTTAGGCATAATAATAAATCTACAGCTTCAACCGCTCAAACGGGCTAAAGTAATACGCTGGGAAGTGTAGCGGCTGGTATGCATCCTGCTCTGGTTGTACTGGTAACATACTTGTCTGCAGTTCGTTTTAATTAGCTGTAAATTTCATTGCCGTAGCCGGTTGTAAAATCAAGAGTCTATGTGCTGTCATCAGCTGAGCGGCCGCAGGTTGATGGTGTTACCAGAGTGGCCACAATCAGGGAAATTGTCTAGCATCTGTCATCAAAAAGCTACACTGAGCACTTTAACAGAGGACAATTTTACCTAGTTTTGTAACGAGTTTTGTGTGACGTTGCTTAAGATATTGCTGAAATAGTGGTAAAAAAAGCAGGTATTTTTTCAGAAAGTCATTATCTATGTGCTATTAACATATGGTACGTAATTTAATGACAAACTACAGCCGTAATCTTAAGAGCTTTGTCGTAGCTGGTCCAGTGTAAGGCTGCATCGACTTATCTTGAAAAGTAATAGTAATTGTAAAAGGATATTTTTTTTTAACTGTTGTGTACTTTTCATGACAAAGGGTCTATTTCTGATTTTCATTAATATTACACTTTGAGCTAGCTCTTTATAATAACTACATCTTAATTAACTTTCAAAAAGCTTTAATAAAGCATGAATATAAACTTAATTTTTCATGTACAAATGATCTATTAATGGATTAAAAAGTGTATTAACTACTTATTTAAGGATCTAAGGTAAAGATTTAGGGTTGAGGGGCAGGACTTGTGATAATTTAAAAGGTATTAAGCCTTAATGAACTTTGATTCATTAATTTGTAATTTTTTCATAATTATTTAAATCTTTATTTATGTTCTATTAGGGATGTATTAAGACTAGTTAAGGTTATTTTTATTAAGTAGTACCAACTTTAATTATGTATTCTCCAACTATTAGCTTCATGTTGCCATATTTCAATCTTCATTTGTTTAAAATGTATTTTATAAAGTCTCAATGTTCAATTAAAATAACTGTTTGATAAGACAACTAATACAAAACATTTAATTATGGTGTCTTCCATTAGTGCTAGATATTTGGGTCCGGAGGGACATAAGTGAGCGGGTTGCCATGGTAATGAGTTAATTTCTGTTACTAAACTGTCCTAAACTGTAACTTTTTTTTAGCTTAACCTTTACCCAAACTCTTTCCCTAAACTTACCAATTCTGCCAACGCTTTTCTAAAATTTACCCATTCTCCCAAACTTAATCACCTGACTATCAAGCCCTAACAATAAAACATAGTAGTGGATTTTAAAAAAATTCCATAGCTTATTTGTCCTGCAGGCAAGGTTTGCGTTCTCCATTCTGTTTTCACCTTCCTCTAATATAATATTATGTAGTTGTTTAGGTCTATTTGATAGTTTACAATGAGCAAAATGTAAAATAACTGTGTGTCTTGTAGTTTTACCTCTCTCATGTGTCCTTGTTAGGTTGGACGTAAAGACGGTGCTGATTTGTTTGCTTGGATTTCAAGTTTGACTTTCTTTGTTGCTTGTTATGTTCCATGCCGTAGCTCTGTCCGGTGTTGTGTTTTTGGAGAGAACTGTTCTGATACAGAGTGTCTAGGTACTCACAATAGGGCCCACTGTAGTGATTGATACTTCCCCGGCAAGCCTTCTGGGACGCCATGTTTTTACAGGAGGAGAGGGGTGAGCAGTCGTGTTTCTCCAAATGAAAAACAAATGGAGCTCGATGGAAATTGTCGAGGGATGGAAAGGGATCACTGCGTTTGTGGTTCCGTGTCAACCACAAGGTCGCATACCAGGACTCAGGATCTCCCGAGTGGAAGGAGGTGCTGTTTGGACCGAGCTGCATTTTTAGTTTTGTCAACGCTAGTGTAAATACTTGAACATTCTGTTGGTATACATTTACAAAACTTTAAAAACAAAGCTGAAAAATAAAAAAAATGTTTGATTCTTCTTGAAGCACTTTATCAGTTTTTTTCTTTAATATTCATCATTTTTTCCAATTAGCAAAAAAAAAAAAAAAGATTGTCAGTCATGCACAGATTGTACATTTATAAACTTTGCACTTTTTCCAGTAGCATTTCCAAAGCAATTTTTAGATTGAGCCTTTATTCCACTCAAATGCAAAACCATTGATTTCTATGCCATTGCCCTTGGTCAGCTGGATAGCTTTCCATCTTGCTTCTTGTAAAAGCTCTGAATGACTGAGATTGTTATTAGGTTATTTCCTGCTAAGATTTTATGTATAGTTAGGGGTCAGTTGTGGCAGCCAATCACAGGCTCAGATGGTGAGGTCATCATTTGACTGGAGAGTCCTGGATCTGTGGCATGTCCCGTATATGTCAGTGGGGTCCTGTAAAGCCTGCTATTTGCTGATAGAATGGCACTGCAGCAGTGGATCTGTTTTAAAGGAAGTGCTGAGCTCTTAATGGGGACCACTCTTCTATAACTGACATATTGTCTCAACAAAGTCATGAAGCAGAGTTCCTCACAGCCTTGTTGAACTGGGCATAGCACTCCCTGATTTGAATGGATGCATGGTCCTTCTGAACCATGTTAAATTACCTAGAGTGCTTGTCTTGTCATCTTGTCACAGTAGTTGCGATGTGGCGCGCCAAATGCTTTGGCTGCCACGCTGGCGGTGTCAGGCAGTCTGTCTTCTACCTTAAGCAACTAACAGAATGCAATTACACCAATTAATCTGGCAAAGGAAGGGAAATAGTAGATTGTTTAGCCTGACTCCAAAAATGCACCAAACTATTGGCCTCTAGTATTTATCCACATTAGCATAATGAATGCAGGCTGCAGCGTTTCTGACCGTTTAGGATAACTGGGTACTTTTGGTAGAAGATGATTAAGTTGCACATTACATACCGCCAAGCAATGAACAAAGTATGTTTAAAATTTGCATTGTACTTTCTTATGGCATTATCAAGTGCAGACAAAGTGATGGGATAAAGACAGACTTTTTAGAGGGACTTAGTTACAGATGGAAAGGATCATATCTTCAAAGGGACAGAAATAGTTTGGTTTGATGCTGCACATTTATAAGACGTGTGTGTTTCAAATCATATACCGTACAGAAAGTCATACAGATTAAGTCTAGTAAAAGAAGATCGTTAAGTAGATAGATATGTTATGAGAAAAAAATATACATTATCATTCATCTTGGTGCTCAGGTGCTGTAGCTGCCAGTAATGTTTCACTGGCTGCATTTCCAGTGTGCTGTATACTGCCCCAATAAAACCAGGGCCATTTGAATTGTGTCTGTGACAGCCATCAGGAGGCGGCCAGCTGCGGGTTTATTAGACAAGCTACTCTCTTGACGGCTCTTGTTAAACTACTCTACTATTTTTCTCAAACAGAACTAGCAAAGAATGTTTAATTGGAGATTATTCAATATTTAAGTCTGCAAGACATGAAAAAATAATACTCAACGTCATCATCTTTAGAGAGTTCTTGCAATGTCATTCGCAAATTTGGGAACTTGACCACCATCTGATAACTTTTCCTTTAAGTGTGCATGCCCAGTATGTCTGCACATATCACAAAATACATGTTGAGCTTAGTTTGATCAGATTTACATTTGGAAACATATTTTTATTTCATTAATTCATTCAAAGATTCATCATATATTTATTCATAGATTATAGATTGATAGATTCATTTATTCATAGATTGATTCATTCATTCATAAAGTTCATTCATTCATAGATTCATAGCAGTACAGGCAAAACTGCAGCTTAAATAATTTTTCTAATAGATACCTGTTATATAAGCCCACTTTTTTTCGTTTTAGCCATACTATAACAGTGTTTTCTCATCATTATTTTCCTCAGTAAGTTATCCACATGTCTCTACCCACATCTTTGTATTAACTTGTAATTTATCAGAAAAAAATAAAATAAAAATCTGATTCTGATTCTGAGTAAAACATGTAGAATTTAAAATTGTCATGAAGCCAGTTTTCAACAATGACAATGAGGTAGCTAAATCTGCTGCTTGTTGGATTTTACATGATGCTTATTAATTCTACAGAAAGTCAATGGACCCATTTTTGCTAATGAACACAATGATTATTAATTTGCAAGTTATATAGTTTATTCTTAAACACATGGATAAAGCACAGTATTAATCTTTAATTTTATCTTTTATCTTAATCTTTAATTTACACTTTGTACTTTAAGATCATGATTAGAACTGATCAAAGTGCTCTCTTGACCTTCCCTCCACATTATGTCAAATATATCGATGCACGGACTCAACTTTAAACAAAGAATCCTGCCCGCACATTTACTGAGACACGAACAAATTAAAAGAAGAAATTGCAATTCCACTTGTGTGTATTTTCCACAACAAAATTAATTATGTTTTTCCATGTTAATTTTGAAGTAGACTAGAGTGAAAACATCACCTTTTTGTACAAGGTAAAAATGATAATAAAAGTGCTAAAATACATTTACATAGAGCATTGAAATGAGTGCTCTTAAAAAGGCTGTTGCTGGTGAATGTTAATGGAAATGGAGAAGACTGTTTGAGAGAGCCCCACTTTGTTCTAAAGTTATTCCTGTTTGTCGTCACCCTCCTGACTTCTCAGACCAAGTTTGAAAAATTTAACAGATCCTCTATTTAGGAGATATGTGAAATAAAACTCCCAATTGGTGACCTTTGACCTCCCGCTTTGCATTGAACTCTCCCGACTGTGAGAATGACTATGCGGCTATAGTTGCCTCAGCTGTTCCTGGGGTCCTGTCCATCTGATAAGCTGATCCAGTCCATTCTCTGACCTCTGTGCTCTCGCTGTAATTGCCTCGCAGTTTGATGGACCAGTGTCTCGAAAGCAGATGATGTCTCTCTGAGTCTGAGATAACGCAGGCTAGAAGTCTTGTTCTTCAGGGCCACCGTGGCACAGAAGGAACACAAGGGGAAATGCTTGGAATAGCCTTCTAATAATGTATATGCTTTTCATTTGTACTAAAAAAGTATAATTGTTGTCTCTAATAACAATCTGATTTTCTCCTTTCCTTGTTACTACTTTTAAGTCAGGCTAAACACGCGGTCAAGGACTTTTTTCGTCCACAACTGGTCTCCAAACAGGCTTGCAAAAATGCCCAGAGGTTTTTTAAGTGACGCCGAGTGGGTGTGCACAAACATTGACTGACCTCATGAAACATACAGTCTATCATGGCGAGCTTGGCGAGGCATTTGAGTTTTGTGTCAAGTGTTGTGAGGTCTACAGATGATAATGCAGGTCTATTGCACTTGCACGTCAACATTCTTTTTATAAACTTTGCAGACATTTGTGCGAAACCTATGCTTTAACCTTCATAAGCACATGAGCTCATAATTTGAGTATTTTGTAAAATTGAAAATGAGAAAAAGCAAGTTTCGAACTTACGCACCTTTACACCTCACATCCCTTGCTTACACTTTCTAACTATTAACTATTTTGAACTCTCCACAGCAGCGGTGTCATAGGGAGGAGCTTTTATATCCCATCTGGGGGGCTCGTACTGAAAATGCACTGACAGCGTTTTTACCATCAGCACAGTCCAAAATTTAGTTTATTTTAGTCCAAAAAAGGCCCAAAAACTAAAGATAATTAAATTTTGACCCCATACGCACAGTCTGGCAGTGGAAAAAAAGTTGATTCTGTGTTTAGTTTCTTCTTATGTTGTAATTTTTTACCAGTTTGCTGAGGAACACTCTTGAGAGAGGTTGTTTTTTTGGTTGTGTCCTGAAACTCATGAACCAGAAAAAAAGCACTAAAATCCAGAGAAAGATGTAATATAGAGACATAATATAGTGACATTATAAGATAAGATATTTTGTTAATATAAGAATAAGATAAATAGTTGAAACTGTAGATTAAAAAGCATGTGTTTTGCAAAATGGGCTTGAAATAATGATAATTTGCTAAATCAATGACCACGGTCCGGCCTTCCACCACTTATCCTGACTCTAATATGGCTCCGGGTGTATACAGTATAAGTGTAGTTGTTAAAATAAAGCATGTTTGTTTGTGAGACACCAGAGCCAGAAAAAGCCTTGAAACTCACTATCTAGTGTATAAGTAGATTAAATGCTATAGCTGTTATATACTGTACAAGTGTTTAACATCTGTGTAAAAATGTATGCTTTCTATTTGAAGAAGACTGTGCAAACTTCAGATTTCCCAAACATGCAGGGTTAAGTTGAGTGGGCCAGTCTTCACACTCAGACAGGTTGATGAATGCTGAGGTGCTCTATCTTGAAGACACGTGTGTTGAAGAGTTTATCCTGTCTGGCTCCTGAGCTGTCCTGAGCCCTCGCAGGGATGATAGATGAAGATGCATTGCTTCTGATACACCATCAGATTAGGGCCCCCAATATTAGATGATCCTGTGTAATCAATCCCATTCACCCCTGCTCTGTCCTCTGTGCATTGTAAACAAATCCAAAGTTAGACAGAACAGCGATAGTCTACCCTACTTAATCATTTTACTTTTCTGAATCTTTTCATATTCATAGCCAATTCTTGCATCAAAACAGAACTAACACACCTGGACGAAATAGTCCTTATCCCTTCATTAATGTAGTAACTCACATTGGTCACTGAAACCACTCGAAACACAAAGGTAACACTAAATAAAAAATATACATGTATATATATTATTGAAAGTTAAGCAGTCAAAATCAGCCATTACTTTTGAACAATTCTGAAACTAACAATGAGACTTCTACACCTGTCACAGGTATTCTGACCCAGTCCCTATTAGCAAACTGCTCCGGTTGTGTCAGGTTTAAAGTGTGTCTGCATGTTTCAGCTCCTTCCACAGATGTTCAATGAGCTCATAGAAGGCCACTCCACAATAGTCCAATGCTTTTCTCTATTCTTTTTCTTCCCTGTTGGAAGACTCGAGACCTGTGACTGAGCACAAGCTTTGTGACACTAGAAAGCACATTTTTCTCCAAAATACCTGGATAGTTTGAGATTTCATTGTACCCTGTATTAGCCACTGTGTTCAAGCCACCCGGTGCCAGAAGCAGCCCCAGAACACAAGCAAGCCTCCTCCATGTTTTACTGTAAAATAAAGTTAATGTGCCTTACCATAAAGTCTCATCTGTCCAAGAACAGTTCGGGTGATTTCAGTGGACCAATGCTTTTCTTTCTTTAACAGATGGGTATTAGCACTTTTGTCCACGTGTGTAACTTGAGCTGTATGAGCTCAAAAATTAAATTAAGATCAATCTTCTGTTTTCATATCACTGTAACTTATTGAGTGTATGTGGTTCATGGTGAAAGGGGTAAAAATTCCTTAAAGGCAGTAAAATTGTCTCAGCACAAATCTGTCCCGTAATGTGGCCTTATCTCCATGGAAATGAATATCTGTAGTGTTTTGTAGTAAAGTATCTAGGAAAAGTAATGTTAGCTTCATGAACAACTCTCAAAAAAGTTATTAAATGCACCTTTAAATAGCCTATTTTTTCCAAATCATGTCAAAACACAAGTATAGCAATAATGCTAGTTGATTTTGTAAAAAAAAAGGTTGCCTAATTCATTCTCTCTTGAAAAGTTTCTAAGCATATAGTAGTTTAGAAATATGAAGCTCAAAATGCATAGCAAACCAATGACTGCTAAAAAGTGTTAATCAGCTCTGTTTGTTAAAGTTTTTAAAATGACGAAAATTTTATATTATGCTACACCTTTAACATGTTTCATTCCTTTGCCACACAAACATTACCCAAACATTCATCACCCTTTATTATGTACTTTGTCCTCTCCTCCAGCACTTTTAATGTGGCGAGAGCTTGTATCACATCTTTAGGTGATTAGTTGCTTCTTTTTCAAACCCAAAAGGGCTTCATATATCAGCCCAGGTCTTTGTAGTCCTGCCAGTTGTGTTTTCCCCAAGTGGAGATGAGCTAATTGCTGGTAGGAAAGTTATAGTGTGCAGCGCCGAGCAGGATTAACAGTCCAAATGTGTGAGGCACATGTTGAGAACAAGAACTGAAATACCAGCACAAGATTTAGTACAACAGCGGTGAATCAGCACTGGTGCAGAAGCAGCAATGAAAATCCATTTAAATCTAAAAGGAAAGCTTAATTGACTGGTCTCATGTTACAACCTCCCAGTGAAATAAACAAGCAATAAAACAACCACAAGCCAATGGAGGAAATATATTATCTCATCACTTTTCTTTCTTTATTTAAAGGCCTTTGTTTGCAGGTTCTTTTGTTCAGTCAGTGTTTTATATTACAATCTGTTTCATTAAAAGGTTTTTAAATCATGTCATTAACAGTGTTCTCTCATCAAACTTTTAGCAAAAGTGTTTGAGTTGATTCATGTATGATCTTTTATCTTTCTGCAGCTGATGCTCAAGTGCTCAGAAAATACATGTTTTCACCTACCCCCTATCCCCACCCACATGTCAGTATTTACTAATGAGTACTTCAAAATTTCAAATAAATAAATAATTAAATCTGATACAGTTACATTTTACAGTAAAGAGGAGGGGCTCTTTGCTGTAATGAACAGGAAGTCCATCTCTTTCTGTTTCAAAACTGTTCTATGAAATGAACACAATGCAAAATAATATATTACGTACATCATTTTTTTTTACTAAATAGAAAAAATACACAACATGTCTTAAAGATTTTGCTGTATAAAATGTGAATTATTTGATAGACGTTGTGCTATGAAATATAGTTTTGTTTTAATCAACAAATTTGTGTTGCAGTTCACCAAGGTTAATAAATGCAATGTTTTTTCAAACAAGAATATTATTTGTATTTAAACAGGATGCAAATGGCTAGGGGAAATGATTATTGTTACGAACACAAAACCAACTATCAGATAAAATAAATGAAATGTCACATTTACAAAAATATTGCTCTAAACATTTTTGTCAACCAGAGCTCACATAATAGAATAGGCATTTTAACTTATAGAAAGATATACTCTCCCAACATATTTACTTTTTTAAAGTAGGATTTGATTTGAATTTTATATAGTCTTTAAAAGAAAGACTTTTCCTTGTCTGCAGTGTGGTTGAACAGCTTTGTGAAATGTTTTTAATAATCTTAGAACTTTGATTTACTTTATAATGTTTTATGGAATGCACTTGAAAACTATTAAAGCTACAGAGGTCTAATTCATTCATTTAGTTCATCAAGGTAAAGGGTACAATGAAAAAGCTTTCTAAATAACATTTCTTCTGAAATCTAATGACATCTTCTAAAGCATTGAAAGTACAGTATGTGTTTGTCTCAAGAGAAAGCACACTGTCAAGCTTCAGTCATGCCTTTCGTGGGAGAACGTAATCTTCTCTTCTTCTCTGAGATGGAAGAAATCCAGCTCACAACCTGTTGGGAGCCTGGCCAATTAGAGGCTGTTTTCAGACTGTGGGCGATGCCTTTGACTCTGTTGTCAAAGTTACAGTTACATACACTACGACCTACACCTGGCAGTCCTGACAGCTGAAAGAATAGAACCAGTATTCACCATCAGCACTAATGGGAATAAATGGTTTACCTGAGCTAACCACATCCTGCTACGGTTCTCTGTCAGTCCTAAAACTGAAGCACCTCTTTCAGCAAAGAAAAAGAATACCTTAAAGCTAAGTAAAATGTTTACGCGGTGAAAATAAGTTTCTTTGCTAAATGTGCAGAAGTGAAGAGAAGAAAGAGACTCTCCTTGTGTAGTGTGCCCAGCTGGAGGCTCTGACAGTGAGCAGAGAGACGCTGCAGAGCTGTGGATTCAAGCCAGCTTTTCCTGGCACCACTTGTATTTGTTTGGTAATAGTGGGCAGCAATCATTCTTATTAGCAGTGAGATTAGCATGAGGACCAGTGTTAATTACCATCACATGGGGGAAACACGGTTGTTTGGTTTTGGCTGTGTCATAAGGTGATGACAGTAGAGAACATCTTGCAGTATTTTGTGGTATCGGAAAAGTCTCTGCAAACAATTCTATTCATGGCCCAAACTAAATGCTTAGTCTATCTGAAAAAAGACAGAAGACTTATTTAAGTATTTTGTTGCACTGATACATCTCAATAAATTACTCACACACATTGTATTTGAGGGTTCACTGTCACTATGTGTTATATTTTTACCATGATGGATACTCAAAGACGGCTTTCTTTGCGGTGCATATGGTTACATTTCACTAAAGCAGTGGTTGTCAAACTTTTCACACCAAGTACCACTTATATTAGTCTCTCTAAGTACCACCAGATCAAAACTCGAACTACAATAGGCCTAAAGAATAACTCAAAATTGTTTAACATTAGACTAAATCAGGTCTAAAACAGTAACCAAAATAAACCACAAAAATGGCATTTCAAAAGATGGAGGACCAAAGCATGAATAGATTTATTTCTAGATCAAACTGCAGATGACTTTAGTACCACCAGTGGTACATGTACCAGAGTTTGAAAAACACTGTACTAAATTTTATCCAGTTTGACTAATTTGGTGTAATTCATGGTTAGAGCAACAGATGTGACACAGAGATTATAGGTTCTGTTCACGTGGCATCACATTGTTCTAGGACAATTTTATTTCAAGTGAACATCTAACATCATTTGTGTAAATGCAGTTTTTCGTCCCACTACTGTCACCTAGCAACCATACTGTAATGAAAGGCCAAAACAGGTTCTGTTCATGTGACGTCACAACATTGTATCCCAATGATAATAGGGTAAGGGTAAAGAAAGATTTCTTAAATGTCAGTCTCTGTTGTAATACAAAAAATAAATAGGTCTATTCACTTATAGAACTCACCACATTGAGTTATTTTATGGCAAAGTACTATACTATACTAAGAAAAACTGGTCCTTGCATCATCTGACAACCTTCTGGTCTTATAACATCATCACATAATCACACAATAACTACAGTTTTATCCAACAGATATTAATAAATGATTAAATTACCAGAAAATGTTTTAGAACTTGTCTTCCTGTTATTTTCAACTTTAATGTTCTATTTTTGTGCTTTTCCAAAGTAAAACTATGATAAATGTTTACCTGTTATACTTTCCTACAATCATTACGATAAACATGAGTAATGCTTTAAGACAGTGTATTTGGTGTATTTATGTAAATGCAAAAATGCTAGAGTTTATGTGGTGGAATAAGTAGTGCAGTTGAAGATGTTTTTGAGGGTCACACGTTTAAGATAAGCTGTATTGCACCACTATGTTTACCATATTTATCATTATTTTGTTCATCGTTTTATTATTTTGCTTTTGTATATTTTTCTTCAACCACGGAGAATACTCAGGGGGTCTTATTTACCTAATTATGTTGCGAAAGCGAGTTGGCGTTTGGGGACTTTTATCAAACGCAGACTACACCCCAGCCTCCAGCCTTTTCTTGTGTGTTCTGCATTAGAGTTAATAATGAGCTCCAAATGTGAGAGAAGGTACAGAGAGGACAGGCGCCTCCGAAAATCACCGCATAAAGAACAATAAGCTTGTGATAAGAGATAGTTGAAAACAAGCTCCTCTGTGAGTGCGTTTCATTACAGAGGTGGGTGTCAAAGGAACATATTTTGAGAAAGGCAAAATGAGGTTAGCAAAGGTAATATGACCGGCCGACAGGAATTTAAAGCAGTTTAGAGGAAAGTGGGGAGATAAAAGAGTTGAAATTCACACACAACACTTTGAGCGACTATTTACAGTATTTATAGTTCTGCCTTAATGCTACAATATAGGACGGGGCGATATGGCAACATCACAATTTTCTTGAAGCCAGGTCACAATTTGAATTTGATCATGATTTATGTAGACTGTGTTTTTTATCGTCTTTGAGGAAAGGGTGGGAAAATATATCAAATTTTAGATTTTATCGTGAATGTTGTTTTGAAGATACTCAAAAATGTATGTTTTGTATAGTTTGTAGTAATTTCAGACTGGCACTCCAAAAATAATCATGTAACCAACTTGTGATCTCACACTAAAATAAAGTAGCATATATGTAATAATTTATTTTGGAAAACTGTTAAAATAAAAAAATGGGGACAGTTTATGTTCTAAATATGAGTTAAATAGTGACATTTCTGAAATGTTAATTTTGTGGACATTTTACATTTTCCAAATAACCAAACTTAAATTATAAATTAAAGACATTTTGTACATACAGTATTTGTTTTGAATTGTCTTCATATCTTTATGGAAATGCAACAAAAATATCAAGTTACTGATTGTCAATATTGCCAGACATGCATGATTTGCTTCTTCAGAAAGTTTGCCACTGTGATTGGTTAGATCCAGCTCAAACGCATTGCAAAGGCTGACCAAAAGTCATGTGTGTTTGAAGAGCTGCCTGACGAGTAGATTGTTACAGAGATGAGCTGACAGTTCGATTTTTATATTTTGCCCAACCTCCTACAGTCTACCATGGGAAGAGATTCTGTAGTTTTTGGGAAATGGTAAAATTTAGTATAATAAGGAGTAATTAGTGGTAACCATCAATTGCCAGAGAAAATAGTCCTAAGTTGTAGCTAATAAAAGCAATTACAATGGACCACAAAGTATAAAGCCAAAACAAAGACAAGACAATACCACAAAATGCAGTTATATTACACAGTTTGGGCCATGGCAACAATAACATTTATATTTAAAAATGTAATGTGTACAATTCTATATCACATATTTCCCTAACATAAACAAAGTATGTTCTGGCTGTTTTCACCTAAACCAAACTGCGGGTGGGCACTTGCGGTTATAAATAGCCTCTGTAACAGTTTGCACATGCTTTTCATTAGAAAGCATAATACAGAAAAAAAAAAAAAAAGTTACAGGGACTGGCGTCTTAGTTTTATATAATTGTCACTCACAGATAATCATTTAAGTGTCTTTAGGTTCACTAAAGGAACTGTCCAGTATGCAGTCTTGTCATCTGTTATAGCTTCTGCTGTGTTTTTGGCAGATACAGATACGCATAGTGTTTGGTTTTCGATAAGCAGCCTCTCTCTTATCATGTCCTTTTTCCTGGAAGATACAGTTGATGACGAATTGCCGTTAATATCACTTTAAGAGCACTAGGCCAGCCAACTCTATTTTCACATGCGCTCTGGAGTAATAAGAACTTGGCACCTCTGCACAAGGATTTCCAATTTGTCTTAGAGTTTATTCAACACTAATATATATGATAATGTTGTCCAGGCCGCTCTGAATGATTATGCGGTTCGGGCTAATGCTAGCTTGGAGTGCAGAGTGGACGTAAGCTAACCTGGTGAAAATGACCTCTTAAGTGTAGAGTTTATGCAGTAGAGTCTGGATCACTTAGTGCTAATCCATCTGAGAGTCATTGGTACTTTTCCCGCTATGACCCTTGACCTTTCTCAAGCTCAGTGGTCTGCTAGAAAATCAGAAGGTTTTGAAAGAAACTGAGTCATCTACAACTGCCCAGTAATGTTTATAAAGACTCTGGTGCAAAAATGTGTTATAGAAAGCAGTGTGTCTATATCTGGATATAATCGGTTGCCGTTTTGTTTTATCAACCTTTTGTCCTGCTTAACATTATTGTTGTTGGGTTTGTTTTTTTTTTACTTTACTAAATGATAACATTTGTTTACCTTTTGACCGTTCTCTTGTTGAGTTGATCAAATAGGTTTTTGTATTGGATGAACTTCCTGATGTTAGGTTAACCTTTTATCCAAATTTGAAACAGATTAAAACAGTGGTGGAGAAAAAATCTCAGCCTTAATCTAGTTTGTAGCTTGAACCACGAGAAACTTTTGTCAGTTGTTGAAAATTACATTACTACATCGTGGATAAGGCATATGCCTTTTCCACCTTTTTTTTTTTTTGCATGGCAGTACAGACAATGAGAAAGAAATTAGATTTATGGCTAAAAACTGCAGCACCTTTATGTCTCACTTTTGGAGGGCAACAGTGGAATATTAAAAAGCCAAATTGAATACCCAGCACTACTGAATCTTTAAACTTAGTGTCTCCATGGAGACAAGCATGTGATGCTACAAAGTCAAAATAAAAGTCAGATCTATAGAGAAGCGTGCACGCTAAAGCATGTTTTCCCAGATATTTTAAATTTGAGCAATAAAAACAGCCATAGTGAAGTCAGTTCTACATGTTTGATTCAGCAATAACTAGTCTCTACCAAAAGTTAGATAGTACACCCACAAAAGCTCTGAAAAAGCCATTTTGCCTTGTATGTCATTGTATATGTTGGTGGTGCGCAGTAGAGTTCCTATCTTGGCTCCATCTTTTGCCTAAAACAATCCAAAGAAGTGTTATCTCTAAATTTAAAAATATTTGGAGCTTGGAGTGCGCAAGGAGAAACAAGACCCCAGTTTGTCTCACCACAAAGAGCTCTTGAAACGGCTTCGATGGGGAGGAGACTGGGACAGGAACATAATTGAGTGGTAAGCATAGCTGAATAGTCTGCAGTGGCCTCGAGGGCATTAAATTAAGTCCCACTTTGACACTTTAGAGGCAGCCATAGCAGTTGTGTGAGATGAGATTCTGTCTGCCCCAGCGCCGGACAGGAAAGTGTTTTTGGGGGTAGATGACTGCTCTAGTTTGGGACACCCACTTCAGGACACCCACCCTTGACCCCTCGCCTGCGCTAAAAGGAAGGGAAAGTTAAAACGGGATGTATCACTAAAAAGAGGGGGTTGGAAATCACTTATAGCACAACGTCTCTATTTAGTGGAGCCCCAAAACACAGCTGCTTCTAAATGTTCCCCGGAGAAAGCCCAAGGGATGTTGCCCCATGTGCCCCCGACAAGCCTTCACTCCCGCGGTGCTAAATCTATTCGCACTAGAACATCATCCAAATAGTCTTCCTTAAACATGTCATTGGCTGCTCTGTCCACACGCCGCTGCATATGGAATCTTACACTGTGCGTACATTTGTCTTTATTTACCAAAGGGCTTTCTCTCTTCTTTTCCCCCCAAACCTGTCCATCAAAATTTCAGTTATCGTTCTAACCAGGACCACCCCTGTTCTTCTCCTGAGCACCATCGCCTTATACAAATAAACCAACACTGATTTAATGAAGGAGACTTATAGGGGATCTTTGCCTTGTGGTCTGTTTGAAAAATCTGTCCATTTTCACCATGTAGACTTTACACTACATCATTTGGACTTTGATTTTTTAATTTTTAATATTGTGCTTTATTTGATATTAAAATGTAAAAACATAGCTTGAAGCCTTTGTTAGTTAAGCGCTAGCCATGTTAGCATATCTTTTTGGAGGTGAGAGAAGCTAGAGTAAATTATTATTTTGTAGATAAAAAAAAAAAAAAAATCATAGCTTTTTTGACAAACGAGACATGTAAATGTTGCTGTAAGCTTATGAAATTCAGAATAACACATTTCAATAGCCAGCTGGACTGGAACATGGAGCTCAACTGTGACTGTCCACCTATTGCTTCTGGAAGGACCGATTACATGATAAATCCCTACACGCGTTACAAAAATAACTTTCAAATAAGTTTCAAAACATTCTTGAGGTTAATCAGCTGTGTGGTGAGTGAGGAGCAAGACCAACAATTTTATCTAAACTGAAACTTTTTAAGCTCCAAGTTTAAAAATGTCTTACAGAATTGTACATACGTTTTTATACTTAAAACAATCATGTTATGGACGTAAGTTATCACAAAGCCCGCCATTGAAACTCTTATGTGAAATTTTCAAAATCTTTGTGAAAATGCACTTTTGGAACCAGAGTAATCTCCAACTGTTGAGCTCCATACTATATATACATACTATATACATGTGTAGGACATACAGTATATTCATTTTGGATTGAAATGCTACTGCCACAGTTTAAAAATTCTATCTTATTATTTTATTTAAAATTGGCAAAAGGTTTCTAGAAAAACATTAAGACAACTCATTACCAGTTATTACCATCTCTGTGAAGCCAAATAAATGAGGGACCATTTACTGAAAAGTTTCACAATGCACTTTTAAACTTTGAGCATCGAATTCTCAAATCAAATCTCATATTAAACCTTAATTGTTGAATAATTAATATTTAACTTTTTTATTATTATCTCACAGCTGTTAGTTTACCATCCAAGGACAATGAAAGTCCTTGAACATAGACTAGGGACTTAATAAAGATGGATGCTTCTTTTGCATCTGTCAGCGCTCATGTTTTCCTCCCATTGGGGAAGGTACATTGTACATTTCAACACATCTTTGAGACAAACACACCAAAGTATCATGAAATCCCGAAGCACTTCAAACTGTTTACACTACTTAATCATCACCCCCACTGATGTGACTTGTAAAGTTTGTGTTGTTAGGCCTGCAAAGAATTAGTTTTCCTTCCTTAGTGTAAAGAATAGATCCTTTTTCACTTCATGTATGTTCTCACCTTAATTTTACATGTGTTTAAAAGCCTCATCAACTTCATGGCAGGCCACTGGGATCACATGTCCGCACAATAAATCTGCTATTCACTCAGCATTTGCATTTCTGCTTTTATTTTGAATCCAAAATGTAATCAAGATTTTCAAATTTTTACATCAATTTCCATAGGTGAAAGTTTCCAAAGCTCGCAATGCTTAACAGATGTTGTCGGCATGCTCTTTGCTTTTCAGTTATGCAAATGTGATAAGAAATCTGCATAGGAATGAAATAAAACAGCCAATTTCCCTCAAAAACGTTGGCCAATTTTCACAGATCACATAAAACAAGGCGATTAAGGCAATGTAGGTTAATGTTCTGTGTATTCAGTAATACTTTGGGTATTTCCCTTTCCGACGCCCACCTCCTGTTCTCAAGTTCTTCGGTTCAAGTGTAGCTCGTGCATAATTTAACTCCCCAAACCACATATCAATACGGTAACTGCGTGTTTATGTCGGAAGCAATTAGCCTTGAAATCGTCTAGGGTCTGACTGGTGACAGAGAAGTGTAATTGAAGTGCAGCAGAAAAAGTGATTTATGCTGGTTCAACACTGCCCCGGCCCATGTAGGAAGTGAGCAGTGTTTGCAGGTCACTAAGCCACAGGGGCCACTGCTAGATTTACCTTGTGAAGGGGCCACTATGTGTGAACATACAGGAGGCTAAGGCCCAATGAAATCATAATCAACAGCCAAGATGGTAGCAGTTAACGACAGCACGAGGGAGGGAGGATGCTTTTAGGAGCTTAGCTGGTGGTCCGTGGTCCATTACAAATAAAACTGTGTTCATTTGTCCAACATCCATGTATGGTCAGCGTGTTGGATTACAGCAGGTCATAGAGGACTGCTTTCCAATGTATTCAATTATGTATAAGGCTAATGTATGAGGTTAGGGTAACAGAATACTTTAAGAAAACACTGCACAAATGAAAAGGTTGACTACGTATGTAGCTTATCTTGTAGAGATGCTATTGCATAGTTTGAAATGTACGACAATGGCATCCATTCAATTCTAAGCGATTAAGTGCTTAAAAACACACACAAACAAACACTGATATTTAATGAAAACAAATACAGCAGGATATGGGACGAGCAGTCTCACATCAAAAATTAAATAGATTTGTATTAAACCCTGCTCATAATGGAGCATTGACATTGTAGCGATGCTGATGGAATAATGTACATCAGCTTTGCTGTTGCAAAGTTGATCTAACCTGCTGTAACCTTGGTCATATTGACCACAGACACATGATGAGTGTTATGCCTCTCCAAATATTTGCCACAAATATTTCTACATACTTTCTTGTCACTCCTGTTCCACAATTCTGAGCCAATCTTCTGACTTAACAATTTTGTGATAATGTATTTTTTGTACAATAATGCTTTTATTTAGTGTCTCAAAACCTCAAGCTTTTAAAATAGTTCACCATGTGAAGCAATAAAGCACAGCACAGTTGTAATGTCTGAGCATATAATTTCTCCTCAGTTTTAACCTCATTATGAGTGTATTTCTTGACTGTCTCGGGCTGTTTAGGGCCAGTCCTGACGTGGACACACATCGTCAAAGGCAGCAGTGAGCGGTGATGCTTTCCAGATTCAGGCGGCTGAAATGTTAGAGCCTTTCTCTGTCACACACATGTAGTTGTTTTTAAACACATTCTGCAGCCCACACACTCCGGACCCCTGCCCATTTAAACAATCAAAAATAAAGAGCATATTTTCAAAAAAGTATTTTGTCTGTTTCCATTTAAGATAGCAATTCAACAGTTATTTCATTTATCTGGAAGTGATAAGATCACCTTGAAGTCCTGTCAAGGCCATAGATGTTGGTTGAAAGAGCCAGTGGCTAGCTGGGCAAATACAATTATTTTTGCGATTATTGCTGAGGCGAGATAGTCCTACCCTTTCACTTTGGTAATTGAATCTAAGGGAGAAGCTAATTGGTTTTCAAATGAAGCATTAACAAAACCAAGGACTTGCAGTAACAAAGAAAAGATAGCCCTGTTTCTGTGGAGAAACGAGACTGGACAACCATATTCATAAATGAATGGTTATATGAATATTACTTCGACGGCACATTTAGGAAAACACAGCACCTCGATAGATACATTTAAATATAAGTAGCCTCTGGTTTTGACGTTTTTATATTAGCAAACTTTCTATAATAAAGAAATAAATACCACTGGGAAAATTCTGTTTGGTGGTTTAATTTAGTTTTTTCTGTTCTGCTCTTGTGTCTTTACCTTTTCTTTATTCCAAAGTACAATTTCTTATGTAGCCTATCAGTGTCCTATTCCAGAATCCAAACAATACTAATCTCATGCCATTACCAAACCAGGAAAGCTCACAAAACTACAGCCTCCTGCATTACCAAGAGCATTAGAATAGTAAAAGTCCATCTGTCCAGCCATTCCAGCCGCTATTGTGAGCTGCCCTTTACTAATCAACTATGTGTGTGTACGGCTGGGTGTTTGATCCCCACACAAGCAGATCCAAAGCCTGCAGCGTGTGTGGGCCAGCCTGTGCATTCACGCTCACACATTTACACACATGCACCGGGATCAACAATAGGCCAAGTCTAGCACTACCACCTCCTCCTCACAGACTGGCCAGCACATGCTCAGGGGAAACACGACTGGTAGCTCAATTAAGGAGCTGTCGGTGGTTTAAAGGCAAAGTCAAGTTTCAAAGTAAGAGTGTCTGGTATGAGAGGGGCTTTTCCTGTAAATATTATTGGGCTTCTCAATAGGCAACTTTAAAGTAAGCAAGAATGTGTTGTGGAAGTTTGTACTGTGGAAATAAATAGAATGACTATAGATTGACCTTTTTAGCATGTTTAAGTATATGCTTGGTTTCTTTTGCTAGATCTTTTGAAGTTGTATTTAATAACATTATGAAGTCGTCTATAGAGCAAGTTTGATGTTATGTTTATTGACATTATTTTATGGTGCATAAATAAAATTTAATGTTCAACAAATGGTACACAGACTTTTTAAAAAGCTTTCTTTTATCTGTGTCTGTCTTCAACAGCACTTAGAGCTAAAGTTTTACAGGCTATAAGATACAAAGCTGATTTTGAGGATAGGAGTTTGCTAAAACCATGTGGTGGCAGTAAGAACGGTCGTTTCATCTTTATGTGTGGGGTTAGTAGTGGATCAGGCAGATCACAGAGGACCAGTTCTCTCACATGAAGGAATGCTAACAAGGCAGCTATATAACATCAAAGTCCTCTCGCTTTGTGGAGATGTTTAGATATTTTTTGTCTTTATTGTGTAGAGCAAGTCTCATAAATGTTATTTTCATGCAACATTTATCACATCTGGTATTCTAACACCAACTTGTCAAACAGTCATCCACAACACCTCGTCAGTTTTCTGAACTTGTTGCTGAGTGCTTGTGGCACCTGTTGCTGGCTCCTCAGACCTAGCGCTGTCAGGACTCTCCTCTGGGACTGTGAGGGATGGGCAGTCAGTGTGACTGTCTAGAGACCAGGGGCCGCACCTCTGCTGCTCCCATGCTCTGCTCCGAGCGGACTCCTTCATCTGGAAAGAGAGAAGAAAAAAGCATTTCTTGCTTGACTCCACAGGCCATCCTCCATGCTGCCTGAGCCTTCACTTCTCTCTGACAGTTGTCACGGCCCAGCAGTGTGCTGTCGTTCCCCTGCACCTGTGACTGACCGCACTAAGCAGCTCCCTCTGCTTTCAATAAAACATGAGGATGTGCTGTGTGCAGAAAGAAATGTCACTATTCACTGTGCTCTTATCATTTAGTTAATGTGTGATATCACCTTCAAGAAACTTATCTAATCAATCTACTTGCAACACCTAAACTAAAACATAAAAGTACAGCTGCTTAAAGAATCCGTTATCAGACTTAACAGTATACTTAACAAATCCCAATTTAGATGTTAACAAAATGTAAATGAAGATATCCCTATTATGCTTGTCCCAGCTGTGACTTCTTAAATAATGGAAGACACAAAACTCCTTGGGAAATGTCGTAGAAAACTGTAACATGATAATTTAGGCAGCAGTATGTCCAACACTCCAGAGAATGTGTGCAGTACATTTTTAAGGACAATCACTGTGAGCTGCGTGGATGGCTGACAGTGCCATGCAGGAGACTGTACATTGTAGGAGTGAGCCAGTGCAGAATGCTGCCAAACGGGCTGGCAGCTTCTCCACAGGAATATCACTCAGACTTCCTACAATGTGATGACAAGTCCAGCTAGAGCAACAGTGGAAACCATTCAGGGATGAACGGTTTTACAGCCAAGAGACGGGTGGAATGTGGTTTTGATCAAACTGGTTACACTGAGAGTCATATATATGCGTCAAATGTTATCTGTCAGTGTTACTTAGATTGTGTTGGATGTATTTATTTATGGTTTGTGTGTGATATTTATAGTGCTATGTTTTACTTAGTTTTCCTATTGTATTCTATTGAGTTTTGGAGTCTCAAATAACATGCAACATACACTATAGGTCCCATCCAGAACCTTCTTGCTGTTAAGTAGTAGTATCCACTCACTGAAGTGCAGCTAAAGGTAATATTCAGTATTGTTCAACAGTGACTCGTACGAATAAATTTTACAAAAAAGTAATCTCACACGTCGTACAAAATCTACATTTTGTATGACGATCGTGGAGGAGAGACTTTTTTTCTACAGTCATCTTAAGATAGAGTTTCAGCTCTCACCATTCTTAGGAAAATGAAGTCATACGATTATCTTGCGTGTGCCTTAAAGCTTCCCTAATGTGTCTTTATGGTAATCCCACATCTATTTTGGAGCTGCGTGATCGCCATACGTCCAACTCAATCCTTTATCAAGTTGTTTTAAGCGCTTTACTCAGTCTTAAAAAAGAACAAAAATCACAATGATTAGCCACTCCAGTAACGTTATCATTTTGAAGATGGAGAAGATGCAAAAAGCGCTCCGCCTTTTGAAGTTTCAATTACTAGAGGAAGAAGACCTTGGTTGCCCTAGTGTAAGGTCATGTGTCTTTATGCACATGGCCCTACATTAAAGGGTGGTGCGTCTTTACACACGGAGCTGTCATGTTCAGCTTATTGTCTACTTGGTTAGACCTGGTTTAGTCAGCGTTTGTTCTGGTTCTGCCCTGTTAGTGACTCTTTTTAACACTTTCTAATGCAAATGAACAGATTGAAAATGTGTGAAATATATATTTTTTAGATATTTCATAGCAAACTAATGGCCTTGCCACCTCCTGGCCTTATGTCATAATTACATTCTAGTATGTGAATGCAGTGTTTATGGTATTTATCTTTTGAACCACTCACAACCTTCTCTTCTGTAACATCAGACACAAGCTGTAGTTACGCAAATAACAAGTACAGAAAAGCATGTTTCTGACAAGTAATTAAACACTAAACAGTGTAAAAAAGTGCATAGTATTTATTTAGTATGTAAGCTTTATTAAAAAAGCGCTTTTCACAAACAGAGTCACAATGCTTCACAGTGAGATGGTTTACAGCTACAGCCCCCTCCCCACTCAGTGATAGTAAGCAGCCATGGGGCAACTCAGCAAAGGCGATTCGCCTAAACACCTGGCGCCTCAACTTCCAACTACAACTAAGCGTCCCTAAACTGCATGTTGGTTCATGGAGAAAACTGTAGGTTTTACCCGAAAGAAACCACCCAGACACGGGAAGGAACATGCAAACTCCACACAGAAAGACCCAGGCCGTGCAGGAGTGGAACTGGCAACCTTCTTGCTGTGAGGCCAGAGCAGTAGTCACCCACTCTGCACAGTTACAGAGTGGGTAACGCCAAGAGGACTAGAGACATTCTTGTTTGTTTGGTAATTACTTTGATTTTATAGATATAATTACTTGCCATAGGATGACAATAACATGGGTACATTTGCTCTGTCCCATTTTAATTAAACGAAGATATTGAGCAACCTTAAACCTTTCTGTTCCTATAATGACTTTCCGGTTAGTAATGAGCAAACATTTCCTCTAAGCATAATGCGTATGGTTTGTGGTCGAAGTCAACTGCCACGACTCTGGACAGCTCCTGTCACGTCCAGTTTCACATTTCTCTGAGCGTTGCCTCCTGCCTGGATATAATTCAAGGCCTGTCGCGGTGCGCTCTATTCCCCTGTCTGAAACAACACCTGCTAGACTAGACATACTTCCAACAATGAGTGAATGTAACCCGCCTGCACTTTGTGACCCCAGAATAGTTGCAATGTAAATCACAACTTTGACCTGACACACCTCTGCAGTCGTGCGCTCCTTCTATGGACAGATGTGCCTTTGTGCCTTGTTCCACAGCTGATGAGAGTTGAATTTTTACATAGAAATAAAGCATCACTTTTAAAGAGACGTTATTACACTAAACGCTTTTGATGAGCTTTTAACCTATGGTTTTCTTATCATTAGGTTAGTCGAAGATGTTATACCTTTTGCCATCCTAATCACAAAAATAGATACTGTCCAACTGCTCAGGGATCAAATAATTTTCTTGAAGAAAAAGGGTAAATAAAGTGCCAGTGTTTAAGTTGTATTTGGATTGATTCCTGCATTTAAAATGACGGTATATTGTTTGTGCACAGAAAAGTCCGCCATCTTTTAACTGTGAGGACTTTTTGTTTGTTTGTTTTATATAAATAAGACTCAGAGTGATTCATGTTGAGTCTAGGATATACAGTGTGTTTCTGTCATTTTTCAAAAATAAAAACATGATAAATGCTGCTTGATGTCACACTGAAAAGGCAGGTCTGTTTTGTACATATGGTTATGCACCTGTTTCTCGTACTAGGCCGTTTTAAATCAAAATCAATAAAAATCAAGTGTGAAATGATAATTTTTTCATAATAAACTTCAGTATTAAAGGGCTGAGCACATATTGAAATTTGATATTTTGAGTTTCTAAACTGTTCAAACATTGCTTCCTCATCAAAAACACAACTGGAGTTAGTCTATGTTTCTCTCTGAGCCTCAGATAACAATGTTTTGAATGTCCCTAATTTGTAGGGTCATATTTATATCTCTTATAGGTATTATCATCATCCAGACTTGTTTTGAGCATTTGTACAACTTTATTATCGGGCAAGATTGATTTTTTGCCTGAGTTTTAAATCTATTTCTGATGTGGGAAACTTTCATTACTTTCATTTGCGCTTTACTAGACTTTTATTTTAATGGTTTTCTGTGCATAGATTTCAAAGTGGGGGTGGTCAAGAGCAGGAAGGATGCAAACAATACAAATAATGCACCATATTTGTTCTTTAAGGATCTGAAAAAAGCGTAGCATGTCGTGAGAGTGAAATTGTACGCTTGATTGTCTCACAGAGTAAAAGCACAGGTCAGCCTTCATCACTGAGAAGGAGAAGCAGGTTTTAGGTTTCAATTGTCTTTAACCTTCAGCGAGGCCGACGTGTCCCCACACACACAGTCTACATGAAAGTCTGTTGGATAATCTACGTTCAAAGACGCTAGGTTTAACCCTTGTCAACCCCACTGCTCCGCCAGAACTGCAAACCCTACCACCCAGCGTGATTTGTCGGGACTTTTACAGAACATGCCCCAGATTCTATTTTGTTTTTAATCCTAAAGACGCACAAGCATTTAGGACTTCGTTTTTTACAGTTTATTTAAACAAAAATAAATCTAAAATTGTTGAAAAAGTATAAAAGGTACTGTATTTAAAAACTCTGCATATACCTGGTCCATTTATTACCTGTTTGGATGTATTTAAGATAACATAACTCTACTGATCAAATAATTAAAACTAAAATAATTTGACGTTTTTGTTGTTTCAAAGAACCTTGTGGGTCACTATTTCACTCTTTTGGATGAGGGCTGTTTTCAAATAACCTGCTCCAAAGCTAAACTAGTGGACAAACAAAGATAAGGTAATGTTTATTAAGGACAATGTACAATTACTTTGCTTGTACCAGATTCTAACTTTGCAGCTAATTTCCATCTGTAGTCCTGGGTAGAGGAGAGGGGAGGCAAATTTATGCACAAAAAACTAGTGGTGTACCAAAGACAGTCCAGTCACCGACAAAAACGTAGACAAAATGTCAAAAACGTGTGATCAGCATGTTTTCTCACCTTTTTTTTCTTTTTTGCATAAATATGTTAGAAAAAGCCAAATTTTGGTTGAAGCCACCTGGCGACATTTTCTCTGGGTTTAATGGGTAAATCTTAACTTACTTTAAGCCCCAGTTCTAAACTTACCCATTTTATTAACTTAAAGCCAAAGCTTACCTGTTAAACCCAAAGAACATTTTGCCTCAACCAAAATTCGTGGTTATTTTACCTTTTGACTTTTTGTAACATCTTGACATAAAAAGGCGTGAAAATGTGGTTATCTTTGTTTTCTTCGGAGACTGTTGACCAGAGGTTCTGAAAGTGATTTATAATTTTGAGAGTTTTGTTTACCCAGCTTTTAATACAACTCTTTTGTATGTTTACATGTCATAAATAAGACATTTTTAGTACGTGAAAGAGAATCACTAATATCATAGTTTGAGACTTTTAAATCTTTCTTAGCATTTTTGTTTTCCACATTAGTTTGCTTTGTTTTGTTTTTTTTTGTTTTGTTTTTCCTAAAACCAGCAGAGTCACTAACAATCTAAAATTAGATCAAATGTAACTCTTCACGTATCATATCAATAATCTGATTTTTGACATGCATTATGCTTGCTATTATGACTTAGATATCAGATTTTATATATAACGTGTTGTAGATAAAAATTATAAATAAAAATGTTGATTTCTGATTTCACATACATTTCTTATGGATTGACAGTATCATCTGAATATTAATAAAATAGAAAACATCAATAAATATCAACACAGCCTAATCCTAGCCACTGTTTGCTCATTCTGGCCCATTCAGTGTTCATTTACCCCTAAGATAATGTTTGATTTTAAAGCTACAAACAGCGCCATTGCTTTAAGGATGTAACAGAAAGCCTTGTGTCCCTGAAATGAATTTGACTGTGTTTTGTGTCCGCAGCTGCGTTCGTGGTCAAGCAGCTTGTTGACAGCTGAAGCCTTGTTGTTTATATGAATCCATGGCTCTGCTCTTGTATAGTTAAGTTACATATGTATGATGATGTTTAAAATACATTTGGGCAGCAGGTGATCACATTCCTGCTGTAATACACAAACCTTATTGTACACCAGCAGGAGAGACCAGGCGGGGAATCTGGCTTTTTTCATCGCCAACACGACTTGAGTGTCAGCCTTCTCCTCCCCACTTAAACTTCACTGCCTCGTAACTTCTTAATGGCTAGCAATGGCTTCTAAAAAGTATAAAAAATATGTCTGCCGAGCTTGTAGCCGTAACTTTAAAAATGTTTTTAATTTTCTTTTTAATCATGTCCTGTCAATAGGTCTCCCTATTGTGAAGCCGTGAAGTATTGAGTTGTGTGATTTTTTTTTTTTGGTCTGGTTGATTCAGAAAAGTGCTGAAACCATAACTGGGTGAATAGTGTGGCCTTGAATCTTTAAAATTCATTTAATTCTTTCGCCTCAATGTGAAATCCACTCAAACAAAGACATGTTTTCTTCCACGGATTCCACTGACTTCATCCCTCTTCAAATCCCCTTTACTTAACCTTGTCACACACTGAACTCCAAATGAATAACTGTTTTTATCTTCACCTGTAGAATTTTACCAAGGCTAAAAGTAAAAGAAAGTCTCCACAATAGAGGAGATTTTAATAATAGTAGGTAGCACTGCACAGTTAAATATTTGATGAGAATCTGGGTCAACTGACTAGTGATGTACAATGCAGGACAAATCAAGACCAAAGATATTTTTCTACATTCAGATTAAATTTTAAAAGCTTTAAACAAAAACAAAAATAAATTCATACATTTTAGGAGTGAAACCAGATTTTGTACTGCAAGACGTGTGGACACATACATTAACATCTTGCAAGTGTTTTGTTTTTTTTCTTTATATAGCAAAGTTAAAAGTAAGAAAGATTTCAGCACCAGAGCAGCGATAGATGGAACGGAGATTATGAGCTGCAGAATGATCAAAGGAATAGATCAGTTTAGTCAAATATTTACAATGTATCATATAAAATTTGTTTTATGAATAAACTGAATACAGCAAATTGAATAAATCTGTCTTTATGTCGCATGGGTCAATTGACTCTGCGTACAGAAGTCAGTCAATTTATTTTCTAAAATGCTAACTTCCTGCTGGTTTGTTCATTTTCTGTTTAGTTATTTTCTATCGGTTTTCATTACTTAAGTTTAAAATAAAAATAAAAAAATTCTGTAAGATCCAAAAAATACTGTAAGATCCAAAAAATACTGTAAGATCCAACAGTGAACAGTGAGTTGTTGGTGGTTTTCTTTGAAAACACGTTAAATACTTAAGAAAGGAGGAGAATATTTCACCAAACAAGTGTCTTTATAAAAAGATGTGTTTGTCTGTGAATGCTAAAGCTAAAATCTGACCATTTGAAAATGAGCAGCTTGTCAGCTGGCAGTCAGGCTAACTTGTATTTTGTTACATTCATCTCTTGTCCAACCCAACCCTAAAAAATTTCTGGCCATAGACTATTTTTTATTACAAACAGACATTAGTAAACAGTCAAGGTTGTGAAACAAGCACAAGTTTTTGTAATCTTTAATATACAACCCAAATATAGCCTACTAACTTCCCTTATCCAAACAGCTAATGAGTGTAAAGAGGATTCCTAATAATTGAATTGAACAAAAAAGCAATCACATACTGTACCTTGTCTCAGACAAAGGGGGTTAAATGTCTCACACAAGGATACAAAAACATACAGAATCATTCAGTATGGTCTGTTAGTGTGACGTCCAGAGCTGAGCCCGACCATTGTGACTTGGCAGAGGCCTACATAAGCTTTTTCTCTTCAGCCTTAAATGATATGTTGTATATTTTGATGTTGAGGCTATTCCTTTGTTCATAGCTTTCTTAAAACACTGTCTCAGATGTTTGCACACTACAGCTGCTCACAGTATTACTTTTACATGTTCAGAACAACAATGGCTTCTTTGTGCGTGTGCTCAGACCCACAGGCATCAGGCTTATGTTTTCTGTCAAACTCTTTATTCTTGATACAACCGCTTGTCAAATACTTCCCCACAGTGCACATAAAGAATACCTTAATCACAGACGACATCTTAAATGGCATTTCACAAATACACACGATTAACACGGGTTTGCAGACGGCGTTACAAGTCTTATGATGTTCCAGATGATGTTAAACATATTATGGAAAACAAATCAGTTAATGGCTCCTTTATGGCTTTTTCTAACTGCTTCGTTTAAAAAAGCTTTCAGTTCAATAGCCTGCTCCCACGTGGCTCCATTGCACACTGATTATTAAGAAACACTTTTCTCTGTGTTTGAGAAGCACTGAAAACAAGCTGTCTCTTTTTCTGCTTTGGCTACTGATCTTTACAATGTTTGCTCAGCAGATTTGTACATTGCATTTAGTTGTAGAAAAACACTGATAAAGACAGGGGTAGTTCAAACATCTGAAAGTAGATCTAGTTTACAAATCAAAACAATGCTGCTTATCATCTTCTCTAGAAACATGATTAGTCTATTTTTTTCGTAATTTTGAAAGGTGCAGTTTAATACCATTTTGCAAGCTTATTATTATTATCTGGTTCACTTTGACATTATACAGGTGCATCACAAACCAGTATGTAACCCTATCCTGAAAATGCACTAGAAAAGTTTTAGAAAAAAGATAAGTGTTGAATTGGGCAATATTAATCACATTGGCCCTTATTCATCAAAGTTGCATATAAAGTAGTGTACATTTTGGGTGTACACTGAAAATACAGGGGCGTGTGGCATTTATGAAGAGGGGTGTACCTGCTCAGTTTAGGTGAACGCAAGGCGTGATCTTGATAAATGCGGCGGACAAAAATCAGCATCATTTGCATGAAACGCCCCAAAATATTATGTTTGAGGAGGGCTCACTCACAGGATTTTCAGCAGAGATGGACGGAATACGGCAGATAACTAAAATGTAATAAATACAAAAAAATGAATTAACATTGTTTCGGCTCATTGGAAAACAAAAAAACATATTGGGGCTGATAAAAACACGACACGGTGGCTTAATATACTTGTTATAAACAACTAAAAAGAGAGCTGCATTTGATATTTGCAATTAACTGTTTTAGAGCATAACAGGCTAAATAGATATTTCTGAAAATATAAATATTGTCAGTCTTAAGACTAGTGTGTATTTACTTGTTAACTTTGATTCAGGTTTATTTTTTAAGAAACTCAACAATGTAAGTGTAAAGTGTGTGTTTTGTTTGATCTAGTACAGTTGTGTTGTGTGCCAGTCTTCTGTTTTGCCTATTTACCCATCCAATTAACTAAAGTCCATGTATAAGGTAAACAACAGTGGGTGAAGTGCAGTTTCCCTGAGTTCTTCCCCACAGTGTCAGGATGGGAAATGTGTGTGTGCTTAAGCCAGTCATTTACAGGCTCATTAACATCACGTAGAGCCCGGATGTGACAGGGCTCCTCCTGTGTGACTGTGCTCAGCCACTCTGCTCATTTGTGCACAGGCAGGACAGCATGTGGTGTAGAAGCAAGTGACGAGGGCAGCTACTGCTAGGAAAAGAAAACAACTCTTTAAAAACAAGTGGAGAGATGAGATGGAGGGTGGACAGACTGTAATAGGCCAGTGGATTGTGGGTCCAAGGTTAATTTGCTCTCATTCACGTTTGTGTCTGTCAAGTACTGGTGCTTCTACATATAAGAGAGCCTTTGGAGATTTTACTGCAGGATATGACTGCACTCTTCTGGACATGTGTGTTCCCCTGTCTGAGAGTAAACAATGTCTTGGAAGCAAACCACCGTAACATTGAGAGCACAGCTTGTGTCAGAAGCTTGTTTACATTATCTGTTAGAGAAAAACATGCATGACTTACAGTATATAGCATCAGAAGAATGAACTAGTAAACATAATTTGTCCCCAGTGAATTTGTGGCGTTTTTGTTTTGTGAAGTCTTGGTTTTGTTAGCCTTTCAGTTATTCAGACTGTCAGATTTAGTTTGACCTTGAAAATATAACTGTAGTCGTGTGGTTCTGTTGACCTGTACCTAAGTAGCTTTGTGTTGAATGTGAGTCCAACCTCTGTGCAAGTGACTGTTTTTACTGCAAGTTCTTCTATGAACGATTCGAGATCAAAACATAAGGTGCATCAGGCAGCCAACAATCTAATCATAATCTCTTTTTATTAATGGGAGTAACGATTCAAGAATTTCCCAATTTTGTAGAATACTCGATTCAGACCTCGCGATGCAGTTCCACATAATCTTTCTTTCCAATAGTTTTTATGTTTTATGTTAAAACTAATAACTCTATGGTGACAAAAAAATTAGACAATTCATATTTTTTGCATTTTAATCATGGTATTGTCATTTTAGCACAAAAATAAAGAACAAAAAGGTTCACATGCTGCACGAGCGCAAGAACCTTTACAACAGAAGCATCTGATGCATCTGCCTTGTGACGGCTGCTCAAATGCAAAATAAAGAAGAAACATTTGCTCATCATCTGTAAATAAATGTAATGCTTTGTGCACGTAGTCAACGTGTGGGATTATTTTTAAGATAAAATAAGATTCCTTTATTTGTCCCAATGGGGAAGCACAATTACAATTTGCAAGCAATACACACATCCTCTCCAATGCACCTGCTCCTTGTGATGTTCGAAGCAACTTTACTATAGTAATATATATATACAGTATATACTGTATATAAAGAACATGGCCAACACTTAGTTTGTGGAAACCTTTTCACTTTATGCCCACAGTGCATCAGTATAATAGTTTCTTACTTCTGATGACATCTGTTCTCCTGTAACAATGATAAACCTGGTTTATTCCAGTGACATTTATTGTTGTTAATGTTTCATTTTTATAACTGCGAACATGAAAGAAAACACTCTGTGCTCTATCAGGTGACGCACACACTGTTCTCCGCTTACTGCTGTGCTCCCCGCGTCCATGTTGTCCCTGTTGCCTGCGACATGATGCCACTGTGAGACAAACAATTGTTGTAAATGTCCTAATGGCTGGGGCTTTTTTTGACGTGCCTAAAAATTGCAATAGCTCTTAAACTCATCTAGTGTACAGGCGGCTTTATTGCACTAAACTGAACAGATCCTCTGCTCTGACATATTCCACATGTTGTAAGCACTTACACAGTGTTGACCACTGTCTGTTGTTTGTCTTGACCACTGTCTTGTGTCCTGTGTGCGTGCACATGTGCATACCCCCTGTGTGTGCCCATTAGTCCATGCTCACAACATCTCTTTCACAAATGAAGAAAGTTTAAAGAACGGAGAAATACTTTCTGACATCGCTTTATCAAAGCAGTGTTGAGCTGCTCACATGTATGTAAGCAGGGCAGAAGAGAGAGTCATTTGATTCCGTAGGCTTTTTATCGCAGGTGTGTGGTGTGAATGTGCAGTGCTGATGCAGTGCGCTACTCAGACCAACTGTACGCATCTGTGCACTTATTTGCAAAGCACATTTTTCAAATGCATGAAACGCATATCTCTTTCACGTATCATTTATTTTCAGACCAGGCTTTGTAAACCATGTGACTGTTGTCCTGACCAATCATTTATCTGCCAAATCCCTCGAACTAGCACCAAACACAAACTCCCACAACATGGCACAGGTTTGTGGCCTGCGGAGAGTGAGGTTTGAACCTCATTTAGACATTGGCATGAGCCCTCTCCTGAGCCACTGCATGTCATTTTAATTATTGCAAAATGCAAATAAATAATTGTCTTTTTGAGTGGTCCACTCAACAGTGCTAGACGACAACAAATTGACTGAAATGTGTCATTTTGTCTGCATTGAAATTACACTCAGGATTTATTCTGCTAAAGCTTTTAACTTAAGTTTAACAATGAACCAATTTGTGCAGGTGCAATGTCCTGATAAAAACACATTTAAATGACGGACTCTCCTGTTAAAGAGCTTTAGAAACATTTTGAATTGAAACAACTGAGTGAAGAAAATAATTTTAGCAGCCTGTACATTTAAACTATCAATTTAAATGCGTGTGTTGACAAAACAACAAATAATCTGTGTTTTGAGGGGTAATATTGAGTGATTGAATGAGGTGGAGTCGCCATGGCATGTTTATGGTCTGCTCCTGGCCTGTGTGCATAATAAACCAGTAACAATGCACAGCAGTCCAGGTTCACATCCTCCAGCAGCTTTGATCTCCTTTACAGCCTTAAAGCAATCTCACGCACAGCACATGAAAATGAGCAGCACTGTCAGCTCTGGGAGGAAGTGCCACCTACGGCGCATCAGCCTCCCTCCGTGAGCTTCCGCACCCAGGAAGATGTGAGCCGTCCCAGTTCAAACAGCACTCCTCATCTGTGTTACATCCATTACTCAAACGCTTTTTAGTATTCTCAACTGACAGAGTTGTTTTTATTGCTATCCCTAGATCTCTCTGTCATTATAGCAGCAAGCCTTTAATTGTGTATTACTAAACAATGAACAAGTCTTTTTCCTGAGGGTTAGCAAATCATCTGTCACCTGTGCAGTAATTCTAGTGACAAGGTTTATATCAGGTGCCTTGTCTATAGTAGTAGTGTTGCTCCTTTTGGTAAAATAGTCTGCACCAAACATATAAATGCCACACAAGTTTCTGCATACAAAAAAATAACAAATACTCTCAAATATTGTTCACAAATCTGCCTAAATCTGTGATGGTGAGCACTCAATCTGATGACTATGCTGGTACATCATACATCATGTTTGTTTCTTAAGTCTAACCAGTTAAAGTTCTATGACTTAGTTGATCGAAAGTTTGGATCAGTTCTCCTGAGGGCAAAACAAAGAACTTTGCCTGCAGATGTGCAAAATCTTTTTGTTTCGGAGGAGATGGCCATAGGAGACAATCTTATTTTAGACCAACATTAGAACAGAAATGCATCTTTGTATATGGAGTTAAGCTTTGGAATAATTTAAGTTATGACCTTAAGTGTTGCATTAGTGTTTTCATGTTAAAGAAAATTATTATGGACAATTATTAAGAAAAAGAAATGTAAACCACAAGAAAACATTGTAAATGTGCACGTGGTTCTTCGTGTAAAAAAAAATAAAATAAATAAAAATCATTTATTTTACTGACTTGTGTAAGGGAGCAGGGTTTATAAGAGTAAACTTCCTCCTGTTCCTTTTGTTCATGCTGCAGTGGAAGGAGAGAAGGAAAATAAAATGTGTTGGGTTTTTATTTTCCTTTCATTTAACACAATTGATGGCATGAACAGTAAATAATATTTTAAACATAGCAGTTCTTGCGTGGAGCAAAAACTAAAATGTTGAGTTTATATTTTTGTTCAGTTAATGTAATGAAGCATTTGTACAGCTGAGCTTTTTATCTCCATATTGTAATTGTATTACACCTTCACTTGTCACTTTCAGAAAGTTGCATGGAATCTCAGATTTTTCTGAATTGTCCCAAATCCAAAGAACACAAGATGAAATCACCTCTGCTAATTGCTATTTAGACTTACAACTATCACTTATGTAGTACAGTCCTAATTGCACAGAAAAGCAGCCAAGCCTCTTGTTGGGACTCGTCTCAAAGCCTTAGCCTGTATTAGTCTAATTAATGGAAATGTAATCTGAACAGTGTTTTTCTGATGCAGGATATGTGGTCATCATTGGAATGAACTGGTCGTGTCAGTCATGTTAAATGACCTCAGCTGTACATAAAGCCTGTACGCTGTGCTTCTCTGCTCAGTGTTTGGGCCAAGCTTTACTGTGGGCTGCCAGGTGGAAGGAACTTACAAGTCACTTTCCCTTACTGTTTTCCTTTCCATACAGATTATATATAGACAGTCAGTGTGTGACTGATTTGCACGCTTGCACCGCAAACCGGCCATTTTTGTTTTTCTTTCTCTTGTTATTTACATTGGATTGTTTTGATTTTCTAGCACGGAATAAATGTCTCTTTTCCTTCCTGGGCATAATGGATACAGGGTTTTACATGTGAACAGTGAGAAAAACAAGTTACTGCATCATCTAACATTTTCTTTTAAAGATATAACAAAATAGTATATTAGGGTTAGTTGATTTAAAGTGCCTGCAGGTGTCATTACAAATTTTACTAAAACATATTTAAGATTTTGCTAAAACAAAAACAAAAATTACAAACTTTATTCCAGTTTTTTTTTTTTTTTTTAGATTTTTTTTTTTTCTGAAAAAATGACACTAGAAATTATGTCAAACCATGTTTTAAACTTTTTTTTTAGGTGTATGACAAAATAATGACCCATCTGACAGGAATATGACAAGATGTGATAAGAGAAGCATAATATAGTTAAGGGCTAAAAATGTCTCAGATACACATAAAATACCTTCAGAATATTTGTAGAACGTGGTGCTTTTTGGCTCTGTCTGCAGGCCCAGTCTGAGCGAGGCTTATTACATCACTGTACCATCAAGCTGCTGGCCACACTCTGATTGCACAGCCCAGAGCAGCAATTTCTGGATTTTCAGACCAATTGATCCAGGGCTTTTAAGCCAGAGCATATGTTTAGAGTGTGCCTTCTTATTTTCTCATACAAAAGCTCTTCAAATTCTGCCACTGTATGCGGTCAGGTTACACTTTTGACTTTTAAAGAGTTGTTTTTTGTTAAAATTGAGGAAATGACGAGATTTTCAGTGCTCAGAGCACTTTTCCACAGATATTGATTAGATTCAGGAGTACCAACAGCTGCAGAATTAGACTATTTTCATAAACATATGAAAGTTGAAAAGATTACCTCTCCAATACAAGCTAGCTCCACTGTGTGCTGAAAAGAGCACTGTGCTGTTTTGTCCATTGACATCATAAAGAGCAGACGCTACATTGCTAAATTCGATGCCAGAACACAAAATCTGCCATCTTGGACTGGTCGTTCTGCCCGCAGACACAAACCAAAACCGTAAATGCTTGAGCATTGTACAACATTTTCTTGTTCCACTTTTCACAAGTGGGGCTGAACATTTTTATTTGTAGTATCACTGTACTGTTTTTTATCCACCAGCGAAATCTTAGCCGGCTAACATTAAGGAAATCCTTGGAGTAGCAGGCTTTCGCCGGCTACAAAAGGCTAACTGGGACTTTATAAACTGACTCTAGAATGCTATTGTAAGTACTGATATAACCTCTATATATAAATTTAAAGAAGAATTGCATGAGCAGTACATAAATGATTGAAGCACAGCTAACACAGACTGAGATGGAGGCTAGGCTATATTTTACAAATTTGTCTTTGAGAATAAAAGATAAAATAGTTGTGAAAATAGAAAGCTGAACAGTTTTTGAAGAAAATATTTTGCTACAATGTTCTACCAAGAATTGTGATTGAAATAAGAGTTAAAAATTTTGGTTTTGATCATTGAATTAGGTTCTAAATTCATAATATAAAATGTGTGCCATAAAATTGAACTGGTTGTATTTAATGTTTGCAGCATTAAATACAATATTTTATCTTTTTCAAGAGAAATTTCTGAAACATCAAAAATGTTAACTTAACAGGTTTGCCAGCTCCGTCCAAATCTTTTTTCAATTTAGTCGTGGTTAATCTTGAAGCCGTAAAGGGAAACAGGCAAGCACCAGTCTGATTCTTAATCTACCTGGCAAGTCCGATATTGTACAGAAACTGCATAGAAATCTTCACAGCATAGTGAATTGAAATTAATTGAAGCTTCCAGTTTCAATTAATTTAAATTTTAATAGGTTCACCACATTAAGTGTAAGATAAACCACACAAGACATGCACTAAAGACAGGAAACTGTGCAGTGTATTAGAGCAAGGAATTCAAGTGTATCAATATAAATTGTCCTTATTCTGAACTTAAAATGAGGTTTGATTAAAAGGCTGCATGACATATTCTATAATAAAGGCAACAAAGCCTGCTTGTGCAAATCCGAAGCTTAATCTCACATAAAGATTCTTTTGTTTAGTGAGCTGGGGGGTCCTCACTCTCCTCCCTTGGCCGTAACCCACGTCTATTAAGTTCACTGATTCCCTGTTGAAATTGGCCCCCTGTTATTAATCCCAATCAGCCGGAACCATCGACCACGGTGCACCAGTAGGAACATGAACCCCCCCTTTAAACCCCCCTTCCTCTTCGTCCTGCTCCTGCCGCCCAAATCGCTGCACTGATTCTAATTAATTAATTACATCCCAGGTGATTTTACTTTGAGACCGAGAAAAGAAAAATAGACGAGAGGAGAGAAAAAAGTTCCATCCCACAGGCTCCACCAAATTGGCAAAAGAATCATGAAAATCTTTGGGGAGAATTGGCTTCACAGAGCAGCTCTTCCACTACTGCTCCACTGTCCAAAACCCACAACAAATTAACCGCATATTTTACTTATATTCTGGATTAGGAAACGGGGTTAGCTGATTTCTGGAACAAGATGTAAAGGGCAGTATTTAGCATTGTGCCGCCACTGTCTTAAATAAAACACAAGCACTTATTAGCTGTCTTATTCGAGAATTCTTTCAGATCTTTGCAGATTGCCAGTCTCTGTCTTTTCCAAGTTAATCTTGCTGTGTGCAGCCCCCTTTCACTCTATCAAAGAAGTCTTCTGATGTAAAAATGTTTGACTGTGCATTTATTTAAATTTGATGTTAACAAGGGCTCAAAAGAAGTTAATTTGTTAGCTTAAAGTTCTTCTAGTTAAACATCTCCAAGAGTATATTTGAAAAACGGTGGTTCCTATTTTACATTTGTCAAAACTTTTCTTTTACAAATTAACAAATCCTATCCATAAAAATGTAGTTGAATTAGTTGCTCAAGGAGGGATGATATATAGTTCATAGCACTACAACTGAGCGTGTATTAAGGAAATAAAAAAACGGTTACTACTGATAGTTACATTAATGTCACTATACACTAATTCTGAGATATAATGACAATACAGTTTGACAACTGTATTCACAACCACAACACTGTTGAATACTGACATGTAAAAAGAGAAAATCAAGTAAATGTTGGTAGAAAGGCAGAAAAACAACAAGAACATGTCTGCTTCTCTTATGTAGCCTATTCCTCACTAAAATAAATTTTGAGTCAAACGTAGTTGAACTCATTACCTTTCTATTCTTAAATAGGGTGTTTTTAGCTCATTTGATGAATGAATAATTTGTTGTGTGACTGCAAAACATGCCATAAATCTAGCAAACAAACCAGTCCGACTCATAAAATCTAATTTAAATCTTGTAAAACAAAGCTCTATTGCCAAAAATTATGCAAAAATGTAAAAAACAAAAAAAAGTAAAGAATTCAGCGCATAACCTCGATTGTCTTTTGAAAACACTGCTATGCAAAGAAAAATCGTAGAACTCTGATCATTAATACTTTTCTATACATTGTGGATTTGTTTTTATCCAATGGAGGATACTAAAACAGTTTATCATCACGCAATAAAATGGAGCTTGACATCACACATCACTAGAATGTAGAAACGTTACATGCAGGTGAGTAGCAAACAATGGAAAAAAATGGCTCAAAGTCTATTTGCCATTCAATAAACCTAACCTGCATTTTTGATCAAAGCTAATTGCGCCATCAACAGCCCAAGAAGACATGATGGTCATTCTGCAGGCGACATGTGCAGTAGAGTGGGTAGTGATGTACACTGATAATTCTTCTGTTATTTCAAATGACCTCTTAATTTGACTACCTTGTCATCTATATGTAAATGTATCTACAGTAGTGTATTGTATGTCACTACGGCTGAAGACTTTTCCTGTTGAGTATGCAGTGAATGCGTGTCCTTTTAGTCATAGCTTCTTGGGTTTTATATTTTGTGGATTGGTGCCACATACTTTCTCACCTCTGTAGGAGTCTGCCTGTGATGAACTGATAATCTCTTGGCAGCTTCTTACGCCCGGTTCTCTTTAGGCCCCGTCTTAGATACATCAACAGTGAAGCCACTTTGGCAGGATTTAACTAAGCCATCAGGTGCCAGGTTATCACAAACTGGACTTTCACCAGGCAGATGGGGAAGTTCTCATTTAGGCTTTTCCAGCACCCCCTAAATTATAGATGACACTTTTGCAACAAGCTGGCTCTATCACGCTGGCTAATATCTTATCCTGAACGTTGTGGCAAAAATTAGTTGGAGACTTTGAAATGCGCGGTTGGCTGGTCTTTGGCATAAAATGGAAAGATTAGTCTCTCCAGGCATATTTAATGTTGTGAGGACTGCAAGCTGCTAATTGGGGAGAACTGCCAACTCCTGGCACTAATGCTGTGTTTAACACCAACATGTTATCAAGGAATCTACGCCATATGGAAATACTAGGTAGAGAGCAAGGCTGTTATTACGCCGTATACTTTAGGGATAAAAATGTATTACATTTCAGGCTTATCCTTAAACATTCAGCAGATTTTGGAAAAGGGTTATGATTGAAGGTAAAACTGAATGAGCTCCATAGTTTTCGTAGCACTTTAGACTTTTATGTGCTAGTTTGAGATGGAGGGCACACAATTTAAAAGAAATAACCACTGAACTGAAATTGAAAATTGACATGTTCGACGTTTTCATTTTAGATTTTGCAAGGTCGAAGTATTGCGACTTAAATGCTCTGTATGACTTCAATAGACTTTGTAAATTAGATGTCTTTAATGCACTATGACAAGTTAGACCACGTTTTCAGCAAAACATGATACTATTTAAGATTTCAATCAATATTTTGCTTGTTTTGATGAGATTTTTAATTGCCTTTTGTCTAGTAAATAAGACACATGTAGAGGTTACCTAGCAACCATTTTGAAATCACAAGAAATAATTCACATAAAATTACACAATTTGACCATTTCTAATACGATATTGTTAAACAACTGTTTAAGCTCAAAGGAAACAGTTGTGTGTAAAATATGTGTGCGTTCTGCCACTTTTGACGACGTATGTGGAGGGATTCTGTTTTAGAGCTCCAATACATCCTGTAATTTTCAACTTTTACCTAGCTAACTATAAAGCTATTTACCATAAGGCCTACCACTCCAAAGTAAACTAAGTCAAAATTAGAAAAATAAAATCTGTCGTAATGGGCTTTAAAGTTCTCCGAGAAGACAACATTTTGGTGTTTTTATTGATTCCAACATGTTTTAATAGAACTTGCTTGATCATCTTTAATAAACTTTTAAGTTGTGCCACAAAGGTGTTTCCTTCTTTTTAGTTTTGCTCCAAGTAATATTTTATGGATTCACATGTGTTTGAGTAATTCTGTATTCTGCAGCGGAGGCTCAAGTTTTTTTGTATAAGTTTTTATCTGTCCACTATCCTCTCCCACAGGCTCAGAGTAACTTATAGAATGGTTATAAAATATGATGTAGCTTATACTCAAAAATATTGAGCTTGTTATTAAACCTCAGAGAGATATAACAATAAACCAGCTCAAAAACATTTGAACTATTACTTGCTAATTTTTAAACAGACTAATGTTTTTTGTTTGTATTGATTCAGATATTATGAGACATTGCTGCTACAACAGAGAAGAGGAAAGAAAGAATAATCTGCAGTCGTTTTCCTCAAAGAAAGAGAAAAAGTGAAAGAAGACAAAACAACAAAAAGGTAGGACGATCTTTTTCTATTCGAACCAGAAACTGTCCGGACATTCATCACAGCTGGGATAAAAGCACACAGACTGTTTTCACAGGGCAGTTGTGAGACAGCGCACCATTGGTCTTGTTTTGGAACCAGACCTTAGTGACTATGATGCCTTAATAAGTGAAAGTGAAGGAATGCTGCTCTAGAGGCTCTGATGCACAAGTATTTATTTGCCCATTCATCAGTCCTGCTTGACCTTTGACCTACTACTGCGTGTTTTTGTGCTTCCCACTGCTAGCTTTGAAACTGTTGAAAAAAAATCCAGTACTGGCCCTAGAAAAACACACGAGTGGAAAAAGCACACAGATGGGCTCGAGATGCAGTTTCTCCCAGGTGCTCACGATAAAATGTTTAAGCTAAAGACAAAATAACTGTATGGGTACCGAGATTAACGGCTCACTGGTTGAACCAAATGTTTGAAACATGTTCTAAGGCGTGAGTCCGGTGTTTTAGTAAAACAAAGTCCAGTGGGACGCGGCGGTAAAGACAAGCGGCAGATGTTACGAGTGGCCATGGGGAATATTCAGTTACACTGACGCTTTCGTAAAGATAAACATTCAGTTTTTTCATTATGCATTTTATTTGAGGCTGTCGAGTGTATTAATTTACCTTTCTTCATACCAAACAGTTTAGTATATAAACAGAGACATACTTAATCCTAGTTTACAAAACGCTAACCATGATAAAATGTTTCTTTTATTCTGTCATATAATTTGATTGTGAGCAAAAAATAATACAATGACATTTTAACCCCAAAAAAGTTAAAAGATGGCCTCTAGATTGAGAATAATATCGATGATCAAATGTAAATTGATAAAAAAATAAAAAATAATTACTTAATTTTTTGAAGCTTTGATTTAATAATGCCATCGTCTAACCCTAACCCTTGCTATAAAAAGTATTGTGACAAGATCAAAACATAGGTAGGATTATTTGTTGAGTAGTCACTGAGTAGTCTTTGTTGCAGCCTTACCAAATACCAAAAACCTTAAACTAGTAACAATATGTGACCAAAGCATAGCCCTGCCACTTTAACTCTTTACCTTTTCTGCTTTAACTAGTTTTGTTATCGTTTGGCGGTGGCACTATGTTACATCAAGCGCTCTAAACATCTGCCATGGGACAAGCAGCTTGATTTGTAAGTCAATACGCACTTCAAGTTCAAAATGCAAGCATCTGCGTTTGAATATTTAAAATGTCTTCCATCTCAGTGAAGTGAGAGCTGTGGGTCTCTGCTACCTTCTGGTGTGTTTACCTCCAAACTAACAAGGCATCAGAGCTGACAGTGAAACTAGAGAATACATAATGCATGGCAGAGCTGGAAACACTAGTTTTACTGTTTATACCATGTACAGTGGAGTGTTTGGGAGTTGGTTATTTTCTTTTAATTATGATTAGAAATGGATCAGTGTTGTGTTACATTGTTGTGCTTTTATAGTACATTTAGTTGACCTTTTGTGAGAGTCAAAACTCAGCTAAAACTTAATGAGCCCTCACTTATAGAATTGTAAATTTAAGTCAGGAGGTGGTTTTTTGAAGTGTGCCAAGACAGAAACAAACACATAGTCTGGACTCGACACAGTCATGCTGGAAAATACTGACAAAACGCACCAGAATAAGCCACATGTAATTGTAGATGGGTGATTTATGAAGAATAATACTCCACAATTCAAAACTTTGATGTAAAATTGCATAGTTTTCTTCAAATGGATTTCCATTGAAGAAAAGATTTTAATTGAAGAAAATGACAAAGGATCATGCTCAAGTAAAGGGCACCTTCATCTATAAATCTCTTAGAAATTCAACTAGTCAACTTTTGATCAGCAAAGTTTCATTTTGAAGACAAGTGCAACTAATCTGAATTTCTTTGAAGGACTTTTAGGTGTCATCATTTCAATTTGTCTAAAGAGCTTGATTTTATGAATTTATCCAGTCTTTTTGGCTTTTTTGGCTTTGCAAAGAATGATTATTTAGAGTTGTCTGGACAAACAACAAAAAGTTTGGAATAGGGATTGGATTTTTTAAATAATTTTTCCTTCATATATGCCTAAAAGTCTTATAATGTTTTTATTGCTTTGCCTGAAATTTGCACACTGTGCCATTAAATGTCTGTCATTTTATTAATCACTGTTGTAAAAACACATTTAAAAACACTTTTTTGTAAGATATTGTCATCTAGGGTCGACTGTCTGTCTCTGTGTTATGTTAATAACAACTTTTCAGCAATGCAATAACTTTCCATGGAAACAAGCAAGTTTCTAGTAAAACAATAAAAACAAGGAAACTTTAGTCACATTATTCAAACAATGCTGATGCTGAAAGATTATTTCATGTTGCTCTTTATGATCCAACAAAAACCGTCTCTGCCGCTGTAGTTATTGTTTGAATATCTTTTATGGTATGTTTTCAAAAGGATTACTCAAACCTCAAGTGCTAAAAAGGAATCTTTCACATCTGCTAAGCATTTCCACAACACTTGAGTTTATTGTTCTCTGGATCTTTCAGGTTTTCCACTTTGCTCACTGTTTGCAATTTGGGAATCGCCACATTGAACGCTTGTGCTGTAAATTTTAATGTAGGTGGCCCTTGGTGTATTCAAATCTTTCAAGTGTTTTTGCTCATTTACGTGTTTGTTTTTTATTGTCTTTTTTGTATTTGACCAAAACATATTATATTTATGACTTCATTGGCAAACTTTTATTCATTATTGAGGTAGAATTCAGCTGCAGAGGGATCACAGGTCACTGACTGCTAGAAATACTAGTAACTGCCTAGCTTTAGTTCTTTATTTAGTCTGTCTTGTAAATGATAAATGTTATTTCAATTTGAACAAAAATAAAACATAAGTTGAACTAAGTCAGAGATAGAACATAAAAAACACTTGTTGGACGCGAGGAAATGTTGGGCAGGTGATCATCATTGACTCAGTCTCTTATGAATAACTTTTTACCCCCCTGCGTGCATTAAATGTTATGTTTAGGACAATCTACAGTTCCAATAACCACAATGGCAGAGATGTTTGAATAAGATTCTAGATTTATAGCTAATTTCCATCTGTAGTCCTGGGAGTGGAGAGGAGAGGCACAACAGCACAAAATGTTTTTAGTGGTAGGGGAAACCAAAGTACTCAAAGGAAATTTACGCAGACACAGGGGAAACTTGCAAACTCCACATAGAAAGGCCCCAGCTCTTTTTTGACTACTAAACTGTGTACTGGTTATATTAGCATTGCTCAGTTTTCTAAGTTACTTTTGGCAATTATAGTGCAGAAAAATCAGTGAGAATGCTTGCAAAATGTCCTCATTCCAGAGACCATTGTCATTATTTTCTAGTGACATCAGCATGAATTGTTTTTGATCATAAACACCTGCAGTCAGTCACACTGCTCGTTTTCACCTCCATTTCACCCTCTTCTCTACTTTTCCAGCACTGCTCACTTTACCAGATCTGTTTGTGGGTGGAGTTAAGAGGTTTAGCTTCACTTTAAGCACCCATGTTTGGTCGGTCTACTTGACATCAACCCCAGTTTAGCGTTAGTTATTTCAAATGGGACGAAGCACTTGTTGCTGTGGGCTCCAGGAGGAAAGTAGGTTGTGGAACAGGTGCTAATGCAGATCTGCTCCCAGTGCCCCGGGTCCAGGGGAATTGTGCTTTAAAAGGAAAAGGGCCACTGGCGGCGTGTACTCCTGCGCTCGGCCTGACCTGGTAAAAATGGGAGCTGTATGACTGTCACTCTGGGGCCGATCCCCAGAGATGGAGGGTAATTATAAGTGCACTGGCCCCGGGGCCTCATGGCTTCAAGATCCACCCACTAATCACAAATCACACACACACATATGAGCTCGGTGAGGGAACCAGAGACTGAACCAGAAACCTCTTAATGAATAAAGGTCGCTCTCAAAGGTAACCCAGGAGTCAGGTCGGATTTGTGGGCCTGAGATGTCACACCGTGTATGTTTAAGACAGACATGAACTGACACACAACTGTGAACCAGGGATATAGCATTACACTGGTTTGAGTACCTCATGTTACTTACTGCTGACACCTGCGTTTCTTTGTAAACGCGATTTAATATACAAATAACTTGTCATAGATTGTACTTTGAGGGCCAGATTTATCAACCATTTGCTCATGTGCAAAACCTTGGAAGAGGTGATATTTTTCTCTCTCTCACAGACTAAAGATGCAGAACTTGAGGTGGTTCATAACTGTTTTGGTTAGTATGTTGCATGTGCATCTATCAATATTAAAGTTTGTGTAAAAAGCTCATAAATAACACATGATTTTTTTATATTATTTTTGCACCAGCAATTTAGCACCTGACTTGATAATTCAGGCCCTTAGACTGTTACCTTTTTTTGTTATTTGTCAAAGTAAGTCTATTAAAGTAAATCCAATATGACATTTATATTTAGTGCACAGACCGAAATTTGGAAAAGTTTATGCTGAATTTATTACAGAATGGTATCGAAGCACATTTATGTTTACTTTTAAAGCTGAAATCCCCTTTACTTTGCTCCATATTAGTAAAACGTTTGAAAGCGTCTTCTATGACCTAAAAACTGCTCACATTTTAACTGTGTACTACTACAATTTACAATCTTTTTACCAGCCACAATCCTTCAATCAGTACCTCCTCCTTCTTCCCTGTGGCCATTTCCCATAGCTTCAGCCTGTGTCATCCATACTATCTGTTGCCTTCTTTATTCAGCCCAAACCAGAGCCTTCTAAGGCCTTCACAGATAACGTCACTGCAGCTGGGCATCTGGTTCCAATCCTGTGCAATTAACCAGACTGCGGAGACTGTTTTTCTCTTCTGCTTATAGTGCTGTTTCGGTCCAACTTAAGATGGTCTACTGGCTGTCACTCAAATCAATATGTCAGGAGTTGTTTGTTTTCCTACAAATGATGGGCAATATGAACAAAGTGGTTTTATGCTGCAGTTTCATCTTTGTATTCACTTTTATGTCAGATTATTTTTTTCTTAATACAGTATTACCGCAGTAGGGCCACATTTATTTTAAAAACATAACTTTCTATTTCTTCTATTTCCTTTTCTCTTCAACTTAGCAAGTGTTCATAAAGACATATTTCAAAGTACACTATGTTCTGTAACTTTTCTATCTGCTGGCTGCTTATATATTGCCTTATATTTTTTATGTCTTTAATTGCAAGATGTTTTTTATGGTTACATTACCTTAAAAACATTCATTCTTACTGTGAGCTGTGTTGCATCTACACAGATTTGTCTATGATGTAGCTTTCTGATGCACCTCGTCTGGTCTTTACTGAGATACGTTTGATGCCTTATTGTGGTATGGAAAATCTCTATAATACAAGGAATTGGTGGATTTTACTGTCAAAAATGTAATTTTTTTATTTCTTAAATATTTGTATATTTTTGGACTCCGGACCCTATCCCAGTGACTATGAGCCTTAGGCAGGAGAACACTCTGGACAATGGCCAACTCAGAGGTAACACGTGGAAACAGACACAGTCAGTTATTCACTTTCTCATTCATTCACAAGGGGATTTTAAGTGTTGCCAATTGATCTATACATACTTGTTTTGGAGGTGGGAGGAAGCCAGAGTACCCGGCGGGAAACCACATTTACAGAGGAATTCGAACTCACAAATTTTTATATTGAGAAGTCAAAACTCTAAACTCTGCTACTTTTCACCCTGAAAAGAAATTTTAAATAAAAAATCAAGATAAAAAGATTGAATAGTCTTCAGTCTAACCTGCCTAATCTAACTCCAGTATAGCTCGGTTTTACATTCTAGAAATCATGGCAGTTCTAGGCCAAGTTGGGGGCAAGAGGCTTGTACTTTGCTATGAAATATTAAAAAAAAAATTCAAATAATTTAAAAATGGCCATTTCTGGGGTCACTAACCCCATTAACTTTTGTAAAATAAACTGCATTTAAATAAGATTCATTTTGCACCCAATTTTGGTTGAAATACCATTGACCTGTTGAATGTTGTGATTTGAAACTCAACAATTAGAAATGAAGCTTCAGTATTTCTTGTGTATTTATTTTTTTCATTGCTATAATACATTGTATATTCTAAAGCGTCAGTTGAATTGAAGTTCTCCTAAAATCTATTAAGTCTTACATTTACAACTGTTTATTTGCTTTGGATAAGTGTCAACCCAAAAGCATAATGACTTTGAATTTTTGCCAAGGGCCAATGTTCTCTCTTCTCAACTGAAGTGGCCGTAATTCAGGCTGGAGTTTGTGTATTTGTCCAACACCAGTAGCTCTGGGCTTACCACGTAAATTATGCATAAACATAGGACATTATTTGAAATTAATTAACCCGACTGCGGGCCTTGGATTGTTTGCCAAAGGAAATCGAGGCAGTGGAGTGCGAGGGGAAAAATGCGTTTGGTGTGATGGCAGCTGTGACTCTGCAGAACCCGGCTGCACTCCGGGAGAAGATTAATAGTTAATGGAAGGCCTTTAGGCTCGGGAAATACCCCTGGTGGCCCTTTGCCGGCGCTAGGAAAAGCAGGGATTATAGTCAAGGAATCAGCTGCAAATTCTCCCTCCTTTCAAACAATCTCACCTCCATTATGGCTCATGCACAGGCCTATTTCTGTCCATGTAGCTACACACTTTAAATTGTATTTTCTAATCTATTTATTGTAGCTAAGTAATAATGATGGAAGTGGAAGTCAGTAATGACATTTATGTGTTGATTTTGTAGCATTTTCTCCTGAATAATCCAGTCAAAACAAGCACTAAAGATGATTCAAGTTCTGTATGATCTGTTTATCTTTGCTTTTTAGGATTTTTTTTTTCACATAGCTGTTTAAATGAGAAAAATAAAAATCTAAAATCAGTGGTTCGAATAATGTCCTGAAGCAAACATGATGATTTCACCACAGTAATAGACTCAAGGCTACATAAATCACACGACACATTTATTGGGTGAATTCTGTCTCCCAGCAATTACTCCATGTCATTAATTAAAAATTCTAATCAGGCTGTGGGATCAATAGTGTAAATCAGCGGCGCAGAGACGCACGGAGGAAAGTTGCATCTTATTCCCAGAGCATATTGACAAAGTCATCAGCTGCACTGATGTGAAGGATTAATGGAACAAAAGCATTGACATTTTCTCCATACAGAGCTTTTACATTTTAAGTAACTCCAATGTTTGTTTAAATTAACGCTAATGCTATAGAAAAATATATCAGTTAGCAGTAGAGGTATAGATATAGAATGAAACTATGTTGGTTGTATTGTACTTGCACAAAACATGGCGGTGGAAAATATAGCTATGCATTTTTATCCTGAAGCTAAATCATCAATAATGGAGGCTGTTAGTGTAGTGCAGGTCAGTCTTGGCTCTTCATATGGCCAAACCACGTAATGGCTCAAGGGGGCCAATTATTCTCAGCTGAAAGAAAGTGTTTTTGTTTTTTTTTACCCAATTCGTGTGAGTGAAACAAACCCTCACTCAAACTGGTACAGGCACTGCAACAAGTCTAGTCCAAGTGAGCTCTTTTTTAGTGTTGTAGTGTGCATTTAGTCAGGGCTATTTAACTTTGGTTTCTCATATCCTCCTCAACACGAATCGGTCTCAGTAATATTAAATAACCATTGTGGCAATGTGTGTGTGTAACAGTGAGGTTCTAGATGCATTTGTAAATTAAAGATGAAAAAAATAAATGAATTTACCTTAACAATAGAATAAAATAATTTAATTTGACTTTAGCTGTAAACCAACAATGCCACTGGAAATTAATACAGAAAGAAAATGCTAAAGGACACACAGTTCTTGATTAAAACAGAGGCAGAAATCCAAAAGTAATAAGATATACAATTTATTCTGCTATTTCTGTAATTTAACGAGAATTAAGCACACTTCAGTTCATAAAAACAAGTTCTGTGTTCACATTTGTTCTTGTTCCAATAAGTGTCTTTTTATTGCTCAGAACACTCTTTTGACATGGAGGGCAAGGCATTACAAAGGCAGGCACAGGAAAAGCAAGAAGGCTAGACTGTTGAGGGAAAAGGCCAGTTTTAGGTGATAAGGCAAGACAACGGTTCTCCAGCGCACGCCACGGCTCCTTCGAGACATCCAGCTAAAAGAGAAATGTTGTTAAGCTAACCTTAGTACTGAAGAGGCGACGAAGGATCATAAACCCCCAAACGTACTATTTTAGCTGCACAGGACCACGTGTTGCGGGGCTATGGCGGCAGATTCACAACAATCGCAGCTCTTTCCAGGAGCACGAGATCAGAGCTTTTATGACCATGGCACAGAACCGAACCACAAAAACAACTATTTTAGAATTACAGCTGCATTATTAGACTCGGGATAATATCGACAGATACCTGGGGAGTGGAGGGCACGAAGTAACCACAAGCCACAAGAGACCAGGAAATGCGTGAGTCAGAGAATGAATGAAACCCGGAAGCGTCTTGACGCTGTCGCGCCTAGCCAATAAGAATGGTTTTCTTAATAGAAACACCAGCATGACCTTACTATACAGCGCAATGTAAATAGTTTTTAGTACAAGTGACAGTGCCGGGGTTGTTCATTTGAAATACTATTTAGTAAACATAAACTTGAATCTTTAGGCTGGAGAATTCAAACAGATAATTCTGGGCCGGGTAGATGGCATTCTCATCTGACACAGAAAATGACACTCAATGGAAGAGTATTGCCTTTGCACCCTTCTTGAAATTCAGTTTGATCTGCTCCCAGTCCTGTCTCTTTGTATTATTTTATACAACCACTGGGGAACTTGCACAAAAGGGAAAAATTAGTCTTTGCATTTTTGATAGCATCAACCCAATACTTAAACATGACAATAATCATTGTGTCTGTCAGTGTCCAACCACCAAACCCTCATACTCTGTCGTGGTAAACTTTGTACTGTTCTCTGACAGACTAGAAGATGGCAGTCATTCATCTTCATTGGACCACCAGTGCCTCACTCACTCACCACAGAGAGGATGAAGTGTCTTGCCCAAGGACAGCAAGAATAGACTCTAATCTGACTCTGTTTTTGATTCTCAAAAGCAGACATTGTGCACATGTGAAGTGCTCTGGTGTTTTTCAAATTGAAGAAGCCTTGAATTTGGAACGCCCAAGATTTCTGAGAGCAGGAAATTGTGGCAGATTGTTCAAATTTGTGTGGCATTTCTTTTCCTCTTTTTATGCCAAAACATTCTCCGGTATGTTTGAAGATGAATCAAACTTGCTCGCGGCTTTCACAAGCTTTCACAAATCTTTTTATTCTCTTCTACTGTATGCAGCCCATTAGTCAAATTATGAAAAGTCTGCCAGTAATTTAATAATGTTTTATCTTTTAAGAAATTCATCCATTTTAAGCACATTCTCCTCTTTCCTTGTTGTTTACCATTTTCTGCCTAACAGCAAAGCAAATTCTCTCTTAATGCTTCCCAACATGATTGATACATCTTTCTTTATAAAAATGAATGCCGTGCAAGCAAGTTTCCAGTGAGTTATTTCTATTGGAATTAAACCTGCGTCAAAGTAGCTGATTTTCTAGTCAAATTTATGGTCTTGCTGATAGCTATAGCTTCTGTGCTGTATATCACCGAGCACATTGACTATAAACTAAAGCTGCGAGGCAATGGTGAAAAGCTTTTTTCTCTTTATTTGATAAGAACTTGATATTCAGCTGAAGGTATTGAAGCTGTAGGAAAAGAAATTAAAGTTATAAGACTGCTGCAAAAGAACTAGATTAAGCAGTGCAATGTATAATATGATTTCTCTTTGCTGTAAAACTATAGTGTGACGTTGAATTTATTTATCTTGCAATTAATTTTGGTGTTTATCAGTTGCATTATTAAGAAGAGAATATTACTGTTATGGAGACCTATTGTGTAAAATTGTTTTAACTTTGTTATAAGTGCCTTCTCTCATCATTATTTTACTCAAAGTTTGAAGAATAATTCATGCATGTTTAAATAATGTTGTTTTGTTCTGCAGCTATGACTGAGTGCTCCAGAAAGTCCTTCTCACCTACCACCTATCCCCGCCCACTTATCTATTTTTAATTGTAAATAGTAAAAATAGTCAGATTCATAGTGACACACATTCAAAATAGTCACATAGTCACATCTCAGTAAAAAAAAAAAATACACATTTTAAATTTGCGGTTTGTTACATTAAAATCTTACTATGAAGAGGCGGGGCTTATTAGTTCTGCTGGAAATAAATGAACCTCTTTCTATTCTAAGATGTTTTACAATTTACAAAAAAAAAAAAAATGTAAATTACTAGGTTTGAGGTTAGCTTTGTGCTTAATCTGACATATTTACACTATGCTGTTGTATTTATTAATATGCACTGTTCTTTTCAAAAAATTCCAAAAGTTTTTTTTTTTTTTTGAGTTTTGTGTGTCTTTTCCACTAAGACTTTAACGTATCAATTTGTCAGAAAATTTGACCCGCTGTATAGTGTTTTTTTGTTTTGTTTTGGTTCTCAACAATGATTAGTAAACATTAAAGATACAATCTTCTAAACTTTTTTTTTTTTTTTTTTATAAAACATGTTATGTCTGACTCAAACCACCTTAAAACTGTGCAGGGTTTAACAGCCCAAATTCAAGTCCTCACTATTTGTTTTGAGCCCGTAAAACACTCAGCTGCTGCCCCAGACCTCTTGTCACCATGATCTATGAGCTGCTGATGAAGTTCTGCTGGTCTCCCTCTGCTGTAGGCCAAACTGGGAGTGGCCCCATCCACGATCCACATCCCAATTTTCTACAAGATTGCATCAGCGAACACACAAGCTCCTACACCACATGGAAAGATCTCATGCTAGTTGTTTACGGGTTTCTCAATCTGTGTTGCGCATCGCATATCTTCTGGAGGTTTAGCTTTTTTTGCATTCATATTTTTGGTGTTCCTTGTGTTTGACCATATTGTGATCTTCAGTCCAATTTTGATGTACCATATTATTTATTATTTTTATTGACAATTTGTTTATAGGCAGATAAAATGGTGTGAATATAGCTTTGTGCAATGCTCTTGTGTTTTCTTGTGCAAACATGTTAAAGAAGACTTTTTTTTTTACTTTTTCCATGTGTTTTGTTTTGTACTGTAGGACTGTAGATAGTCATTTTACATATTGTTTGTTGTAAATCCCAATATTCAAAACTGCTTAGTAACAGAAACGGATCTATTGGCATCCTGTTCAAATTATAAGCCCTGCCTCCTCAAAGAGACATTTTACAGCAACAAGCTGTTAATTGTTATTCATGTTTTGTTGCTTTGTGATATTTTACAAATCTGCATGTATCAGAAGTTTTATTTTTTGGAAATATTTATACTGTATATACAGATGTGTGTGAGGATAGATAGCTGAAAACAAGATTTTTCTGAGCAATCAAACCTTAGTTGCAAGACAATTATTCAAACATTCATGAGTCAATCAAAATACAGTAAATCTTATCTTGAGAAAAGACTTGTATAAAAAAGCTTATGGAAGATGATTTTGAGCAAACCCAATATGTTTAACCCTGCGTTTATCTTTTGTTGACTTTCATTTGGTGCAAATAAAAGTGAAACTGTTCAAACACATCGCCCCTACAGACCACTAGTGCAGCTGTTTCCCATTCAAATAGTGTGTGTTTAAATTACTCGCAGAGCAAGCAGGGACACATAAAGTTAAAATACTGAATAGAAGAAAAGCGGCAAAACTCCATCCATGAGAAATATACAGAGAAAGATTTTCACTCTGGTATTTCCAGGAGTGGCTTGAGTCATCGCCCACCAAATTCCCTCAGACATAACAAGGTTTTATGACTGAGAACGGCCCTATGAAACTGCCCATGCTTGATGTTTCCCAGTGTAGGGCCTCACTAGAGCTACAGTTTGGTTCATATTGATGTTGCAGTGAAGCTAACCGCCACACTGATTGTTATCTATGGAGGAAGGAGCCACTCTAAGCCTGGCTCTAACCAGGTTACTGTACTGTTGCTGTCAGCTAAATGGTGACGAGTGAGGTCATGTGCACCAGTGTAACCCTATAAGAGTGCTCAAGGAAACTGAAGCAACATGTAAACAGCAGAAGACACAAGTTTTGTTTGCCATGTATCTGTGCCTGGTCAGCTGGAGCACTCAACTTTCTCACAACCCGCCACGTTACAGGTCTTTTTCAAGATTTTTGTAGGTTTTCAAATGGCAACAAAACACCATCCAATGAATAAATGCAAAATAGAAAAGTGAAATTTAAGATCGTGGAACAACCAACATCTCCACGGAGACATAGCTACTCTTAAACATTTTCGAATCATCATTATTTGCTGTTGCAGACAGTCTCAAAGAGTACCGTCTGTGTCTGTGTTTATTTAGAACATGCCTTTGAGCTAAGTTCGGTTCACGCTGAGAAGGAAGATTTCATTTACATATTTGAAATTAGTTTATTTTAAAGTGTGGGCAACTTGTTTAAATGTTACTTTTTCTTATTAGCATTTGTGATCATAAGCTACCCATACATACATATGATTTGTTTTGCTTTATAATAAACATACCACAGCAATTCTATGATCAAATGCGTTGCAAGGGAAGAAGAATATACATGGCTTCTTACTATTTCCGTATTGATAAAAAACAAAAAAAAAACACCTTGCCAGTGGTTTGAAGAAGATAAAATACAAATCTTCCTTGGTTCTTAGTGGGTGAGTGTGCTAAGTAAAACAGTACGCAACCTAGTTTTAATCTTCTAACCTTTTTTTTGTTTTACTGATATTAATTTCAATTCATTATCTGAACAAATAACAGTAATGGGGATTTAACTTACAGCTGCACTGGTATTCTGGTTGATAGTTTGCAACCTACTTGTTTCCATGGAAATGTCATTGCTTTGCCCAGACAGTTAGAGTTAGAATATTCAACACAGTTCTTTCAAGAAAGCGCACATTTACCACAACACAAAACCAGCGTATTATGATCACAATTTCACCTATGTTACGCCGTGGAAATAGCACAATATGAAAAAGCGTAAAAATGACATGAGATTTGGTTGAAGCCACATGTGGACATTTTCTTCAGGTATAACAGGCTTCAAGTTACTAAAATTGGTAAGTTTAGGGCTGGGGCTTGGGTTAGGGTAAGATTAGGATCATGATTTTGTCAATATTCATAAATGAGAATACATCTTAACAACCACCATGATTTGGGACTGCGACGCGTGGCATATTTAATGTTAACATGGTAACATATCAGTTCCATGTAGACATGTAGGTAGTGTCTCCAGACCAAATCACACACATTTAAATATTAGAACATAATATTGTTCTTATAAATACACTTTGGAAACACTTGTTATAAAGCATGTAAAGCCACAAATAGCACAAACCATTACCAGTTATTTATTCAGCCTTGGTAACTACTTGATACTCCTCCTTGAATAAGTATCAAGCTTGAATCATTCTTCACATGATTAAAACTATAGGTTTCATGACAAACTGGGACATTCCTGACAGGCATGATTGGTTTACATTCACCACAAAAGTTACACAGTGCATTTTTAAACAGCTGACACTCTGTTGCATTACTTGTCAACCCTCTGTATTGTTAAGATGGCAGCACGCAGGAAGTATTGCAAATGGATGTGTTCTTGTGCCACCACTGAGAGCCCACTCCACTGGTAATGCCCGCAGAGTTGATAAAGCCCAATGACCACTCCACAGCCCGCTGAGTGCATGCAACATCCTATCAGCGTGATTAAATGTAATGACAGCTGCTTGGAAAATGTCAGTTTGGAGGGGTTGTAGATATAGGAGGAGAACACGCCGCACTCGGGCCTGTCCTGTGCCGACTGGGGTATAATAGTCCCCATGTGTAGCCAGGGCCGGACGGGTTCCGAGGGGCGGGCGCTACACACACTAGTGGCCACTTGAAAGCCTATTTGAATGTAGCAGTAATCATCGTCAGAACAAGCACACAGGGAGTAATCTGTTCCAGCTTGCGGAGCGTGCCACGGGGTTACGGAGATGAAACTTGGGTCGGAAAGTATACGTAGTCAAGCAATACCATGGCTTCATTTGGACAAGGTCGTACTTAGGCGTATGGTAAAAACATATCAGACGTTTCAAATCCACACATGGCTGATACAGTGGAAGCAGAGCCATGGCTGCTTGTGGTATTGGGCTGTGTTGTAAAAATTCAGTCAGCAGCTGAGTTATGGGTGGTTTGTTGACTTCCAAGGACATGTCGCAGTGGTAGGTTGTGCTGTAGGCCCAATAGAAGCTTTGGTCAAGCCGTAAGTATGTGAAGGCAGCGCTAACCAAGCAAGACGCAACCAGCAGATGGGTTCTGCTTTTACCAAGATTTATTTTTGGAACTTACATATTCTTCAATCCACTGGGCAGTTTTAACTATTGACTGTTTCACATTTCAACATTTTACCAGTCAGTTGCCAAACACAAAGACAAAACTTGACAATAGCAGATTAGAAAGTCTTCGTCAAATTGATTTTTCTGTTCTGTTTTATGAGAAGACAAACATCTCTTTGGGATTGTCATAAAAATAAACATTCTTCAAGGTGATGTCAAAATAACGTAATAAGTAAACAACTGAGCCATGGAACAACTATAAGGTGATGGCTCATTACTGGATAGTATATTAATTGACATAGGGTCATAGTACTTTTGAGTTATTTTTATCTCTGTAGTCACTTTAAAGGACAAAATGATAAGATTGTCTCGAACAAAAGGGTACATTTTCTTTCTGCAGTGATCCAACATCACTTGCCAAGTGAGTTTGATGGTGCCTTCACAACCTTCTAAAAACAGTTTTGGTGATGCATCCTCGAATTCCGTCACTGTCCTGCTGTTTCTTTCGAAAGAGCTTGATGAGAAAGGAGAAACAGGAAAAGCTAAAAGAGAGGCTATAATCAGCCGGCAGTGACCCAGAGGAGGTCACAGGGAGCCTTGGGGAGTTGACTAATGAAACGTCCAATCAGGAGAGCACAAGACTATTAGAAGGAGCCCTGGGCTGTGATGACAAGATGGAGGTAATAGGGACTTTAGGACAGAAACTGAAGAGATGAGCAGCAAGACAGTCATTCAAAGCATTTCTCCACACCACTTAAGACTGACTGCATCTGGTTTTCAAATGAATAATTTCTCAGAACATATATGGTGGCAGAGTGGATAGCACTCTCGCCTCACAGCAAGAGGCGAGAGTGCCGGTTCAACTCTCTCAAGGCCCGGGCCTTTTTGTGTGGTTGGAGGTTGAGGCGTTATGTGTTAAGGTAGCTTCTGATGAGCTGCGACAGGGCTGCTTGCCATTGAGTGAGAAGTTACTGAGGAGGAGTTACTGTGTGAAGCACTTTGGAAGGCATCTGTCAGTGAAAATGTACTATAAATAAACTATCAAAACTGTATTTATTTAGACAAATGTGCTTATGTTAAGTTTGATTTCAGAGTGCATTTTGATCAGACTGTATTTTCATTGGAGGTCAAAAATCCAAAAGTGTGAAAGAGAGACGTTCAGGAGTGTCCGCTTGCAACATTTTTTTTTTTTTTTCAAAGTTTATCTCCTCAGCACAGTTCCAGTTATTTAGGTTTTCCTATTTAAGGTTCAGTAGGACTGAAAAATCTTCAGACTAAATCAGTTGAACAAATTCAGATTTAAAGACAATTTTCTGCTTCTAGCCACACAGCGTCTTCAGTAAAATTATTTGTGACCTCCAAAAGTCCATGATTGGTGAACCATCTCTCTCACAGTTACAAGGCAATCTCTGCAAAACATCTACGCAAATATAGGATGAAATTTGAAAAGGTGAGAAGTGTATCCAGAAATCTGCTAACAAAGTTCAGCAAATTTAGATTTACTTTGAGAAATTTGTCACATATTTGCCGATGAATGCACAAGAGTTTTTGAGCTTTGTCTAATTCCACAGTACAAAAATATGCATAAAAAACTTTCATATTGAAGAAGGCCATAAATCCCCTTTACGTGCATGTTGGGGTCTGACTTTGCAAATGATTTTTACTATGCAATAGGTGTCATTGCTTATGCGATGTGCAGTGATTTGTGTGATAGTTTTTAATTTATTCAAATATAAAATGTATCCAGTCTCGAAACATACACGATGGCATGTAAGTTATTGGTTATTGTATATTCTTTCTAAAAAAGTATATATATATACTTTATATACTATTTTGATATTATCAACATGTCCTCATTGTTCCCCAGTTACATCTGTGTCATCAGCCAACAGAAAGAAGAACGTCATTGCACAGATGCATTTGTCAAATAAAAAACAGGCTTGAACAGTCTAAACAAACCATCTTCAAAGCAGCCTTGTGGATCATATGTCAAAACGTGCATCCAATGTGGAACAGAAAATGACGCAATTCAAACATGACATTCAGCTTTGTGAAAACCAAAATCTAAAGCTTTAGTATGATCTTTGTTTATTTGTTTATTGGAGAGGCGGTACCTGAAAAATGTCCCTAAAGGATTTACAAGTCCATTAATCCATTCTGAAATGTTACATCATACCACCCAATTCATGTGCCTGGATTTGGCCAAAAAAAAATGTAATAAAAGGCACACCTTCCCTGTTCTCTATATCTATAACTATGGACACTCAAAGTTCAAAATTACTTTTTACTTCTTTTACAAGAGTTTACATTTAGCAAAAACAGCTTGTGAAGTGAGAGATGCTGCTTCCTGGACTCCCAGTCTCTTCCTTTGCTCCTCAGCCAAGCCCATGTGTTGCTATTGATTACAGTCGTGTCTTCTTGTCTTGTGCCAATAATTTCCACTGCTCAAAGAAAAAAAAAAAAAAAGTATGGTAGATGGAAGTTTTTGGATATCTTGAGGTGGAATGCTGTGCCCTCTTAAAGCCCAGTAAAACATATCTGAATTAGGTTTTGGCTGCTCCCTCTTCTATATATTACCTATAAAGCCTTTTACTTCTACTGAATGCTAGTCCCCCTGCAGTGTCTCAGAGCTGAATTCACCCCTGTGTAAATCAGTAGGACTACATCTGTAACAATAAAGCCAGTTATGTGCAGCCTTCCTGAAGGAACAGCCACAGTATGGACACACATGCTCAACTTTGGAAAGAAAAAAAAAAAAAAAATTTCTATGACTTTCTGTATTAAATCTCATATACTTTATCCTTATTTGCTTGTTGGTTTTTGGATTTGTACATTTAACACAATCATTTTAATTTAAAAAATGCTACACTAAAAGGGTAAAAAGATGTTTTTGCTCACAACTAAAGCAATGATTTTACATTCCAAAAATACAAACTTTTGTTTTCAAACTTGCACCTATTTTTGCCTCAATCAATAAAGACTACAAATAATAAAAATATGCATACAATCTTTGATATGTGCCAATGTAATTTAAAACAACATTAAATAAACAAATTCAATCAATTTCTACATTCATACTATGTATATTTGAGGTGCAACTACACAAAGGCAACATTCAGCTATCAATTTGGATAGTTGCTTAGAGAAACTCGTTTTTCTCCAAAATAAATAGCAATAACTAGATGTAGTTTCTTGTTGAATATGTGCAGTAGTCGGTGCCTGGAAATCTTCATCTCTTTACTAACGCAAACTTATTTATGAAAGACTTCTAACTACTATTGTCAACGCTTGGCTAGCACCTTAACAGTGATTTAATTTTTACTTCCAATAGCATTAGCTTGGGCATAGTCTTAGCAAAGACAACACTGTGCAGAGCCGGCACTGGACTATTAAATGCCTCTTAGTGCAATGCAAATCGTTCAAAACAAAGCAATTAAGTCGACGTATAGTTTCCAGCTCATTCCTGTATTGCCTCCATTGACGCTCCCCTGACCCCAAACCAATTACCAATTAACTGTAACTTATTGGATGCTTGCGTTAGAGCCTTGCTGTTTATAAGCAGATAATATACTAAGAAAAGTGCACAGCTCCATATGGGAATAAGCTTAGTAAACTACCTCCAGACAGTGGACTGTTTGTGTATGATCCAGCGCATGGTAAACGCTCTCATCCTGGGCCATAAGAGAAGTGGATTCTGCTCCATTATCCCCTGCATTGACTCTATCAGCACCTCTAACATTTTCAGTGCATGCTCAAAGGCCCGGGGCAGTGCTCACACATGTGTCCGTGCACAAGGCCAGATGCTGAGTGTTTTTAATGCTGATGCCATTAGCGCGCTCCCATGGCATTTGTGGATGCGGTGGATGCCTTGTGCCTAAGGCTGAAACTCATTGCATCCAATATGTTGCAATGGGAGCTGAGTGAATAGGCTATTATTTGTATTAAAATAATGCAGTTCTGTAGTGGTGATGATGAGGGCTGGAATTACACAACACCGCTAAGTTTTGTTCACAGTGATGCAATTGAAAAGGCCTGTTTGCTCATCTTGGACATGCACACCTCTTCTTTTGGCACCCAATTAGCGGTAGGGTAAGGTCAGGAGTTCAGTTCCCTGATGGAAAGACACACATTTCAGCTTGAACACTGCTGAGATTCAGTATAGGGAAAGTGTCAGGTGAGAAAATGGTGCATACCAGAACTACCAAACAAATGGATCAGTTACATCTTAGAAAATAATGAGATAAACACTTTGAATGGCTGTGTTTTAGCTGTTATTTTAGTTTTTCACGTGAAGCTTTATTATGCTGGAGCTAGGGTTGTCATTGCAAAATGTAGCAACATTCTACTCATTTAGTTTACAATTTACATGTGTTCATCAAGTCTGGTTGTCAGTGTGATTATTGAACCAGTATATGGGCCACACAAAACACTAAGTGCACATCGCTATAGAACCACTATAGCAAGTTACTAACAAGTTCTTATGCTCTCAACTGTGTTAAATAACAACTTATCTTATGTCTCACAATGATTTACTTCTACAGACTGGTCCTGTGCAAAGTTAAACCTCTTTAAACTTCTGACATGGTGACTTACTTCTACAAATTGGCCCTAGGCAAATGTTAGCCTCTTTAAACTTCAAACCACATAGACAGTGGACAGTGTTTGACCGGAGCTGCAGACGACGAAAGCACTTGTTCAAGACATGTGTGCTATGAGGCTGTGACACTGTTAGTAACGTGCTCTGCTGCAGGTGATTAGGGCCAACAAGAAAGAGCATCTATACAATATAAAAAATATTCCTTTGCCAAATGTTTCAGTATTAAAAAAGTGCCACATGACAACATAGATATTAAACAGCATAATACGTAAAATGCCAAATTATTTATTTTTAACTTTCTCATTGACTCTTGATCTGAATAATTCTATCAAGTACTTTTTTCTTCTACAATTGAACTACTTCTTTTATTTTTGCAGTGTAATTTTGTAGTTGAAGTAACTGGGCAATTTGAGTTTTTCCTCCTTATGATACAAGTATGTAGCTTTTTATTGTACAAAATGACTTGGACATTTGTGTTTCTTGAACTGGTCCATCTGAATTTATTTATTTGTTGAAAATACCATAATTTAATTTTTTTTTTTTTTTTTTTTTTTTTTTTTTTTTGAATCCGTACATTTAACTTAACAATATCAAAAACGGAGACCCATGGACTCTGCTTGTCTTACAATTGTTCTTACTTGACTAGATACGTTTCCTTATGTATGTTATCCTTTTACTTGCATATTTGCTTTTACCTCTACTTTGTAGTTTTGCTTGAGTACTATTATTTTGAAGTATCATTCTGACTTGTTTACAGTTTTGGTCATTCTATTACCTGAGAAAAACTACCATTATTACCAGTTTATGATTTTGAGCAACGCCATGATTTCCTCCTGCTTACTCCCCTCTGTGTCCTGCGTCAGTCTCCCTCTCTCTCTCTCTCTCTCTCTCTCCTGCTTCTCTTTAGTGCGGGCGTCTCTATGACAAACCCAGGTCTTTGAAGTAACACTGTTTATTAATTAGAGCCGTTGTGTTTGTGAGTGCCCCCTGTGGCCTGTCTGCGGCACCGCGGTCCCTGCTCGGCGCACGATTCCGCCACTGTTTTTGTGCCATGAGATCACGAAGACTACCCACTTTACAGAGCCCAGGTCCCACTAATAATTAAAGTAGCAGCAACCACATGGGCTTGTGTCCGTGTTTGGTGACTGTCGGAAACATCTGCAATGCAAATGTTTGTAATGTTTATTTGATCTGCAGACTCAGCAAAATGGTCAGCCAATAGAGCAGAACAGAGTGGCCAAAAAACAAATGAGAAAGAAACAAGATGTAGGTAAATGTCACTGAAGCTGAAAGCACTGTCAATAGTCCCTGATAAAGTTATTTTCAGTGTTTTAATTAGCAGCAGGAGCCATGGAGAATACAATTAACTAATTTAGTTCAAGTATTTCTATTTGTCATTGGGAATGACTTAATATAGACGAAAAGTAGTCCAACTTGCTCAGTAATTATGAGTACACTACTCTCAAAACTCTTAAAGGGCAGACGATTTACTTTCAGCGGAGTTTAAAAGATTTCAATTACAAAGTTGGATTCAATTTTACAACAAATACGTAAATCATACTCCTGTATATAAACAAAAAACTTAACGTAAAAATTTCTAAGACAACCAGAAATTCCACAAAATTGTTTAAGTAAAAAAAAACTAAGAATGTGATGGAGACTGTAGTCCCCAGGTGTGTGGGTTCAGAGGTCAATGGCAGTCTTGTGTGAGGTGGAGAAGTGCTAAAGTGCACATAAACCAATGAAAAACTGCACAGTCTGACAGGTGTAATAAGTCCCCAAACCTAAAACACTGGTGCGTGTCTAATAAGCAAGAGGGAAGTTGCACAGACTATGCCATAGGAATTTCCAACATGACTCTGGCTACAGGCACTTATCTATGCATAGGAAAACTACGCCATTCAATTGTTATAGTGTAAATGTAATAATGAGCAACAAAATCTTTTAAAAAGTCTATACTTGAAGTTTTTAAGTTCAGTCTAGAAGTATAATTGGATGGATATGCGTTCATGCATTTTAGAAGAATGTATACTTCAACATATCTCCTGATAAAGGTGAAGTTGTTTTATGATGAGGTTGATGATGGTTGGTGTCGTATTCATCTGTAAGTTCACCAAGGCTCATCAGAAATGACAGTGATTTCAAGTGGTTTTGGAAATGACTTTATTCATGCATTACACCATGTCACCACCTAATGATAAAATGCCCATTTTAATTGGAAAAAGGAAAAGGAGATCACTCTAATGGGAACCACGACTGAATTGGAAGGGAAATTGGAAAGCTCTCTTGGTATAGTTATAGCTTATATGTTCTGTTATTTTAAGTAATAATTTAACTAACACATTCATAAAAAAAATGTTGATAAAAATATTTGATTAATAGAAACAATTATCAATACATTAATCGATGAGGAAATAATTTGTTGCAGCCCTATTTGAGGTGCATTTTTGTTTTCGTTTACCGGCATTACAACAAATCAGTAGACCAGGTAAAAATACGTAAAAAATTAAACAGAATTATTGACAATCACTGCTCCAAAATATCTCATTGTAATTTCATAAATGACATGTTCATATGACATATGACAATTCTTCCTTTTGTAATCCTATACCAAATATTCATGGTGTGACTTAAATGGATTTCACAACTTTCCGAGGCCACTGCTAACAATAAGCAGTTGGCAGATGTTAAAAATGCTGTACATTTTTTGATGCAGACAGCACCTGTCTATTTTAGGATGAAAGAGCTGCTTTTATAATTAGTTCTGAGGAAAATAAATTGGACTTTTGTTTGTCACACACTTTTGATTTAGGTAAAAAAAAAACTATCACAGCCCCATCTTTGACTGTCGCCAATAGACATTTGTTTATATGGTCAAGTCGAAAACCAAACCCTCCTCAACTTCTCAACCTCAGATTGTGTCTAGACCAAAAACCTCACCACTGCAAAGGTATGTGAAGTAAAGTGATCCCATCAACAACATTTGTAATTAAGCGTGTAAGAGTAGGCGGAGGGAATGAGAAACAGCCGGCCTCGTGACCTGCCTGTGACCTCCCGCTAACCCTAACATGGCATCAGACTTCATTCACCCCGAAGGCACTGTACGCCTCAGCTAGCTCCTCTGTCCACAGGCTAACAGGCGTGAGGCTAAATCCCATATGGAGCCTGTGCTTAGATAGGCCTTTGTAGCAACAAGTAGTGATCTGAGACGGCCATGTTTGACAGCGTGGAGGAAACTATGAGGAAGTGAGCGACGAGGGTAAAAGAGGACCCACTGTGAGGAGCCTGATAATATTGATTATTGCTGTACTGTAGTTTGGTTCTCAGTGGGACACAAAGAATACACTGCTCCAAGAGTTGAGTGCTGCAGATTTTCAGCAAAGCACTCTCCTGAAGTGTACACTGACTTCTTCAGTTACATTTTTAAACTTAGCCTCTTTCCCAAGTCTATATATGCATTTTTCCAGCTTTTATGTCCTTATGCTTTTGTTGGTTATGCATGTGATTATTAAGTTACCTGAACAACTTGTATCCTACTTTTATTCTTTTTTTCTGTAGTGTACAAATATTTGTATTAACCTTCATTTAACCCACTAAATCTGAAACCCTTTTTTCATGAGAGTACTGAGGTTGTTCAGAGGAGGTTAGGAGTCTACTGTACAGTTTTTAGTAGCATGATAAAGCAGAGAACCTGGACAAACCCCTACACATACACAGGGAGAACATGCAAACAAGCCTCATGACTTGGAGTCATGCCCAAGACATTCTTGCAAGGTGGACAAAAATCAGATCAGTGAGAATGTTACCTTAGCAGAATACTCATTTGAACTTCTCAAGATGATGTAAAGTGCTTAGAAACTCATTGTGATGAATAATTAGGCGGCTTAGAATTAGTTCATATTTTAAGACTGTAAAAATTAAGTATCCGACAGTGCCTTTAATGTTCTATAAAAAACTCACAATCGTTCAGGGCATATACCAAAACTTCTTTCTCACAACCAAATGTGGTACAACTTATGTGAAGCAATTTTCCCAATTCAATGAAATGAATCCCATTACATATTCAGATTTTGTAACGCAAACAAAAGTAATCTATTTTGCCATGTGCCAACGAAACATGCACAAAGGAGAACCTAAAGAGAAGGTGTTCTTGTCAGCAAGACAGCTGGAGCATTTCAAGACGTGCTTTGGTCAGGACGTTGTTAGAGGGAAACGGTTAGCAGTAAGGGGGACCCTCAGGGACACCCAGTGCACTGTGAGTAATGAGTCTACAAAGTGGAGTTGGACTGAGCTAAGACCACTGTGCATGTCGCTAACTCAACTTATTGTCCAAATGCCAGTTGAGACATTGAGTGGTTGTAACCGCGTTCATTATAAATATACTGGATGTTTTTAGACATTAATCAGTCTCTGTTTGCATCTTAATCACTTTGTCTGTTCTGGCACACTTTAATCCTTGTCTCTTGAAACCTTTGTTTATTTGGTTTGGTGTTTCCATCATTAGCGTCTGAAGCCAAACCGATAACTGTAGCATAAGTCTGCCAATACCAGTATCATCTGACCCGAAGTGAGTCCTGTACTCCAATGGAAACTTTCACACGGTAACAATCCAAGACAGATGTGAGTGGGAATAAGGTCGGTATCAAATAAATGAAATTATGATGTTTGTAGCAGTAACTGGAGTCTGTAGTGGATTGTTGACATAACTCCAGTAAAATTCATAGACCATACGCCTTTTTGAGGCAAACATTTGAAACAAGCAGAACTGCAAGATGTTGTACTTTTACAGAATTCAATTTAGCATTATTTCATCTAGAACTTGTACTGATGTCCCATCTCATAGGTTAACATAAATGTAGGGCAGTTGCACTTTGTTTGAAGAACTAGGACTTTGGTGAGTCCAAATTTTAGCTAAGTGTGCACTAAAATCAGACTTTTTTACTCAAATAGAACAATACAACACAATGCTAAACAATAAAAACACTTGGCTCAAATGTGTAATAACTACAAATTGCAATAAAAAAAATCACACCACCACCATAAAACATTTAAAGGGCATATTGATCTGTGATGTCATAGATCTCTGAGATCTTCTGCTCTGTTTTTAGTATCTATAAATCACAACTTTGATTTGA